>JBBBVM010000071.1:3091402-3769176 GCA_037355625.1 Petunia x hybrida
ATATAAACAGACCTCTATGGAGTTTAAATCCATTTTTTTTTATTTTGAAGAAAACAACATCAATTTTGATGTTTTTTATTTTAACGAAACCAACATCATGTTTTCTCGAAACGGAAGACGGATTGCGTCAAAACGCTCTACGCGATTAGGGTAACATTATGCTACCTTCAATTTCGTCTATAGTTTGAGTTTTAGAATTACTTCATGGCTAAGTAAAGTACCTAATTGTTGTATTATAGCTTGTTTAAGCTTTAGAAGGTGTTGAATTCAAGGGAAACATGGTTTAGAAGCAAGAAACATCAAAGGTATGTAAGGCTAAACCTTTCTTTTGGCAAGGCATGTATCTTTTAGTTTTTGAAGCTTTTCTTAGTTCTAAACTTAGTATTTCTTCTGAGAAACTTGTATGGTACCAAGGAAACCTTGTATATACTTAATTTGGTACTAAAATCCAAGGTAAAAGATGTCCAAATCAGCAAGACAAAACGTTTCAAAATCTGGAAAATTGTTTTGATCTTTGGACAGCTGTTAGTATATTGATCATAACTCCTTGCACAAAATTGATATTTAGATTCTTTAAGAATCCCCAGAATCCTAAGACATATATCTACATCTTTCATGCAGACCATGAAGTCTATCTTTGATCTACACTCTGAAAATTAGGTTGTAAGTCAGGACAGTGGTGCTGTCCAGACATTCTATTTGCGGATGAGTTATGTCATCCAGTTGTCTCATCTTGTTATCCGTTTAACATGTTTATGTTATCAGTTTATCCGGGTATCCATTCCCGTGTATAGTATAGTACTGGTTCTGTTTTTGCGGATCATCCAGTTTCAGGGGAAACTCTGCCGAAATTTTTATAAAAGTCCAAGAGTTAGACAAATTCTAAGTTTCAGGTTGTGTCTATAATTCCATCCAGAGTTTTCTTATCATTCCTTCGAGTCCATATATATTGTTGCCACATGTGTTATGCCTCATACATGCTTATGCTTATATTGTGATCATGTTTATGTGTATTTGGAGTCCCCCATAGAGGCTGGACATTGGACACACAGTCCGGTCGCGTGTGATACTACCCGTCTGGGGGATACAGCCCCTCTGGTTCAGGCGGGAGTTGAAACACCTAGTGTGACCGGGTGTCATTCACACACTCTGACCAGAGAGACTAGATATTACTGGCTGGGGGGGGATATAGCCCATAACACCCACCAGGTTTGTTATATACGCGTATATAGCCACAGTATGCACTACATGATTATACATGAGGCTAGTTCCGGTTTTCAGTTACCTGATTTGGGGGGATACAGCCAATAACGCCAGACAGGTACTAGTTCAGATGTTCAGTTACCTGATTTGGGGGGATATAGCCCATAACACCAGACAGGTACCAGTTCAGATAACAGTTCAGTTTTAGCTCAGTATCAGTTATCAGTTCTCAGTTTTCAGCCACCAGTTCTTAGCATCAGGATCAGTTGACAGTTATCAGTTCCAGTTTCTAGTTACCAGTTATCAGTCATATTACAGTTATTTATCAGTATTGTTCAGCTCAGTCTTCAGTTTCAGATTCAGCTAGACTTCAGTTTATATTCAGATCATGTTTAGTACGTTCTTCAGATTTCCAGCTATATTGCTATGCTCGAGCTCATGTTTACATATTTATATTCCAGCCTACAGTTTCATTCAGCTATGACATATTATATGCTCATGCCTTACATACTTGGTACATATCGTACTCACGCCCTTTTCTGGGGCGCTGCGTTTCATGCCGCGCAGGTGCAGATAGATCAATTGCTTGGACCACGTTAGTAGGCCATCTATCAGCTACTGGAGTCACTCCGCTTACTCCCGGAGTTACTTATCTTTTGGTATGTGTACAGTCAGCCAGCTTGGGTATGGCGGGGCCTTATCTCGTCCTTTGTATATTCAGTTCATCACTCTTAGAGGCCTGTAGATATGTCCCTGTGTGGTGCAGTCAGTATGTTATGTATGTCAGCTTATGTTAGCCTTGTCAGCTTTTTGCATTGCATACTCCTTATCAGCTAGGTTTATGCTTATTCTGTTTATCAGTTATAATGGTTAGCAGATTATCAGTAGGATTAGTGATGATTGACACTTAGTGTTGGTCATCCGCCGCGGCCCTAAGTTGGGTCGTGACAAGTGATAATTGTTTGCTGCAATATTGCTGAAACGTACATACAGTGATGTGCTCATCCAAGCAGTCTCCGAGGACAGAAACAACAACATATTTATGTTAGCTTTTGGAGTTGGCAATTTTGAGAACAATGATTGCTATAATTGGCTCTTGCGCAAGCTAAAAAACTTCAATTCCCACGAGTGCAAATATGTGTCCTTCCTGTCTGATCCCAACACATCAATTGCAAACGCGGTTGAAAATGTGTATCTAGAGTGCCAACATGGAATCTTCATCTACCACATGGAAAAAAACCTCAAATAGAAATTCATTGGAAAAGAATTATAACGCTTTTCAGTAATGCAGCAGCGACATATAGTCGTACCGCTTTTGAAGGTTACATGAAAAGCATAGAAAAAATAGACAAAATAGCTGCTCGGTACATAAATAAAGAGCCGAAAGAAAGATGGGCTCGCTCTTTCTATACATAAAACTGGTACAATACGCTAACAACAAATAATGTGGAGTCAATGAACCTAGTTCTTAATAAAGCATGCGAACTGCCAATATTGGGATGATGGATATTATACAGGCAAAGCTGATAGACTAACGGTTGTGGGGGGAGGGGGTGGGGCAAAGAATTTCTTGCAAAAATTAAAGTTGCATACTAAATGGATGTGAGTACTTGTCTCTAAAAAATTCTGTTATAACTAAAGGCTGACTTGTTGCATACACTCTAACTGCATTGCCTACAGTTTAAAAAATACTTTCGACTTTACAGGCGGACCACAAAATATATGTCAAGTCTGAGGTGAAGTATCAGGTTTTAAATATGAAGTAAATTTCAAAGAAAAGACATGCACCTGCTTAGAATTTGAAATGGATGAAATGCCTTGCATACAAGCAATTGCATTAATAGATAAGAGACACCTAGTAGGAATGTCTGGTTCAGCAAGTATGTCTGGTTGAAAACATATGAAGGGAAAATAAATATTGTAGGACATATAAGTAGATAGATCGTCCTGGAGAACATCAAAGAAGACATCACTAAATCTCCAAATGTCAAATTATGACCAGGAAGGAAAAGGAAGAAATGATTCACATCATCTACTGAAAACACCAGTAGGAATTTCTCATGTGGACATTGCAAAAAGGCGTGGCCACAACAGAAGAAACTGCATATATTTTCCGGCTCGCTCTCATGTGCAAGAAGGTACTGCAGAAAAAACGTAACAAGTTCTTCATCTGCAACACAAAGTTAATCCCTATAAAATTTATTCAAGTTTATGTTTAAAGCAGACGCAAAAAGGTACACTATACTAGACTAATATCATTTCCATTATGCAAATTAAATTGGATTGCTGCTACTCTTCTACATTCTTAGTTAATACCTATGATATACTTGTTCGTTATCAAATGATTTTTCTTTGAATATTGCTTTTTTTATTTTTTGTTTGTGCTGCTATTCATATTGACTAAGTTTAATTCTTGCGCATTACTGCTATTATCATTCTTAGGCAACTAAAATTTTATAAAAGATAAAAAATATATGTTCAAGGTATCAACTGAACTGTTAAGTATGTTATTGTTCTCCACAGTGCATGATCTTTTCCACTAACAAAGTTTTTATTACCTTCCCAATCAAAATAGAAATATTTAAACTTTTAAATGAGCCGATGCCTCATAATCAACATTTAAGCATACTACACACTTCATTTTGTAATGACACGAATTACAAATAATGTCGGATTGGCTTGACATGCATGTTACTTAACCATCTCAAGTATTAAAATATATACATGTAAAAGAATATTAAAATGAGTAGATGCCAGAATGTCAGCACTTAAGGCCAATGTAAAAATTCAGTTTGTAACGACATGGGTTTATACAGTTGTTACTTAAAATGACGGATTGGGTTTATACAGTTGTTACTTACCCTAATAGGAAAATAAAATATTAAATTCAACTAAAAATATGTTTTGAATAAGTTAATGAATCATTAAATACCTAACTGATCCCTATAATATATAATTCTATTGAAAATATACATGCTTAAAATATTAAATAACTCGATGCCGGAACGTCATCACTTAATTGTAATAAGTACTCCATTTTATAGCACTAGAAAAAATAAATGCTGACGTATTGGATTGACCTTATTATTAGTTAAATTAATAAACAAAATCATAAAAACACACCAAAAATATGTTTCAAAGTATCAATCAAACACTTAAAGTAGTTAATTATAACTAAAATACTAAATTTTCATACTATATAAGTCTTAATTAAATTGGCAATGAAAATAAATACGTTTCAATTTAAATGAATTGACAATGAATCATCAATACGTTAACCAATGGATACTTTATTTAGTTGTTATATGAATAACAAATAATGACGGATTGACTTCAATTCTAAAGCATTTACTATTTTAGAAAACTACCAATCTGTACACATTTATACCTAACACATAACTCAAGGTGCTCATGACAAATCCTAAATATAACCAGCTTTGTGACTGTTTAAAGCACAAGTTTTTTTTGTTGAAAAGACATCAAAACGGCTAGATTTTTAACTTCCCTAGATAAGAATTAATTCAAATTACAAAATCAATAAACCAATTACTTACAGCTGTTGAATTTTGAATTTTCTCTATAAATACAGACCATTTGTTAGAAAACCAAACACACAACCTAAAACAAAAAATTCTTCCTATTTACATAATCAAAAGTTTCTCATATACCACTATTACAAATGTAAAACTATCAAAATGGAATCATGTTACACCTCGTACTTTTATGATATCGAATATTGTGTAAATGATTATCTAAGCATTATTGAAATGAGTTTAAAGTCATAATATGACTAATATGATGTTTGGATATAGAATATAAAGTTTTGGAAAAAATCGGATGTAAGTTGCGGAAAAATCGACTAATGTTTTTCCTTGTGACGAAGCTTTTTGAGAAATTAATTTCATGTGTTATATGAGGTCTTTTGGGGACATATTATATACCAAATTGAAAGTTTTGAAACCTAGTTTCCATAGGTCCAAACCTTTTATTATACGAAATTAGGATAAAGAAATATGAAATTTTAAAGTTAGGAAGCCATGTCATGTTGCAATATTACGGTTAAAGCAGGCAGGTTAATGGCTGATATTGCAATACATTTTTCTCCCAATCTACTGCGCGTTATGGGGAGATATTTATATTGAATTAAATCCCCATGTGTCTAGTTTCTAACACCTTAAACCGCTTTTGATTACAACATCTGAGTATGGAGATATAAGCGTTCGAAGTCAGACAGCTCAAGATGTCAAGTAGGCAGTTTACCCACCTGCTTAAACAATTGGCGGTGGACTATACTTAACTTATTTTTAGGATGATGCTTTCTCATAATTCGACCAAAAATAAAAATAAAACTAAAACTCTCTCTAAGTGTCCTAAATATATTTTTAGGGTTTTAACACGATTCCATCATCTTCAACACAAAATCAAGAAGCGAATACATCCACACGATCCTTACGACATATGTAAGACTTTGCCGTCCTTCATTCTCCTGATGACTCGAGTTTTTGAAAGAGTTTCATGGCTAAGCAATCTTTCACCTCTTTATTTTAGCTATGCAAGCATAAGGAAGAGTGTGAATCAAAGGGAACAAGGTTTGGGAGCTAAACTAGTGAGGTATGTAAGGCTAAACCTTTCTTTCGTAAAGTATCTATCTTGTAGCTTTTGAAGCTTGTCTTAATTTCAAACTTAGTGTTTTTTGTGGGAAACATGTATGGAATCACGGAAACCTTATATATGCTTAATTTGGTACTAAAAACCTAGGTGAAAGGTGTCCAATGCAGCAACACGAAATGTTGGCTCAAAATCTGGAAAGTTATTTTTACCTTCTAATAGTTGTTAGTATTTTAAGCATAACATTTTGTACAAAACTGATATAGGGGTAATTTTGGATTTCCTAGAACCCCAAAAGGTATATTTAAAACTTTTATGTAGACTTCAAAGTCTAAGTTTCTAATTAGACCCTGAAAAGGTTGACGCAATACAAGATAGTGGTGCTGTCTCGTGAAATTGTTTCGCCGTCCAGCCGATTCGTTTTGTTGTCTATTTAATCTTTTTATGTAATCCCTTAGCCTATACATATTCTATAGCATCCCTTATGAATGTGTAAGCTAATATAGCATGTCTACATGCTCAGTTTCATCCTAAATCAATAGTAGAAGTGTAAGTCCAAAGTTAGAAAATGATTGGCCGACATTACATTCATAATTCTATTTTGTCGCCTGTTTTGTAGATAGCTGAATTTCCTTTTGCTCGTTATTATCATCTTAGCCGGGTATCCATTCCCATGTATATTAAAGTTCTGGTTTGTTTTTGCGGATAATCTAGTTTTAGGGAAAACTCTACCAAAATTTTTATCATCTTAGCTCGTTTCAAAAAGTTGGAAAAATTCAGAGTTCCATGTTGTGTTTATGATTCCATCTAGGATTTTCTTATCATTCCTTGAGTTCATATTAATTTTTTCCACATGTGTTCTGCCTCATACATGTTTATGCTTACATTATGATAATATTATGTGTGATTTGGAGTCCCTCGAAGAGGCTTGACATTGGACACACAGTCCGGTCACATGTGATTCTACCCGTCTTGGGGACACAACCCCTATGGTTCAGGTGGGAGTTGAAATACCTAGTGTGACCGGGTGTCATTCGAACACTTAGACAAAAGAGGCTACATATTATTGGCGGGGGCGACATAGCTCATAACATCCGCCATGTTTATATATATGTTTATATAGCCATAGTATGCATTACATGACTATACAGAAGGCTAGTTCAGATGTTCAGTTACCTAATTTTGGGGGGATACAACCCATAACATCAGACAGATACACGTTCAGATAACAGTTCAGTTTTAGCTCAGTACCATTTAACAGTTTTCAGTTTCAGCCACCAGTTCTTAGTGTCAGTGTAAGTTGACAGCTATCAGTTCCCAGTTTCTAGTTACTAGTTATCAGCTATCAATCATGTTATAGTCAGTTATCAGTATGTTCAACTTAGTTTTTTAGTTTTAGATTCAGTTAAACTACATATAATATTCAGATCATGTTTCAGATTATCAACTACAAGTCTATACTTCAGCACCGATTTGCATATATATATATATATATATATATATATATATATATATATATATTCTAGCCTCACAATTTCATTTAACTATGATATACTACATAATCATGCCTTACATACTTAGTACATATCATACTCACGCCATTTCTGGGGTGCTACATTTCATGTTGTGCTGGTACAGATAGATCTGTGCATGGGCCATATCATTAGGCTATCCACCTTTTTTTGGAGTTACTCCGCTTACTCCTGGAGTTACTTATTTTTTAGTATGGGTACAGTTAGCTAGTTGGGGTATGATGGGGCCCTATCCTTTCTAGTACATGTTCAATTCAACACTCTTAGAGACTTGTAGTATGCACCTGTGTAGTTAGTATGTCTTTGTATGCCAGCTAATGTTATCCTTGTCGGCTTTCTAGATTGTACAGTTCTTATCAGCTAGGCTTATGCTTGTTCAGTTTATTCGTTATACTCATGGTTGGCAGATTATCAGCAGGTTTAGCGATGATTTACACTTAGTGTTGGTTATCTGTTGCGCCCCTAGGCTGGGGTTGTGACAAAAGTGGTATCAGAACAGTTTAGTCCTAGGGTGTCTACATGCTGTATCTACTATAATCTGATTTATGGGTCTGTTGTGCACCACACTTATAGACAGAAGGCTACAGGATATTTAGGATGGTTATTTTCCTTCTTCTCTAGATCGTGCGATAGAGCTATGTAATAAGAATTTAGCCTTCTAACGAAAACGTTTATATGCAGTGATGCCTCCAAAGAGACTTACAGATGTCGAAATGAGCAAAGGCGTTGCTAACAATGGTACTAGTAGAGTACCTTCAGAGTTAGATAAGCATGAGTGGTCTAGACATGAGGTTCCATCCGGACCTTCACAGACTTAGTGATGCGGTATAAAATGGGCTTAGACTGCAATCAACGAGTACCAAGCTTGAAGGATGCAAAGGACGGGAAGCCGAGGGCTTTAGGAGCGATCCGGAGAAGTACCAAGAAGATAGGCTCTTAGGCGCACCACCCAGGCATCCAGGTGGTCCGCCCAAACACCTAGGCGGTCCGCCCAAGAAGCTGCAAAGCCAGGCGCTCCGACCACCAGTGGGGCGCCCCGCCTCCATCACTTGGCAGCCAGGTGCTCCGCCCACCCCAGTAGGCTGCCCGAAGAAGACCAATTGCAGGCGCTCCACCCCCTTTTTGGGCACTCCGCCCCACAACGCTGAAAGCTTGGATTTTGTTGTGAACTTCATATTTTGCCCTCAAGTGTTGCATAATGTTTTAACTTAGTTGAGGGCTATTTTAGTCATTTCACTTTAGTCTTAGAAAGTTCTATAAATAGAACACTTAGCCATTTTCATCATTTACTTCACCTTGAATATTGTAAGAACATGAGCTATGCTCTCTTTGAACCCTCGTTGGGAACTTGAATTCAATTGGTGGATTCCAATTTGAACTTCATCCATCTTTGATCATTCTATTTGCAAGATTCGGGTACCTCTTGAGGATAGCTGCATACCGTAGGTGAATCCTTGACATTCACTTGAGGTGTAGCGAGAGCTACTTAGGTAATCGTTCGAGTCTCGTCTCGTTTTTATCTTTATCTTTATCGTTTCCGCATTTTCATATCATTTGTTGCTTCCACCTATTTTCCGCTACATCAGTTGGTATTAGAGCGCGGATAGGTTTTGTTCTTAAAAACCCTCGATCGTGACTCTTTATCTTGTTGTTATGTTCTTGTTCTTGTTTTATTGAAAAAGAAGAAAAAAAATCCAAAAACTAGAAAATCCAAAAATTTGCTAGAAATCGTTGGTTGTTACGATTTTGTTGGTGTTAGTTATCGGGGATTGTTTGTATACGCATTCTCTTCGATTGGGTACCAACGAAACACGATTTGAAGTTGTGAATCGAAAATCTTCAAAATCAAATCTCAAAGTCGAAAATTCACTAAAATTGGTAGAACTTGTTTGATGTTGTGAATTCTTGGTTGTTTGGTATCTAGGATTGTTCCTTATAGTTATCCCGTCATTTTGATACCCTCATAACATCATTTGGAGTAGCGGAATGAAAATCGAAGTTTTGAAATCTTGAAGTTTTTGAAATTTCTTGAAGAACTTGCTCCAAATTCTTGAAACAAGTTGATTGTTGTTTGTTTGTTGGATTAAACCATTGAGGTTTGTTGGTTATAGCATATAACAACGTTGGGTATCATCAAAAGTGCAAAACAACTCGAAATCATTGGAAAAATTGGGTCAAAATCGACCAAAATCGCGTTTTGGGAAGCTGAAGCCCCAGGTCTAGGCGGACCGCCCAGACCCAGGCGCTCCGCCCACCCCTTCCCGCTGCTGAACTTGGCCAATTCCAAGCGGACCGCCCACCCATCTAGGTGGACTGCCCAGACCCAGGTGCTCCGCCCACCCCTTCCCACTGCTGAACTTGGCCAATTCCAGGCAGACCGCCCACCCATCTAGCCGGACCGCCCAGATTCCTGAAGGGGTCCGGTTGGTTGTTTTCGTGGGCTTTCGTGTTTGTTTTGTTTTCGTTGCTTCCGGCTAGTACTTTGAGAGTAACACTCCTACTCAATTAGTACTAGTTCATTGAGTGCTTAGGACCTTCATGCTTAGAGGAGAGTAGACCTCAAAGAAGACTCGTAGTTTAATTTTGCTTCAAGTGCGCACCTCAATAGCCTAGCGTTCATCGAGTTCCATCAACTCCATTCTTCCTGAAGAGTATTTGGTTCTTTTGAATTTGATTGGTTATCGAGGAGGTTGTTCAACTACGAGGAAGCCATTGGATCAAGTTTGAGTGACAAATCCCCCACCACTAAACGAGTGTACCGAGTGACATTCAAAAGTGAGGGAGCGAGTGAAGTTTTTTTACTCTAACTTCTTTCTTGTCTTTGATTTATGTAGGTACATGGCCAGAGACGTATACGATACCATTAAGGTCCTGGTAAGCACTTTGGCCTACCTCTTAGCCGAGGTGAGATCCATAAGCTCGAGATTTGATAGCCTCAAAGAGGAATGCACCCCGAGTGTCCAAAGGGGTACCGAAGGAGGTACTAGTGATGAAGTGTTGGGCAATCCGCAACCGTTGGGCGTTCCGCAACAAGTGGGCATTCCCCACAACTTGGGCATTCCCCAAGGTGATGGAGAGCAAGATGATGAGCTTAAAATGACACTTGTGGTACGGAGGAGTTTTGGTGCCATGAGTCTTGAAGAGTTAGAGCATGTGCAAAGGGAGAATCTCTTCCATGCTAGGTGTCGTGTGATGGGGCAAGTGTGCTCAATGATCATTGATCCGAGAAATTGTGCTAACATAGTAAGTGAGACCTTGATTTCCCAATTGCAATTGTCTACTATAAAACATCCACATCCCTACCGCTTACAATGGTTGAGTGAGTGTGGAGAGTTGAGGGTGGTGAAGCGAGCTTTGATTGAGTTTAGCATTGAAAATTATCGAGATAAGGTAATGTTCGATGTGGTACCTATGCAAGCTTGCCATCTCTTGTTTGGAAGGCCATGGCAATATGATCGGAGCGTAGTACATGATGGTAGAACCAACTCTTATACGGTCTTGCATGGTTCTAGAAAATATGTGCTCAAGCCCTTGATGCCGAAGCAAGTAAGTAATGACTATAGGATTATGAGGGAGTTGAGGGAAGCGGCTAAAGCCAAGTTACCCATGGTCCTTGAGCCCGGAACCAACAACCTTATGGTCATGCCCTTGCAAGTTGAAAGTGAAAGTCACTCCACTCCACATGAGAGACAAAAGAAAGTGAGGAGTGATGTGAGTGGGTTGTCACCCGAGTCTACACTTGGCCTTGAGAGACAAATAAAAGAGAGGAGAGGAGAGGAAATACAAAATGAGAGTGAGGACACCCTTTGTTCTAACCATGTTTTATCCTCTTATTCTTCTACTTATTTTGGCTTATGTGTAGGTACTCTTGAAGGCAAGCTATTGGTGCCTCAACCGCTTGCCTTGGAAGGGAGGCAAGAGGATGGAGATCTTCACTGTGAGCTTCATGAAGGAGGAATTGAACGCGACACTTCGAGCGATGTGAATGCTCACGGGAGCGACTAAAATGTAAGTGTTACTTCACCCGTTCATGAACATGCTAATCCCTTGTCTTGTGAAGACTCAATGCTAGTTGGCACTTTTAATGCCTTTAATGAAATTGCAACTAGCATAGAGTCAATTAGTGAACTTGTGTGTGTATGTGAACCACTAATTGAGAGGATTGATAAGCCACATCATGATGTGAGCTCGATATTCAATGAACCTCTCTTTAGTGAGGAAATGGTAGTTGACTATGCTTGTGAGCCTTGTTATGACACACCACCAATTTTTGATAAAGGGGAGGATGAGATGTGTGATCACACCCTTATTGATTTACTTGCCTTTGGTAGACCTATGTGCTGTAGTGGGGAAGGTAGTGACCTTGAGGGGTCTCTAGAGTATGAGATGGATCGATTTGTTTTCGATGACTCCTCAAGTGCGGATGATGAACCTAGCTTTGATACTATGCTTTTGCTCGACCATGAAATTGACGTGCATGCTTTTACATTCCCTTTGTTTGAGGACATCCTTATTTGTGGTGGTAGTTGTATCGAGCTAGAGTTGGGAATGAGTTGAAACCTCCGTGGTGTGAGGGATTTGATCCCAAAGACAACTCTTTGATTGAAGCTTCGAGTGAGGTAGATAATTCTTCTAGTGAACCTACTCTTGTTGGTTCGGGTTATGATGATGAAGAGGCCATTATTAATGCCTTCCTTGAGAGTTTACCTTGTGGGGGGATTGTCTTGAGGATGAAATTAGAGGTGAGGAGATAGTGTGAGTATGAGAGCTTTTAAGAAGGGGAGTGGGGTATTTGGTGCTAATTGCGAATCGCACTACTTTGCCTATTCCGTCCTGTATGTTAACCACACTTTGAGAATTGAGCATGCCAAAATCATTGTGCCGCAGTGTGAAAGTATTGTATCGAAGGTTTGGTATGTTGATCATGAGCTTAGGGGTCATGAAACTTTGATTGTTGAATCTTGAACGTTCTATGTTCTATTAGTCTCTTTGCTTGTTATGTTTGTGAGTGCTTGTCACTATGGAGCCAAGAACTTGTTGTTTCCTTGGGAGTCATAAGCTTTTTGATTAGTATTGATACTTGGCTCTATCACAAGAGTGAATTTTCCACATCACTTGCCATCACTCTTGTTGGACTTGCTTACTCGCATAGTGGAAAGTCTTGGTGTACTAATCTTGAACTTACGGATTGTAGGGATTTTGATAGCTTGATCTTGCATATGCCATGCCCTATTAATCTCTTAGATTGTTGTTTTGGGTGCACTTCTTTGTTGAACCAAGTAATTGCTAGTTCCTTTGGGAACATGAACTTCTTTATTGCTATTGATACTTGGTTATATCATAAGAGTGTGTTTTCCCACACTTTTAGGCACTAACCTACTCTTGTAGTAGGAACCTTTTGTTTTTGCTTGTTTTGATTGTAGGTTTGATGGTTTGATTTCGAGGACGAAATCCTTTCAAGAAGGGGAGGATGATGCGGTATAAAATGGGCTTAGACTCCAATCAACGAGTGCCAAGCTTGAAGGATGCAAAGGACAGGAAGCCGAGGACTTTAGGAGCGATCCGGAGAAGTATCAAGAAGATAGGCTCTTAGGCGCACCACCTAGGCATCCAGGCGGTCCGCCCAAACACCTAGGCGGTCCGCCTAAGAAGTTGCAAAGCCAGGCGCTCCGCCCAACTGTGGGGCGCCCCGCCTCCATCACTTGGCAGCCAGGCGCTCCGCCCACCAGTGGGGTGCTTCGCCCCAGTAGGCTGCCCGAAGAAGACCAATGGGAGGCGCTCCGCCCCACAACGCTGAAAGCTTGAATTTTGTTGTGAACTTTCTATTTTGCCCCAAAGAGTTTTATAATGTTTTAACTTAGTTGAGGGCTATTTTAGTCATTTCACTTTAGTCTTAGAAAGTTCTTAAATAGAACACTTAGCCATTTTCATCATTTACATCACCTTGAATATTGTAAGAACATGAGCTATGCTCTCTTGATACATCGTTGGGAACTTGAATTCAATTGGTGGATTCCAATTTGAACTTCATCCATCTTTGATCATTCTATTTGCAAGAGTCGGGTATCTTTTGAGGATAGTTGCATAGCGTAGGTGATTCCTTGACATTCACTTGAGGTGTAGCGAGACAAGTTCCTCGTGCTACTTAGGTAATCGTTCGAGTCTCATCTCGTTTTTATCTTTATCTTTATCGTTTCTGCATTTTCATATTGTTTGTTGCTTCCGCCTATTTTCCGCTACATCAGGAGTGGAGTATTTGATGTTAGTTGCCAATTGAACTATTTTTTTACTCCACCCCATATGTTGATTACACATTGGGTGTTGAGCATGCCAAAGCCAATGTGTCACATTGTGATGATATTGATTTGAAGGTTTGGTGTGTTGGTCATAAGCTTAGGGGTCATAGGAAAGTTGATTGCTATATCTTGCATGCTCCATATCCTATTGATCTCTTTGCTTGTTCTTGTGTTGGATGCAATTTCTTTATGAGTCAAGTACTTGTTGTTTCCTTGGGAGACGTGAGCTTTTTAATTGGTATTGATGCTTGGCTCTATCATAAGAGTGTGTCTTCCCACACTTTTGGCACTAACCTACTCTTGTAGTGGGAAGCTTTGTTTGTGCTTGTTTTGAATGTAGGCTTGATGGTTTGATTTCGAGGACGAAATCCTTTCAAGAAGAGGAAGATGATGCGAGGAAAATTGGAGCCAAAGCGCCAACCATCAGGAGCCAAGCGTGAGAGCACAAAGAACACAAGTCAAGGGCTCCGGAAACGTCCTGAAAATCATGCATTGGAGCGCCAAGGAAGGAGGAGCACATAGGCACCAAAGGAGAGGCTCGGGGGACACATTTTGAGTCATTCCAAGAACTCCCAAGAAGAAGCGGCCGCCCCGAACACCTAGGCGGACCGCCCCTCAAGAAGCAGCCCTCAGGATCTCATGTGGGCGGAGTGCCTCCCCATTGAGGCGGGCGCCTCCCCCTGTTATGTTTTGACGGGATTTTTTGCTAACTTCCTATTTTGACCCTACGTGGTCTTTTATGTCTTAGCCCACTTTGGGGGCCTTTTTGTCATTTCACAAGGGGTTAGGAAACACTATAAATACACCCCTTAGTCATTTCATTCATTAGCTTGTTTTAGATTCGAAGAATAGACTTAGAAAGAGAGGCAAGGCCTTCTTCTGTGTAGAAGCTTGAAGCTTCGGATTATCTCTTGCTTGGAACCTATGGAGATTCGTCACTAGTACGGATTCTAGTATGGTTCGAGTTTCTCTTCCTCTCTCGAATATTCAATTCATGGTTTGAATCGTTTATCCATTCTTTTCTTCTATTTCTGTTCTTCCCCGTCCCTACTTTCTTGTTTATCTTGTGATTGTTGCTCCCGCATCTTAGTTTATTGCTTCCGCGTATCTACCCCGTATCATGGCATCATCTCTTCAGGGTGCCCAATGCTCTCCTCCCTTGTAACTCTTGATCGTCACTTTGACATAGGTCTCTTCCATGATCTCCCTTGCCTTAACATGGAGCTTAGAACCTACAAGCAACGACAAGCAAACACAAGATTTCCTACTTTGAAAGTAGGTTAGTGGAAGAAGTGTGGATAACACACTCTTGTGGTATAACCAAGCATCAATACTAATCCTAAAGATCAAGTCTCCAAGGAAAACAACAAGTACTTAGTTAATTAGCAACATGCGCTCAACACTATAATGAGCAAATAGGTCATGGGGATATGGAAAATGCAAGATCAAGCTATCAAAATCCCCTTGAACCTTAAGCTCAATATCAACACACCAATCAATCCTCAAGGTGTGATTAATAAGTGGAGTGGAGTAAGTCGAGTGACTCAACATACAAGTAGTATCAAGTACTCCACTCCCCTTCTTTAGAGCATACTTGCTCACACCAAGGGATTCCTCTTCACCTCTCATTTCCTCACCTAAGCAACCCTTCGCAAAAGAAAAGCTCTTAAGGAAGGTATTGATGATGGATTCTTCTTCATCATAACCCCAACAAGCAATAGTAGGGTCACTCAAAGAACCATCTACCTCACCCAAATTCTCAAACAATGGGTTGCCTAAGGAATCATATCCTTCACACCATGGGGGTTCCATTTTACTATTTACCCTAGTCCGATACAAGTCATTACCACTAATGAGAATGCCTTCAAACAATGGATTAGTAAAATCATGCATCTCACTAACATGATCAAGCATAGACAAGGTATCAAGACTAGGTACACTTGAGGAGTCATCATAGACAACCTTGTCCAATTCATGCAATTTGGACTCCTCAAGGTCAAGTCCATCTTTATTACAACACATTGGTTCCCCAAATATAATCAAATAAATAAGATAATGATCAACTATCTCATCTTCCCCTTTGTCAAAGGTTGGTGGTATGTCATAGCAAAGGTCACAATCATTGTCAACTATCAAATCTACACTAGGGAGGGGTTCAATGAACAATAAGCTCACATCACGATGTGGCATAGCATCCTTCCCAACTAGTGTTTCATAAGCATACTCAAGTTGACAACTAGACTCTTCATTAGTGGTATACCCACTAGATGCATCAAAAACACCAACTAGTGTTGAGTCATCACAAGACAAGTAGTTAGTAGGCTCATGAAAAGGTGAAGCAACACTTACATTTGTAGTACTTTGATCACTCACAAGGCTTGAAGTGTCATAGGCAACTCCTCCTTTATGAAACTCACATAGAGAACTTTCCTCCTCTTCTTTTTCCTTCCAAGCACATGGTTGAGGCTCCGGTGGCTTGTCTTCATTTGTACCTTCACAAGAACTAACACAAGAAAGAGTAGAAGATGAAGAATTGTTAGTACAATGGGTGCTCTCACTCTCAATTTTTCTTTCCTCACGTCTCTTCTCTCTCAATTTTACCTCATGGTCAAGTGTAGTTGGTGGTGACAATCCACTCACATCACTCCTCAATTCCTCTCATAGATTGTCACTGATCACTCTCTCACTTCTCTCTATCTTTTCTCTCTCATTTGAAGTGGAGTGACTCTCATTTTCATCATGCAATGGCAAGACAACAAGATTGTTTGCCTCGGGTTCAAGTACAATAGGTGAGTTTGCTTTAGCCGCTTCCCTTAACTCCCTCATTCGCTTGTAGTCTTCCCTTACTTGGCTTAGAGTCAAAGGTCTAAGAACATACTTCCTCCCTTTATTCTTGACCGTATATGAGTTAGTCCAGCCATCGTGCACCATATATCTATCATATTGCCATGGTCTCCCAAATAATAGATGGCAAGCTTGCATTGGGACAACGTCAAATATGATTGTGTCTTTATATTTCCCCATGCTAAGCTCAATCAATGCTTGCTCCACCACCTTCAACTCCCCACACTCACTTAGCCATTGTAATTGATATGGTTGAGATGTTTCAAGGTGGGTATCTTAAATTGGGAAATCAATGTTTGGCTCACTATGTTGGCACAACTTCCCGAGTCAATAATCATGGAGCAAACTACACCCATGACTTGGCATCTAGCATGAAAGAGGTTTTCCCTTTGAACATCCTCCACATCCTCTTCCATGAGAATGGTACTCAAACTCCTCCTAACCACCAAGAACATTTGAGGATCATCCCCTTCCTCTATAGTCTCCTCACAAGCAATCTCCTCATCATCCTCTATAGCCTCCTCATTTTCGGGCTCACTTTCTTGCTCATACACCAAATTGCCTACCACAACCATGGTTCTTTTTGTAGGACAATCTTTAGCAATATGTCCATACCCCTTACACTTATAGCATTGAGTAGAAGTAGAAGTAGGATTGCTCAAGTGAGTTTTAGAATTACCTCCCAATGGTGGTGTAGACTTCTCATATGTTCTCTTCACTTCTTTGCTAGCACTTGCACCACTTGCACTTTGGAAGTTTGCATTTTGAGTCTTCCATTCTATTTTGTTGGCTCGCGGGAGTAGGAGTACCACTCTTGTAACGGTTGGACTTCTCTCCCTTAAGCCATTGCTCGGCTTCAATAGCGGCTTCCAATAGATCTTGGATTGAAGGATAAGAATGCAACCTCAATTGAGAAGCTATACCATAGCTCAAGCCATTCTTGAAACGGATCATGGCTTGCTCTTCATCCTCGGTCTCCATATCCAATGCCATCCGGATCTTCTCAAACTCATCATAGTACTCATGAACCGTCTTGACGCCTTGCTTTAGTTCATAGAGCTTCTTAAGTTGCTCTTGATGGTACCTAGGAGTCACATACTTGGTATTCATGAGATCCTTTAACTCATTCCAAGTTACATTCACATGCACGCCCGCTCTTCTTCTTGTCCTCTTTATGGACTCCCACCATGTAGAAGCATAAGACTCAAAAGATGAAATAGCATAAGTACCTTTCTTCTCATCGGTCATCGGGTATGCCTCCGGATCACAAGTTCCCTTAAAGATTGGAAGATTAAGCTTCACACTATTGAGATTGTTAAGTTCACGACCTCCATGGTAAGGCTCCGGTTGGCCTCCATAGTGGTCTCCATACACACCATAATCCCTTCTACGATTTCCTCCAACATATCCTGATGCAGTGAAAATCGAGCCTAAGGCACTTATCATCAAGAGCCGGAATTGGAGGATGCAAGGGACGAGAGTTCAAGGGCATCGAAGATGAATTGAAGCCGTTCCAGAAGAACCAGGCTGAGGTGCTCTGCCCAGGCCACCCTGGAGCCCCGCCCAGGAAACAAAGGGGCCAGGCGCTCCGCCCAGCCCCTCCACTGCACAAGTTCGCGGGCGCTCTGCCCCAAAATCTGAAGACGGGATTTTAAGTGTGTTTTGTCTATTTTGACCCTACGTGGTCTTTTATGTGTAATAAACTTGTAGGGGCTTTTATGTCATTTTATTAGGAGTGTGGAACATATATAAATACCACACTTAGTCATTTTATTTCATTAGCGAGATTTGAGTATTGAAGAATAGATTTTAGAAGAGACTAGGTCCTTCTTGTTGAAGCTTGGCTTCATGTATAGTGTGACCCCGTTTAATGGTTCGAGTCTCTTCTCCCTTTTGAATCAATCTATTTGTTAGTTTGATTCGTTCTTTCTTCTATTTTCTGTTCTTCCCCGTCCCTATTTCTTGTAATCTTATGATTATTGCTTCCGCATCTTAGTTAATCGCTTCCGCCTATTTTTCCCTACATCATATCCCATGGGTGGCCCTCAACCTCGGCCTCTACCCCTATCTACATTTCGACCCCAATTAATACCTCGCCTCGGTTGATATTGATCTTCATACCCATAGGCTTCATCACCGTACTCGACTTCCTCCTCTCTTTGAACTTCAACAATTTGCTCAAGAGGTTGAACATTTCGAACGGGTCTTGGAAATGGAGCATTTCCTTGGGGATTGCCCAACACACATGCTTGAAAAGCTTCAACTTTCCATTGTTCATATTTCTTGGCCATCTCCACAAAGTGTCCGGGAGTCATAGGAGTGCTATGACTTGTGCCTTCTCCGGATTCAATTTGGACACTCGGGGTCCTTCTTTCAATGGACTCAACTTGGAGACTTGTGGTCACCTTCTCAAGATTTTCAATCTTTTGGCCCATGATATCCATTTTAGCAAGGATACTAGCCAAAGCATTCTTCACAAAATCTTCACCTTCGTTAGCCATTGTACCTACAAGAAGAGCAAACATTAGTGAAAACACCTCACACACACCCTCACGTGTATAGCACTCGGTTCACTCGTATAGTGGTGGTGGATATTTCACTCGGACTTGAGTTCTAAAAGCTTCAAGTAGTTGAACAACAATCCTCAACTCAATCAACTATTCACAAGCCAATTGTACTCCGGGGTGAGTGGAGTTGATATGACTCAATGAACGCTAAGCACTTTGAAGTAAGGACTTGAGTCAAAGAATTCTACGAGTCTTCTTCGAATTCTACTCTCCAATCTAGGCACGAGTTACCTAAAATAAATAAAGGATTAGTGCTAATTAAGTAGGAAAGTTACTTAGATAAGCACTAACTAGAAGTTAATCAATAAGAAATAGGAAAACTTAGGAAAAACTACCCAAAACAACACCTTCAACAACCAGGAGGGGCGCTTAGACTGCAGGAGGGGCGCCCAGTGTTGTGCAGGATTTCAGGCGGGGCGGCTGAGGTATTAGGCAGTAGCCAAGTCAGGCGGGGCGCCTGGCTTAGGCGGGGCGCCTAGCTCTGAAGTAGTCCCAATTCGTTCCAAACTTGTTCCAAGTCGATTTTCAATCCCCAAATCCGATGTTTTCTACTTGTTCTCACAATCCAATGATACCCAAAGTTTTTTTTGATCTTTTCTAACAAACCCCAATCAAATTTGCAACAAAACAATCAATCAAATTAAGATTCAAAGACGAGAAACTCAAGAATACAATGGTTTATCAAAGGGTTTCAACAAGGATTGCGATTCATCAAATCCGGTGTTATACATGTTCAAATCCCACAAAATTTGTACCAATTCGTTTGTTTTTCCAATCAAGATCAATCCCCAATATCAAGTTCTGAATCAAACATCCATTCAACCCAAGAATCAAGCCAAAATCATCAAGAACAAGGTTTATCAAGGGTTTAAGGAAATTTTGGGGTTTCAAATCTTCAATTTCTCGATTCCAATCCAAACCAAGTGTTTTTGGTACCCAAACAACGGGATTTCAACAAGAATCAAGAATCTATAACACCCATATCAAGAATCAATTACATCAACAAGATACACCAAATTTTTGGATTTTTAACTTTTTCAATTTTTTTGTTTTTTCTTCTTTCTAATAACTTCAAACACAAGAAAACTAAAGAAACTAACGTAGGCACGAAGAATCAAGGGTCGGAGGTTTGTAAAAATAAAACTTGAGCCTTGCTCTGATACCAAACTGATAAGAATCAAACGCGGAAAAAGTAAAAGATAAAGAACGAGACGTAACTTGATCAATAATCTCAAGTAGCAACGGAGAACTCGTTCCGTTACACCCCGAGAGAATGTCAAGAACACCTACGCTAGGCAACTACCCTCGAGTCAACTAGGACTCGCAAGTAGAATGGTCGGGGCGGGGTCGTTGTCCCACTAGAATCCACTCGAAGCACACAAATCCCAAACAAAGGTTGGTTTTTCATAAACCCAAAGAGATCCCTCTTTACAATATTAATTCATCATTCAAAATAGACTAAGTGTAAAATAAGCTATACTTGGGTTTTTATAGTGTTTCCCAAGCTTACACATTGACCAAAATACCCTTACTAGTAAGGTTCATCAAATAAGCCACGTAGGGAAAAACAGTAAAAGAAACATAAGTTCAGCAGTTGGGAGGGGCGCCTGAAGCTGGGAGGGGCACATGGCTTGTGCTGGATCTGGGAGGGGCGCCTGGGGTTAGGTGGGGCACCTGGATGGGTGCCTAGGCAGGCGGGCGCCTGGAAGGGGTGCCTAGGTAGGGGGGTGCCTGGGCACCCTTTCATCCTTATGTAGTGAGCTCTCTAGGCACGGCGACTGGGCTAGGCGGGGCGCCTGGATATGCTGGGCCTCCCTCCTCCTCCTTAGGCGTGGATCCTAAAGCTTAAACCATCCGAAACACTTCCAACGCTCTTGACTTCTAGTCCGTTGCTTCTTTCAAGCTTGATACATGTTGGAAAGTTGTCTTGGATCGTTTGGTCCTTATCAGTTTCCAAAAATCAAGACTCCAATTGGTTCATTAAATATGATGAGTTTCTAGATCACAAACAAATTTCATCCGATTCCGAATCCGTTTAGTGCCAATTCGAGTCAAATCTTTTGTGTCCTGTTTGCTACCATACCTCTTGGTTAGTGTTTCTAAGGTAATTGGCTTACTTGAAAGACACTAATCCTTTAGCGTATTAGGATATTCATGCGTAGAGGAGACTAGAATTCAAAGAAGAGTCGTAGAACTCCTTTTGGCCTCAAGTGCACACTTTAAATAGCCGTTCGTACATCGAGTCTCATTAACTCCATTCCGAACTTTAACTTGGACATGCTAGTTGTGATTACCTTGGTTCCCAAGTTGTTAAGGCCTCGCTATTGAGTGTTCATATATTGAGTGACACACGTGAGGGAGTGACTTTTGGGAGGATTGATCTTTTGGTATTGCAACAATGTCGGATGTTGATTGTGGGGATTATGGCTCATGTGGGGATGATGCGAGTTGCTATGACTCGTATGGTGATGATGGAGACTATGGTTCCCACAAGGGTGATGATGGCCATTACTATGATGATGGAAACCATGGCTCCTATGTTGATGAAGCGGTTCACTATGATGATCGTGAGATTGACGAAGACTATGAGGCTTGTGATGTAGAATGTGATGATGCCTATGCTTCTAGTCAAGAAATCGAAGATGGTGACGCTTCAAGGTACATTGATCCTACTTACTCTTCTTGTGAAGAATTTGATATTGATGATAGTAACATAGATAGAGTTGAGAATGATGTTGAACCTATGGGTTATTCTTATGCACCTTCTCTTAGTGTTGCTAATGGTGTGCAAGGGAGTAGTAGAGGACCTTCCATTAGCATGGGAGGCGGTGGTGGTTGTTCCGTGGGAAAGAAGAAGCTTGTATCTTCTAGGTACGCTAAGCGACCTAATGCTTCTAATTCCCATGAGCAGTTCGGTTTGAGAAATGGTGTTGCTTTTGCTGCAAAGGGGTTATATGCCGTGAGGGGCGTGGATAGTTGTAGTAGGAGTAGTACTATTGGCTATGGAACCAAGGCGAGAGGCACTTATGGGTTCCATGGCAAGGTTCCTTCCTCGACTCCCAACAACATTTCTAATGTTGGGAGAGTGACGGGAAGTGGAGATTGTTCTAGTGGTGTTGCCACTAGTGGAGGGATAAGGAAGACCCAAGTTTTTGGTGTTGACACTTGTGGGTGTCCAAATTCTCATTTGGATGCCAATGTACAAAACTTGGGTAGACGTAGGTTCGTTGTTGAGGTATAAGGTATTGGAGGATACTTGCTCAAGATTGGTGATACCGATGCCAATTGTATTAGCACCTCGTTGGTTGATCGGCTTAGGATACTATGCCATAAGCTAGAGACTGCTTATGAGTATGATGGAATGTGAGTTTCTAAGGAGGTTCAGGTACTCATATCTCATAAGAATTATAAATGCTATGTGTGGTGTGATGTGTATCCCATGCGTCATGTTGATGTGTGGATAGGTGAGCCGTGGTTGGAGGGGAAGAGGGTGCAATATAGTGTAGTGAAGGATGCATATCTCTTGGGCATAGGGCAAAGAGTTTATGACTTTGTCCCTTACCGGGCGAAGAGCCAAGTGCCTACTAGTGCACCTTTTTTGGCTAGGCAAAGGAGCAAGGTCCGAGAACATCATGCCATGGGCAACAATTTGCAATCAAGGAGTCCTACAATTACAAGAAGGGGTGGGGCTAGTTCAAGTGAAGGGTTGATAGACATCAACAAGGTGAACCCGAAACCACAAGTTTCAATGCCAAGTGGTTCACCACCAAAGAAAAAGGAGACATCAAGTGATGAGTCTCTTAGTCCTAGATTCCGGGTTGACGTGAAAAGTCCACCTACTCTGGCTATGGGTATTCTTGGGCCTCGCCCAATTCACCCAAATTTGAGAGACAAAAGATAGAGAGGAGTAAGGGAGCGACCGGTGACAACTCTCGAGTGGAAAAAGGAGAGGTTTTATTGAGTGATGTGAGTGGGTTGTCACCACCCGAATCCACACCCGACCTTGGAAAAAAAAATGAGGGAAAAAAAAGACGGAAAAAGAAAAATTGAGAGTGAGGACACCCCTTATTCTAACCTTAATCCTTTATCTTTTTCTTCTATGTGTTTGAATTTTTGTATAGGGATTCTTGGAGGCAAACCAATGGAGCCTCAACCATGTTCTGAGACGGAAAGACAAGGTGAAGGAGATGCCGAATGTGAGCTACAAGGTGGGGACATTCATGACACTTCAAAGGTATGTGGTAGTTCTTCCTTCCTTGAGCATGATACTTCCTTGTCTTGTGATAATGTGTGTGAAAACTCTATACTAGTTGATGATTTGCATGAATATAATGTGTTCGCAACTAGTGTAGAGCCTATGGGTCAACTTGTGTGTGCCAATGAACCACTAGTTGAGAGGGTGGAAAAGCCACATCATGATGTCAGCTCAATTTTCATTGAACCTCTTTTTAGTGAAAATGTTGAAGTTGACCTTGTTTGTGAACCTTGTTGTGACACCCCGCCCATATTCGATAAAGGAGAAGATGCATTTCATGATAATCTTATTCTTCCCTTTGATTGCTTAATTGATAGTGGTGGTCTCTGATAAGACCCAAATCGAGCAACCATCCAAAGGCACCATCCAAGGCCAAGGAAGAGCACTTCAAGGTCATGCATTGGGACGCCATGGAAAGAAGAGCATCCGAGACACAATTCGAAGTGTTTCAAGAAGCTTCAGGAAGAGGCGGACCGCCTACGGATTGAGGCGGACCGCCTAAGGATTGCTTGCTCTCTGGATTCCAAGAGGCGGACCAAGGAGGCGGAGCGCCTCAGTGTGTGGGGCGGACCGCCTAAGGCATGGAGGTGGGCGCCTCCCCCTGTGCGAGTTTGACCGGGTTTTGACTTTAAGTCGCTATGTAATTCCTAGTATGCCCCTACGTGGCTTATGACTTTAGAACCTATTCTAAGGGTATTTTAGGCCTTTCCTTATGTCTTGAATGAGGCCTATAAATACTCCATAGCTTAGCATTATTCATTAGTTTTTAGCTATTATGATGAATGATTGATTGTCAATGACAATGTTCAAGAGTGGATTCTCTTTGAATGAAAACCCTTTGAGACGGTTTGAGTTTACTAGTGGATTCTAGTTGAACCCCAAACCACCCCCGATCATTCTATTTGCGAGCCCCAGGTGCGGCTCGAGGGTAGTTGCATAGCGTAGGTGATCCTTGACATCCACCCGGGGTGTATCGGAACTAGTTCTCCGGTGCTACTTGGGTCTTTGTTCGAGCCTCGTCTCGTTTTCTATCTTTTTATCTTTTCCGCGTTTTGATTCTTATCATCTTGGTATCAGAGCAAGGCTCGGGTTTTGTTTCTACAAACCCCCGACCCTTGATTCTTCGTGCCTAGGTCGATTCCTATCTTTAGTTTCTTGTTGTTGTTATTGAAAGAAGAAAATCACAAAAAAAATTGAAAAATTGAAAAATCTAAAAATTTGGTGTATCTTGTTGGTTTGGATGATTTTTGATATGGGTGTTATAGATTCTTGATCGTGGATGAATCCCCGTTACTTGGATACCAAAATTGTTGGATTTGGTGGAGTTTGAAAAATTGAAACCCCAATTGCCCTTAAACCCTTGATGAACTTGTTCTTGATGAATTTTGGCTTGATTCTTGGGTTGGATTGATGTTAGATTGAAAACTTGGTATTGGGGATTGATCTACATTGAATAACAAACGATTCGGTACCAATTTTGTGGGATTTGGACCTATATAACACCTACCTTGATGAATCACAATCCATTTTGAAACCCTTTGATAAACCCTTGTGTTCTTGAAGAGGATGAACATGGTGAATTCGTTGTTTTCGATTGGGGTTTGTTAAAAATCATTGGGGTTTGATCTTTGTGACCAAAAACAACTTTGGGTATCCTTGGATTGTGAAAACAAGTCGAAAACATCGGATTTGAGGCTTGGAAATCGACTTGAAACGAGTTTGAACTGTGCTGAAAAGTTGCAGAGGCGGAGCGCCTCAATTTAGAGGCGGAGCGCCTCAGCTCTGTGAGCTCTCTGGATTTCCTGAGGCGGAGCGCCTCCCCTGAAGAGGCGGAGTGCCTCCTCCTGTAGGTTTGCCCAGGGCGGACCGCCCACATCCTGAGGCGGGGCGCCTACTTCCTGAAGCTTGGGAATTGGGTAGAAACTTCTAGGATTTCTTGTTTTGTTGTTTGCATTGCTTCCGGTTAGTGCTATTAGAGTATAATCCTACTCGATTAGTGCTAATTACTTTAAGCTATTAGGATCATCGTGCCATAGAAAGGAGACTAGAATTCGAAGAAGATCCGTAGTATCTTTTGATTCAAGTCCTCAATTAAAGTGCCTATCGTCCAATCGAGTCCCATTAACTCCACTCGCCCCGGAGCGCATTTGGACTTGATAAGTTGAGTGATTGAGTTGTGGTTCGTTGGTTAACTACTTGAAGCTTTTAGACTCAAACTTGTGTGAAATATCCATCCCCCACTAAACAGGAGCGAGCCGAGTGAAACAATTGTAAGGGAGCGGGTGAGGTGTTTTGCTAACGTTTGTTGCTTTTTGTAGGTACCATGGCAAACGATGGAGATGATCCTATGAAAATTTTCATGGCTACCGTTATAGCCAAATTGGAGGATATCACTTTGAGACTTGAGTCCGTCGAGAGGAACCAAGTTGAGACCGGTGAGAGGAGGACCCCGAGCGTCCAAATTGAATCCGGAGAAGGAACGAGTCATAGCACTCCTATGACTCCCGGACACTTTGTTGAGCTAAACAAGAGGTATGAACAAAGCAAAGTTGAAGCTCTACGAGAGCGTGGGTTGGGCAATCCCCGACAAGAGGGCAATCCCCTCAACTTGGGCAATCCCCAAGTAAATGCTCCACTTAGAAGGCCCGTGCGGAATGTCCCACCTCTTGAACAAATTGATGAAGTTCAAGAAGAGGAGGAGTTCGGGTATGGTGAAGAGGCCTATGGGTATGATGTTCCTTATCAACCTAGGAGGCAAATGCATTGGGGTCGAAATGTGGATAGGGGTAGAGGCCGAGGTCGAGGGCCACCCATGGGCTATGCTAGAGGAAATGCGAGGAGAGAGTATGTTGCTCATGATGACCATTATGGAGGCCAACCGGAGCCTAACTATGGGGTACGTGACAACAACAACAACCTCAATAGCGTCAAGCTAAATCTTCCACCCTTCAAGGGAACGTGTGATCCGGAGGCATACATGGAATGGGTACTACTCATGGAGAGGGTGTTTGACACAAATGAGATGTCCGAGGAGCGAAAGGGTACATATGCTATTTCTACCTTTGAGGCCTATGCTTCTACTTGGTGGGAGTGTATGAAAAGGTCTAGGAGAAGGATGAATTTGCATTTGAATGTGACTTGGGATGAGTTGAAAGGCCTTATGAACACCAAGTACATAACTCCAAGGTATCGGCAAGAGCAACTCAAGAAGCTCTATGATCTAAAGCAAGGTGTCAAATCGGTGCATGAGTACTATGATGAGTTTGAGAAGATCCGGATGGCATTGGATATGGATACCGAAGGTGAAGAAGAAGCTATGATCCGATTCAAGAATGGCTTCAGCTATGGTATAGCTTCTCAATTGAGGTTGCATCATTATCTCACACTTGAAGATATGTTTGAAGCCGCAATTGATGCCGAGGCTTGGCTCAAAAGAGAGAAGTTCAAAAACAACACTCCTACTACTACAAGCAAGCCAAAAGAGTGGAAGACTCCAAATGCCAACTTTCCAAGTGCAAGTGCTAGCAAAGAAGTGAAAGGGCCTTATGAGAAGACTACACCACACTTGGGAGGTAACTCTAAAACTCGCTTGAGTAATCCTATTTCCACTTCTACTCAATGTTATAAGTGTAAGGGCTTTGGGCATATTGCTAAGGAATGCACCACGAAAAGAACCATGGTTGTGGTTGGTGATTTGGTGTATGAGCAAGAGAGTGAGCCCGAGGAAGAAGAGGGAGTAGAGGGTGATGAGGAAGGAGATGTTGGGGAGATTGTTGCCATGGAGGAAGAGGATGATGATGCCCGTGCCTTCCTTGTTGTGCGGAGGAGTCTAGGAGCCATGTGTGTGGAGGATGTTGAGACCTTACAACGAGAGAACCTTTTTCATTCCAAATGCCGAGTCATGGGTCTCATTTGCTCTATGATCATCGACTCGGGAAGTTGTGCTAATGTTATTAGCCAAACACTAGTTACCCAATTGAAAATACCTACCTTGAAACACCCAAATCCTTATAAGCTTCAATGGCTTAGTGAGTGTGGTGAGTTGAGGGTGGTTAAACAATGTTTGATCAAATTCAAGATTGGGAACTATGTGGATGAACACATGTTCGATGTCGTGCCTATGCAAGCATGCCACCTACTCTTTGGTAGGCCTTGGCAATTTGATCGACGTGTGGTTCATAATGGTCATGCCAGCACCTATACGGTGACGCATGAGGGGAAAAAGTTCGTGATCCAACCCCTAACTCCCAAGCAAGTGAGTGATGACTACAAACGAATGCGGGAGTTGAGGGAAAGGGCTAAAGCGAAGTCACCCATTGTACTTGAACCCGAGGCAAACAATTTCATTGTTTTGCCAATGCATGATGAAAATGGGAGTCACTCCACTCCAATTGAGAGAGAAAAGATAGAGAGAAGTGAGGGAGTGACCGGTGACAATCCAAGAGAGGAAAAAGGAGAGGATTTGAGGAGTGATGTGAGCGGATTGTCACCACAAACTACACTTGACCACGAGGTAAAATTGAGAGAGATGAGAGGTGAGGAAAGAAAAATTGAGAGTGAGAGCACCCATTGTTCTAACCCTTCTTTATCTTCTATCTCTTCTTGTGAAAGTTCTTGTGTAGGTACAATTGAAGACAAGTCATTGGAGCCTCAATGTGAGCTTCATGAAGGAGGAGTTGCATATGACACTTCAAATCTTGTGAGTGATCAAGAAAGTACTACGAATGTAAGTGTTGCTTCACCTTTTCATGAGCCTACTAGCTACTTGTCTTGTAATGACTCAACACTAGTTGGTGTTTTTGATGCATCTAGTGAGTATACCACTAGTGAAGAGTCTAGTTGTCAACTTGAGTGTGCTTGTGAAACACTAGTTGAGAGGGATGCTATGCCACATCATGATGTGAGCTCATTGTTCATTGAACCCCTCCCTAGTGTAGATTTGATAGTTGACCATGATTGTGACCTTTGCTATGACACACCGCCAACCTTTGACATAGGGAAAGATGAGGTAGTTGACCATTCCCTAATTGATATGCTTCTATTTGGTGGTTCAATGTGTTGTGGTGATGATGGTCTTGTCCTTGAGGAGTCCACATTGCGTGAATTGGACAAGGTTGTTCGTGATGACTCCTCAAGTGAACCTAGTCTTGATAGCTCGTCTATGTTTTATCATGATAGTGAGATGCATGTCTTTACCAATCCCTTATTTGAAGGCATTCTCACTAGTGGATATGACTTGTATCGGACTAGGGTGGGTGGTCAAATGGAACCCCCATGGTGTGAAGGGTTTGACCCCTTAGGCAACCCATTGCTTGAAAATGTGGGTGAGGTAGATGGTTCTTTGAGTGACCCTACTATCGCTAGTTTGGGTTATGATGAAGAAGAATCCATCATCAACACCTTCCTTGAGAGCTTGACTTTTGAGGAGGGTTGCCTAGTTGATGAAATGAAAGGGAAAGAGGAACCCCTTGGTGTGAGTAGGTATGCTCTAAAGAAGGGGAGTGGAGTGCTTGATCCTACTTGTAGGTTGGGCTATTTGATTCACTCCACTCCACATGTTGATCACACCACGAGGATAGGTTGGTGTGTTGATCTTGAGCTTAAGGTTCAAGGGGATTTTAGTAGCTTGATCTTGCATTTCCCATCTTCCCATGACCTCTTTGCTCATTATCTTGTTGAGTGCATGTTGATCTTTAACCAAGTGCTTATGGTTCTCTTTGGAGACTTGATATTCATGATTGTTATTGACGCTTGGTTATATCACAAGAGTGTGTTTTCCACACTTCTTGCACTAACCTACTTTCAAAGTGGGACGTTTGCTTGTTTTTGCTTGTTGTTGCTTGTAGGTTCTAAGCTCCATGCTAAGGCGGGGAAGATCTTGGAAGAAGCCTATGCCAAAGTGACGATCAAGAAGGACAAAGGAGGAGATTCTTGGCCGCCCCGAAGAGTTGATAGAGCCATGAGAGACCAAGCCTTGATTTCGAGGACGAAATCTTCTCAAGAAGGGGAGGATGATAAGACCCAAATCGAGCAACCATCCAAAGGCACCATCCAAGGCCAAGGAAGAGCACTTCAAGGTCATGCATTGGGACGCCATGGAAAGAAGAGCATCCGAGACACAATTCGAAGTGTTTCAAGAAGCTTCAGGAAGAGGCGGACCGCCTACGGATTGAGGCGGACCGCCTAAGGATTGCTTGCTCTCTGGATTCCAAGAGGCGGACCAAGGAGGCGGAGCGCCTCAGTGTGTGGGGCGGACCGCCTAAGGCATGGAGGCGGGCGCCTCCCCCTGTGCGAGTTTGACCGGGTTTTGACTTTAAGTCGCTATGTAATTCCTAGTATGCCCCTACGTGGCTTATGACTTTAGAACCTATTCTAAGGGTATTTTAGGCCTTTCCTTATGTCTTGAATGAGGCCTATAAATACTCCATAGCTTAGCATTATTCATTAGTTTTTAGCTATTATGATGAATGATTGATTGTCAATGACAATGTTCAAGAGTGGATTCTCTTTGAATGAAAACCCTTTGAGACGGTTTGAGTTTACTAGTGGATTCTAGTTGAACCCCAAACCACCCCCGATCATTCTATTTGCGAGCCCCAGGTGCGGCTCGAGGGTAGTTGCATAGCGTAGGTGATCCTTGACATCCACCCGGGGTGTATCGGAACTAGTTCTCCGGTGCTACTTGGGTCTTTGTTCGAGCCTCGTCTCGTTTTCTATCTTTTTATCTTTTCCGCGTTTTGATTCTTATCAGTCTCTTGTGTCGTAGAGAGAATGGATGTGCCCTTGAGGAGTCTCTAGAGTGTGAGATGGATCGATTCATTTTCGATGACTCCTCGAGTGAGAGCGAAGGACCTTGTCTTGATACTATGCTTTTGTGTAGCCATGAATTTGAGATGCATGCTTTTACATTTATATTGTTTGAAGGCAATCTCATTTGTGGTAGTGAATTGTATCGGACTAGGGTCGGTGGTAGAGTCGAACCTCCATGGTTTGTCAAGTTAGGCTCTATGGATGATCCATTGTTTGGAACTCGAAGTGAGAAGAGTGGTCTTTATATTATTGACATAAGCTTTTGAATAGGTATTGATGCTTGGCTCAATCACAAAAGTGTGTTTTCCACACACCTTGCACTCTTTCATGTTAAGCTAACCTACTTGTGAAGTAGGAAATTTTTGTTGTGCTTGCTTTGATTGTAGATTTTGATGGTTCGATGTTGAGGACGAAATCCTTTCAAGAAGGGGAGGATGACGCAATATAAAATGGCGTAGTCCCAACCATCAAGAACCAAGCTCGGGAGCACAAGGAATACGAGTCAAGGCCTCTGAAAACATCTTGAAGATCATGCATTGGAGTGCCAAGGAAGGAAGAAACATGGCAGAAAACAGGGCAGCACAAAACAGGGCAAAACAGGGCAGCACACTGAGAGCTTACTGCCTGCCGAAGGACAATTGTTCTGTGCGATCGCGACACTGTCTGCGCGATCGCGAAGAGTACCTTGTTGCTCTGCGCGTCCGCGGCATGCTCTGCGCGATGGCGATGCTGAACATGCCGGTGACCTGTGCGATCCCGAGCTTCCTTGCGCGATCGCGATGCTTTGAATGATGCTCTCCGTGATCGCGAATCCCCTTGTGTGATCGCGAAGGATTAATGTTGAGCAGCGTATCAGAATCAGCTGCAGGGGCAATTTTTGTCCATTTATCAATGTAAATGTATATATAGAACATTAGCTCTTTCATTCTTTAGTTAGTCATTATTGAAGATAGAATTGAGAGAGAACATTGAAGAGGCCGAGCCCTTCTTGTTGAAGCCCGAGGCTTCATGTATTTTCCGACTTGGAACCTATGGAGATCGACACCTAGTTTGATTCCATTGTAAGGTTCGAGTTTCCCTTCTCCCTTTTGAATTCAATCAACGTGACTAATTTGAATTCGATTCTTTCTTCTAATTTCTTGCCTTCCTAGTCTCGATTTCTTATTATCTTTATCGCTTCCGCATAGTTTATATCATGTTTAGATTCCGCTCGTTTTAGGTTGCATCAGGTGGGAATTGGGGGTGCTCTCATGCAAGAAGGGAAACCCGTTGCCTACTTTAGTGAAAAGTTGAAGGGCGCAACCTTGAATTACTCCACGTATGACAAGGAGTTGTATGCCCTCGTGAGAGCTCTAGCCCATTGGCAACACTATCTATGGCCTCGAGAATTTGTGATCAAGAGTGACCATGAGTCACTCAAGCATCTAAGAGGCCAAGAGAAGTTGAACAAGAGACATGCCAAGTGGGTAGAGTTCATTGAGCCCTTCCCTTATGTAATTCATTCCAAGAAGGGAAATGACAATGTTGTAGCCGATGCGCTTTCTAGGAAGTTCGCCCTTGCTACCACTCTTGCTTCTAGGCTTATGGGTTTTGAAAGTATAAAGTTGATGTATGCGCATGACCCAAAGCTCAAGATCATTCATGATGCTCTAGTGAGTGGGGAGAGGGTGGAGAAATACCAATGGGTAGATGGCTACATTTTCAAGAATGGGAGAGTGTGTGTCCCCGAGTCCTCTTGTAGAGATGTGCTAGTGCAAGAAGCACATTGTGGCGGCGTGATGGGTCACTTTGGGGTGGACAAGACTATGGCCATACTTAAAGAACAATTTCATTGGAAAAATGAGGCCTCTTGTGGAATGTTTTTGCAATGCTTGCTTGGTGATGCAATATAAAATGGCATAGTTCCCAACCATCAAGAGCCAAGCTCGATAGCACAAGGGATACGAGTCAAGGCCTCAGGAAACCTCTTGAAGATCATGCATTGGAGCGCCGAGGACGGAGGAAACAGGGTAGGAAACAGGGCAGCCCAAAATAGGGCAAAACAGGGCAGCACACTGGGAGCTTGCTGCCTGCCGAAGAACAACTGTTCTTCGTGATCGTGACACTACCTGCGCGATTGCGAAGAGGCCTTGGTTGCCCTGTGTGACAGCGCCCCTTTGAGCGCGATGGCGTGGAGGAGATACCCAGCTTGTCCTGCGCGATCGCGAGCTCTGTTGCGCGATCGCGATGGGTTGAATTATGTGATGCGCGATCGTGAGCTCTCCTAGCGCGATCGCGATAAAGAGGAGCTGAGCAGCGAGCCAGAAAAAGCTGCAGGGGCAATTTTGTCCATTTATCATTGTAAATGTATAAATAGAACATTAGCTCTTTCATTTGATAGTTTTTCCTAGTATTGAATTGAGAGAAGAGAGAATTAGAGAAGGCAGAGCCTTTCTAGTCCGAAGCCCGAGGCTTCAAGAATCTTTTACGACTTGGAATCTATGAAGATTCACCACTAGCGTGAATTCCTTGTAAGGTTCGAGTTTCATTTCTCCCTTTTGATTAATTCATGTCTTGAATTTAGTCATTCGTTCTTTCTTCTCGTTTCTTGACTCCCCAATCCTTGTTTCCCCGATATCTTTGATATCATCTATCTTGTGTTTTAGCGCTTCCGCATTGTTTTTATCGTGTTTAGCTTCCGCTCGTTCTAGGTTGCTTCTGTTGGTACCAGAGCACGGCTAGGCTTCGTTCTTACGAATCCTCGGTCTTGTTCTTGTCATTGTTGTGAGTGTGTTGTTTGTTCTTGAAAAATTGAAGAAAAACAAAAAAATAGAAAAACTAGAAAAGTTGAAAAAATTGGTTGATTGGGTTGGAATCGAATCCCCGGGTGTTAAAACGTAGTGGGGTTTGTTCCTTATTGCATTCCCGTCGTTTTGATACCCATATATTGCATTTTGGTGTTACGATTCAAAAATTTCGAAAATCAAAGTCCAAAAGTTTGAAAATTCTTGAAAACGCTTCAATCTTGAATCGAAGCTTGTTGTTGTTTGTTTGGAGTTGAAAACCATTGGGGATTGATGATTATAGTTGTATACACCTTTGGGTATCATTGATCTGTGTATCGGGTTGAAATCAAACCAAAAGGTTGGCCAAAAATCGCCAAAACCCGTTGTGGAGTTGCTGGGAAAGTTACAGGAATTTACCCTTCGCGATCGCGAAGAGTTAAGCTCTGATAGCGAAGAGAAAATTAAAATTTGGAATTTTTCTGTTCTTCGCGATAGCGCTGTGTTACACGCGATAGCGAAGAAGAAACAATTTTCCAGAATTCTAGTTTTGGGACAGAACGTTCGCAACGGCTTCCGAACAGTTTCCAAACATCATGACTCCAATTGGTTCATTAAATATGATGAGTTTCTAGATAACAACAAAAATTTCATCCAATTCCGAATCCGTTTAGTGCCAATTCGAGTCAAACTTTTTGTGTCCCGTTTGCTACCATACCTCTTGGTTAGTGTTTCTATGGTAATTGGCCTACTTAAAAGACACTAATCCTTTAGCGTACTAGGGTATTCGTGCGTAGAGGAGACTAGAATTCAAAGAAGAGTCGTAGAACTCCTTTTGGCCTCAAGTGCGCACTTTAAATAGCCGTCCGTACATCGAGTCTCATTAATTCCATTCCGAACTTTAACTTGGACATGCTAGTTGTGATTACCTTGGTTCCCAAGTTGTTAAGGCCTCGCTCTTGAGTGTTCATATATTGAGTGATAAACGTGAGGGAGTAACTTTTGGGAGGATTGATCTTTTGGTATTGCAACAATGTCGGATGTTGATTGTGGGGATTATGGCTCATGTGGGGATGATGCGAGTTGCTATGACTCGTATGGTGATGATGAAGACTGTGGTTCCTACGAGGGTGATGATGGCCATTACTATGATGATGGAAACCATGGCTCCTATGTTGATGAAGCGGTTCACTATGATGATCGTGAGATTGACGACGACTATGAGGCTTGTGATGAAGAATGTGATGATGCCTATGCTTCTAGTCAAGAAATCGAAGATGGTGACGCTTCAAGGTACATTGACCCTACTTACTCTTCTTGTGAAGAATTTGATATTGATGATAGTAACATAGATTGAGTTGAGAATGATGTTGAACCTGTGGGTTATTCTTATGCATCTTCTCTTAGTGTTGCGAACGGTGTACAAGGGAGTAGTAGTGGACCTTCCATTAGTATGGGAGGCGGTGGTGGTTGTTCCGTGGGAAAGAAGAAGCTTGCATCTTCTAGGTACGCTAAGCGACCTAATGCTTCTAATTCCCATGAGGAGGTTGGTTTGAGAAATGGTGTTGCTTTTGCTACAAAGGGGTTATATGCCGTGAGGGCCGTGGATGGTTGTAGTAGGAGTAGTACTATGGGCTATGGAACCAAGGCGAGAGGCACTTATGGGTTCCATGGCAAGGTTCTTTCCTCGACTTCCAACAACATTTCTAATGTTGGAAGAGTTACGGGAAGTGGAGATTGTTCTAGTGGTGTTGCCACTAGTGGATGGATAAGGAAGACCCAAGTTGTTGGTGTTGACACTTGTGGGCGTCCAAATTTTCATTTGGATGCCAATGTACAAGACTTGGGTAGACGTACGTTCGTTGTTGAGGTAGATGGCATTGGAGGATACTTGCTCAAGATTGGTGATACCGATGCCAATTGTATTAGCACTTCTTTGGTTGATAGGCTTAGGATACCATGCCATAAGCTAGAGCATCCCTACGATTATGATGTAGTGTGGGTTTCTAAGGAGGCTCGGGTACTCATAACTCATAGGAATTATAAATGCTATGTGTGGTGTGACGTGTATCCCATGCGTCATGTTGATGTGTGGATAGGTGAGCCGTGGTTGGAGGGAAAGAGGGTGCAATATAGTATGGTGAAGAATGTGTATCTTGTGGGCATAGGGCAAAGAGTTTATGACTTTGTGCCTTACCGGGTGAGGAGCCTAGTGCCTACCAGTGCACCTTCCTTGGCTAGGCAAAGGAGCAAGGATCGAGAACTTCATTCCATGGGCAACAATGTGCAAACAAGAAGTCCTACAAACAGAAGCAATGGTGGGACTAGTGCTACAAAAGAGTTGACAAATGTCAACAAGGTGAGCCCGAAGCCACTTCCAAAGCCGAGTGGTTCACCAATAAAGAAGAAGGAGACATCAAGTGACGAGTCTCCTAGTCTTAGTGTTAGCTTGGATAAGCTTAGAGTTTTGACTGATGACTGAGGAACGGATTCAAAGGACCTGTTCCTTTGAATCACTGCAGCTAAATAAATAATTTTTGCAAAATCGTTTAAATTGAGATATTATTAATTATCCTAAAACTAATGTTTATCTTGATAATAATGCAGGTCTAAACGGATATGAAAAGATTGCATAAATAAAAGATAAAGGATGGAAGATCTGGATTCTAAAGAGAAGAATCCAATTAGGAATCAAACTCAAGAGAGCTTTGGTGTTCTAATTGATCAAGACTTCTTGGCTGCTGTGGCTATAAAACGTGGAGCATATCAGCCATAGAAGTATACGAAAATACAGAGAGCATCGAGCAAAAGCTTAAAAGAGTCATTAGCTTATTTGTGTAATCAGTTATCTACAGTAGAACTAAGTTAGAACCTGTTCCTTAGATTGAATCTTGTAAAAGTTCAAGTCTTAGTTCAACTGTAGTAAGCAATAATCGAGTTAAAAACTTTCTGGTTCAAGTCGTGGACTTGATACAACTTCACGGATCGTGAGAAAGGTCACTAAAGGATTAGAGTTAGTCCTAGGTTAGTAAGAAGGAGTTCTGTAACCAAGTGGGTCTTTTTACATAGTGAAGTTGAAATCCTACTTGAGAAGTAGGTCGTGGTTTTTTGATCCCGAGTCAAGGGGTTTTTCTACGCTAATATCTGGTGTTCAATTACTTATAATTTTAATTCCGCATATAGCGTAAAGGAACACATTTTAAGGAACTGGTCCTTAAAACAGTAAAGTGGTGTATCATGGAAAATAACAATTGGTATCAGAGCAGGTTATCCTTGAAGAGGCTAACACCTTAGGATTAGAATGAGTGCACCACAAGAAAACTCCGAGGGTCAGTCCACTGTTAGGCCACCATTGTTCAATGATGTTGCAGGTAAGGAAATCTGGGATGCATTGCAGGTTGCTCATGAAGGAACCAATCAGGTTAAAAGATCTAGATGTACACTTCTCTTTGCTGAATATGAAAATTTTAAAATGAGTGAAGGAGAAACAATTTCTAAAATGTACACTAGGTTTAATGCTATTGCAACTGAACTTATCTCTCTTGGAAGAATCTTAACTGTAGAAGAAAGAGTTGAAAAGATCTTGACTAGAGTACTTCCAGATTCTTGGAAAATTAAAGCATGCGCTATCATTGAAAGCAAGGATTTTAGTACTCTCTCCTTAGATGAACTTATAGATAATCTAAGAACATATGAACTGAGGAAGAAAGTGAAGAACATAGGAGAATCAGTTAAAACTGAACCTAATTTAGCTTTATCTGCTGCTAACAATTTTGTTGATGATGAGAAGGAACTGGTCCTTATAGCCAGATATGTCCAAAGATTCCTGAATAAGAAGGGATTTAGTAGACAAGATAGATCTTCTAACATGAAACAGTGAGGAGAATGCTTCAAATATGGAAGCATGGTACATTAGCAAATGCCCAGTCATGGAAGAAGAATGGAGAAAGAAGTATGTTGAAAAGAGAAGGAAGGCTAAGGAACAGTTCCGAAAGAAGAATGGAACTCTCAAAGCAATGGTTGCAGGATGGCAAGATAGTAAGGATGAAATATCTGATGATGATCTGGATGAGGATCTTACTCTAATGGCTCTTGAAGACTCAGACAATGAAGAAGATGCTGAGGCATTTATTTCTAAACTGAGACAAGATGTGAAAAGCATGTCTAGAGAGAGATTAGTTAAAGTATTTCATACTGTGTTAAATGAATTTAAATCTCTAAGGGATGGCAATCATCAACTGCATGATGAAATTGATAGTTTAGGAGCAGAATACAAAGAGGCAGCAATTAAAAATGACTTTCATAAAAGAAAGATTAGCATGCTTGAGGAACAGGTCCTCACACTTGAATCAACTGTTCAGGAACTAGAAAATGAAAAATCAAAAGTTAAAACAGTTGAAAATGATAAAGGCATTGCTAATTCTCATCAGATCAATTCTGAAGAGAAATTGAAAGTGACAGTTTATGAATTGTACAAGAAAAATGAAAAGATAAGGGCTTTGGAAGAAGACTCGATCAAAACCAAAGATGAACTGGACAAAACTGTTAAATGGAAAAAATCCTCTAAAGCATTAGAATGGTTACATGAAAATCATAGTAGTAATAGGAAGGGTATTGGGTTTATGAAATCTCAGTCATTGCCCAAATGGGGCTCAAAGAGTAAGTACCTAACTCTTTCTCAAAATTGGTTATGTACACATTGTGGAAACACAGGTCACTTGAAAAGAAAATGTCAATCTTTTGAAAAAGCTACACAAAGGAACAGGTCCTAAAAACCTGTCCAAAAATATGTGGCTAAGAAAAGTGTTCACATAAAGAAAGCATTGCCATTCTGGGCTAGGAGAGATTTAATTCACCCTTTTGTTAAAGGAAAGGGACCCAAACTAGTTTGGGTTCCTAAAATTAACCCCTAATTTTCTTTTTGCAGGCTGGAGTGAAAGTGAGGAGCCACAAAATGGTACATGAACAGTGGTTTCTCAAAGCACATGACAGGACACAAGGAACTGTTCCATTCACTCTCAGCTTTTCAAGGAGGAAGTGTTTCCTTCGGTAATGGTAAGAAAGGGAAATCATTGGCATTGGAAATGTAGGTAGTTCTGATTCACATAGTATAGACAATGTGTTTCTAGTAGATGGGCTGAAGCATTGCTTACTGAGTATATCTCAACTGTGAGACAAAGGTAATAATGATAATTTCTCATCTACTGGATGCATTGTGACTAACCAAACTTCTTGAGAGATTATTTTGCAGGGAAATAGACATGGAAACATCTACAAGGTAGATTTGTTGACACAATCTGATGGAAGCATGAGCTGCTTAAGTGTTGTGCAAAATGATCCCCTCCTATGGCACAAAAAGACTTGGCCATGCTAGTCTTTCACAATTGAGCAAGCTTGTTTCCAAGGATTTGGTGATAGGACTCCCTAACATCAAATTCAAGGATGAAAAGGTGTGTGAAGCTTGTGCCAGGGGGAAGCAGGTAAAATCCTTCTTCAAACCAAAGAAACAGGTAAGTACTACCAAACCTTTGGAACTGGTCCATATGGACTTGTGCGGACCAATGAGAACAATGAGTCGTGGAGGTAAGAAGTATGTTATGGTGTTGGTAGATGATTACTCCAGATTTATATGAACTATATTTCTTGCATATAAGGAAGAAGCTTTTAATGCATTTTGAATCTTTGCTAAGAAAGCTCAAAGGACTCTAGATAGTCACATTGTTGCCATTAGGTCTGATCATGAAACTGACTAGGAAAATTTGATCCTAGAAGTGATGATGAAGTCTTTGTTGGTTATTCTTCAAATAATAAATCTTATAGAGTCTTTAACAAGAAAACATTGAAAATTGAAAAAAGCATGCATATTAAATTTGATGAAACTGACAGTCTTACTCAAGAACAAGTACAGGAGGATGAAGAGATTGGAATGCTGAAACATGGTGAAATTGATCCACAAATGCAGACATTGGATGGGGATACTATGAGAAGTGAACTGCAAGGAACTGTTCCTCAGGACAGAACTGAGAAGAGCAGCACAGAAATAGGGGGAACAAATGTTGGTTCCACCTCACAAACTGGCAGTGCTACTCCCTCAGTAACTGTTCCTCGGCAAGGAACTTCTGAAGATGGTCTGATACTAAAGCCTTACAAGTATCAAGGTTCACATCTTGTAGATTAGATAATCTCAGACAAGACTGCGGGAGTTCAAACTAGATCAGTAGTCAAGAATCATAATTTGAGGAGTTGAATCAATTCCAAAGAAGTCAAGTTTGGCATCTGGAACCAAAACCAAGGAACAGGTCCATCATAGGAACAAAATTGATTTTCAGGAACAAACTTGATGAGGATGGTATGATAACCAGGAATAAAGTTAGACAAAGCCTTATATGGGCTCAAGCAGGCACCAAGAGCATGGTATGAAAGGCTATCAAAATTTCTACTCCAGCATGGATACAAGAGAGGTAAAATTGATAGCACATTGTTTTTGAAAGAAAAAGGTAAGCATATCTTAATTGTTCAAATTTATGTAGATGATATAATATTTGGTGCTACTTGTGAAAATTTAAGTAAGGAATTTTCAAACTTGATGGGGAGTGAGTTTGAGATAAGCATGATGGGCGAACTCAGTTTCTTTTTGGGTTTACAAATTAAGCAAACCTCAAATGGAACTATGATCCATCAACAAAAGTATGTTAAGCAATTAATTAAAAGATTTGATATGGATAATGCTAAGGAAATTGACACACCTATTGCCCCTGCCACAAAATTTGATCTTGATGAACATGGAATATCAGTTGATCAAAAATTGTATAGGGGTATGATACGTTCTTTACTTTATCTAACTGCTAGTAGACCTGATATTGTGTTCAGTGTTGGTTTGTGTGCAAGGTTTCAATCAGATCCTAAGTAATCTCATTTGAAAGCTGTTAAAAGAATATTGAGGTATCTGAAAGGAACAGGTCCTTGGGACTTTGGTATCCAAAAGGTGGTAGTTTTAATCTTGTTGGATATACTGATGCTGACTATGCAGGTTTCCTTGTTGATAGAAAAAGTACCTCAGGTATGGCATATTTTCTCGGTGAGTGTTTGATAAGAGTCAACTTAGGCGGAAGCAATAATATAAAGTGAGGAAGCAATAATCATAAGATAACAAGAAATAGGGAAGGGGAAGAACAGAAAGTAGAAGAAAAGAACGAATCAAACTAAACAATTAGATTGATTCAAAAGGGATGAGAGACTTGAACCATTAAACGAGAGTCACACTAGCGGTGATCCACCATGGATTCACCGTAAGAGATACATGAAGTCAACGCTTCAACAAGAATGGCCAAGCCTATTCTATCTTCTCAATTCTATCTTCAAAACTAGCTAAGGAATAAAATAAGCTATCTAGCTATTTATAGAGGTTTCTAGGCATTAAGTAAAAGGTCTATAATGCCCACAAGCTAGGCTTTAGGATAAAAGACCACGTAGGGTCAAAATAGATAAAACACACTTAAAATCCCGTGTCTCAGCATTTTGGGCGGGGCGCCCGAAAAAGTGTGCAGTGGAGGGCCCTGGGCGGAGCGCCTGGGGGCTGGGCGGAGCGCCTGGCCCCATTGGTTCCTGGGCGGGGCGCCTGAAGCTCAGGCGGGGCGCCTGGATCTCTAGCCTTCTCCTCTTGCGCTTTGATCACCCTGAACGACTTCAACCCACCTCCAACACTCTTGACCTCTAGTCCTTAGCATCCACCAATCCTGGATCTTTATGGTAAGTACTCTAAGCTCGATTTGAGGCTTATCAGTGTTTGGTTTCTTGGGGAACCAAGAAACAAAATTCAGTGGCACTTTCCACTGCTGAGGCTGAATATGTGGCAGCTGCTTCATGTTGTTCACAGTTGTTATGGATCAAACAACAATTACAGGATTTTGGTGTTGATGTAGGAACTGTTCCTATCTATTGTGATAACACTAGTGCTATTAACATGACAAAAAATCCAGTGCATCACAAAAGGACTAAACACGTTGATATAAGACATCATTTCCTGAGAGACAACTATGAAAAAGGTTTGATCACCATAGCATTTTGTCCCACTGAAAAGCAAATTGCTGACATTTTTACAAAAGCTTTAGGTAGAGATGATTTTGAAAGAAATAGGTTGGAATTAGGGATGATTAAATTCACATAAAATCATCAATGCTTTACTTCATAATTGGCTAGAAAATTGCACTTAAAATGAATTTTATTCAACTCATTATGAATGATTCAGTCCAGCTTAATACTTAAATGTATACTCTTATGCCATATTTCTTATTTAGAGTTGCTAAAATTGAATGATGTTACCCTTATGCTCTTAGAATTTCAGATTGATCAAAATATTGCAAATTGGAAGGACACTGAATTTTTGTGTTAAACTCAGGTATGTACTCGTTATTATTCAGTTAATTCAGAAGTGCAAAGGCTATAGGTAACTTGTTATTAGGATAAATCCCACTAAGTTTCCTAACCATATCCAAATTGCAAAAGAGTCCCATCGGAGGAACAGTTCCCACTCTGAAAAAAGGTAACCTGGCAGCCCAACGGCTCTATTTCTCCGGGAGACTCCCAAGAGTCCATAACGGTTGCATGTGGTGCTGAGGTAAGTGTAATCGATTCCTACTCTATTTCTACTACCTAATTCACCCTATAAATACACTCCTTCTCCCCCATTATTCTTTTACCTTGTTCATCACCTAAATTCTCAAAATTTCAGAAAGAATAGTCAATTATCTTTTAATTCGAATTGCAAGAATGTCTCTTTCTTCTGATAATTCTTCAACTGCACCCACCTCTGATCAACCACAAAATCTCAACCCTTCTTCACCCATGGATACCACTGACCTAAACCCTGAAATTCCTGAGATAATCCCAGAAATACCTGAACCTGAAATTCAGGGGGAATGACCAGTTCCCACGGCTGAATCAATTGCTGAGCAGGTTGAGGATTTGTCACGAGCTATGGTCTTATATCAATATCAGGTAAATTTTACCTATCCCTTGAATGTTGTGATAGATGAGGAAGAAAAGGGAGAGGGGTCTGAGGCTGTTCTTGAGGGGGAAGAAGAAAAATTTAAGATGTTGGAAGCACCCATGCATGGGTCATCGGGGTCTCCAGAGGCTGCTTTTAGAGCACCCATAGAGGATGTTATAGATGTTGATAAAGCTATAAGTGATAGTGATAGGCCCTTGGTGGATTTGATCAACATTAGGAGTCTGAAAAGAAAATTAGCTAGAAAGGGACCCATTGATGACCAAGTGACTGCTGAAATTGCTGCTAAGTTGAAGAAAATAGGTGACAGTTATAAGCCAGGAAATAAGAAGAAAGTTGAAAGTTCCTTCAAGGCAAAAGGACCTGTTCCTTCTGCCTCAACCCCTGCTTCTGGGGTTAGGAGAACAAGAAGTGCTGCTAAAGCTGCTGATGAACAATTAGCTGCTGCTTTAGAAAGGAGCAGAAAAGGGAAAGGAAAACAGGTTGTTGAAGAGGAAGAAGTGGAGGATATTGAAATTGATGATTTTGGTGAAGATGATGGGATGGCAGTTGCTGAGGAGGTTGCTCCTAAATCTAAGAAAAGAAAAGTCGTTCAAAGAAGGATAACAAGAAGTTCTGTTAAGGCTGCAGAAAAGTCTGCTAAGAGGACCAGGTCCTCTAAAAGAGTTGTTGTGACTGAAAGTTCTGCTAGTGATATTGATGAGTCTTTTACTGGAGATGAAAGTGACAGTGAAGCTGAGGGGGATGAGACTGTACACTGTGTTCATGATGACATGCTTACCAGGAAGGTGTTGAAGAAGGGATGTTATGGTTGCTGCAAAAACTGCATGCTCAGGGCTGGAGGGACATGGTCCTTCAGATTTCTGGCAGGTGTGCCAAGGGGATGGTGCAAGAGTTCTACAAGAACTACTCCAACTGATTTGGTGAGCTGTTGGGTATTCCTTTTACTGGGTATGACAGCTATGTCAAAAAGGTTTGGCCTGACTTGACAAACTTGCCAACTGATTTGGAGATCACTAGGAAGTTTGCTGAGAATGAAGGGGAAGAGAAACCCAGGGCTGTGCAGAAGAGTGAGATGCACCCACCGCACCAATTGTTATTCGAGTTTGTGAACAAGATTGTGATGCCAAGGCAAGAAAAAAGTGGAATTGCCAGTTTCATGGACCTGGTCCTTATGGAACTGTTGGACACTAAAAAGCAGATCAACTGGCCCAGTTTTATGATCCACATGATAAAAAGGGTGATAGCTGGGAAGAGAAAGCATTCATTGCCGTTTGGGTTCCTCTTAACTGATGTGTTTGCAAAATTGAAGATTCCCTTGGAAGGGGTAGTGAAGGCTACTAAGAAGGAAAATTTTGGTTGTGCCACATTGATTAGTTGTGATTTGCCTGTTCAGGCTGATCCTCCTCAGGCTGGTGTTGGGAGGCAGCCATTGAACAACAAAGTGAGGGCACTTAGGCAACATGTTGCTATTCAGGCTGCTGAAATACCAAGGTTGGAAGAGGAGAAGAATTACTGGAAGGCAGAGGCCACAAAGGAAAAGGAGACCAATGGGGGAATGCTCAAGCAGATGTTTGAGTTGCTTAACAAGTCTCAGGGACCTGGTCCTTCCACATCCTGACCACCTTAGCCTTAAGCCATCTTTTGTCTCAGTGGGATTTAGCCTAGTCTAGTGCCTTAGTCTTTTCCTTCTTTAGTCTTTGAATAATTCTGTAGTACTTGCTTGTATCCCCTGGTTTCATCTTTTGATTAAATGAATTGTCTTTGATGGCTAATATCATTGTCTTACAGTTGCTTTAATCTGATTAATGTTTGCATTTTGAGTTGCCTCAATGGCCATGTGTTGATTAATTCTAACCTTGAGTTATATTTTTTATGCAACCTTTTCAATGATGCCAAAAGGGGGAAGAGTAAGTATGATTTTGCGTGAACTTATACCTAGTTGAAAATCTGTTCCTTAATGATGAATAAAGTCTCTACTAACTGGTTTTTGAGCTTAAGTTGTACTTCAGGACATTAAGATATGAAGGTATGCTTATGAATTTGTCATCATCAAAAAGGAGGAAAATGTTAGCTTGGATAAGCTTGGAGTTTTGGCTGACGACTGAGGAACGGATTCAAAGGACTTGTTCCTTTGAATCTGGTGCAATGCAAACCCGAAGGAGTTGCTTAGCACGAACGCGGAAGATAAACAAGAAAGATAAAAGATAGAAGCAAGACAAAACTTGCTTCTTTCGAAAGAACAGTGAGGAACCTGTCTCAAAGCTCGATCGAAAGGGATACAAGAATCACCTAAACTATCCAACAATCCTCAAGAGAACATGCCTCTTGCTAACTGAATGATCAAAGAGGAATGTTCAATCGGATTAACCGAAAGCCACAAGTCCATAAATCCCTCACAGGGTTTCGCTCACGACGGAGACAAGAAATGTGCTCGGCACTTTCATTAATATTCAATGTTCAAAACTAGGTATCTACAATAAAAGGAAACAAGGTTTATATAGGAAATACTAAGGGTAAACTAGTAAAAGGGTCACAGGCGACCAATGGAAATAAGCCACGCAGGGCTGAATTAAATTGTGTTCGGCAGACCATGACTTCAGTAAGCCTTGGCTTCGGTTCTCGATTGTCTGCTCGAACACACTTGTTGCCTTCGGACGCTCAATTGTCTTCGAGCTCATTGTCCTCGGTCACTTTGCCTTCGGGCTCAAATCTGAAGATAATGCCTTCGATTCTTGAGCTCGGCCACTCAGCTTCGGAGCAATTGTTTTCCTTCGGCCAGGCTAAGTGAACATGCACATCGTGCAGCAGCTTGGCTTGGCTTCTTGTCATCGGTCTCCTCGGTGGATCGATCACTTGATCAGTACGTGGTCGGGCTGCATCATCCTCCCCTTCTTGAGAAGATTTCGTCCTCGAAATCAAGCCCTCCTCGTCCTCCGAAGTTGGACCTACAACACAAGGAACTAAGTCAGCAACATTAAAGGTGTTGGACACGTTATACTCACCAGGGAGGTCGATCACATAGGCATTGTTGTTGATCTTGGTCAACACTTGAAATGGACCATCCCCTCGAGGAGCCAACTTTCCTTTCCTTTGGTTCGGGAAGCGTTCCTTTCGGAAGTGAACCCAAACCCGATCTCCCTTCTTTAATTCCAACTTTTTACGCCCCTTGTTTTTCTTTAAGGCAACCTTTGCATAGGCCTCCTCGAGGTTCTTCTTCACCTTTGCATGCAATTCGATCAAGGCAGCTGCTCGTCGAGTACCTTCAAAATCAAGAACAGAATCTCGAGGCAATGGGGCTAAATCAAGTGGAATCAAAGGATTAAAGCCATACACACACTCAAACGGGGTCATGTTGATCATTCGATGCACCGTTCGATTGTATGCAAACTCCATCATGGGCAAACGATCAGCCCTGTTTCCAACCTTCCCTTTGGTCATTGCCCGAAGCAAAGATCCCAAGGTTCGGTTAACTACCTCGGTCTGTCCATCAGTCTGAGGATGGTGAGACGTCGAGAATAGTAGCTTGGTGCCGAGGGCACCCCACAAACATTTCCAAAAATGACTCAAGAATTTCGAGTCTCGATCACTCACAATAGTACGAGGTACACCATGCAATTTTAACACGTTAGAAACAAACAATGTAGCTACATGCTGTGCATCATCACACTTTTTGCAAGGAATAAAGTGAGCCATTTTTGAAAATCGGTCAACCACAACGAAGATGCTATCATGTCCTCCCCCCGACCTCGGTAACCCCAAGACAAAGTCCATGGATATATCAACCCAAGGTCGATCAGGCACAGGCAACGGGGTGTACAAACCATGAGGGTTGGACTTCGATTTTGCTTTCTTGCAAACGAGACAAGCGTTGCAAAGCTTTTCCACATCTCGTCGCATTTTGGGCCAATGGAACTGCTCGGTCAAGATACCAAGAGTTTTATCGACACCGAAGTGTCCCATCAGTCCACCTGAGTGAGCTTCTCGAACCAAGAGCTCTCTCCACGATGACACTGGCACACAAACCCTCCCATTTTTGAAGAGGTAGCCATCATGCCACTGATATTTCTCAACCCTTCGGCCACTCAAGATTGCATCACGAACGCATTTCAGCTTGGGATCGTCATCGTACATTAGCTTGATGCTCTCGAATCCCATGAGCCTAGAGGCGAGAGTGGTCGCTAAGGCAAATTTCCTTGATAGCGCATCGGCCACAACATTATCTTTTCCCTTTTTGCAATGAATTACATAGGGAAAGCTTTCAATAAATTCAACCCACTTGGCATGTCTTCGATTCAATTTCTCCTGACCTCGGAGATGTTTCAAAGACTCATGATCACTCTTGATCACAAACTCTCGAGGCCACAAATAATGCTGCCAATGGGCGAGTGCTCGAACGAGGGCATACAGTTCCTTGTCGTACGTTGAGTAATTCAAGGCTGCACCCTTAAGCTTTTCGCTAAAGTAAGCGATCGGCTTCGATTCTTGCATCAGCACTCCTCCGATCCCAACTCCAGATGCATCACACTCGACTTCGAATGCTTTGCCGAAGTCAGGGAGTTGCAACAACGGGGCAGAACAAAGCCTCCGTTTCAACTCTTGGAAAGCCCTTTCTTGGGACTCTTCCCATACAAATGGATGGTCTTTCTTCACCAGCTCGGTTAAAGGAGCTACCACGGTGCTAAAGTCACGAACAAACCTTCGGTAAAAGCTAGCTAAGCCATGGAAATCTTTGATGGCTTCGACTTTTGACTCGTCGACTTCGACACCATTAGCACTGACAACAAATCCAAGAAAGACTACACGATCGACACCAAAGGCGCATTTCATGAAGTTGGCATACAACTTCTCTTCTCGAAGCTTTTCAAGTACTTGCCTTAGGTGTTCGACATGTTCATCCACGGTTCTGCTATAAACAAGTATGTCATCGAAATAAACGACGACAAACTTATTTATAAACGGTTTGAGCACATGGTTCATCAGTCGCATGAATGTGCTCGGGGCATTGGATAAGCCAAAAGGCATCACCAACCATTCATAGAGACCGAATTTGGTCTTGAATGCGGTTTTCCACTCGTCTCCGGGTTTCATTCGGATCTGGTGGTAACCGGACCTGAGGTCTATCTTCGTAAAGCATGAAGAACCACTTAATTCATCTAGCATGTCATCTAATCGAGGGATAGGATGACGATACTTTACCGTTATTTTGTTGACTGCTCGGCAATCAACACACATTCGCCACGTTCCATCTTTCTTTGGGACAAGTATAACAGGAACGGCGCAAGGACTCAAGCTCTCTCGAACAAGGCCCTTGTTTAACAATTCATCAACCTGCCGTTGGAGCTCTTTGGTGTCTTCGGGATTACAGCGGTATGCAGGTTTGTTAGGGATTTGAGACCCCGGCACGAAGTCAATTTGGTGCTCGATTCCTCTCAACGGAGGTAATCCACCTGGCATTTCCTCGGGAAACATGTCCTCGAAGTCCTGCAAAACTTTACGAACAAACAAAGGCAAAGGGTTATCATTAGAAAAATCATCATTAGAGTTTAGAAAGATACCCTTGTGCACGAGGCAAATCATCGTCTGACCGTGGCCGTTGCCTCGTAAGATCTCACCGGGTTGCATGATTGCACAAATTCCTTTCACTTCGGCCGGTGAGTTTGTCTCTTCGGGCCCCAATTTTGCTCCCATCGGAAGCTTAGCTTTGGCCGCTTCTTTCAATTCTTTCATCCGTTTATAGTCCTCGGTGACTTGTTTTGGAGACAAGGGTTTGAGTATGAAACTATTCCCATCGAGCTTCACAGTGTAAGTGTTGGATCTGCCATTGTGAACAGCTGTTCGGTCATACTGCCATGGTCGACCCAATACCAAATGACAAGCTTGCATCGGAACCACATCGAATATCATTTCATCTTGATACTCTCCGATTTTGAACTTGATCCACACTTGTTTGACAACTCTCAATTCTCCACACTCATTCAGCCATTGTAACTTGTAAGGGTGGGGATGCTTCATCGTAGGTAATCCCATTTGTGAAACCAAAGTTTGGCTCACTACATTGGCACAACTACCGGAATCAATGATCATCGAACACACCTTTCCCCTCACTCGACATCGGGCATGAAAGAGGTTTTCTCTTTGGTTGTCCTCTTCTTCAAGAGTCATGCAGCTCAAATTCCTTCGAACCACAAGAAACATTTCCGGATGATCAGCTTCGGCAGCCTCATGATCATCATCACCTTCAGCTCGGTCAGTCTCCTCGATAACTTCCTCCTCGGTGTCACTCGCTTACTCATGGACGGTTCCATCTTCGAGCAGAAGCATAACCTTGCGAGTTGGACACTCTTTGGCCATGTGACCATAACCTTTGCATTTGTGACACTGAATATTTGAAGCACTAGGAGAGTTGAGTTGAACTTTACCTCCCACTTCTCTCGACTGGTTAACGGTCACACCTCTTTCGAAGGGTCTCTTCGAATCTCGAACAGTGTTAGCACTTGCTTGGTTTGGACTCTTCCATTCTTTACCTCGGTTCAAAGGAGTAGAAGTAGTGATTCCTCGATACCGGTTTGCCTTGTCGTCCTTCACCAATTTTTCAGCTTCGGTGGCAGCATCGAACAGATCTTCCAACGTGTGATACACGTGGAGCCTCAATTGAGATGACACATCCCTAGCCAAGCCATTTTTGAATCTGATAATGGCTTGTTCTTCATCTTCGACCAGATCAAGATTCAATCGGACCTTTTCGAACTCATCGTGGTATTCTTGGACAGACTTGGACCCTTGCTTTAACTCATAGAGCTTTTGCATTTGAGTCTGCCTGTACTTGGCACTCAAATACTTAGCATCCATTGCTCTTCTTAATTGCGGCCAGGTAGTGACTTCAGGAAAGTCATTCCTTCGTCTATGTCTCTTGTCAGATTCCCACCATGTTGATGCATAAGCTTCGAACGAAGCAATGGCATGGGCAGCTTTTCTCTCATCGGTCATCTCATTGGTTTCAAAGATGCGCTCCATTTTAAGCTTCCATTCAAGATACTCGTCGGGATCACTAGTTCCTTTAAAGGGTTGAATAGTGATCTTGACACTGTTCAAGTTTGAGTCTCGAACACCTCTAGCTTGTTCGGGAAACTCATCTTCTCGATCATTAGCCTCACGCCCAATATTTCTTTCAACATTTGCACCTCGGCCTCGACCTCGGAAATTTCCACGACCTCGGTGAGCTTGCCTTCGTTGAGCGAATGGCAGCTCACGCTCATATTCGTCCTCGAGAAATTCCTCTTCATCAACCTCCTCGGCAACGGCTCCAAGATCTCTTTGGGCCATTGGAGGTGGTATTCTTTCTCCTCGGGGAATGCCCAAGTTTTGATAAGCAGCTTGGGGATTGCCCAAGTTAAGTTCTCTTCGAATTGCTTCACTTGTCAATTGATGTTGTCGTACAAGCTCAGCATACAGCTCAGGTTTCATCGGAGTGGATTGGCTTGTTCCAGCGCCGGACCCATTCATGGCCACAGACGCGTTTCCCTGCTCGAGGAGAGTTACTCGAGCAGTTACTCCTCTTGTTTCGGCACTAACGCCTTGTATCGCAGCCATGAGATCGGTTAACGACACCTCGGGCTTCTCAATGCTTTTGCCATCATTTCCAGCCATGGTACCTGCACAAGTCAAAGATCAAACAAGTGTTAGGCTTAGAAATCACCTCACACACTCCCTCACCTTTGATGGGTGGCACTCGGGTCCACTCAATTTATGGGTTCGGTTTTTGATCACTCAAGGACTTGTTAACAGTGGCTCGTCTGACTGACCTGTTCTCTAAGATCCTTCAAGTTCGACAATAGTCACTGCCTCTTCGGGAAGAGTGAAGTGATGTTCGACTCGATGGAACAGATGCTTTTTAACTGAGCTCGGGGAGTCAAAAGAATTTCTACGAAAGTTTGGACTTCGGTCACCCCTTCGCACGAATTCCTATCAGCTTAAAAGAGTTAGTACGACCTCGAGTAGGACAATTACTCGAAAGATCCACCAACTAGAATTTGACACGAAAGAAAGTGAAAACCTAGGAGAATCTACCCTTTGATTCCCTTTTGGAATCTTCCTCGGCCACACCAACTCTTGTCCGTACAAGAGTGGTCCCTCCTTGGTATGGATAGGGTTTTACCTTATCCACTTTTCCTTTTCAGCCGACAATTTTCACCTGGGGTTTGATGTTTAAAAAAAAATTTAACCCCTTTCTTCTTCAATGGAACAGTGACCTTGCTCCGGCGTATGGACACAACAACTTCGGTTCACTGACCACGAAATTCAACAGATCTGGGTTGCTTTTTCGACTCCGGTTTCAACAGCATCGGAGGAATTCAGTTCAAGTTCTTCGAGCTAAGAACCAGCTCGTTCGAGTCGTACACTGTTACGATTTTGTAACAAGTTTCCGGTGTACGGACTCCGATTTAAACTCAGAACTTCGATTTTTAAGCAACAAACAAACCCAAATCACTCAAGAACCATCAACCTTCATCGGTTTCTTCCAAACACAATGGGGTTCGAGTTTTCAGTCACCATTAAAGCTCAAAACAGTCCAAAATTCACCAAGAAACCCTAGTCACGAAATTGGTACGTCGGGTACTCGTTGGATTCAGAACTCGATGGTGAACAAGAATCGATGGTTGTTTATCCCAAACAGCCAACAATCAAACACAATTTTTGAATTTTTCTTTTAACACTTTTTTATTTTTTGTAAAAGAACAATACCAACAGTAACAAAACCAAATCAAGAACACGAAACGGAAAACAGAGACACAATGCACGAAAATAAAGATAACTTGAACAGGATTTGGGGTTGTAGAAACAAGCCCAAACCGTGCTCTGATACCAAGGTGGTGCAATGCAAACCCGAAGGAGTTGCTTAGCACGAACGCGGAAGATAAACAAGAAAGATAAAAGATAGAAGCAAGACAAAACTTGCTTCTTTCGAAAGAACAGTGAGGAACCTGTCTCAAAGCTCGATCGAACGGGATACAAGAATCACCTAAACTATGCAACAATCCTCAAGAGAACATGCCTCTTGCAAACTGAATGATCAAAGAGGAATGTTCAATCGGATTAACCGAAAGCCACAAGTCCATAAATCCCTCACAGGGTTTCGCTCACGACGGAGACAAGAAATGTGCTCGGCACTTTCATTAATATTCAATGTTCAAAACTAGGTATCTACAATGAAAGGAAACAAGGTTTATATAGGAAATACTAAGGGTAAACTATTAAAAGGGTCACAGGCGACCAATGGAAATAAGCCACGCAGGGCTGAATTAAATTGTGTTCGGCAGACCTTGACTTCGGTAAGCCTTGGCTTCGGTTCTCGATTGTCTGCTCGAACACACTTGTTGCCTTCGGACGCTCAATTGTCTTCGAGCTCATTGTCCTCGGTCACTTTGCCTTCGGGCTCAAATCTGAAGATAATGCCTTCGATTCTTGAGCTCGGCCACTCAGCTTCGGAGCAATTGTTTTCCTTCGGCCAGGCTAAGTGAACATGCACATCGTGCAGCAGCTTGGCTTGGCTTCTTCTCATCGGTCTCCTCGGTGGATCGATCACTTGATCAGCACGTGGTCGGGCTGCATCAGAATCAGTGCAGCTAAATAGATAATTCTTGCAAAATCGTTTAAGTTGAGATATTATTAATTATCCTAAAACTAATGTTTATCTTGATAATTATGCAGGTCTAAACGGATACGAAAAGATTGCATAAATAAAAGATAAAGGATGGAAGATCTGGATTCTAAAGAGAGGAATCCAATTAGGACTCAAACTCAAGGGAGCTTTGGAGTTCTAATTGATCAAGACTTCTTGGCTGCTGAAGCTATAAAACGTGGAGCATATCAGCCATAGAAGTATACACAAATACAGAGAGCATCGAGCAAAAGCTTAAAAGAGTAGAACTAAGTTAGAACCTGTTCCATGGATTGAATCTTGTAAAAGTTCAAGTCTTAGTTCAACTGTAGTAAGCAATAATCGTGTTGTAAACTTTCTGGTTCAAGTCGTGGACTTGACACAACTTCACTGATCGTGAGAAAGATAACTAAAGGATTAGAGTTAGTCCTAGGTTAGTAAGAAGGAGTCTTGTAACCAAGTGGGTCTTTTTACATAGTGAAGTTGAAAACCTACTTGAGAAGTAGGTCGTGGTTTGTTGATCCCGAGTCAAGGGGTTTTTCCACGCTAATATCTGGTGTTCAATTACTTACAGTTTTAATTCCGCATATAGTTTAGTAAAGGAACACATTTTAAGGAACTGGTCCTTAAAACAGTAAAGTGGTGTATTGTGGGAAATAACACCTATATTCCGGATTGACGTGAAAAGTCTAGCTACTCCGGCTATGGGCATTCTTGGGCCTCGTCCCAATTCACCCGAATTTGAGAGACAAAAGATACAGAGGAGTAAGGGAGAGACCGGTGACAACTCTCGAGTGGAAAAAGGAGAGGTCGTGTTGAGTGCTGTGAGTGGGTTGTCACCACCCGAATCTACGCCCGACCTTGGAAAAATAATGAGGGAAAAGAAAGAGGGAGAAAGAAAAATTGAGAGTGAGGACACCCCTTATTCTACCCCTAACCCTTTATCTTTTTCTTCTATGTGTTTGAATTCTTGTGTAGGGATTCTTGGAGGCAAACTAATGGAGCCTCAACCATGTTCCCAGATGGAAAGACAAGGTGAAGGAGATGCCGATTGTGAGCTACAAGATGGAGACATTCATGACACTTCAAAGGTATGTGTTAGTTCTTCCCTCCTTGAGCATGATACTTCCTTGTCTTGTGATGTTGTTAGTAAAAACTCTAGACTACTTGATGATTTGCATGAATATAATGTGTTTGCAACTAGTGTAGAGCCTTTGGGTCAACTTGTGTGTGAAAATAAAGCACTAGTTGAGACGATTGAAAAGCCACATCATGATGTGAGCTCGGTTTTTATTGAACCTCTCTTTAGTGAAGATGTTGTAGTTGACCTTGTTTGTGAACCTTGTTATGACACCCCGCCCATATTTGATAACGGAGAAGATGAATTGCATGATAATCTTATTCTTCCCTTTGATTGCTTAATTGATAGTGGTGGTCTCTTGTGTCGTAGTGAGGATGGATGTGCCCTTGAGGAGTCTATAGAGTGTGAGATGGATCGATTCATTTTCGATGACTCCTCAAGTGAGAGTGAAGGACCTTGTCTTGATACTATGCTTTTGTATAGCCATGAATTTGAGAAACATGCTTTTACATTTATATTGTTTGAAGGCAATCTCATTTGTGGTAGTGAATTGTATCGGACTAGGGTTGGTGGTAAAATCAAACATCCATAGTTTGTCAAGTTAGGCTCTATGGATGATCCATTGTTTGGAACTCCAAGTGAGGAGAGTGGTCTTGATAGTGGTTATGTTGACCTATCTTTTAATAGTCCTAGACTTCGTTGTGTGGACTATAATGATGAAGGACCTATTTTGGAGACCTTCCTTTGGAGTTTGTCTAGTGAGATAGATTGTCTAGGAGGTGAATTGGGAGGTGAGGAGGTACCTCTCGGTGTGTGTAAGGATGCTTTTAAGAAGGGGAATGGAGTACTCGATGTTAGTTGTGAATTGAACTATTTTACTTACTCCATCCCACCTGTTGAGCACACCTTGAGTGTTGGACATGCCAAAGCCAGTGTGTCACGTTGTGATAAAATTGATTTGAAGGCTTGGTGTGTTGATAGTAAGCTTAGGGGTCATAGGACATTTAATTGCTACATGTTGCATGACTTTGATCTCTTTGCTCGTTTTGAAATGAGTGCTTGTTCTTGTCGAGCCAAGAATTTGTTGTCTCTTTTGGGGACATAAGCGTTTTAATTGGCATTGATGCTTGGCTCCATCACAAGAGTGTGTTTTCCACACACCTTGCACTTATTCTTGTTAAGCTAACCTACTTGTGAAGTAGGAAATTTTGGTTGTGCTTGCTTTGATTGTAGGTTTTGATGGTGCGATTTCGAAGACGAAATCCTTTCAAGAAGGGGAGGATGATGCAATATAAAATGGCGTAGTTCCCAACCATCAAGAGCCAAGCTCGAGAGCACAAGGGACACGAGTCAAGGCCTCCGGAAACGTCTTGAAGATCATGCATTGGAGCACCGAGGACGGATGAAACAGGGCAGCCCAAAATAGGGCAAAACAGGGCAGCACACTGGGAGCTTACTGCCTGCCGAAGAACAACTGTTCTTTGCGATCGCGAAGAGGCCTTGGTTGCCCTGTGCGACAGCACCCCTTTGAGTTCGATGGCATGGAGGAGATACCCAGCTTGTCTTGTGCGATCGCGATGGGTTGAATTATGTGATGCGCGATCGCGAGCTCTCCTAGCGCGATCACGATGAAGAGGAGCTGAGCAGCGAGCCAGAAACAGCTGCATGGGCAATTTTGTCCATTTATCATTGTAAATGTGATGCAATGCAAACCAAGCCAAGACCCTTTACTAGAACTCAAACCAAAGCAATCCATGATGCTCACATTCACTTGGTAGGAAAGAGCTTGGATGTGGAAGACAAGGGCTCCGGAAACACATTGAAGATAATGCATTGGAGCACCATGGATGGAGGACCGCTTGGGCTCCAAGGGGAACCACCCCAAGCTCATTTTGAGCCTCTTTCACAAGTCCCAGGATGAGGCGGAGCACCTCAGCATGGAGGCAGAGCGCCTACAAAAGTCCAGAGAGTTGATCAGGAGGAGGCGGAGCGCCTCAGCATGGAGGCGGAGCGCCTCAGCTTGAAGAACCTCAGGAGGTGGCCGCCTAGTGGGGTGAGGCGGACCGCCTACCGCCTGTGACAACATGAGGGATTTCTTTTGTTTTTAGCATGTATTTACTACTTAAGCCCTAAGTGGCCTTTGATGTTTAAACCCACTTTGAGGGTATTTAGGACCTTTCATTACATGTTTTAGAAGACTATAACAGTCTTCATTAGGTCTTGAATTCATTACACAACTTTGAACACAAAACATATGAGATTAATTCTCTATTTGAACCTTATGAAATTTAGCTTGATTTCAATTAGAAGAATTTGAGTTGAACTTCAAACCTTTCGATCATTCTATTTATAAGGACCTCGTGCTTCTTGAGGATAGTTGCATAGCGTAGGTGAATCTTGCCATCGTTCGGGGTGTAACGAAACATTGTTCTTTATTGCTACTTGAACAATCGTGTGAGTCTTCGTGTCGTTTCTTATCTTTTATCGCTTTCGTAGTTTTGATTGCATCAGTTGGTATCAGAGCAAGGCTAGGGTTACGTTCTTATGAACCCTCGTCCTACTCTTCGTGCTTGTCGTCTTTTTTTCATGTTTATTTTCATGTTCTTGTTCTTCTTTATTTGAAAAAGAAGAAAAAAATTCAAAACTAGAAAATCCCAAAAAATTTGCTAGAAATCATTGGTTGTTGCGATTTTGTTGGTATTAGCTATCGGAAATTGTTTGTATACATATTCTCTTCGATTGGGTACCAACAAAATACATTTTGGAGTTGTTAATCAAAATTTGGAAAATCAAATCCCAAAAGTAGAAATTTCACAAAATTTGCTAGAACTTGTTTGATGTTATGATTTCTTGGATGTTTTGTATCGAGGATTGTTCTTTCTAGTTACCCCATCGTTTTGATACCCCCATACCATCATTTGAAGTAGCGGAATGAAAATCGAAGTTTTGAAATCTTGAAGTTTTTGAAATTTTTGAAGAACTTGCTCCAAATTCTTGAACCAAGTTGATTGTTGGATTAAACCATTGGGGTTTGCTAGTTATAGTCTAAAACAACTTTGGTTATCATCACATATCAAAAACCCCTTGAAAGCATTGGAAAATCGGGTGCGAAAAACCAAGAACCGAAGTTGAAACTGTGCAGGAATTAGCCCTATGCGGACCGCCCCACATTATAGGCGGACCGCCTCACCACTGCAAGCTCTCTAGACTTTTGGAGGCGCTCTGCCCCTATGCCTAGGCGGACTGCCTACACTGGGAAGGTGTCCGGGTAGTTTGTTTCTTAAGTTTTCATGTTTTCTTTGCTTCCGTTACTTCCGGTTAGTACTTTGCGAGTAAATATCCTACTCAACTAGTACTAATTCATTGAGCGCTTAGGATATTCGTGCATATTGGTGGTTGATAAATTCCAAGAAGACTCGTAGAATTTCTTTGGCTCAAGTGCTCACTTAAAAGCCAAACGTCCATAGAGTCCCATTAACTCCACTCTTCCCGAATGATATTGGGAATTTGTTGAATTGTTTGGTCGTTGAGGTTGGTTGTTCAACTCCGAGGAAGACTTTTGAATCAAGCCTGAGTGAAACCACCCCAACTTGAGTGAACCCGAGAGGCAATCAAAAGTGAGGGAGTGAGTGAGGACTTGATGCAATGGAAAACACGCGGAAGCAACAAACGATATGCAAATGCGGAAGCGATAAAGACAAAGATAAAAACGAGACAAGACTCGAACGATTACCTAAGTAGCAACGAAGAACTTGTCTCGCTACACCTTGGGTGAATGTCAAGGAATCACCTATGCTATGCAACTATCCTCAAGAGGTACCTGACTCTTGCAAATAGAGTGATCAAAGATGGATGAAGTTCAAATTGGAATCCACCAATTGAATTCAAGTTCCCAACAAAGGTTCAAAGAGGGTATAGCTCATGTTTTTACAATATTCAAGGTGATGTCGATGAAATGAAAGCCTAAGGAAGACATTTATAGTCTTCTACAGTGCATAATGAAATGTCCTAAATACCCCCAAAGTGGGTTAAAACAGTAGAAGCCACTTAGGGCCAAAGTTGGAATTACACAACAAAATAGAAGGATTTTCGGATGGCTTGAACAAGGGACTAGGCGCCCCGCCTCATTTGAAGGCCCTGAGAGTGGGCAGCAAGGTAGGCGCTCCGCCTCCCCATAGAGGCGCTCCGCTTCTTTTCAGCTTCAACACACTAGGCGGTCCGCCTGAACAAAGGGGCGGTCCGCCTCTTCCTGTAACATGTTGAGGCGCCTCAAATTGAGTCTTTTAAGCTCCTCCTTGTGGCCTAGATGGTTCTCCTTCCATGGCGCTCCAATGCATGATCTTCAAGTCGCTTACGGAGCCCTTCACTTGCATTCTTTGTGCTCTCGAGGTTGGCTCTTGATGGTTGTCGTTTAGGCCCAATTTATATTGGATCATCCTCCCCTTCTTGAAAGGATTCCGTCCTCGAAATCAAACCATCAAAGCCTACATCCAAAGACAACAAAAACAAAAGCTCCTACTACAAGAGTAGGTTAGTGCCACAAGTGTGGGAAAACATGCTCTTATGGTATAACCAAGTATCAATAGCAATAAAGAAATTTATGTTCCCAAGAGAACTAGCATTTACTTGGTTCAACAAAGAAGTGCACCCAACACAAGAACAAATAAAGAGATCAATAGTGCGTGAGATATGCAAAAGCAAGCTATCAAAATCCCTACGATCCCTAAGTCCAAGATTAACACACCAAGACTTTCCACTACACGAGTAGGTAAGTCTAACAAGAGTGAGTGCAAGTGATGTGGAAAAATCACTCTTGTGGTAGAGCCAAGTATCAACACAAATCAAAAAGCTTATGTCTCCAAAGGAGACAACAAGTTCTTGGCTCCCTAGTGGCAAGTTGATGCAGTCCAGCCTGATCAAGCCTCCGTGCCTTCCAGACCATTTACGAGGAGTCAAGCTAAGGAGCTTCATGATGTCCATTTGATGGTGATGAAGAGCTATGATTGTGTGATGATGGAAGAAGCGGGCAGCATGATAGAGGTGACAAAAGAGGCGTTGATTAGCATTGGAGAAGGAGGGACACTTGGAACTAGTTGAGGCCGAGCAGAATTACTCGGTGAGATACTCAACGGGCAGAGCTACTCAACGAGAAGCCTTATGCTTAGGGTGTTCGAGCAGCTTCTCACCGAGCTCTTATTTGATACTCTGCATAGACAATCAGTGTTATTGGGCCCTGCGTGGTCGCTTGACATTTAGCCAATTATGGGCTTTTCTTTAGTTAATCTTTTCCTAGTTGATTTAGATGTTAGGGGCTGAACCTATATAATCCCCTAAACTAGCGTTATTTTTGGACGGTTGCTAGACATTACGAAAAACACAGCCTTTGAGCTTTGCCCTACAAAAACTTAGAAGATCGTTCCTTCTTGAGTGAAATCAGATTTGAACGTTTTTCTCTTTGATCGAATTGTTATCAAGTCACAGGTTCGTCTTGAGGATAGTTCGTATAGTTTAGGTGCTCTTTGAATCCTAACAAAGGGGTGAGTAGACTAGTTCCTACTAAATCCTTTGTTGAATTTTCGATTAGTGTCTTGCTTTTATCTTTATTCTTCCTTCCATAATTTAGATTGCATCAGTTGGTATCAGAGCTTGGAAAGGGTTTGTTTCTACATACCCAATCCTATTCTTCGTGCCCTAGTTTTAGGTTCTTAGTTTTAGGTTTCCATTAATTTTCGTTTTTATTAAAAAAAAAAAAAAAAAAAAAAAAGAAAAATTATTATTAAAAAACGTGAAAAGAAACAAAAACAGTCGTGTGTATTGTTGTGAGACATCTAGGGTTTGATAATATTGAATGCTTGATTGATTTGGATCGAAATCTTGAAACCCTTGTTTGATCTTGACAAGTTTCTTGAAGAATTTGACCTTGTTTCGTGGAATCTTGAATAGGTGCTGCGTTCTTGGACTTGTAGAACTAATCTTCTTGAGTTCTTGAATTGTTCTTGAACAATTTAGGACGTTCTTGATTGAGTTCTTGAGAGTTCTTGACAAAAGTACTAGAACACGTTAGAAACAAGTGAAAGAAAACGTGTAGTAAGATTCTTGAAACAATCTTGATTGAATTCTTGAAGTGGTGAGATTAATCACTGAATTTCTTTGTTGTGTAAGAGGCTTGGAAGGGCTGCACATTAGAGAAAGAAGGAGGAAACCCTAAGCCTAATTCAAGAGGGAAACAAATCCCAATTCAAAGAGGAGAAGTTTACCCACTTTCCAAGTAAGGGAATTAGTTTTCCCTTTAGCTTTGGGAGAGTGTTTGGGCTGCTGATCCTAGGGGAAAAGGGAGTGGAAAATTTCGGCCATCAAGTGTACAAAAAGGGTAAAAGTTCTCCAAATTAGGGTTGGAAAGCAAGGGAAAAGAAGGAAAACTTATCCTACTCAAAAGGGGCTTGTTCTTGGCGCCTAATTAAGGGTAGAAAATCAGAATTTCGTAGGATTTCCTTATTTCTTTGTGAACATTACTTCTAATTAAAACTTCTAATTAGTAATTCTTAGGTAATTCTTCTACTTAAGTTAATTACTAATCCTTGAGCTTGTAGGACTTCGTGCTAAAACTCAGAATTTCCAACTTTCATAGTTTGATTCTTTGGCTTCCCGTGCTCACTTTAAAAGCTGTCCACCTATAGAGTCTCATCGATTCACTCTTCCCGAAGAGAACTTGTGAACTTGGGAACTTGAAGGTCATTGAGAAACTTGCTCAATTCTGAGGAAGCCATTTGGAACGAGTTGTGAGTGATCCTACCCACTAAATTGAGTGATCCCGAGTGTCATTCAAAGTGAGGGAGCGAGTGAGGTAATTTCAAACCTTAACACGTTCTATAGTCTTTGATTTTGTACAGGTACATGGCTGGAATAACAGATAAGCATGAGGGTGTCTCCGAGACTGACATGACTAGTCTTCTCGCCGAAATGAAAGCAATGAGGACTGATCTGGTACGTTCCATTGATGCCATTGGAACACGAGTTGAAACCCTTGAAAAATCAGCCAGTGCTCAACAAAATGCCGGGGAAGGAACTAGTGATGGTTCGACTGTGAAGCCTGAACGATTTGCTGAGATAGCTCGTCAGCAAGAGTTGAGAGAAAGAGATGCTCGTAATGTGAGAACCTTGGGCATTCCCCAGGGAAATATACCACCATTGATGCCTGCCCGGAGAAACGTAGTACCCACGGGGGAACTACGGGCAGCCCATGAGGATGATCAGCCCGAGCTAGGGGAGTATGACGGTGATGATTTCGAGCAGCGAGAACCAAGGGTAAGACAAGCATATGGGGGTCGTGGTAATGTGAGACGCCGTGGATTTGGCCGTGGTCCTCGAGGGGGCTTTGGGGGCTACGGTGGAAGGAATTTGGAACCTGAATTCGACGAATATGCTGAATATTATGAGGAGTTTAATGAACCAGCTCGTGGTTCTCGTGAGAGTGGTCTAAATAGTGTCAAGGTTACCATTCCGGCGTTCAAAGGAACTAGTGATCCTGACAAGTTCTTAGAGTGGAGGCGTCAAGTTGAGAGAATTTTTGAGATTAATGATATGACCGAGGAGAAGAAAGCTACCTATGCAATTGCAGCCTTTGAGTCCTATGCTTCTACTTGGTGGGAGGCCGAGAAACGAACTAGAATGAGACACAATCTGCCCATGCGCATAACTTGGAGAGAATTGAAACAAGTAATGACCCGGAAGTATGTCAATCAAAAACACAAACAAGAGCAACTTCGGAGGTTATATGACTTGAAACAAGGGCTGAAATCTGTTGAAGAATATCATGATGAATTTGAGAAGATTCGGCTATCACTTGACATGGAAGAAGAAAAAGAGGACGAGGCTATCATACGGTTCAAGAATGGGCTGAATCGTGACATCTCTACTCAGTTGAGGCTACACACTTTTTTGACTCTTTATGATGCATTGCTGGCCGCCATTGAAGCCGAGAAGATGATTAAAGAGGAGAAGGCAGCCCGCTATAGAGGTAGTTCCACTCCTACGCCTATGAGCCGAAATAAGGCGTGGAGAACACCGAGTACCGGGGAGGCAAGTGTGGGCCGTGATGTGAAGAAACCAGCAGACAAGGTGACGCAAAAGGGTGATCCTAAGGGGTCGGGAGGTACTTCTAAAACTCAGCTTAATACTCCTAGTGCTTCCTCTTTTAAATGCCATAAATGTCAAGGCTATGGGCATTTCGCGAAGGACTGCCCTACGCGAAAAACCATGCTTATTCTTGATGATGGTACTGTCCGAGAGATGGAAAGTGATGAGGAGATTGAGGGAGATGAGGGGGCTGATTTAGTTGAGTGTGAGGAAGAACTAGCGGAGGATGAGGATGTGAACATGTTTCTAGTGGTGCGTAGGAATTTGAGTGCTATGACCATTGAGGAGGAAGAGAATGTGCAGCGAGAGAATTTATTTCACGCTAGATGTAGAGTGCGGGGAAAAGTGTGCTCTTTAATTGTTGATTCGGGTAGTTGTGCCAATGTAGTGAGCCAATCGTTGGTGTCACAGCTAGCGCTGCCTACATTGAAACATCCCCATCCCTATAGGCTGCATTGGTTGAACGAGTGTGGTGAGTTGAAGGTCGTGAAGCAAGTGCTCATTAGATTTAAGGTGGGCGCTTATAGTGATGAGCTCATGTTTGATGTAGTGCCTATGCAGGCTTGCCATTTGTTGTTGGGCAGGCCTTGGCAATATGACCGGGGGGTGATACATGATGGCAAGGCCAACACCTATACGGTTAAGTTGGAGGGTACGAGTTTTACACTCAAGCCTTTGTCACCCAAGCAGGTTAGTGAGGATTATAGGAGGATGAAGGAGCTCAAAGAAGCGGCTAAGGCAAAGCAGCCCATGGGAACTAAGTCCGAAGCCGTAGGCCATGCTAATTCACCAGCCCTAGCAGGTAATGTTTGTGCTATGATGCAGCCAGGTGAGTATTTACGAGGTAATGATAATTCTAAATTGTTAATTTGCCTTGTACATAAGGGTGTATATTTGAGTTCTAATGATGATGTTCCTACTACTGTTCACCCCTTGCCGAGTGTTGTTGATGATGTCTTGCAGGAATATGGGGACATGTTTCCCGAGGAGATGCCGAGTGGGCTGCCTCCATTAAGGGAGATAGAACACCAGATCGACTTCGTCCCGGGGTCACAAATTCCTAACAAACCAGCCTACCGGAGTAATCCGGAAGATACCAAGGAGCTCCAGCGTCAAGTGGATGAGCTGCTAACTAAGGGGCTGGTTCGTGAGAGTTTGAGCCCTTGTGCCGTGCCCGTGATCCTTGTTCCAAAGAAAGACGGCACTTGGAGGATGTGCGTTGATTGCCGAGCAGTCAATAAGATAACGGTAAAGTATCGTCATCCTATCCCTAGATTAGATGACATGCTAGATGAGTTGAGTGGTTCAAGTGTATTCTCTAAAATTGATCTTAGGTCCGGTTACCACCAAATCCGTATGAAACCGGGTGACGAGTGGAAAACTTCATTCAAGACCAAGTTTAGTCTATATGAATGGTTGGTGATGCCCTTTGGCCTCTCCAATGCACCTAGTACATTTATGAGACTTATGAATCATGTACTTAAGCCGTTCATTAATAAGTTTGTGGTCGTTTACTTTGATGATATTCTGATTTATAGCAAAAGTGTAGATGACCATGTTGATCACTTAAGGCAAGTACTTAATGTGTTGAGGGCTGAAAAGCTCTATGCTAATTATAAGAAATGTGCCTTTTGTGTGGAGAAGGTTGTCTTTCTGGGATTTGTAGTTAGTGCTAATGGTGTTGAAGTAGATGAATCTAAAGTTGACGCTATTAGAGATTGGCCTACTCCTACTACTGTTTCGCATGTTAGGAGTTTCCATGGCTTGGCTAGTTTTTATAGGCGATTTGTGAGAGATTTTAGCACCATAGCAGCTCCACTCACTGAATTGGTAAAGAAAGATCGACCATTTGTGTGGGGGGAGCCTCAAGAGAAGGCTTTCCAAGAGTTGAAGCATAGGCTTAGTTCTGCCCCATTGTTGCAATTACCTGACTTTAGCAAGGCATTTGAGATTGAGTGTGATGCCTCGGGGGTTGGGATAGGTGGTGTCCTAATGCAAGATGGGAAGCCTATTGCTTATTTTAGTGAGAAGTTAAAGGGGGCTGCCTTGAATTACTCCACGTATGATAAGGAGTTGTATTCCCTCGTGAGAGCTCTAGCTCATTGGCAGCACTATTTATGGCCTAGGGAGTTTGTCATTAGGAGCGATCATGAGTCGCTCAAGCATCTTAGGGGTCAAGAGAAGCTGAATAAGAGGCATGCCAAATGGGTTGAGTTCATTGAGAGTTTCCCTTATGTAATTCATTACAAAAAGGGGACGGAAAATGTGGTGGCTGATGCACTTTCTAGGAAGTTTGCTCTGGCTACTACTTTAGCGTCTAGGCTGATGGGTTTTGAGAGTATTAAGTCTTTGTACGTGCATGACCCTAAGCTTAGTAGTGTGTGTGATGCCATAGCTAGCGACAAGCGCGTAGAGAAATATCAATGGCATGATGGGTACCTTTTTAAGAAGGGGAGAGTTTGTATACCCGAGTCTTCATGGCGTGAGTTGCTGGTGCGTGAAGCACATTGTGGGGGTTTGATGGGTCACTTTGGGGTAGATAAGACCTTGGCTATACTCGGGGAGCAGTTTCATTGGCCTAAGATGCGGCGTGATGTTGAGCGTGTTTGTGGTGCTTGTTTAGACTGCAAACGGGCTAAGTCTAGGTCTAGTAATCATGGTTTGTACACTCCTCTGCCCGTCCCTACTAGCCCGTGGGTAGACATCTCTATGGACTTTGTGATGGGGCTGCCTCGTTCTAGGGGTGGTCATGATAGTATCTATGTGGTTGTTGATAGGTTCTCTAAGATGGCTCATTTCATTCCTTGTAAAAAATGTGATGATGCACAACATGTTGCTTCTTTGTTTATTGCTAATGTTTTAAAGCTGCATGGTGTGCCTCGTACTATTGTTAGTGATAGGGATTCGAAATTTTTGAGTCACTTTTGGAAGTGTTTGTGGGGTGCCCTTGGTACCAAATTGCTATTTTCCACGTCTCATCATCCACAGACTGACGGTCAGACTGAAGTTGTTAATCGAACCTTAGGAGCTCTTCTTAGGGCTCTGACCAAAGGTAAGGCGGGGACGTGGGCTGATAAGTTGCCCATTATGGAGTTTGCCTACAATAGAACTGTGCATAGGATGACTAGTATAACTCCATTTGAATGTGTTTATGGCTTTAACCCCTTGATTCCACTTGACCTTACACCTTTGCCTAGAGATGCAGCTCTTAGTGTTCATGGTGAAAACCGGGCAGCCGCGTTGCTTGAGTTGCATGCTAAGGCAAAGAAGAACTTAGAGGATGCTTATGACAAGGTGGCGAGCAAGAAGAATAAGGGGAGGAAAAAGCTGGATTTGAAGAAGGGTGATTGGGTTTGGGTGCACTTCCGAAAAGAGAGGTTCCCGAGCCAGCGGAAGGGGAAGCTAGCCCCGTGAGGAGATGGTCCATTCCAAGTGCTTCAGAAGATCAATAATAACGCCTATGTTATAGACTTGCCAGGTGAGTATAATGTGTCTACAACTTTCAATGTTTCTGACTTAACTCCTTGTGTTGCAGGTGGTGCCGCTTTGAGAGAGGATGTTGGCTCGATTTCGAGGACGAAATCTTCTCAAGATGGGGAGAATGATGCAGTCCAGCCTGATCAAGCCTCCGTGCCTTCCAGACCATTTACGAGGAGTCAAGCTAAGGAGCTTCATGATGTCCATTTGATGGTGATGAAGAGCTATGATTGTGTGATGATGGAAGAAGCGGGCAGCATGATAGAGGTGACAAAAGAGGCGTTGATTAGCATTGGAGAAAGAGGGACACTTGGAACTAGTTGAGGCCGAGCAGAATTACTCGGTGAGATACTCAACGGGCAGAGCTACTCAACGAGAAGCCTTATGCTTAGGGTGTTCGAGCAGCTTCTCACCGAGCTCTTATTTGATACTCTGCATAGACAATCAGTGTTATTGGGCCCTGCGTGGTCGCTTGACATTTAGCCAATTATGGGCTTTTCTTTAGTTAATCTTCTCCTAGTTGATTTAGATGTTAGGGGCTGAACCTATATAATCCCCTAAACTAGCGTTATGTTTGGACGGTTGCTAGACATTACGAAAAACACAGCCTTTGAGCTTTGCCCTACAAAAACTTAGAAGATCGTTCCTTCTTGAGTGAAATCAGATTTGAACGTTTTTCTCTTTGATCGAATTGTTATCAAGTCACAGGTTCGTCTTGAGGATAGTTCGTATAGTTTAGGTGCTCTTTGAATCCTAACAAAGGGGTGAGTAGACTAGTTCCTACTAAATCCTTTGTTGAATTTTCTATTAGTGTCTTGCTTTTATCTTTATTCTTGCTTCCATAATTTAGATTGCATCACAAGTACTCGCAACCATCACAAGCAAAGAGACCATTAGGACATAGAACATTCAAGATTAAGCAGTCAAAATTCCTAAGACCCCTAAGCTCATGATCAACATACCAAACCTTCAATGCAATACTTTCACATTGCGGCACAATGGTTTTGGCATACTCAATTCTCAAAGTGTGATTAACATGTGGGATGGGATAGACAAAGTAAGTCAATTCACAATTAGAATCAATTACCCCACTCCCCTTTTTAAAATCTCTCATACTCACACAAAGAGATACCTCCTCACCTTCAATTTCATCCTCGAGACAACCCCTTCGCAAGGAAAACTCTCAAGGAAGGCATTAATAATGGCCTCTTCATCATCATAACCCGAACTACCAAGAGTAGGGTTACTAGAAGAATCATCTACCTCACTCGAAGATTCAAACAAAGAGTTGTCTATGGAATCAAATCCCTCACACCACGGAGGTTCTAGCTCATTCTCAACTCTAGCCCAATACAAATCACCTTCACAACTAAAGAGGCCCCCACACAATGGGAATATAAAAGCATGAACCTCAATTTCATAGTCAAACAAAGGCATAGTATCAAGACTAGAATTTTCACCCTCACTTGAGGAGTCATCATAGACAACCTTGTCCAATTCATGCAATTTGGACTCCTCAAGGTCACTTCCATCCTTACTACGACACACAAATCCACCAAAATCAATATCAACAAGGGTAGAATCACATAAATCATCTTCCCCTTTATCAAATATGGGTGGGGTGTCATAACAAGGGTCACAAGCAAGGTCAACCACCACATTTTCACTAAAGAGAGGTTCTTTGAATACCTGGCCCACATCTTGATGTGGCTTTCCATTCCTCTCTACTAGCGGTTCACACGCATACACAAGTTGACCATTAGACTCTTCACTAGTTGCAAGTTCAATATAGGCATTACAAGCAACAACTAGCGTTGAGTCTCCACAAGACAAGGGATTAACATGTTCATGAAAAGGGAATTAACACTTACATTTGAGTCGCTTCCGTGAGCACACATAGCTTGTAGTGTCGCATTCAATCCCTCCATCACGAAGCTTACAATGACGAACTCCATCCTCTTGTCTTCCTTCCAAGGCAAACGGTTGAGGCCTCCAAGAGTACCTACACAAAAGCTATAGCAAGAAGAAGAAGATAGCATATGATTAAGACAAAGGGTACCCTCACTCTCAATTTGTTTTTCCTCTCCTCTTCTTTCTTTCAATTCGCTCTCATGTGTAAGTGTATGGAGATGAGGTCCAATAATGTCATCACCTCGCTCACTTTCCCCAACCTCTTCATTTGCCAATGGTTGGCTCATAGGAGTAGTAGGATAACTCCTAGAGTGAGTAATTACATCCACTTGGGGTGCCCAAGTTGTGGGGAATTGGTGCAAGCAATCCCGAGGGAAAACTAGACACAATGATACGCGGAAAAACAACAAGAAATTAAAGATAGAAGCAAGACAAGACTTGCTTCGATTCGAAAGAACAGTGAGGAACTTGTCTCAAGCTCGATAGAATGAAGGCCAAGAATCACCTATACTAAGCAACAATCCTCAAGAAAGACTCGCTTCTTGCAAATTGAATGACCAAGAAGAAATTGTTCAAACGAATAACACCGATTGACACAAGTTCTTTAAAAGCCCACGTCGGGGTTCGGCTCCATCGGAGACTCAGAATAGCACTTGCTATGTTTTTCATACAACTAAAACTGAATGAATACAATGAAATGGAAATGGAGTATTTATAGAGTTTGCTAAGGATAAACCGTTAAATAGTCATAGTGACTAATAAAAACAAGCCACGCAGGGCTAAGCTAAGTGTGTGTTCGGAAGCCTCGACTTCGGTGCGTGGTTGCTTGCTCGAACTCATTTGTCCTTGGACGCTCTCTTAACATTGAACACATTTTGTTGGTATTCGGTCACTTTGTCCTCGGGCTCAAATTTGAAGAGGACGCATTCTGTTCTTGAGCCCGGCCACTCAGCTTCGGAGCAGTTGCTTTCCTTCGACCAGGCCAAGTGAATGTGAACATCATGCAGCAGCTTGGCTTGGCTTCATGTCATTGGTCTCCTCGGTGGATCGAACACTTGATCAGCACGTGTTCGGGCTGCATCATCCCTCCCCTTCTTGAGAAGATTTCGTCCTCAAAATCGAGCCCTCCTCGTCCTCCGAAGTTTGACCTACAACACAAGGAACTAAGTCAGCAACATTAAAGATGTGGACACGTTATACTCACCAGGGAGGTCGATCACGTAAGCATTGTTGTTGATCTTGGTCAACACTTGAAATGGACCATCCCCTCGAGGAGCCAACTCTCCTTTCCTTTGGTTTGGGAAGCGTTCGTTTCGGAAGTGAACCCAAACCCAATCCCCCTTCTTTAATTCCAGCTTTTTACGCCCTTTGTTTTTCTTTAATGCAACCTTTGCCTAAGCTTCCTCGAGGTTCTTCTTCACCTTTGCATGTAATTCGATCAAGGCAGTGGCTCGCTGATGTTTGGCATTTTATGCCTATATTTCCTTAATATTTCCTCACGTTTTAGTACCTTATTCGCTCGTTTTATAGCTTGTGACTGTGGTTTTACACTGATTTTATGTCGGGTGTATGTAGGTTGTTATGAAGTGTAATTGGAGCTTTTAAGAGCATGATTGAGCAAGAAAAGATTGGATTTTGATTGAGGATTGGATCGAGCACACGAAGGCACGACACGAGCGAGCAAAGGAGCGAGAAAACACGAAAATTGGCCTGGCGCTGTAGGGCATGCCCCGCGGGCCCCACCGCGCCCAGTGTTCCACCGCATTTCCCAGCGCGCTGCAGGCCCAAAGCAGGCTGATTTCGACGTCCTCTGTCCAAGCTCACGCGTTCCGAGGCGCGGGGCGCCCGTTATAGCGCCCCTTGTGCGCGTTTTTATGTCCTATTTCGTCTAGGCTTGGGTCTAACCTATTGCTATGTGTTTGTAAACTCTATAAATACTCTTTTACTTAGTTTTTCATGAGAGTTCAGACCTTGGAGCAAATTTGAGAGCTCATAACATCAAGAACAAGGGTTTTTCTTCCTTCCATCAATCTATTACATCATTATTTCATTATTACATCAAATCCTTGTGTTGTTATTATGAGTATGCGTAGCTAAATATATCGTTCTAGGGTTAGAGTATTTCATGAAGGTTGATGTTTGAAGATTGATTCCCATTAATTGAATCCCATTACGGGTTACTTATTCTTTCTTGATTTCACTTGTGTAATTGTCAGGGCCCGATTATTACGCATTATCTATGGTTTTTAGATTGAACTCGAAAGAGAGAATTTAATTACGTAATAAGAAAGGATAGGACTAGTTTGTGAACCCGGGCATCGGGGAACCAATTTGTGAGTAGGATAGACATATACTTGCTCGCCTAGTTTAACTCATTACAGAATTCGTTAATGCGTGCACGTGATTCAACCCATAGACATATAGGGATTGGAGTAGCCTGCATAGACCGTGAAGAACTGAAAGGTTTTCACGGGTACAATTAATCTGTTAGTTAGTAACCCGGGATTTAAGAAGTGGAATCAATTGGAAAACTCAACTGGATTGTTTGTAACTCTGACCCTGGACCGTCTCCTTATTACTGATAACAACCAAGTCTTGCTCCATTGTTTGAATTCACTTCTACCATTTTATTACTGTTCTTTAGTTAATAAACTCATCACTATTGGAAAAAGATCCCTGAATAGTTTAAATAAATTGTTTGCTAGAACTCAGTCTGCATAGTCCTCGTGGGAACGATACTCATCTTATCACTTTATTACTTGTCGACCACGTATACTTGCGTGTGCGTTTGGGAGCAACAAGTTTTTGGCGCCGTTGCCGGGGACTAATTATTGACTGATTTCTTTTTGAACAGTTTATTACTTACTATTCAGGTTTAATTTTTGTTTTGAGTTTTGTGCTGTTTCAGGTATTAGGTCCTGCTCGATCTTTACCTACAGGAATGGCAGAAGACCAAGCTTTAGCTGTGCGAGATGTTGCTCTCCCCAGCCTGGAGGGAGTAGCATCGAGCATAGTTAAGCCCGCTATCACCGGGGGATTTGAGATTAAGTCCGGCATGATTCAGTTGCTGCATGTGACTGGACAATATGGTGGATTACTTCATGAGGATCCGCAGCAACACATTCAGAACTTCTTGGAGATCAGTGATACTTATACACCAGCGGGTGTTCCTACTGATTATGTTCGCTTGACGTTGTTCCCGTTTTCACTGATTGGGGCAGCAAAGAAGTGGTTAAAGGCTGAAAAGTCTGGGTCTATCACTACTTGGGAGGATTTGGCTAAGAAGTTCTTGGCTAAATTTTATCCGTCTGCCAAGACAACCCGGCTGAGGAGCGAAATTATGTCCTTCAGACAGTTAGAAGGAGAATCCTTGTATTCAGCCTGGGAGCGATTCAAAGCTCTATTGAGAGATTGTCCACACCACAACCAATCCAATGAGGTTGTTGCACACACTTTTGTTGAGGGGCTGAACCAACACACTAAGATCGTGGTTGATGCTGCTGCTGGAGGTCAAGTACTGGCCTTAAATTTTGATCAGATTTATGATTTACTTGACAAGTTTTCGCAGAGCAATCCTGATTGGCAGGGAGATGGTAGAGCTATTACGCAGAAACCTGCAGGGGTACTTCAGTTAGATGCAGTTTCAGAGCTAAGGGCGAGGATGGATGCTATTTCCAATCAAATTAGCAAGTTAGCTCTGCAAAAGGCTCAGCAACCAGTGGCTCCAGTGCAACAACTCCAGAGCTTTTGTGAGGTTTGTGGTCAAGACCATGCTACAGAGGTTTGCTCTTCTAATCCAGAGTCAGTTTATTACGTGGGTAATCAAAACAGGCTGCAGAGTCAAAACCAGTTTGGTAATGGGTATTATCAAAGCAATACGAGAGCCCCGAATAATTACCACCCACTTCCAGCTCCACCACAGCAGGTTAGCAGTTCAGTTGAAGATATGCTAAAGCAAATAATGGCAGGCCAGCAGAGAATGATAGCTGACACTGCAGCCCATGCACAAGCCATACATGATCTTGCCAATGCTCAAAAGAACTTGGAGCACCAGTTGGGACAGTTGGTGGGAGAAAGAAGCACTGTTAAAAAAAAGCCTGAACAATGTCTTGCAGTGACCTTAATTGAAGGTGGAGAGCTGATGGCCAAGTCTGAAGAGAGAGCTGAAATAGAAAAAGTTGAAAAAGTGGAGAAGGTGAAGAAGAAAGAAGAAATAAAGGAGGCACCTAGGCCACCTCCACCATTCCCGCAGAGGCTTATACCACCGAAGGATTTGGCTCAGTATCAAAAATTTGTGAGTATGTTGAAAGAACTTCAAGTTAATATTCCTTTGACTGATGTGTTTGAATTGATGCCATCCTTTGTGAAGTTCTTAAAAGAAATTTTAGTGAAGAAGAAAAAGCCTCAAGAGATAGATACAGTTGATTTAGTTGAGGAGTGTAGCACAATCTTGAGCAAGCTACCTCCAAAACTTCAAGATCCTGGGAAGTTTACTATTCCTTGTACCATTGGAGGACATAGTATCACTGGTGCCTTGTGTGATCTGGGTGCGCGCATAAATTTGATGCCTCTGTCTGTTTGCAAAAGGTTAGGGCTAGGAGAAATCAAGCCCTCTTCAGTTACTCTCAAGATGGCGGATGGATCACTCACTCACCCTGAGGGTAAGTTGGAGGATGTGTTGATAAAAGTTGGTAAATTTACATTCTCTGCTGATTTTGTAGTCCTAGATTATGAAGAGGACCTAGAAGCTCCAATTATTTTGGGGAGACCATTCTTGGTCACCTCGAAGGCAATTATTGACATGGAGCTGGGTGAGATGACTGTTAGAGCGCATGGTGAAAAGGTTACTTTCAAGGTGTATAATGAGAAGAAGCACATAGCTAAAATTGAAGAGTGCTCTATGATTGAATGTGTCAGTCAAGAACATGGAAGTGAACCACATGTGAAGTTGAAATTGGGGTCTCTCAAAAGAAGGAAAAAGGCAAAGGTTCGGCGTAAGAAGAGAAGACGTAAATACTGGAAGTGAGCCAAAAGTGTCGTCGTGCCACGACGTTAACTAAGGCGCTTCTCGGGAGGCAACCCGAGTTTGTACTTTTAATAGTTTAGTATTTTTGTTTTTTTTTATTTTATTTTATAGTGTCACGTAGTTGTTGTTTTTGTGTGTCGTTTTTGCAGGAATCGGGTGAGCTAAAAAAGGTGTAATGAATGCATTGAGGGGTATGGAACGTCTCGAGACATGTCCCACGCTTGAGTTTGTACTTAGAATTGAAAATCGGTGCGAAAAAACGTGCCCGGGCGCGTTCGGGAGTGCCCCGCGCCTCCAAAAGCGCAAGGAAAAAGCTGAAACAAAAAGGCTAGGCGCGGTTGGGAGCGCCCCGCGCCTCCCACCGCGCCATGCTTGGCAGAAGTTCACAAATCTGGCGCGCCACAGGCCTGCGCCGCGGGCCCTATAGCGGAGGGCAAAGTTTGTAAGTTTTCCGGGTCAAACGGGTTTTGACCCGCGACCCGGTCTTCCCCATGCCCTATACCCCCGATTTTAACACCTTTGTCTTCACTATTTTCACTAACAACACTCTCTAATCACTCTCAAATTCATCTCTATCACTTGGAAGCATTCCAAATCGTGTGCAATCCATTCTAAATCATTCAAGTAAGTCAATTCTTCACTTTTCTCTCTTCATTAACATGTAAGTTGCACTTGCTCTTAGTATGAATGTTTCTTAGCTAGTCACAAGTCTAATCCTACAAATCATGCTTGTTGTGCTTAAATTATTAACTGTGCTAGATTGATGACTTGTGACTTGTAAAAAGAGATCTCCTAACCATTTGGGAGGGTTGGAACATTACAAAATCCATTGAAATTGCTAGTTCAAAGTTGTGCACACTAGGTGTTTGTGAAAAAGCCTCAAAGATGAAATATCAATGACATTGTGAATTCTTGAGTAGCAATGCATTCCTTAAGCTTACTATGAACATTAGGTGTTGCACACACATAAAAATTGATCATGATGCACCCACACTAGCTTGATTTTCAAAATTCAAAACGTGGCATATTTTGCCCAAGGCTAGTTTTGTTCAAGTGTGGGGTTGCTTGTGCCATTGAATCGAGTGATTGACACATAGAGCGTGTGCTAAGTGTGGGGTGTCCTCACCCTTGCATAATATTGATGACGTGATGGGGGAAGTCTGAGTACCTCATGAAGCTTGGAGGATGCTAGCGCCAAGGACTACAGTCTTCAGGGAAGTTTTCTTTACCTTGCACTTGCTTATTTTTCGCACTGAGGACATTGCTTAGTTTAAGTGTGGGGTGGGGAACTCTCCCTTATTTTTGAGGTTATGGATGCATGTACCGTTAGGATTTTTCTTTTGTCACTTGACTTTGTTTTGATTTGTTTCTTGCTTTAATATTTGAAAAAATTGAAAAAATTAGAAAACCAATGAAAAATTCCAAAAAGATTTTTCTTTTAGTTTTATTAGTGGTACATGTCATCCACCCCGTGGTTTTTCTTATGACCGCGGTTCTTTTCCACGGGTAGACCTTTGAACCGGGTAGTTTTTATTTTTTAGGATTAGGATAGTTAGTTATAGGTGGCCCTAGACGAAAGGAAATAGGTAGAATGCTAGGTGCCTTTGATGTGTTTGATACCGGTGAACTTGAATTGATTGCATGTACTATTTGTGGTGTCCTTGGGTTTTAATTGTGATGCATGCCTAGGAAAAAATGGAATGACCCCCTTGAAATGCTTGAGTCCGCTTGCTTGGCTTGATTGTTGACCTTTGTGCATTAGTGCTTAAATTTCCACAAGTTGCATTCTAGAAGCTTGGTTGAGAGTTGTTGATGGAGCCTTTTTGTGTAGATCATGTGCAATGTGTGTTGTGAGGCATGTTCTTATTTACTCCATGTGCATGTTAATGTCTAGAACTTGCCCCGTGTGTGTGCAAAGCGAAATCCTAGGTTTGCTCTAGTCGGGAAATGATACAAGGCCTTCTTTTGGTTAGCCTACCCTTACATATATACCTTGAAAAAAAATTGTTGTTGTGATTTCTTTGATCCTTTCTATTGGTACCCACACCCCGAGCCTACCCATTTGTTCTAAATTGACTCTTTTGGCCCTTTACTCCTTAAGCACTTTATTGATATTGTGTAGATGATTGGAGTTGTGGTTGGATGTTGGGAGGTTTTTGAGTGGAACTAATGAAGGGAAATAATTGTAAAAATTGTGAAGTAGTGAAAAGCATTGGCAAGGTTGGATGAAATTGAAGATTGAAAAAATATAGCAAAGTTGAAAAGAGAAAAGAAAAAAAATTGTGGAAAAAGAAATCAAAAGAGAAAAATATATCATTTCCTTGCTAGTGTGTGCTTAATAGAAAAATGCTACTTGTGAGAAGGTGTATGTGTGATAGTTGTTGATTGGGTGGCTTGTTGAGGATTGTGCTTAAATTCATTGTGATGTATTAAAGTGCTTAGGGAGGTGGTCATTATTACCATATGTATCCTACCCGCCCCTTAGCCTACATTACGACCTTTCTAAAGTCCTAGTTAATCCCGATTGGAGTGAGCTTACATTAGTGGAGTCCTACACTACGGGCAAGCCTATGGTACATTGTGTGTGACATGTGAGCTTTTCATGAGAGTGAGTGAATTCAATTGCTATTGTCCCCGTTCTATTCTTGATATTCATTGTTGTGTGTGATATTTGGGGGACATTCTTTTGCTTCATATTGGTGAGGGCACATGGTTTGCATGAGATAGGTGAAGTTGTGGCTTCTTGGTTGAGTAGATAGGTGTGATTTTGTGGGAGCATGGTTGCATTAAGTTGAGTTTGTGCATTTGAGCTATTTTGGGGTGGTCGTTCTTATATTTTTTTAGTTTGGTAAATTGTTGGCATGTTTGTGGGACCCATAGTAGTCATGTGTGCATTTGTTCAATGGTCGGTATCAACCATAGTCATAAGCAGACCTGTTTTACCTAGGTTGGAAGTTAGTTGTGATTTGCTCGAGGGCGAGCAAGGCTTCAAGTGTGGGGTGGTGATGTTTGGCATTTTATGCCTATATTTCCTTAATATTTCCTCACGTTTTAGTACCTTATTCGCTCGTTTTATAGCTTGTGACTGTGGTTTTACACTGATTTTATGTCGTGTGTATGTAGGTTGTTATGAAGTGTAATTGGAGCTTTTAAGAGCATGATTGAGCAAGAAAAGATTGGATTTTGATTGAGGATTGGATCGAGCACACGAAGGCACGACACGAGCGAGCAAAGGAGCGAGAAAACACGAAAATTGGCCTGGCGCTGTAGGGCATGCCCCGCGGGCCCCACCGCGCCCAGTGTTCCACCGCGTTTCCCAGCGCGCCGCAGGCCCAAAGCGGGCTGATTTCGACGTCCTCTGTCCAAGCTCACGCGTTCCGAGGCGCGGGGCGCCCGTTATAGCGCCCCTTGTGCGCGTTTTTATGTCCTATTTCGTCTAGGCTTGGGTCTAACCTATTACTATGTGTTTGTAAACTCTATAAATACTCTTTTACTTAGTTTTTCATGAGAGTTCAGACCTTGGAGCAAATTTGAGAGCTCATAACATCAAGAACAAGGGTTTTTCTTCCTTCCATCAATCTATTACATCATTATTTCATTATTACATCAAATCCTTGTGTTGTTATTATGAGTATGCGTAGCTAAATATATCGTTCTAGGGTTAGAGTATTTCATGAAGGTTGATGTTTGAAGATTGATTCCCATTAATTGAATCCCATTACGGGTTACTTATTCTTTCTTGATTTCACTTGTGTAATTGTCAGGGCCCGATTATTACGCATTATCTATGGTTTTTAGATTGAACTCGAAAGAGAGAATTTAATTACGTAATAAGAAAGGATAGGACTAGTTTGTGAACCCGGGCATCGGGGAACCAATTTGTGAGTAGGATAGACATATACTTGCTCGCCTAGTTTAACTCATTACAGAATTCGTTAATGCGTGCACGTGATTCAACCCATAGACATATAGGGATTGGAGTAGCCTGCATAGACCGTGAAGAACTGAAAGGTTTTCACGGGTACAATTAATCTGTTAGTTAGTAACCCGGGATTTAAGAAGTGGAATCAATTGGAAAACTCAACTGGATTGTTTGTAACTCTGACCCTGGACCGTCTCCTTATTACTGATAACAACCAAGTCTTGCTCCATTGTTTGAATTCACTTCTACCATTTTATTACTGTTCTTTAGTTAATAAACTCATCACTATTGGAAAAAGATCCCTGAATAGTTTAAATAAATTGTTTGCTAGAACTCAGTCTGCATAGTCCTTGTGGGAACGATACTCATCTTATCACTTTATTACTTGTCGACCACGTATACTTGCGTGTGCGTTTGGGAGCAACACTCGCCGAGTGCCTTCAAAATCAATAACAGAATCTCGAGGCAATGGGTTAAATCAAGTGGAATCAAAGAAATAAAACCATATACACATTCGAAGGGGTCATATTGATCATTCGATGCACCGTTCGATTGTATGCAAACTGCATCATGGGCTAACGATCAACCTAGTTTCCAACCTTGCCTTTGGTCATTGCTCGAAGCAAAGATCCCAAGGTTCTGTTAACTACCTCGGTCAGTCCATCAGTCTGAGGATGGCGAGACGTCGAGAATAGTAACTTGGTGCCGAGGGTACCCCACAAACACTTCCAAAAATGACTCAAGAATTTTGAGTCTCGATCACTCACAATAGTACGAGGCACACCATGCAATTTCAACACATTAGAAACAAACAAGGTAGCTACATGTTGTGCATCATCACACTTTTTGCAAGGAATAAAGTGAGCCATTTTCGAAAAATGGTAAACTACAACAAAGATGCTATCATTTCCTTCCCCCGACCTCGGTAACACCAACACAAAGTCCATGGATATATCAACCCAAGGTCGATCAGGCAAAAGCAACGGGGTATACAAACCATGAGGGTTGGACTTCGATTTAGATTTCTTGCAAACGAGACAAGCGTTGCAAAGCTTTTCCACATCTCGTCGCATTTTGGGCCAATGGAACTGCTCGGTTAAGATAAGAGCTCTCTCCATGATGACACTGGCACACAAACCCTCCCATTTTTAAAGAGGTACCCATCGTGCCACTGATATTTCTCAACCCTTCGGCCACTCAAGATTGCGTCATGAACGCATTGTAGCTTGGGATCATCTTCGTACATCGACTTGATGCTTTCAAATCCAATGAGCCTTGAGGTGAGAGTGGTCGCTAAGGCAAATTTCATTAATAGCGTATCGGTCACAACATTATCTTTTCCCTTTTTGTAATGAATTACATAGGGAAAGCTTTCAATGAATTCTACCCACTTGGCATGCCTTCGGTTCAATTTCTCCTGACCTCGGAGATGTTTCAAGGACTCGTGATCACTTTTAATCACAAATTCTCGAGGCCACAAATAATGCTGCCAATGGGCGAGTGCTCGAACGAGGGCATACAACTCTTTGTCATACGTTGAGTAATTCAAGATTGCATCCTTAAGCTTTTCGCTAAAGTAAGCGATCGGCTTTGATTCTTGCATCAGCACTCCTCCAATCCCAACTCCAGATGCATCACACTCGACTTCGAATGCTTTGCCGAAGTCAGGGAGTTGCAACAACGGGGCAGAGCAAAGCCTCTGTTTCAATTCTTGGAGAGCCCTCTTTTGGGACTCTCCCAATACAAATGGATGGTCTTTCTTAACCAGCTCGGTTAAAGGAGCTGCCACGGTGCTAAAGTCACGAACAAACCTTCGGTGAAAGCTAGCTAAGCCATGGAAGCTTCGAACTTGTGATACCGAGGTTGGAGTCGACTTTTTACTCGTCGACTTCAACACCATTTGCACTGACAACGAATCCTAGAAAGACTACACGCTCGACATAAAAGGCACATTTCTTGAAGTTAGCATATAACTTCTCCTCTGTAAGTTGCTCAAGCACTAGCCTTAGATGTTCAACATGTTCATCCACAGATTTGCTATAAAAAAGTATGTCATCGAAGTAAACGACAACAAACTTATTTATGAACGGTTTGAGCACATGGTTCATCAGTTGCATGAATGTGCTCGGTGCATTGGATAAGCCAAAAGGCATCACCAACCATTCATAGACACCCAACTTGGTCTTGAATGCAGTTTTCCACTCGTCTCCGGGTTTCATTCGGATTTGGTGGTAACCGGACCTGAGGTCTATCTTCGTAAACCATGAAGAACCACTTAACTCATCTAGCAAGTCATCTGATCGAGGAATAGGATGACGATACTTTTCCTTTATTTTGTTGACTGCTCGGCAATCAACACACATTCGCCATGTTCCATCTTTCTTTGGGACAAGTATAACAGGAACGGCGCAAGGACTTAAGCTCTCTCGAACGAGACCCTTGTTCAGCAATTCATCAATCTGCCTTTGGAGCTCTTTGGTGTCTTCGGGATTACACCAGTATGCAGGTTTGTTGGGGATTTGAGACCCCGGTGCGACGTCAACTTGGTGCTCGATTCCTCTCAACGGAGGTAATCCACCTGGCATTTCTTCGGGAAACATGTCTCCGAAGTCCTGCAAAACACTTTGTACAGCACTAGGCAAAGGGTTATCATTAGAATAATTATCATTAGAGTTTAGAAAGATACCCTTGTGCACGAGGAAAATCATCATCCGATCGTTGTCGTTGCCTCGTAGAATTTCACCCGGTTTCATGATTGCACAGATTTCTTTTACTTCGAGCAGTGAGTTTGTGTCTTCCGCTCCCAATTTTGCTCCCATCAGAAGCTTAGCTTTGGCCGCTTCTTTCAATTCTTTCAGCCGTTTATAGTCTTCGGTGACTTGTTTTGGAGACAAGGGTTTGAGTATGAAACTCTTCCCTTCGAGCTTTGTAGTGTAAGTGTTGGATCTTCCAACCGGTCATATTGCCATGGTCTTCCCAGTAGCAAATGACAAGCTTGCATTGGCACCACATCGAACATCATTTCATCTTGATATTCGCCAATTCTAAACTTGATCCACACTTGTTTGACAACCCTCAATTCTCCACACTCATTCAGCCATTGCAATTTGTAAGGGTGGGGATGCTTCAACGTAGGTAGTCCTATTTGTGAAACCAAGGTTTGGCTCACTACATTTGCACAACTACCTGAGTCAATGATCATCGAACACACATTTCCCCTCACTCGACATCGGGCATGAAAGAGATTTTCTCTTTGGTTGTCCTCTTCTTCAAGAGTCATGCAGCTCAAATTCCTTCGAACTACAAGAAACATTTCTGGATAATCAGCTTCGGTAGCTACATGATCATCATCACCTTCAGCTCGGTCAGCCTCCTCGATAAATTCCTCCTCGGTGTCACTCGCTTGCTCATGGACGGTTCTATCTTCGAGCAGAAGCATAACTTTGTGAGTTGGACACTCCTTGGCCATGTGACCATAACCTTTGCATTTATGACACTGAATGTTTGAAGCACTAGGAGAGTTGAGTTGAACTTTACCTCCCACTTCTCTTGATTGGTTAACGGTCACACTCCTCTCGAAGGGTCTCTTCGAATCTCGAACAGTGTTGGCACCTGTTTGGTTAGGACTCTTCCATTCCTTATCTCGGTTCAAAGGAGCAGAAATAGTGACTCCTCGATACCGGTTTTCCTTATCATCCTTTACCAATTTCTCAGCTTCGGTGGCAGCTTCGAACAGATCTTCCAACGTGTGGTACACGTGTAGCCTCAATTGAGATGACACATCCCGAGGCAAGCCATTTTTGAATCGGATAGTGGGTTGCTCTTCATCTTCTACTAGATCAAGATTCAATCGAACTCTTTCAAATTCATCCTGATACTCTTGGACTGACTTGGACCCTTGCTTTAACTCATAGAGATTTTGTAATTGAGTTTGCCTGTACATGGGACTCAAATACTTAGCATCCATTGCTCTCTTCAACTGTGGCCAAGTAATGACTTCGGGACAGGCATTCCTTCGTCTATGCCTTTTGTCAGCTTCCCACCATGTAGATGCGTACGCTTGGAACGAAGCAATGGCATGGGCAGCTTTTCTCTCTTCGGTCATCTTGTTGGTTTCGAAGATGCGCTCCATTTTAAGCTTCCATTCAAGATATTCATTTGGATCACTAGTTCCTTTAAAGGGTGGAATAGTGAACTTAACATTGCTCAAGTTTGAGTCTCGACCACCACGAACCTGTTCGGGATACTCATCATAGCGATCATCAGCCTCACGCTCAATATGTCGATCAACATTTGTGCCTCGGCCTCGACCTCGAAAATTTCCACGACCTCGGTGAGCTTTCCTTCGTTGAGCGAATGGCTGCTCAAAATCAGGTTCGACATCAGGAAATTCTCCTTCATCCACCTCTTCGTCAATGACCTCAATTTGTGTTCGGGCCATTGGAAGTGGTATTCTTTCACTTTGGGGAATGTCCAAGTGTTGATTCTTAGCTTGGGGATTGCCCAAGTTTTGTTGTGTTTGGGGATTGCCCAAAACTTCTCTTCGAATTGCCTCGCTTTTCAACTGATGTTGTCGAATAAGCTCAGCATACAGCTCAGGTTTCATTGGAGTGGAGTTGCTAGTTCCAGCGCCGGACCTAGGTAAGGCCTTGGACACACTTCCTTGCTCGAGTTGAGCTACTCGAGCACTCACTCCTCTTACTTCGGCACTGATGCCTTGTATCGCAGCCATGAGATCGGCTAGCGACACTTCGGGCTTCTCAATGCCTTTGCCATCGCCTCCATTCCCAGCCATGGTACCTGCATGAATCAAAGACCAAACAAATGTGAAGGTTAGAAATCACCTCACACACTCCCTTACCTTTGATGGGTTGCACTCGGGTCCACTAAATTTATGGGTTCGGTTTTGGTCACTCAAGAACTTGTAGCCAATGGCTTCCTCAGTTGATCAACTTCTCTCAGTTCCTTCGAATTTGACAAGTTACAATGTCTCCTTCGGGATAAGTGAGTTCATTTGACTCAATGGAACAGACACTATTTGCTCTGTGCTTCGGGAAGTCAAAGAATTTCTACGAAAGTTGGACTTCGGTCACCCTACGCACGAGTTCCTATAAGCTCAAATGATTTACTACGACCTCGAGTAGGAAGAATTACTCAAAAGATCCACTAACTAGAATTTTCGGATGGAAGAAAAGTGAAAACCTAGGAGAATCTACCCTTTGATTCCTCTTCGGAATCTTTTTCGAACACACCAACTCTTGTCCGTACAAGAGTGGTCCCTCCTTGCTACGAATAGGTTTTTTTTTACCTTATCCAATTCCCCTTTTTTTAGCCGACAACTTTTCACTTGGGGTTTTGATCTTTACAGTTTACCCCTTTCTTCTTCAATGGAACAGTGAAGGTTTTGCTCCGGCGTACGGACAACTTTAACTTCGTTCACTGACCATGAATTTCAACAGATTTTGGGTTGCTCTTTCAACTCCGGTTGCAACTATAACGGAGGAAATCAATTCAAGTTCTTCGAGCTAAGAACCAGCTCGTTCGTGTTCGTACACTGTTACAAATCGCAACAATTTTCCGGTGTACGGACGACGGATTTAACACAGAACTTCGAAATTTAAGCACAAAACAAACCCAAATCACTCAATAACCACCAATATTCATCGGTTTCAACCAAAATATGCTGGGGTTCAAAATCTTTCACCACTTAAGCTCAAACAGTCCAAAATTTCACCGAGAAACCGTAGTCACGAAAGTTATACGTCGGGTACTTGTTGGAATTAGGAAACATTGGTGAACAAGAATAAATGGTTGTTTAATCCAAACAACCAACAATCAATCACAATTTTTGAATTTTCTTTTTTCTACTTTTTTTTTTTTTTTTTTTTTTTTTTTGTAAACACCACAGCAGCAACAATCAACAACAAGGAAGAAAGCTGAAACTGGAGACAGAAGCACGAATATAATGAACAGGATTTGAGGTTGTAAGAACAAACTCAAACCTCGCTCTGATACCAAGATGGTGCAAGCAATCCCGAGGGAAAAACTAGACACAATGATACGCGGAAAAATAACAAGAAATTAAAGATAGAAGCAAGACAAGACTTGCTTTGATTCGAAAGAACAGTGAGGAACTTGTCTCAAGCTCGATCGAATGAAGGCCAAGAAACACCTATATTAAGCAACAATCCTCAAGAAAGACCCGCTTCTTGCAAATTGAATGACCAAGAAGAAATGGAAATGGAGTATTTATAGACTATGTTCGGCTCCATCGGAGACTCACAATAGCACTTGCTATGTTTTTCATACAACTAAAACTGAATGAATACAATGAAATGGAAATAGAGTATTTATAGACTATGCTAAGGATAAAGCGGTAAATAATCACAGTGACTAATAAAAACAAGCCACGCAAGGCTGAGCTAAGTGTGTGTTCGGCAGCCTCGACTTCGGTGCGTGGTTGCTTGCTCGAACTCATTTGTCCTCAGACGCTCTCTTGACTTCAAACACATTTTGTTGGTGTTCGGTCACTTTGTCCTCGGGCTCAAATTTGAAGAGGAAGCCTTTGGTTCTTGAGCCCGGCCACTCAGCTTCGGAGCAGTTGCTTTCCTTCGACTAGGCTAAGTGAATGTGAACATCGTGCAGCAGCTTGGCTTGGCTTCGTGTCATTGGTCTCCTCGGTGGATCGAACACTTGATCAGCACGTGTTCGGGCTGCATCAGGAATGCCCACTTGTTGGGGAGTGCCCAACGGTTGGGGAGTGCCCAACATTCCATCAGAGGTGCCTTTGTCGGCATCTTTTTGGACACTCGGGGTCCATTCCTCTTTGAGGCTATCAAACCTCGAGCTTATGGATCTCACCTCAGCCAAGAGGTAGGCAAAAGTGCTTACCGGTATCTTAATGGTATCGCATACGTCTCCGGACATATACCTACAAAAATCAAAGATAAGATAAAGAAGTTAGAGTAAAACCTCACTCGCTCCCTCACTTTTGAAAGTCACTCGGTACACTCGTTTAGTGGTGGGGGGATTTGTCACTCAAACTTGATCCAATGTCTTCCTCATAGTTGTACAACCTCCTCGATAACCAATCAATTCAACAAGTTCCCAATACCCTTCGGGAAGAGTGGACTTAATGGGACTCTATGGGCGTTCGGCTTTTAAGTGAGCACTTGAGCCAAAGAAATTCTGCGAGTCTTTTTGGAATTTATCAACCACCAACACGCATGAATATCCTAAGCACTCAATAATTTAGTACTAATTGAGTAGGTAAATTACTCTCAAAGTACTAACCGGAAGTAACGGAAACAAACAAAACACGAAAGCCTACGAAACGAACTACCCGGACACCTTCCCAGGAGTGGGCGGTCCGCCTCTGTAAGTGTGCAGACCGCCTGCTGAACTTCAGAGAGTTCTATGGGCGGTCCGCCTGTTTTTCAGGCGCCCCGCCTACTTGCAGTTTCAGCACAGTTTCAGCAACGTGTTCTTGGCTTTGGCACCCAATTTTCCAAGGTTTTTCAAGGTGTTTACCCAATTCAAAGGTTACTCAATGTGTATTCAACTATTATAAGCAAACCCCAATGGTTTATAACAACTTCCAACAAATCAAAATCCTAATCAAGAAAATTTTGCACAAATTCTAGGGTTTTCAACTTTTGGGGCTTTGATTTTCAAATTTTCGACTCTCAACCTTAAAACGAGTTTTGTGGGTATCCAATCAACGAGAATGTGATAACAAACAATCCCCGATAACAATCACCAAAGGAAACATCATAACCAAGAGCAACTAGTGATTTTTATGTGATTTTTTTGTTTTTGAATTTTTTTCTTCTTTTTCAAATAAACAAGAACAAGAACATGATAAAAAGTAAGAAACAAAGATGACAAGCACGAAGAGTAGGACGAGGGCTCGTAAGAACGTAACCCTAGTCTTGCTCTGATCCCAACCGATGCACTGGAAAACACGCGGAAGCAGCAAACGATATGAAAATGCGGAAGCGATAAAGATAAAGATAAAAACGAGATGAGACTCGAACGATTACCTAAGTAGCAACGAGGAACTTGTCTCGCTAGACCTCGGGTGAATGTCAAGGAATCACCTACGCTATGCAACTATCCTCAAGAGGTACCCGACTCTTGCAAATAGAGTGATCAAAGATGGATGAAGTTCAAATTGGAATTCACCAATTTAATTCAAGTTCCCAACGAGGGTTCAAAGAGAGCATAGCTCATGTTCTTACAATATTCAAGGTGATGTCGATGAAATGAAAGCCTAAGGAAGACATTTATAGTCTTCTACAATGCATAATGAAATGTCCTAAATACCCCCAAAGTGGGTTAAAACAATAGAAGCCACTTAGGGCCAAAGTTGGAATTACACAACAAAATAGAAGAATGTTCGGACGGCTTGAACAAGGGACTAGGCGCCTTGCCTCATTTGAAGGCCCTGAGAGTGGGCAGCAAGGTAGGTGCTCCGCCTCCCCACAGAGGGGCTCCGCCTCTTTTCAACTTCAACACACTAGGCGGTCCGCCTAAACAAAGGGGCGGTCTGCCTCTTCCTGTAACATGTTGAGGCGCCTCAAATTGAGTCTTTTAAGCTCCTCCTTGTGGCCTAGATGGTTCTCCTTCCATGACGCTCCAATGCATGATCTTCAAGTCGCTTACAGAGCCCTTCACTTGCATCCTTTGTGCTCTCGAGGTTGGCCCTTGATGGTTGTTGTTTAGGCCTAATTTATATTGCATCATCGCGGAAGCAACAAAAGATATGAAAATGCGGAAGCGATAAAGATAAAGATAAAAACGAGACGAGACTCGAACGATTACCTAAGTAGCAACGAGGAACTTGTACCGCTACACCTCGGGTGAATGTCAAGGAATCACCTACGCTATGCAACTATCCTCAAGAGGTACGCGACTCTTGTAAATATAGTGATCAAATATGGATGAAGTTCAAATTGGAATCCACCAATTGAATTCAAGTTCCCAACGAGGGTTCAAAAAGAGCATAGCTCATGTTCTTACAATATTCAAGGTGATGTCGATGAAATGAAAGCCTAAGGAAGACATTTATAGTCTTCTACAATGCATAATGAAATGTCCTAAATACCCCCAAAGTGGGTTAAAATAATAGAAGCCACTTAGGGCCAAAGTTGGAATTACACAACAAAATAGAAGGATTTTCGGATAGCTTGAATAAGGGACTAGGCGCCCCGCCTACTCTAGTAGGCGCCCCGCCTCATTTGAAGGCCCTGAGAGTGGGCAGCAAGGTAGGCGCTCTGCCTCCCCATAGAGGCGCTCCACCTCTTTTCAGCTTCAACACACTAGGCGGTCCGCCTGAACAAAGGGGCGGTCCGCCTCATCCTGTAACATGTTGAGGCGCCTCAAATTGAGTCTTTTAAGCTCCTCCTTGTGGCCTAGATGGTTCTCCTTCCATGGCGCTCCAATGAATGATCTTCATGTCGCTTACGGAGCCCTTCACTTGCGTCAGGACTTTTACTCTAATCTCTTTGCTTGTCTTTGATTGTTTGAAGGTACAATGGCGGACGAGAAAGCCAAGAATACCATTGAGGTCCCACGACGTCTTGGCTAACTTATTAGCCGAGGTGAAGGCTTTAAACCTTAAAATGGAAGGTTTTGAAAAGGAAAGGACCTCGAGTGTCCAAAAGGATGTCGGTGAAGGCACAAGTGATGATTCAATCATGGAACTGGATCAATATGCGGAGCTAGTTCGTCGACAACTATTGAGGCATGAGGTTGTTGCTAGGGAAAGATTGCTGGGCAATCCTTAACCACTGGGCAATCCCCAAGGAGATGTTCCACTCCTATGGCCCCGAAGAAACATAGCACCCATTGAGCAAGTTGATGAAGCTCAAGAAGAGAAGGGTCCCGGACTTGATGATGATTATGATGCTCCCTATCCAAATAGGAGGGCGAAGAATGGAGGTCGTGGGCGAGGTCGACGGCCTCCAAGGGCTTTTGTGGGGAGGGACTTGAGACGTGAGTATGATGAGGTGGAAGACTACTACAGGGGTCAACCGGGACTACATCGTGGGGGTCGTGACAATAACCTCAATAGTGTGAAGATCACTATTCCACCATTCAAGGGGACTAGTGATCCGAAAGCATTCTTAGAATGGAAGGTCCAATTGGAGCGGGTCTTTGACACGAATGATATGTCCGAGGAGAAGAAAGCTACTTATGCCATAGCTTCATTTGAGTCCTATGCTTCCACATGGTGGGAATCCGTCAAGCGATCGAGGAGACGGGTTGGGTTACGATTGAATATTACTTGGGAAGAATTGAAAGAGGGGATGAGCACCAAATATGTGACTCCCAAGTATCGACAAGAACAACTCAAGAGGATCTATGAACTGAAACAAGGCTACAAGTCCGTTGATGAATATTTCAATGACTTTGAGAAGAATCGAATGGCCCTTGATATGGAAATGGAGGATGAAGAGCAAGCTATCATCCGCTTCAAGAATGGCTTGAGCCGGGAGATTGCTTCCCAATTGAGGCTACACAATCTACCACACTTTACAAGATGTTTGTGATGCCTCGGTTGAAGCCGAGAAATGGCTCAAGGAAGAGAAAGCTCCTCGCTTTAGGAGTACTACTTCCACTCTAACAAACCGACCCAAAGAATGGAAGAACCCAAACATAAGTGCTACAAGTGGGAGTCGAGATGTGAAGAAGCCCTTTGAAAGGGCTACCCCGAGAAGCGATTTCAAAGAAGTTGGAGGTAATTCTAAAAATACTTTAAATAGTCCTTCTTCATTTCTTTCCAATGCCACAAGTGCAAGGGTTATGGCCACTTTGCCAAAGAGTGCCCTACCTGGAAAATAATGATTGTGATGGATGATGGGTTGGTATAAGAGGAGGAAAGTGAGTCCGGGGGTGATGTTGAGGAGGAGAGTGAGGTAGTTGAGGGTGAAGAGAGAGCGGCGGAGGGGGATGATCCTAATATGTTCCTTGTGGTACGTCGTATCTTGGGTTCCATGGTGAGTGAAGAGAGGGAGGATGAGCAAAGGGAAAACTTGTTCCATGCTAGGTGTAGAGTGAAGGGACAAGTGTGCTCCATGATCATTGATTCGGGTAGTTGTGCAAATGTGGTGATCCAATCTTTGGTTTCACAATTAAAATTGCCTACCCTTAAGCATCCAAGCCCCTACCGTTTGCAATGGTTCCGTGAATGTGGGGAGTTGAGGGTAGTGAAGCAAGTCTTGATTAGGTTCAAGATTGGGAAGTACCAAGATGAACACATGTTTGACGTGGTGCCAATGCAAGCTTACCACCTCTTGTTTGGTAAGCCTTGGCAATACGACAAACAAGTGGTTCATGATGGACGAGCCAACACTTACACGGTTAAACATGAGGGGAAGAAGTATGTGCTTACACCCATAACCCCAAAGCAAGTAAGTGAAAACTAGCGGCGCATGAAGGAGTTGAGGGAAGCGGCTAAAGCCAAGTGAACATGTTACTTCCTTGTCTTATGATAGTGTTGGTGAAAACTCTATACTAGTTGATGAATTGTGTGATTACAATGTGTTTGCAACTAGTGTAGAGTCGGTTGGTCAAGAATGTGTAGTTGACCCTATTTGTGATCCTTGTTATGACACTCCACCTATATTTGATAAAGGGGAAGATGAGTTGAATGAATACCCTATCCTTTCCCTTGATGAATTGCTTGATAATGGTGGGCCTATGTGTTGTAGTGAGGTTGGTAGTGACCTTGAGGAGTCCCTAGTGAATGAGATGGATCGAATTGTTTTCAATGACTCCTCGGGTGAGAGTGAAGAACCTAGTCTTGATACCATGTTTTGGGGTGACCATGAATTTGAGGGTTCATGCTTTTACATTTCCATTGTGTGAACATGATCTCATTTGAGGTAGCAAATTATATCAGACTAGGATTGGTAATAGAATAGAACCTCCATGTTTTGAAAAGTTAGACTCTATGGACGATCCATTGTTTGGGACTCCAAGTGGAATGAGTGGTCTTGATATTGGTTGTGTTGAACCATCTTCTAGTAGTCCTACCCTTCATTGTGTGAATTATAATGATGAAGGACCTATTTTGGAGACTTTCCTTTGGAGCTTGCCTAGTGAGGGAGATTGTCTTGGAGTTGGATTTGGAGGTGAGGAAGTCACTCTTGATTTGTGTAAGAGTGCTTTCAAGAAGGGGAGTGGAGTATTTGATGTTAGTTGCCAATTGAACTATTTTGTTTACTCCACTCCACATGTTGATCACACCTTGGGTGTTGAGCATGCCAAAGCCAATGTGTCACATTATGATAATATTGATTTGAAGTCTTGGTATGTTGTTCATAAGCTTAGGGGTCATAGGGAATTTGATTGCTATATCTTGCATGTTCCATATCCTATTGATCTCTTTGCTTGTTCTTGTGTTGGGTGCACTTTCCTTTGGAGTCAAGTACTTGTTGTTTCCTTTGGAGACATAAGCTTTATACTTGTTATTGATGCTTGGCTCTATCACAAGAGTGTGTTGTCCCACACTTTTGGCACTAACGTACTCTTGTAGTGGGAGGCTTTGTTTGTGCTTGCTTTGAATGTAGGCTTGATGGTTTTATTTTGAGGACGAAATCCTTTCAAGAAGGGGAGGATGATGCGGGGCAAATTGGAGCCAAAGCACCAACCATCAAGAGCCAAGCTCAAGAGCACAAAGAACACAAGTTAAGGGCTCCGGAAACATTTTGAAGATCATGCATCGGAGCGCCAAGGAAGGAGGAGCGTCTGGAGCACATTTTGAGGCATTTCAAGGAGCTTCAGGAAGAGGCGGACAGCCTACTCAAAGAGGCGGACCGCCTACACTGCTTCAGCTCTCTGGATCTCGGACAGGCGGGGCGCCTCAACATTTGGGGCGACCGCCCACCCATTGAAGATTTACAAGGGGCGGCCGCCTAGTTGGGGGAGGCGGACCACCTACCCCCTGTGACTGCAACGCGGGATTTTGTGTAATTTGCCTTTTTCGACCCTATGTGGTCTTTTATGTCTCAGCCCACTTTGGGGGCCTTTTAGTCATTTCGCAAGGGGTTAGGAAAAACTATAAATACACCACTTAGCTATGAGCTAGTTTTGAAGATAGAATTGAGAAGATTGAATAGGCTTGGCCATTCTCGTTGAAGCTTGAGCTTCATGTATCTCTTACGTCGAATCCATGGTGCATCACCGCTAGTGTGACTCCCGTTTAATGATTCAAGTCTCTCTTCCCTTTTGAATCAATCTAATTGTTTATTTTGATTCCTTATTTCTTCTATTTCTACTCTCCCCCATCCCTATTTTCCTTCTATCGTGTTTACTTTGTTGCTTCTGTTACTCGTTATTCATTTCCGTGATTTGACCCGTATCACTAGTTTTTACCGAAGGTTTGTTCGTGACTTTAGCACCGTGGCAGCTTCTTTAACCGAGCTGGTTAAGAAAGACCATGCATTTGTGTGGGGAAAGTCCCAAGAAAGGGCCTTCAAAGAGTTGAAACGGAGGCTTTGCTCTGCCCCGTTGTTGCAACTCCCTAACTTCAGCAAAGCATTCAAAGTCGAGTGTGATGCGTCCGGAGTTGGGATCGGAGGAGTGCTGATGCAAGAATCGAAGCCGATCACATACTTTAGAAAAAAGATTAAGGGTGCAACCTTGAACTACTCAACGAATGACAAGGAGTTGTATGCCCTCGTTTGAGCACTCACCCATTGGCAACACTATTTGTGGCCTCGAGAGTTTGTGATTAAAAGTGATCATGAATCTTGGAAACATCTCCGAGGTCAGGAGAAATTGAACCGAAGGCATGCCAAGTGGGTAGAGTTCATTGAAAGATTTCCCTATGTAATTTATTAAAAAAAGGGAAAAGATAAAGTTGTAGCCGATGCGCTATCAAGGAAATTTGCCTTAGTAACCACTCTCACCTCAAGGCTCATGGGATTCGAAAGCATCAAGTCGATGTACGAAGACGATCCCAAGCTAAAATGCGTTCGTGACGCAATCTTGAGTGGCCAAAGAGTTGAGAAATACCAGTGGCACGATGGCTACCTCTTCAAAAATGGTAGGTTTTGTGTGCCAGTGTCATCATAGAGAGAGCTCTTAGTTTAAAAAGCTCACTCCGGAGGTCTGATGGGACACTTCGGCGTCGACAAAACTCTTGGTATCATAACCGAGCAGTTCCATTGGCCCGAAATGCGACGAGATGTGGAAAAGCTTTGCAACGCTTGTCTCGTTTGCATGAAGGCTAAATCGAAGTCCAACCCTCATGGTTTGTATACCCCGTTTCCTGTGCCTGATACGGGTCAAATCACGGAAGAGAATAACAAGTAACGGAAGCAATAAAGTAAACACGATAGAAGGAAAATAGGGATGGGGGAGAACAGAAATAGAAGAAAGAAACGAATCAAACAAAACAAATAGATTGATTTAAATGGGAGGAGAGACTTGAACCATTAAACGGGAGTCACACTAGTGGTGATCCACCATGGATTCAACGTAAGAGATACATGAAGACAACGCTTCAACAAGAATGGCCAAGCCTATTCTATCTTCTAAATTCTATCTACAAAATTCGTTAATGAATGAAATGGCTAAGAGGTGTATTTATAGTATTTCCTAACCCCTTGCGAAATGACTAAAAGGCCCCCAAAGTGAGCTAAGACATAAAAGATCACAGAGGGATAAAATAGGATGTTTACGCTAATATCCCGTCAAAACATAACAGGGGAAGGCGCCCGCCTCAAGTGGGGAGGCGCTTCGCCTCAGTGGCCTTCAGTGAGGGGCGGTCCGCCTAGTGCCAATAATCCAGAGAGCGTAACTTTGGTAAGCGCTCTGCCTCCTCTGTGAGGCGCTCCGCCTCTTCTTAAAGCTCCTTGAAATACCTCAAAATGTTTCCCCCGAGCCTCTCCTTTGGTGCCTATGTGCTCCTCCTTCCTTGGGGCTCCATTCCATGATCTTCAAGTTGCTTCCGGAGGCCTTGACGGTACTCCTTGTGCTCTCAAGCTTGGCTCTTGATGGTTGGTGTTTTGGCTCCAATTTGCCCCGCATCATCCTCCCCTTCTTGAAAGAATTTCGTCCTCGAAATCAAACCATCAAGCCTACATTCAAAACAAGCACAAACAAAGCTTCCCACTACAAGAGTAGGTTAGTGCCAAAAGTGTGGGAAAACACACTCTTCTGATAGAGCCAACCATCAATACCAATAAAAAACCTCATGTCTCCCAAAGAAACAACAAGTACTTGACTCACAAAGAAAGTGCATCCAACACAAGAACAAGCAAAGAGATCAATAGGACATGGAACATGCAAGATATAACAATCCCTATGACCCCTAAGCTTTTGAGCAACACACCAAGCCTTCAAATCAATATTATCACAATGTGACACATCGGCTTTGGCATGCTCAACACCCAAGGTGTGATCAACATGTGGGGTGGAGTAAAAAAAATAGTTCAATTGGCAACTAACATCAAATACTCCACTCCCCTTCTTGAAAGCACTCTTACACAAATCAAGAGCGACTTCCTCACCTCCAAATCCAACTCCAAGACAATCTCCCTCACTAGGCAAGCTCCAAAGGAAAGTCTCCAAAATAGGTCCTTCATCATTATAATTCACACAATGAAGGGTAGGACTACTAGAAGATGGTTCAACACAACCAATATCAAGACCACTCATTCCACTTGGAGTTCCAAACAATGGATCGTCCATAGAGTCTAACTTTTAAAACCATGGAGGTTCTATTCTATTACCAATCCTAGTCCGATACAATTTGCTACCGCATATGAGATCATGTTCACACAATGAAAATGTAAAAGCATGCACCTCAAATTCATGGTAACCCAAAAACATGGTACCAAGACTAGGTTCTTCACTCTCACCCGAGGAGTCATTGAAAACAATTTGATCCATCTCAATCACTAGGGACTCCTCAAGGTCACTACCAACCTCACTGCAACACATAAGTCCACCATTATCACGCAATTCATCAAGGGAAGGGATATGATATTCATTCAACTCTTCTTCCCCTTTATCAAATATAGGTGGGCTGTCATAACAAGGTTCACAAGCAAGGTCAACTTCACATTCTTCACTAATGAGAGGTTCAATGAAAACCGAGCTCACATCATGATGTGGCTTATCATCCCTCTCAACTAGCGGTTCACAATCACACACAAGTTGACCATTTGACTCTACACTAGTTGCAAACACATTGTATTCAAACAAATCATCAACTAGTGTTTAGTTTTCACTAACACTGTCGTAAGACAAGGAAGTAACAATTCCAAGGGAAGAACTTTCACATACCTTTGAGTGACCACCTAGCTCACTCAATGCACTTGAAGTGTCATGAGTTGTTTCTTCACCTTGAAGCTCACATTGAAGATCTTCTTCACCTTATCTTTCAATCTTGGAATATGATTCAGGCTCCATTGATTGGCCTCCAAGGGTACCTACACAAGAGTTAACACAAGTAGAAGAAAAATATAAAGGGTTAAGGTTAGAATAAGGGGTGTCCTCACTCTTTTTTCCCTTTTTCTTTTCCCTCATTTTCTTTTCAAGGTTAAGCGTTGATTCGGGTGGTGACATCCCACTCATATCACTCAACACATCCTCTCCTTTTTCCACTCGAGGAATGTCACCGGTCACTCCCTTACTCCTCTCGATCTTTTGTCTCTCAAATTCGGGTGAATTAGGACGAGGCCCAAGAATACTCATAGCCGGAGTAGGTGGACTTTTAACATCAACCCGGAATCTAGGACCAAGAGACTCATCACTTGAGGTCTCTTTCTTCGTTGATGGTGAACCACTTGGCTTTAGAGCTTGTGGGTTTTGGGGTTCACCTTGTTGACAATTGTCAACTCTCTTCTTGCACTACTCCCACCATTGCTTGTGATTGTAGGACTTCTTGTTTGCACTCTTTAAACCATAGCACGAGGTTCTTGCTCCCTTTCCTTTTGCATAGGCCTTGAAGGTATACTAGGAGGTGACTTGATCATTGCCCCAAGAGGCTCAAAGTCATAATTCCTTTGGCCCTTGATGAAGTAATACCTATCATTCACCATACTATATCGAACCGTATTGCCTTGCAACCATGGCTCACCTAACCACACATCACAATGTCGCATGAGATACACATCACACCACATATAACCCCAATAATTCCTATGAGATATGCACACCCGAGCTTGCTTGGAAACCCACACTCCGTGGTACTCATAAGGATGTTCTAGGGCATAGCAAGGTAGCCCTAGCTCATCAACCACCGAGGTACTAATGCAATTGGCATCGGTGTCACCAATCTTGAGCCAATACCCTCCATTACCTTCCACCTCAACATCGAACCTCCTCAGACCCATGTCTCGTATAGGATCATCCAAGTAAGAGCTTGGAAGTTCAAGATAATTATCACTATCAACTCGAATCTTCACTATCCTCCCTCTCCTAATAATCCCAATAGGATTACTTCCACTTCCCGTCACTTTCCCAACATTAGAAGTGTTGTTGAAAGTCGAGGAAGGATTACCACTATGGAACCCATAATTGCCTTTTGCCTTGGTTCCATAGCCCCTAGCACCACTCCTACCACCACTACTAGGGCAATGTACCCCCGTAATGGTAGGAGCAACACTTCTCATTCCACCCTTCACATGGGAGTTAGAAGCATCAAGCCGTTTAGCATAAGTAGGATAGGCAAGCTTCTCCCTTCCCATGGAACAACCACCACCTGTTCCCATACTAATAGAAGGACCTCTACTACTCCCTTGCTCACCATTAGCAACACCAAGAGAAGATGAAAATGAACAATTCTCATAATCATCCTCATCATCCATTCTCTCCATGTCACTATCATCATATTCAAATTCACCACAAGAAGAGTAAATTGGATCATCATACCTTGAAGCGTCACTATCTTCATACTCTTGACTTGGAGCATAAGACTCTTCACATTCGTCTTCGCAAGCCCAATAGTCTTCTTCATCTTCATAATCAACATAGTGACCCGCTTCTTCATCATATGAGCCTTGGTTCCCCAAATCGTCATAGCAATACCCATCATCATCACCATAGGAACCATAGTCTCCATCATCTCCGCATGAGTCATACCCTCCACAATCGTCATCCGATGCCATAGTTGTAACAAAGAGTAAAGGACCTCACAAATTCACTCCCTCACGTGTATCACTCAAAAGATGTCACTCAATTTTCTTTCCACTCGTGTATACACTCAAGGTCATTGGTTTTTGTGACCACACTCTATTGTTCTCACCACTCAAGCCTTTTTCCACTCAAGACCTTCTTGTCTCTTAGTAATCACAATGGCAAGATGGCAAGATCAATCAACTAATGCACCAAAGTAATGGTCCGGAATGGAGTTTATGTGACTCGATGTATGGAAGCTAATTTAATGCGCACTTGAAGCAAGCAAATTCTACGACTTTAAGTAAAGACTCCAAGACAAACAACACCCTAAAGGATCAAAGATTAGTGTTAATAAAGTAGGACTAATAACTTAGGAACACTAACCAAGAGGCCTGTGGGCGAATAACAATGGAAACCTAGGCAAAAAACTACCCGGGAACCCCTTCAGCAAAGAGGCGCTCCGCCTCCAACCTTGGGCGTTCCGCCCCAAAAAGTCCAGAGAGCTGATCAGGCGGTCCGCCTCCCCAGAGTAGGCGCCCGCCTACCACTATTTCCTGCAACTTTTCACAATGCATTTTTGGCTCGTTTTGCACCCAAAATCCAACGTTTTCAAGGTGTTTTTCCAATCCGAAGGTACCAAATGGTGTTTTCAACTACTCCAATAAATCCCCAATGATTTAATAACAACACCCAATCCAGAACGAATCCAAATTAAGAGGTTTCAATCAAACTCAAGGGTTTTTCAATTTTGGGGTTTTTGATTTTTTTCAACTTTTATTTTTCAACACCAAATCATGTAATAAGGGTACCAAATCAACGGGTAATCACATAAGGAACAAACCCCAATGATTTTTAACACATGGGTGTTCCAATCCAACAAGTTCCACCAATTTTTTTGAAATTTTCTAGTTTTTTTCTATTTTTTTTGTTTTTCTCTTCTTTTCTTCAAGAACAATAACAATAACAACAATAAACTAAACTATAGATAGAATCAACAAGGATCGAGGGTTTGTAAGAACAACACCCGATCCGTGCTCTCATACCAAGATGATACGGGTCAAATCACGGAAGCGAATATCAAGTAACAGAAGCAACAAAGTAAACACGATAGAAGGAAAATAGGGATGGGGCAGAACAGAAATAGAAGAAACAAATGAATCAAACTAAACAATTAGATTGATTCAAAAGAGAGGAGAGACTTGAACCATTAAACGGGAGTCACTAGCGGTGATCCACCATGGATTCAACGTAAGAGATACATGAAGTCAACGCTTCAACAAGAATGGCCAAGCCTATTCTATCTTCTCAATTCTATCTTCAAAACTCGCTAATGAATGAAATGGCTAAGGGGTGTATTTATAGTATTTCCTAACCCCTTGAGAAATGACTAAAAGGCCCCCAAAGTGGGCTAAGGTGTAAAAGACCACGTAGGGTCAAAATAGGAAGTTTATGCAAAATCCTGTCAAAACATAATAGGGGGAGGCACCCGCCTCAAGTGGGGTAGCGCTCCGCCTCAGTGGACTTCAGTGAGGGGCGGTCTGCCTAGTGCCTAGGGGCGGCCGCTTCTTGCCAAAAATCCAGAGAGCGCAACTTTGGTAGGCGCTCCGCCTCCTCTGTGAGGCGCTCCGCGTTTTCCTGAAGCTCCTTGAAATGCCTCAAAATGTGTCCCCCGAGCCTCTCCTTTGGTGCCTATGTGCTCCTCTTTCCTTGGGGCTCCATTCTATGATCTTCAAGTTGCTTCCGGAGGCCTTGACGGTACTCCTTGTGCTCTCAAGCTTGGCTCTTGATGGTTGAGGTTTTTTCATCAATTTGTCCCGCATCAGTGCCTGATCAACCTTGGGTTGATATATCCATGGACTTTGTGTTAGGGTTACCGAGGTCGGGGGTGGACATGATAGCATCTTTGTCGTAGTCGACCGTTTTTCAAAAATGGCTCACTTTATTCCTTGCAAAAAGTGTGATGATGCAAAACATGTAGCTACCTTGTTTGTTTCTAATGTGTTGAAATTGCATGGTGTGCCTCGTACTATTGTGAGTGATTGAGACTCAAAATTCTTGAGTCATTTTTGGAAATATTTGTAGGGTGCCCTCGGCACCAAATTACTATTCTCGACGTCTCACCATCCTCAGACTGATGGACAGACCGAGGTAGTTTACCGAACCTTGAGATCTTTGCTTCGAGCAATGACCAAAGGCAAGGTCAGAAACTGGGCTGATCATTTGCCCATGATGGAGTTTGCATATAATTGAACGGTGCATCGAATGATCAATATGACTCCGTTCGAATGTGTGTATGGTTTTAATCCTTTAATTCCACTTGATTTAACCCCATTGCCTCGAGAATCTGTTATTGATTTTGAAGGTACTCGGCGTGCCACTGCCTTGATCGAGTTGCATGCAAAAGTGAAGAAGAACCTTGAGGAAGCTTATGCAAAGGTTGCATCGAAGAAAAAAAAGGGGCGTAAAAAGCTGGAATTACAGAAGGGATATTGGGTTTAGGTTCACTTCCAAAAGGAACGCTTCCCGAACCAAAGGAAAGGAAAGTTGGCTCCTCGAGGGGATGGTCCATTCCAAGTGCTAAGCAAGATCAATAACATGACTTCCCTGGTGAGTATAACGTGTCCAACACCTTTAATGTTGCTGACTTAGTTCCTTGTGTTGTAGGTCAAACTTCGGAGGATGACGAAGGCTCGATTTCGAGGATAAATTCTTCTCAAGAAGGGGAGGATGATGCAGCCCGAACACGTACTGATCAAGTGTTCGATCCACCAAGGCCAATGACACGAAGCCAAGCCAAACTGCTACACGATGTCCACATTCACTTGGCTTGGTCGAAGGAAAGGAACTACTCCGAAGCTGAGTACCTGAGCTCAAGAACCGAAGGCGTCATCCACAAGCTTGAGCTCGAAGGAGGGAGTGACTGAACCCCAAGCAAATACTCAACATCGATGCCGAAGTCAAAGGGCAAATAACCAAATGAAAAGCGATCGATGTCAAGAATGAGCCGAGCTGAGCAACCAAGCACCGAAGTGAAGGAACTCGAGCTCAAGTGTTTTAAGACAAGTGTTCGGTTGAAGGAGTAACCGAACACTCATTAGACAGCCCTGCGTGGCTTACTCCTATTGGTCGCAGGTGACCATTTACTGTTTTATCCTTAGCATAGCCTATAAGTACTCGATTATATTTAATTTGTAGAGTTAGTCTTTGATGAATATTGAACAATGCTGTTGCTATAAAAGTGTCTCCGATGGAGCCGAACCCCGACGCGGGATTTTAAAGAACTTGTGTCAATCAGTGTGAGTCGTTTGAATATATTTTTCTTGGTCATTCAATTTGCAAGAAGTGTTGTCTTTCTTGAGGATTGTTGGTTAGTATAGGTGATTCTTGAGCTTCATTCGATCGAGCTTGAGACAAGTTCCTCACTGTTCTTTCGAATCGAAGCAAGTCTTGTCTTGCTTCTATCTTTTATTTCTTGTTGTTCTTCCGTGTTTTCGTGTTTAGCTAATCCTTCAGTTTTGCTTGCACCAGTCATCGTCTCGTTTCTTATCTTTTATCACTTTCGTAGTTTCGATTGCATCATAAAGTTCAAGTAAACTCTCCTAGTGCTTCAAATATTCAGTGCCATAAATGCAAAGGTTATGGTCACATGGCAAAAGCGTGTCCAACTCGCAAGGTTATGCTAGTGCTCGACAATAGAGAAGTTTGTGAGCAGGCGAGTGACACCGAGGAGGAATTTATCGAGGAGATTGACCGAGCTGAACATGATGATGGTCGTGAAGCTACCGAAGCTGATCATCTGGAAATGTTTCTTGTTGTTCGAAGGAATTTGAGCTGCATGACTCCCTACGAGGTAACTAAACACAATAAAAAGATAAGAGAGTGAGACACTTCTCGAACTCCCTACGAGGTAACTTCGGAGAGCTCGTTCCGTAATACCCTCGTATCCGCGTCAAGGAAGGACCTACCCTATGCAACTACCCTCAAGACGACAACGGACTCACAAGTAGAATGATCGGGGGGGGGGGGGGGGGGGGGGGGTTTTGGGGTCAAATAGAATCCACTAGTAACCTCAAACCAACTCAAAGGTTTTTCATTCTAAGAGAATCCTCTCTTGAACATTGTTCATTCAATCATTCATCATAATAGCTAACTAAGTAAAATGTAAAGCTAATGGAGTATTTATAGGCCTCTCTTAGACATTAATGAAAGGCCGAAAGTACCCTTTAGTAGATTCTAAAGTCATAAACCATGTAGGGTTATAATAGGAATTACATAGGATAAAAACTAGAAATCCCGCAACCTTCTCAGCAACTAGGCGCCCCGCCTACCCTACCAGGCGCCCCACCTAGTCTACAGTAGGCGCCCAAGTAGGCACCCTACCTCTTTATTAGGCGGTTCGCCTAGTGAAACCGGCAGTCCGCCTGCTTCGCTGAGCAATTGAAACGCCTCGAAATGTGTCTCTAATGCTCCTCGTTCCACGGCGTTCAAATGCATAAGCTCTTCCTTGGCCTTGGATGGTGCTTTTAGATGGTTGCTCGACTTGCCCCGCATCATCCTCCCCTTCTTGAGAAGATTTCGTCCTCGAAATCAAGGCTTGCTCTCTGATGGCTCTATCAACTCCTCGGGGTGGCCAAGAATCTCCTCCTTTGTTCCTATTGATCGTCACTTTGTCATAGGGTTCTTCCAAGATCTTCCTCGCCTTAGCATGGAGCTTAGAACCTACAAGCAACGACAAGAAAACACAAGCAAACTTCCTACTTTGAAACTAGGTTAGGGCAAGAAGTGTGGAAAACACACTCTTGTGAAATGACCAAGCATCAATAAGAATCATAAATATCAAGTCTCCAAAGAAAACAATAAGTACTTGGTTAAAGATCAACATGCACTCAACAAGATAATGAGCAAATAGGCCATGGGGACATGGGACGTGCAAGATCAAGCTATCAAAATCCCCTTGAACCTTAAGCTCAAGATCAACACACCAATCTATCCTCGAGGTGTGATCAACATGTGGAGTGGAGTGGAGTGAATCAAATAGCCCAACCTACAAGTAAGATCAAGAACTCCACTCCCCTTCTTTAGAGCATACTTACCCACAGCATACTTACCCACACCAAGGGATTCCTCTTCCCCTCCCATTTCATCAACTAGGCAACCCTTCTCAAAAGACACGCTTTCAAGGAAGGCATTGATGATGGACTCCTCTTCATCATAACCCCAACAAGTAATAGTAGGGTCACTCAAAGAACCATCTACCTCACCCAAATTCTCAAGCAATGGGTTGCCTAAGGAATCGCACCATGGGGGTTTCATCCTACTATTCACCCTAGTTCGATACAAGTCATTACCACTAATGAGGATGCCTCCAAATAATGGATTGGTAAAAACATGCATCTCACTATCATGATCAAGCATAGACAAGTTATCAAGATTAGGTTCACTTGAGGAGTCATCATAGACAACCTTGTCCAATTCATGCAATTTGGACTCCTCAATGTCAATTCCATGTTTACCACAACACATTGGTCCACCAAATAGAAGCAAATCAATAAGGGCATGATCAACTATCTCATCTTCCCCTTTGTCAAAAGTTGGTGGTGTGTCATAGCAAAGGTCACAATCATTGTCAACTATCAAATCTACACTAGAGAGGGGTTCAATGAACAATGAGCGCACATCATGATGTGGCATAGCAACCCTCCCCACTAGTTGACAACTAGACTCTTCACTAGTTGTATACTCACTAGATGCATCAAAAACACCAACTAGTGTTGAGTCATCACAAGACAAGTAGTTGGTAGGGTCATGAAAAGGTGAAGTAACAGTTACATTTGTAGTACTTCCTTGATCACTCACAAGGCTTGAGGTGTCATATGCAACTCCTACTTCATGAAGCTCACATTGAGAGCTTTCCTCCTCTTGTATTTCCTTCCAAGCACATGGTTGAGGCTCTAATGGCTTGTCTTCAAATGTACCTACACAAGAACCTTCAAAACAAAAAGTTGAAGATAAAGAAGGGTTAGAACAATGGGTGCTCTCACTCTCAATTTTTCCTTCCTCACCTTACATCTCTCTCAATTTTACCTCATGGTCAAGTGTAGTTTGTGGTGACGATCCACTCACATCACTCCTCAATTCCTCTCCTTTTTCCTCTCTTGGATTGTCACCGGTCACTCCCTCACTTCTCTCTATCTTTTCTCTCTCATTTGAAGTGGAGTCACTCTCATTTTCATCATGCAATGACAAGATAATGAGATTGTTTGCCTCGGATTCAAGTACAATGGGTGACTTTGCTTTAGCAGCCTCCCTCAACTCCTTTATTCGCTTGTAGTCTTCCCTTACTTGCCTTGGAGTCAAAGGTCTAAGCACATATTTTCTCCCATCTTGGTTGACCGTGTAGGAGTTGGTCCGACCATCATGCACTGATATCTATCATATTGCGATGGTCTCCCAGACAATAGATGGCAAGCTTGCATTGGGACAACATCAAACATGATCTTATCTTTATAGTTCCCAATGCTAAACTCAAGCAATACTTTCTTCACCACCTTTAGTTCAGCACACTCACTAAGCCATTGTAAGCGATATGGGTTTGGATGCTTTCGAGTGGGTAACTTCAATTGGGATATCAAGGATTGGCTCACTATGTTGGCATAACTCCCCGAATCAACAACCATTGAGCACATTTGCCCCATCACACGACACCTAGCATGAAAGAGGTTTTCTCTTTGATCATTTAAAAACCTCCTCTTCCATGAAAATGGTACTCAAGCTCCTCCTAACCACCAAGAACATGTGAGGACAATCATTATCCTCTACGACATCCTCACATTCAACTTCCTAATCCTCTTCTACTCCCTCACTTTCGGACTCACTTTCTTGCTCATATACTAAATTGCCTACCACAACCATGGTTCTTTATGTAGGACAATCTTTAGCAATATGCCCAAAGCCCTTGAACTTATAACATTGAGTAGAAGTAGAAGTAGGATACTTAAGCGAGTTTTAGAAGTACCTTCCAAGTGTGGTGTAGTCTTCTCATAAGGCTTCTTCACTTCTTTGCTTGTACATGCACTTGGAAAGTTTGCACTTGGAGTCTTCCACTCTTTTGGCTTTCTTGTGGTAGTAGGAGTGTTGTTTTTGAACTTCTCTCCTTTAAGCCAAGCCTCGGCATCAATTGCGGCTTCAACCATATCTTGAAGTGAGAGATAATGATGCAACCTCAATTGAGAAGCTATACCATAGCTCAAGCCATTCTTGAAACGGATCATGGCTTCTTCTTCACCCTCGGTATCCATATCCAATGCCATCCGAGTCTTTTCAAATTCATCATGGTACTCATGCACCGTTTTGACACCTTGTTTTAGATCATAGAGCTTCTTCAGTTGCTCTTGTCGATACCTTGGAGTTATGTACTTGGTACTCATGAGCCCTTTCAACTCATCCCAAGTTATATTCAAATGCAAATTCATCCTTCTCCTTGACCTCTTCATGGACTCCCACCACGTAGAAGCATAGGCCTCAAAGGTAGAAATAGCATAGATACCCTTTCTTTCCTCGGTCATCTCATTGGTGTCAAAAACCCTCTCCATAAGTAGTACCCATTCCATGTATGCCTCCGGATCACAGGTTCCCTTAAAGGATAGAAGATTGAGCTTGACACTATTGAGGTTGTTGTTGTTGTCACGTACCCCATAGTTAGGCTCCGATTGGCCTCCATAATGATCATCATGAACAACATACTCCCTCCTAGCATTCCCTCTAGCATATCCCATGGGTGGCCCTCGACCTCGGCCTCTACCCCTATCCACATTTCGACCCCAATTCATTTGCCTCCTAGGTTGATAAGGAACATCATACCCATAGGCTTCATCACCATACCCGACCTCCACCTCTTCATGAACTTCATCAATTTGCTTAAGAGGTGAAGCATTCCGAACGGGTCTTCAAAGTGGAGCATTTCCTTGGGGATTGCCCAAGTTGTAGGGATTGCCCACGGGTTGGGTGTTGCCCAACGCACACTCTTGAAGAGCTTCAACTTTCTTTTGTTCATACCTCTTGGTTAGTTCCACAAAGTGTCCGGGTGTCATAGGAGTGCTATGACTTGTGCCTTCTCCGGATTCAATTTGGACACTCGGGGTCCTCCTCTCACCGGTCTCAACTTGATTCCTCTCGACGGACTCAAGTCTCAAGGATATGTCCTCCAACTTGGCTATAACAGTAGCCATGAAAAGTTTCATAGGATCATCTCCATTGGTTGCCATTATACCTAAAAAAATCAACAAATGTTAGTAAAACACCTCACACACACCCTCACGTGTATAACACTTGGGTCACTCGTTTAGTGGTGGTGGATATTTCACTCAAGTTTGAGTTTATAAGCTTCAAGTGGTTGATCAACGAACCACTACTCAATCACTTAATCCACAAGTCCAACGCTCTCCGGGGTGAGTGGAGTTAATAGGACTCGATTGGACGATAAGCACTTTCAAGTGAGGACTTGAGCCAAATGATACTATGGGTCTTCTTTCAATTCTAGTCTCCTTTCTAAGGCACGATGATCCTAATAGCTCGAAGTAATTAGTACTAATTAAGTAGGATTATACTCTACAGTACTAATTAGAAGCAATGCAAACAACAAAACAATAGAACCTACGAAAATCTACCTGAAACACCAACTCAGGAAAACAGGCGCCCCACCTACCCAGAGTGGGCGGTCCGCCTAGTGGTCAGCAGAGGGAAGTAGGCGGTCCGCCTGAAAAATAGGCGGCCCAAAGTCCAGAGACCTCTCCCAAAGTCCAGAGACCTCTCCCAAAGTCCGCCTCTGGTACTAGGCGACCCGCCTACTGCAATTTCCAGCACAGTTCAAACTCGTTTTTCTTGCCTTTGGCACCCAAAAATCCAACAAATCACACGTTGTTTTATCAATCCGAAGGTTCCCAAACGTGTTTTCAGTCACCAAGATCAAACCCCAATAACTTTTATCAAACCCCAATCAAAAACCAACAATCCACCATGTTCATCATGTTCATAGCTACGGTTTCAACTTTTCAATTTTTCAAGGGTTTCAAATTTTCAAATCTTGGATTACAACTCCAAATCGTGTGTTTTGGGTACCAAAATAACGGGTTTCCAATAAGGAACAGACCCCAATATCAATCAAAGCAAGAATCAATCCAAAACACAAGATAGGCCAAATATTTGGTATTTTCAACTTTTTCCATTTTTTTGTGATTTTCTTCTTTCAATACCAAGAACGAGAAAACTAAAGATAGGAATCGACCTAGGCACGAAGAATTAAGGGTCGGGGATTTGTAGAAACAAAACTCGAGCCTTGCTCTGATACCAAGATGATAAGGATCAAACTAAACACAATAAAATGATAAGGGAGCGAGACACTTCTCGAACTCCCTACGAGGTAACTACGGAGAACTCGTTTCGTAATACCCTCGTATCGGCGTCAAGGAAGGACCTATACTATGCAACTACCCTCGAGACGACAACGGACTCACAAGTAGAATGATCGGGGGGTTTGGGGGTCAACTAGAATCCACTAGTAAGCTCAAACCAACTCAAAGATTTTTCATTCTAAGAGAATCCTCCCTTCAACATTGTTCATTCAATCATTCATCATATAGCTAACTAAGTAAAATGTAAAGCTAATGGAGTATTTATAGGCCTCACTTAGACATTAATGAAAGGCCTAAAGTACCCTTAAGTAGATTCTAAAGTCATAAACCACGTAGGGTTATAATAGGAATTACATAGGATAAAAACTAGAAATTCCGCAACCTTCTCAGCAACTAGGAGCCCCGCCTACCCTACCAGGCGCCCCGCCTAGTCTTCAGTAGGCGCCCAAGTAGGCGCCCCGCCTCTTTAGTAGGCGGCCCAAAGTCCTGAGGCTTGCCATAAAGTGGGCGGTCCGCCTAGTGAAACAACGGTCCGCCTGCTTCCCTAAGCGCTTGAAACGCCTTGAAATGTGTCTCTAATGCTCCTCGTTCCATGGCGTTCCAATGTATAAGCTCTTCCTTGGCCTTGGATGGTGCTTTTGGATGGTTTCTCGACTTGCCCCGCATCACTCTCGAAGAGGAGGACAACCAAAGAGAAAATCTTTTCCATGCCCAATGTCGAGTAATGGGGAAGGTGCTTTCGATGATTATCGACTCAGGTAGTTGTGCAAATGTGGTGAGCCAAACCTTGGTTTCACAAATGGGACTACCTACTTTGAAGCATCCCCACCCTTACAAATTACAATGGTTGAACGAGTGTGGAGAATTGAGGGTTGTCAAACAAGTGTGGATCAAGTTTAGAATTGGCGAATATCAAGATGAGATGATGTTCGATGTGGTGCCGATGCAAGCTTGTCATTTGCTATGGGGACGACCTTGGCAGTATTATCGGTCGGTCATTCATAATGGAAGATCCAACACTTACACTGCAAAGCTCGAAGGGAAGAGTTTCATACTCAAACCCTTGTCTCCAAAGCAAGTCACCGAGGACTATAAACGGATGAAAGAATTGAAAGAAGCGGCCAAAGCTAAGCTTCCGATGGGAACAAAAATTGTGGCCGAAGAAAAAGACTCACCGCCCGAAGTAAGAAACGTCTGTGCAATCATGCAACCGGGTGAGTTCCTACGAGGCAACAACAACAATCAGATAATGATTTGCCTCGTGCACAAGGGTATCTTTCTAAATTGATGCAACATAAAATGAGCGGAAGCTAAACAGATACATACAATGCGGAAGCGATAAATCACAAGATAGATGATATCAATGATATCGGGGAAACAAGGATTGGGGAGTCAAGAAATGAGAAGAAAGAACAAATGAATAAATTCAAGACATGAATTAATCATCCAAAAGGGAGAAAGTGAAACTCGAATCTTACAAGGAATTCACGCTAGTGGTGAATCTCCATAGATTCCAAGTCGTACAAGATTCTTAAAGCCTCGGGCTTCGGACTAGAAAGGCTTGGCCTTCTCTAATTCTCTCTTCTCTCTATTCAATACAAGGTAAACTAATGAAATGAAAGAGCTAATGTGCTATTTATACATTTACAATGATAAATGGACAAAATTGCCCCTGCAGCTGATTCTGGTTCACTGATCAACCTTTCTTCATCGCGATCGCGCCAGGTAGGCTTGCGATCGCGCAGAACTCTTTTTTAAGAATCGCGATCGCGCGAGAAAGCTCGCGATCGCGCCGGACAAGCTGGGCTCGTAAAGAACCTACAGCTACCCAAGTCTTGTATATTAAAGAACCTACAGCTACCCAAGTCTTGTACATTGGCATCCAAATGAGAATTTGGACGCCCACAAGTGTCAACACCAACAACTTGGGTCTACCTTATCCCTCCACTAGTGGTAACACCACTAGAACAATCTCTACTTCCCGTCACTCTCCCAAAATTAGAAGTGTTGTTGGAAGTCGAGGAAGGAAACTTGCCATGGAACCCATAAGTGCCTCTCGCCTTGGTTCCATAGCCCATAGTACTACTCCTACTACAACCATCCACCCCCTTCACGGAATACAACCCTTTTGTAGCAAAAGCAATACCATCTATCATAGCAACCTCCACATGGGACTTAGAAGCATTAGGTCGCTTAGCGTACCTAGAAGATGAAAGCTTCTTCTTTCCCATGGAACAACCACCACCACCTCCCATACTAATGGAGAGTCCTCTACTACTCCCTTGTACTCCATTAGCAACACCAAGAGAAGATGTATAAGAACAATTCATATACTCAACATCATCATCAACTCTATTTATGTCACTATCATGCTCAAATTCATCACAAGTAGAGTATGTAGGATCAATGTACCTTGAAGCATCACCATCTTCGATTTCTTGACTAGAAGCATAGGCATCATCACATTCTTCATCACAAGCCTCATAGTATTCATCAATCTCACGATCATCATAGTGAACCGCTTCATCAACATAGGAGCCATGGTTTCCATCATCATAATAATGGCCATCATCACCTCGTAGGAACCATAGTCTCAATCATCACCATACGAGTCATAGCAACTCGCATCATCCCCACATGAGCCATAATATCCACATTCAACATCCGACATTGTTATAATACCAAAAGATCAATCCTACCAAAAGTCACTCCCTCACATGTATCACTCAATATATGAACACTCAAGAGCGAGGCCTTATCAACTTGGGAACCAAGGTAATCACAACTAGCATGTCCAAGTTAAAGTTCGGAATGGAATTAATGAGACTCGATGTACGGACGACTATTTAAATTGCGCACTTGAGGCCAAAAGGAGTTCTACGACGAATTCTGGTCTCCTCTATGCACGAATACCCTAAAACGCTAAAGGGTTAGTGTCTTTCAAGTAGGCCAATTACCTTAGAGACACTAACCAAGAGGTATGGTAGAAAACGGGACACAAAAGATTTGACTCGAATTGGTATCAAACGAATTCAGAATCGAATGAAATTTCGTTTGTGATCTAGAAACTCATCATATTTAATGAACCTATTGGAGTCATGATGTTTGGAAACTGTTCGGAAGCCATTGCAAATGTTCTGTCCCAAAAATTGGAATTCTCGAAATATTTGTTCTTCGCTATTGCGACCAGACGCGCGCTATCGCGAAGTGTTAAAATTTAAAAATTTTATTTTTCTCTTCGCTATCGGAGAATTACTTTTAGCGATCGCGAAGGGTTAATTCTTGCAACTTTTCCAACAACTCTATAACGGGTTTTGGCGATTTTTGGCCAACTTTTTGACTCGATTTCAACCCGATACACAAAACCAACAATACCCAAAGGTGTATACAACTAATATTATCAATTCCCAATATTTTTTCAATCCCAAACAACAACAACAAGCTTATATTCGAATTTGAAGCATTTTCAAACTTTTGGATTTTGATTTTGGAAATTTTGATTCGTAACACCAAAACACGATATATGGGTATCAAAACAACGGGATACAATAAGGAACAAACTCTAATACTTTTTAACACTTGAGGATTCGATTCCAACAGGTTCAACAAAATTTTTTGAAAATTTCAAGTTTTTCAATTTTTTTGTTTTTCTTCAATTTACAAGAACAAACAACACAATCACAACAACGACAAGAACAAGGCCGAGGATTCGTAAGAACGAAGCCTACCCGTGCTCTGATACCAACTGATGTAACGTAAAACGAGCAGAAGCTATACACGATACATACAATGCGGAAGCGATAAATCACGAGATAGATGATATCAATTATATCGGGGAAACAAGGACTGGGGATTCAAGAAACGAGAAAAAAGAACGAATGAATAAATTCAAGACATGAATTAATCATCCAAAAGGGAGAAAGTGAGAGTCGAACCTTACCAGGAATTCAGGCTAGTGGTGAATCTCCATAGATTCCAAGTCGTAGAAGATTCTTGAAGACTCGGGCTTCGGACTAGAAAGGCTCGGCCTTCTCTAATTCTCTCTTCTCTCTATTCAATACAAGGTAAACTAATGAAATGAAAGAGCTAATGTGCTATTTATACATTTACAATGATAAATGGACAAAATTGCCCCTGCAGCTGATTCTGGTTCGCTGATCAACCTCTCTTCATCGCGATCATGCCAGGTAGCCTCGCGATCGCGTAGAACTCCTTCGAAGGAATCGGGATCGTGCGAGAAAGCTCACGATCGCGTAGGACAAGCTGGGTATCCCCTCCACGCCATCGCACTCAAAAGGGCACTGTCGCGCAGGGCAACCAAGGGCTCTTCGCGATCGCGCAGGCAGTGTCGCTATCGCGAAGAACAATTGTTCTTCGGCAGGCAGTAAGCTCCCAGTGTGCTGCCCTGTTTTGCCCTGTTTTCTGCCCTGTTCCCTCCTCCTCGGTGCTCCAATGCATGATCTTCAAGACGTTTCCGGAGGCCTTGACTCGTATCCCTTGTGCTCTCGAGCTTGGCTTTTGATGGTTGGGAACTACTCCATTTTATATTGCATCATAAACTCTAATAATGATTTTTCTAACGATAACCCTTTGCCTAGTGCTATACAAAGTGTTTTGCAGGACTTCGGAAACATGTTTCCCAAAGAAATGCCAGGTGGATTACTTCTATTAAGAGGAATCGAGCACCATATTGACTTCGTACCGGGGTCTCAAATCTCAAACAAACCTGCATACCGGTGTAATCCCGAAGACACCCAAGAGCTCCAAAGGCAAGTAGATGAGTTGCTGAACAAGGGCCTTGTTCGAGAGAGCTTGAGTCCTTGCGCTGTTCCTGTTATCCTTGTCCCGGAAAAAGATGGAACATGGCGAATGTGCGTTGATTGCCGAGCAGTCAGCAAAATAACGGTAAAGTATCGTTATCCTATCGCTCGATTAGATGACATGCTAGACGAGCTATGTGGTTCTTCATGCTTTACGAAGATAGAACTCAGGTCCGGTTACCACCAAATCCGAATGAAATCCGGAGACAAGTGGAAAACTGCATTCAAGACCAAGTTCGGTCTCTATGAATGGTTGGTGATGCGTTTTGGCTTATCCAATACACCGAGCACATTCATGCGACTGATGAACAATATGCTCAAACCGTTCATAAATAAGTTTGTTGTCGTTTACTTCGATGACATACTTGTTTATAGTAAATCTGTGGATGAACATGTCGAACACCTAAGACTAGTGCTTGATAAGCTTAGAGAATAGGAGTTATATGCTAACTTCAAGAAATGTGCCTTTCGTGTCAAATGTGTAGTCTTTCTAGGATTCGTTGTCAGTGCTAATGGTGTCGAAGTCGACGATTCAAAAGTCGAAGCCATCAAAGATTGGCCAACTCCAACCTCGGTATCACAAGTTCGTAGCTTCCATGTATTAGCTAGCTTTTACCGAAGGTTTGTTCGTGACTTTAGCACCGTAGCAGCTCCTTTAACCGAGCTGGTTAAGAAAGACCATCCATTTGTGTGGGGAGAGTCCCAAGAGAGGGCTTTCTAAGAGTTGAAATGAAGACTTTGCTCTGCCCCATTGTTGCAACTCCCTGACTTCGGCAAAGCATTCGAAGTCGAGTATGATGCATCCGGAGTTGGGATCGGAGGAGTGCTTATGCAAGAATCAAAGCCGATCGCTTACTTTAGCGAAAAGCTTAAGGGTGCAACCTTGAATTACTCGACGTATGACAAGGAGTTGTATGCCCTCGTTCTAGAACTCCCCCATTGGCAACGTTATTTGTGGCCTCGAGAGTTTGTGATTAAAAGTGATCATGAATCTTTGAAACATCTCCGAGGTCAGAAGAAATTAAACCAAAGGCATGCCAAATGGGTTGAATTAATTAAGAGGTTTCCCTATGTAATTCATTACAAAAAGGGAAAATACAATGTTGTGGCCGATGCGCTATCGAGGAAATTTGCCTTAGCGACCACTCTCGCCTCTAGGCTCATGGGATTCGAAAGCATCAAGTTGATGTACGAAGACGATCCCAAGCTGAAATGCGTTCGTGACCCAATCTTGAGTGGCCGAAGGGTTAAGAAATATCAGTGGCACGATGGCTACCTCTTCAAGAATGGGAGGGTTTGTGTGCCAGTGTCATCGTGGAGTGATAAGGATCAAAATCAAAACACAAAAAGAATGATAGGAGACCGAGACACTTCTCGAACTCCCTACGAAGTAACCACGGAGAACTTGTTTCTTGATAACCTCGTCTCGGCGTCTAGAAGGACCTACACTATGCAACCACCCTCGAGTCGCACCCGGGACTCGCAAGTAGAATGATCGGGTGTTGGTTCGAGACTCAACTAGGATCCGCTAGTGAATTCAAGCTAACCAAAAGGGTTTCTTCATAAACAAGAATTCAACTCTTCTTCATTCATCAATATTCAAGGTAAGCTAAGGTTTGATGAAGCTAAGTGAAGTATTTATAGACTTCACTTATACATATTAAAAGCCCTAAAATACCCCCCCCCCCCCCCAAAGTGGGTTAAAATAATAAAGGCCACCTAGGGCTATATTAGTCAAAGCATAGCATAAAAACTAGAAATCTCGGAATGCTTCAGGACACTGGGTGGTCCGCCCCTTTGCACTAGGCACTCCACCTTGTTGTTCCAATGGTGAAGGTGGAAAGTAGGCGGCCAGGTAGGCGGGGCGCCCACTTAGTAGTCGCCCGAAAGTCCAGAGAGCTGACAAAAAGTAGGCGGTCCACCTAGTTGAGTAGGCGGTCCACCCGTTCCTGGGGGTTCTTGAATTGCTTCCAAACGTGCCCCGGATGCCTCTCCAAGTGGCCTAGGTGATCCCCCATCCATGGCACTCCAAATCATGATCTTCAAGCCGCTCTCGGAGCCTTCTTCTATGTCCCTCCAAGTCAAGTGGAGATGAGTGTCTTGAATCAACTTGGCTTGACTTCTAGTGAACGGCCTTGAGGTAGTATGCCCCACATCGTCCTCCCCTACTTGGGAAGGTTTCGTCTTCGAAACCATGGCTTCCTCCTCTCTGGCATCACCATCCGTACATCAAAAGGGGTCAAGTCAGTCACATTAAAAGTATTTGACACATTGTACTTACCGGGTAGATCAATCACATAGGCGTTGTTGTTGATCTTGGAAAGTACTTGGAACGGTCCATCTCCACGGGGTGCCAACTTCCCTTTCCTGCTTACACTCATGGGGGTTAGCCTTAGATTTCGCATGCTTGCACTCAAGGCAACTTTTGCAAAGCTTTTCAACTTGAACCCCCATTTTTGGCCAATGGAATTGTTCCATTAGAATGGCCAAAGTCTTGTTCCTCCCAAAGTGTTCCATCAAGCCCCCATAGTGAGCTTCACGAATCAACAATTCCCTCCAAGAGGACTCGGGAACACACACTTTACCAATTTTAAAGATGTATCGATTAACCCATTGGTATTTTTCAATCCTTTCTCCCTTTTCAAGAGCTTCGTGAATTCTCTTTAGCTTAGGGTCTTGAGCATACATCAACTTAATGCTCTCAAAACCCATGAGCTTGGAGGCAAGGTGGTGGCTAGAGCAAACTTCCGAGAAAGTATATCCGCCACAACATTGTCTTTCCCTTTCTTGTATTGGATAACATAGGGAAAAGACTTGGCATGAAGTTTGTTCAATTTCTCTTGGCCCCTAAGATGTTTGAGTGACTCATGGTCACTCTTGATCACAAATTCTTTAGGCCAAAGGTAGTGTTGCCAATGAGCAAGAGCTCTCACCAAGGCGTACATCTCCTTGTCATACGTAGAATAGTTCAAGGAGGCACCCTTCAATTTCTCACTAAAGTAGGCTATGAGTTTTCCATCTTGCATTAAAACACCACCAATTTCCACCCCGGAGGCATCACATTCAACCTCAAATGCCTTTTCGAAGTCGGGCAATTGCAACAGATGGGAGGTACTCAACCTAATTTTCAATTCTTGGAAGGCCTTCTCTTGAGGCTCTCCCCAAACAAAAGGTTTGTCCTTCTTCACCAATTCGGTGAGTGGAGCGGCAAGGAAGCTAAAGTCTTTCACAAATCGTCTATAAAAACTAGCAAGACCATGAAAGCTCCTCACTTGAGTCACGGTAGTAGGAGTAGGCCTATCACGAATGGCCTCTACCTTAGACTCATCCACCCCCACCCCTTGGGCACTCACAACAAACCCAAGGAAGACTACCTTCTCAACACCAAAGTCACACTTTTTAAAATTAGCATAGAGCTTTTCGGCACTCAACACTTCAAGCACTTGCCTAAGGTGATCAACATGGTCGTCTATTGATTTGCTATAGATCAGTATATCGTCAAAGTAGACAACCACAAATTTGTTGATAAATGGCTTTAGAACATGGTTCATTAGCCTCATGAAAGTACTAGGTGCATTGGAGAGGCGAAAGGGCATCACCAACCATTCATATAGACCAAACTTGGTCTTGAATGCGGTTTTCTATTCATCCTCGGGTTTCATCCGGATTTGATGGTAACCGGACCTAAGGTCTATTTTGGTAAAGACACACGAACCACTCAATTCATCTAACATATCATCAAGTCGGGGAATGGGATGACGGTACTTTACCGTTATTTTGTTCGTGGCCCGACAATGAACACACATCCTCCAAGTGCCATCCTTTTTGGGAACAAGGATCACGGGTACGGCACAAGGACTCAAGCTTTCCCTCACCAATCCTTTAGTGAGCAATTCATCAACTTGCTTTTGCAATTCTCTTGTGTCCTCCGGATTGCTCCTATAAGCCGGCTTGTTTGGGATTTGAGATCCCGGGACAAAGTCGATTTGGTGCTCAATACCCTTCAAAGGAGGTAATCCATCCAGCATCTCATCCGGGAATATGTCCCCAAAATCCTTCAAAACATTCTCAAACACACTAGGCAAAGGGTTAGTGGAAAAATCAAGATCGGATGTAAGAATCATACCTTTGTGCACTAGGCATATGAGTAGTTTGTTGCCATCATTTCCTCTCAAGATTTCACCCGGTTGCATCATGGCACATATGCTACCGGTAGAAGATGGTGGGATTGCCACCAAGCTCTAAGAAAAAGGGCTAGTCTCAACAACCGACTTAGCCTTTGCCGCCTCTCTTAACTCCCTCATTCGCTTGTAATCATCACTAACTTGCTTGGGAGTTAAGGGTCTAAGTACAAACTTCTTTCCCTCGTGCTTAACCGTGTAGGTGTTAGCATGGCCATCATGAACCACATGTCTATTAAATTGCCAAGGCCTTCCAAAGAGAAGGTGGCATGCTTGCATAGGAACAACATCAAACATGTGTTCATCCACATAGTTCCCTATCTCGAAATTGATCATGACTTGCCCACCTTAAATTCACCACACTCACTAAGCCATTGCAAATGGTAAGGATTTGGGTATTTCAAGGTTGGTATCTTCAATTGGGAAACTAGTGTTTGGCTAATGACACTGGCACAACTTCCCGAGTCAATAATCATGGAACAAAGGTGATGCAGTCCAAATTGGCTTAGTTCCCAACCATCGAGAACCAAGCTTGAAGGGCACAAAGAACACGAGTCAAGGGCCCCAGAAGCGACTTGAAGATCATGCATTGGAGTGCCAAGGAAGGAGGACCACCTAGGCTACAAGGGAGGAACATCCGCCTACCCCCTGTGACTGCTATGCGGGATTTTGCTACTTTTTATGTGAATTTTCTATTTTAGCCCTAAGTAGCCTTTATTGTTATAACCCACTTTAGGGGGTGTTTTAGACATTTCATTATCTGTAAAGGAAGACTATAAAACCTTCCTTAACAATTTATTTCATTAGTTAATTAGCCATTATAGAAGAGAGAAATGAGAGAGAACGTTGAAGAGGCCGAGCCCTTCGAGTTGGAAGCTTGAAGCTTCGTTTATCTATGTACATGGAACCTATGGAGATCGACACCTAGTTTGAATCCATTGTAAGGTTCAATTTTCCCTTCTCCCTTTTGAATTCAATCAACGTGTGTGAATTGAATTCGATTCTTTCTTCTAATTTCTCGCCTTCCTCGTCTCGATTTCTTGTTTATCTCGTTTACTTGCTTCCGCGTGTCGAATGATTTAGCTTCCGCTATTTTGCCCTGCATCAGTTGGTATCAGAGCACGGATCGGGTGTTTTTCTTACAAACCCTTGTTCCTTGTTCGTAGTATCTTTATCTTGTTAGTTGTTCTTGAAAATTTGAAGAAAAACAAAAAAATAGAAAAACTTGAAAACTTCACAAAAATTGTTGGAACTTGTTGGATTGGAATACCCATTCATTGAAAATCACTGGGGTTTGTTCCTTTTGTGATTCCCGTTCTTTTGGTACTTACAAGATTCGGTGGTGTATTTCAAAATTGAAGAATTCAAATCTCCAAAATTTTCAAGAACCCTAGAATTTTTCTCAAGAATCAAAATCGATTGATTGTTATTTGTTTGGGGTTTAAACCTATTGGGTATTATTTAGAATCATCAAATACATCTTTTGTTATCATTAGAATTGAAAAACAAGTCAAAAACGTTGGATTTTGAGTGCAAAACGAGCCAAAAATGCGTTTTGCGAAGTTGCAGGAAAACACACTAGGCGGACCGCCTACATTTTGAGGCGGACCGCCTCCCTCTGGGCTGCTCTCTGGACTTTTTCCAGGCGAAGCACCTCTGGTTTGAGGCGGAGCGCCTCTGGTTTGTGGCGGATCGCCTCTGGATTGAGGCGGAGCGCCTCTTTCTGGAGTGCAACCGGGTAGTTATTTTTTGTAGGTTTTCGATTGTTAATCACCCATGGGCTTCTTGGTTAGTGTTTCCAAGGTAATTGGCCTACTTGAAAGACACTAATCCTTTAGCGTATTAGGGTATTCATGCGTAGAGGAGACTAGAATTCAAAGAAGAGTCGTAGATTGTCTTTTGGCCTCAAGTGCGCACTTTAAATAACCATCCGTCCATTGAGTCTTATTAACTCCATTCTGAACTTTTATCTGGACATACTACTTGTGATCACCTTGGTTCCCAAGTTGTGAAGGCCTCGCTCTTGAGTGTTCATATATTGAGTGATACACGTGAGGGAGTGACTTTTGGGAGGTTTTGTTCTATTGGTGTTGCAATAATGTCGGATGTTGATTGTGGAGATTATGGCTCATGTAGGGATGATGTGAGTTGCTATAACTCGTATGGTGATGATGGAGATTATGGTTCCTATGTAGATGAAGATAGCCATACTATGATGATGGAAACCATGGCTCCTATGGAGATGAAGCGGTTCACTATGATGATCGTGAGGTTGAAGAAGACTATGAAGCTCATGAAGATGAATTTGTTGATCCTTATGCTTCTAGTCAAGAACCCGAGGATGATGAAGCTTCAAGGTAAATAGATCCTACATACTCTACTTGTGATGAATATGAGCATGATAGTGACATAGAGGGAATAGATGGTGAAGTTGATTATTCGCATTATTCATTTGCATCTTCTCTTGGTGTTGCTAATGGTGTACAAGGGTGTAGTAGAGGTCCTTCCATTAGTATGGGAGGAGGTGGTGGTTGTTCCATGGGAAAGGAGAAGCTTGCACCTTCTAGGTACGTTATGCGATCTAATGCTTCTAATTTCCATGTGGAGGGTGGTCTGAGAGATGGTGTTGCTTTTGCTATAAAAGGGTTATATGCCGTGAAGGGGGTGGATGGTTGTAGTAGGAGTAGTACTATGGGCTATGGAACCAAGGCGAGAGGCACTTATGGGTTCCATGGCAAGTTTCCTTCCTCGACTTCCAACAACATCTCTAATATTGGGAGAGTGACGGGAAGTGGAGATTGTGCTAGTGGTGTTGCCACTAGTGGAGGGATAAGGAAGACCCAAGTTGTTAGTGTTGACACTTGTGAGCATCAAGTTCTCATTTGGATGCCAATCTACAAAACTTGGGTAGGCGTAGGTTCGTTGTTGAGGTAAATGGTATGGGAGGATACTTGCTCAAGATTGGTGATACCGATGCCAATTGTATTAGCACCTCTTTGGTTGATAGGCTTAGGATACCATGCCATAAGCTAGAGCATCCTTATGAGTATGATGGAGTGTGGGTTTCTAAGGAGGCTCGGGTACTCATATCTCATAGGAATTATAAATGCTATGTGTGGCGTGACGTGTATCCCATGCGTCATGTTGATATGTGGATAGGTGAACCGTGGTTGGAGGGAAAGAGGGTGCAATATAATGTGCTGAAGGATGCGTATCTTGTGGGCAAAGGGCAGAGGGTTTATGACTTTGTGCCTTATCGGGCAAGGGGCTAAGTGCCTACTAGTGCACCTTCTTTGGCTATGGAAAGGAGCAAGGAGCATTTACTTCATTCCATTGGTAAAATTGAGCAATCAAGGAGTCCTACAAACACAAGCAATGGTGGGACCAGTGCAAATGAAGGGTTGGCAAATGTCAACAAGTTGAGCCCGAAGCCACTTCCAAAGCCGAGTGGTTCACCAACGAAGAAGAAGGAGACATCAAGTGATGAGTCTCCAAGTGCTAGATTCCGGGTTGATGTAAAAAGTCCACCTACTCCGGCTATGGGTATTCTTGGGCCTCGTCCCAATTCACCCGAATTTGAGAGAAAAAAGTTAGAGAGGAGTAAGGGAGTGACCGGTGATATTCCTCGAGTGGAAAAAGGAGTGGATGTGTTGAGTGATGTGAGTGGGATGTCACCACCCGAATCTACACCCGACCTTGAAAAAAAATGAGGGAAAAGAAAGAGGGAAAAAAAAAAGTGAGAGTGAGGACACCCCTTATTCTAACCTTAATCCTTTACCTTTTTCTTATACTTGTTTGAGTACTTGTATAGGTATTCTTAGAGGGAAACCGATGGAGCCTCAACCATGTTCCAAGATGGAAGACAAGGTGAAGGCGATGCCAAATGTGAGCTACAGGTAAAGGAACTACCCATGATGCTTCAAGTACCTTGAGTGAGCCCGGATGCGACTCAAAGGTATGTGTTAGTTCTTCTATCCTTAAGCATGATACTTCCTTGTCTTATTGTATTGTTTGTGAAAACTCTATGCTAGTTGATGATTTGTATGATTACAATGTGTTTGCAACTAGTGTAGAGTCGTATGGTCAACTTGTGTGTGCCAATGAACCACTAGTTGAGAGGGTTGAAAAGCCACATCATGATGTGAGCTCGGTCTTCATTGAACCTCTCTTTAGTGAAAATATTGAAGCTGACCTTGTATGCGAACCTTGTTATGACACCCCACCCATATCTGATAAAGGAGAAGATGATTGCTTAATTGATAGCGGTGGTCTCTTGTGTCGTAGTGAGGATGGATGTGATCTTGAGGAGTCTCTAGAGTGTGAGATGGATCGATTTATTTTCGATGACTCCTCGAGTGATAGTGAAAGACCTAGTCTTGATACTATGCTTTTATGTGACCATGAATTTGAGGTGCATGCCTTTACATTTACATTGGGTAAGATAATCTCATTTGTGGTCGCAAATTGTATCGGACTAAGATTGGTAGTAAAATAGAACCTCCATGGTTTGAAAAGATACACTCTACGGATGATCCTTTGTTTGGAAATCCAAGTGAGAAGAGTGGTGTTGATATTGGTCTTGTTGACCTATCTTCTAGTAGTCCTAGCCTTCGTTGTATGGACTATAATGATGAAGAACCTATTTTGGAGACCTTCCTTTGGAGTTTGTCTAGTGAGGAGGATTGTCTTGGAGGTGACTTAGGCGGTGAGGAGGTACCTCTCGGTGTGTGTAAGAGTGCTTCTAAGAAGGGGAGTGGAGTATTCATTGTTAGTTGTGAATTCAACTATTTTACTTACTCCATCCCACATGTTGAGCACACCTTGAGTGTTGGACATGCCAAAGCCAATGTGTTACATTGTGATAACATTGATTTGAAGGCTTGGTGTGTTGATTGTAAGCTTAGGGGTCATAGGACATTTGATTGCTGCATGTTGCATGACTTTGATCTCTTTGCTTGTCATTGTGTTAGACGCACTTTCTTTTTGAGTCAAGTACTTGTCGTCTCCTTTGGAGGCATAAGCGTTTTAATTGTTATCGATGCTTGGCTCTATCATAAGAGTGTGTTTTCAACACTTTTGGCACTAACCTACTCTTGTAGTGGGAAGTTTGTAGTTTGTGCTTATTTTGGATGTAGCTGTTGATGGTGTTATTTCGAGGACAAAATCCTTTCAAGAAGGGGAGGATGATACTGTCCAAATTGGCTTAGTTCCCAACCATCGAGAGACAAGCTTGAAGGGCACAAAGAACACGAGTCAAGGGCCCGGAAACGACTTGAAGATCATGCATTGGAGTGCCAAGGAAGGAGGACCACCTAGGCTACAAGGGAGGAACATCCGCCTACCCCCTGTGACTGCTATGCGGGATTTTGCTACTTTTTATGTGAATTTCCTATTTTAGCCCTAAGTAGCCTTTATTGTTATAACCCACTTTAGGGGGTGTTTTAGACATTTCATTATCTGTAAAGGAAGACTATAAAACCTTCCTTAACAATTTATTTCATTAGTTAATTAGCCATTATAGAAGAGAGAAATGAGAGAGAACGTTGAAGAGGCCGAGCCCTTCGAGTTGGAAGCTTGAAGCTTCGTTTATCTATGTACATGGAACCTATGGAGATCGACACCTAGTTTGAATCCATTGTAAGGTTCAAGTTTCCCTTCTCCCTTTTGAATTCAACCAACGTGTGTGAATTGAATTCGATTCGATTCTTTCTTCTAATTTCTCGCCTTCCTCGTCTCGATTTCTTGTTTATCTCGTTTACTTGCTTCCGCGTGTCGAATGATTTAGCTTCCGCTATTTTGCCCTGCATCAGTTGGTATCAGAGCACGGATCGGGTGTTTTTCTTACAAACCCTCGTTCCTTGTTCGTAGTATCTTTATCTTGTTAGTTGTTCTTGAAAATTTTAAGAAAAACAAAAAAATAGAAAAACTTGAAAACTTCACAAAAATTGTTGGAACTTGTTGGATTGGAATACCCATTCATTGAAAATCATTGGGGTTTGTTCCTTTTGTGATTCCCGTTCTTTTGGTACTTACAAGATTTGGTGGTGTATTTCAAAATTGAAGAATTCAAATCTCTAAAATTTTCAAGAACCCTAGAATTTTGCTCAAGAATCAAAATCGATCGATTGTTATTTGTTTTGGGTTTAAACCTATTGGGTATTGTTTAGAATCATCAAATAGATCTTTGGGTATCATTAGAATTGAAAAACAAGTTGAAATCGTTGGATTTTGAGTGCAAAACGAGCCAAAAATGCGTTTTGCGAAGTTGCAGGAAAACACACTAGGCGGACCGCCTCCCACTGGGCTGCTCTCTGGACTTTTGCCAGGCGAAGCACCTCTGGTTTGAGGCGGAGCGCCTCTGGTTTGTGGCGGATCGCCTCTGGTTTGAGGCGGAGCGCCTCTTTCTGGAGTGCAACCGGGTAGTTGTTTTACGTAGGTTTTCGGTTGTTAATCACCCATGGGCTTCTTGGTTAGTGTTTCTAAGGTAATTGGCCTACTTGAAAGACACTAATCCTTTATTGTATTAGGGTATTCATGCGTAGAGGAGACTTGAATTCAAAGAAGAGTCGCAGATTATCTTTTGGCCTCAAGTGCGCACTTTAAATAACCTTCTGTCCATTGAGTCTTATTAACTCCATTCTGAACTTTTATCTGGACATACTAGTTGTGATCACCTTGGTTCCCAAGTTGTGAAGGCCTCGCTCTTGAGTATTCATATATTGAGTGATACACGTGAGGGAGTGACTTTTGGGAGGTTTTGTTCTATTGGTGTTGCAACGATGTCGGATGTTGATTGTGGAGAGTATGGCTCATGTGGGGATGATGCGAGTTGCTATAACTCGGATGGTGATGATAGAGATTATGGTTCCTATGTATATGAAGATAGCAATACTATAATGATGGAAACCATGGCTCCTATGGAGATGAAGCGGTTCACTATGATGATCGTGAGGTTGAAGAAGACTATGAAGCTCATGAAGATGAATTTGTTGATCCTTATGCTTCTAGTCAAGAACCCGAGGATGGTGACGCTTCAACGTACATAGATCCTACTTACTCTACTTGTGATGAATATGAGCATGATAGTGACATAGAGGGAATAGTTGGTGAACTTGATTATTCGCATTATTCATTTGCATCTTCTCTTGGTGTTGCTAATGGTGTACAAGGGTGTAGTAGAGGTCCTTCCATTAGTATGGGAGGAGGTGGTGGTTGTTCCATGGGAAAGGAGAAGCTTGCACCTTCTAGGTACGTTAAGCGACCTAATGCTTCTAATTTCCATGTGGAGGGTGGTCTGAGAGATGGTGTTGCTTTTGCTATAAAAGGGTTATATGCCGTGAAGGGGGTGGATGGTTGTAGTAGGAGTAGTACTATGGGCTATGGAACCAAGGCGAGAGGCACTTATGGGTTCCATGGCAAGTTTCCTTTCTCGACTTCCAACAACATCTCTCATATTGGGAGAGTGACGGGAAGTGGAGATTGTGCTAGTGGTGTTGCCACTAGTGGAGGGATAAGGAAGACCCAAGTTGTTAGTGTTGACACTTGTGAGCATCCAAGTTCTCATTTGGATGCCAATCTTCAAAACTTGGGTAGGCGTAGGTTCGTTGTTGAGGTAAATGGTATGAGAGGATAGTTGCTCAAGATTGGTGATACGGATGCCAATTGTATTAGCACCTCTTTGGTTGATAGACTTAGTATACCATGCCATAAGCTAGAGCATCCTTATGAGTATGATGGAGTGTGGGTTTCTAAGGAGGCTCGGGTACTCATATCTCATAGGAATTATAAATGCTATGTGTGGCGTGACGTGTATCCCATGCGTCATGTTGATATGTGGATAGGTGAACCGTGGTTGGAGGGAAAGAGGGTGCAATATAATGTGCTGAAGGATGCGTATCTTGTGGGCAAAGGGCAGAGGGTTTATGACTTTGTGCCTTATCGGACAAGGGGCTAAGTGCCTACTAGTGCACCTTCTTTGGCTATGGAAAGGAGCAAGGAGCAAGAACTTCATTCCATTGGTAAAATTGAGCAATCAAGGAGTCCTACAAACACAAGCAATGGTGGGACCAGTGCAAATGAAGGGTTGGCAAATGTCAACAAGTTGAGCCCGAAGCCACTTCCAAAGCCGAGTGGTTCACCAACGAAGAAGAAGGAGACATCAAGTGATGAGTCTCCAAGTCCTTGATTCCGGGTTGATGTAAAAAGTCCACCTACTCTGGCTATGGGTATTCTTGGGCCTCGTCCCAATTCACCCGAATTTAAGAGACAAAAGATAGAGAGGAGTAAGGGAGTGACCGGTGATATTCCTCGAGTGGAAAAAGGAGAGGATGTGTTGAGTGATGTGAGTGGGATGTCACAACCCGAATCTACACCCGGCCTTGAAAAAAATGAGGGAAAAGAAAGAGGGAAAAAGAAAAAGTGAGAGTGAGGACACCCCTTATTCTAACCTTAATCCTTTATCTTTTTCTTCTACTTGTTTGAGTACTTGTGTAGGTATTCTTGGAGGCAAACCGATGGAGCCTCAACCATGTTCCAAGATTGAAGACAAGGTGAAGGCGATGCCAAATGTGAGCTACAAGGTGAAGGAACTACCTATGATGCTTCAAGTACCTTGAGTGAGCCCGGATGCGACTCAAAGGAATGTGTTAGTTCTTCTATCCTTAAGCGTGATACTTCCTTGTCTTATGGTATTGTTTGTGAAAACTCTATGCTAGTTGATGATTTGTATGATTACAATGTGTTTGCAACTAGTGTAAAGTCGTACGGTCAACTTGTACATGCCAATGATTCACTAGTTGAGAGGGTTGAAAAGCCACATCATGATGTAAGCTCTGTTTTCATTGAACCTCTCTTTAGTGAAAATATTGAAGCTGACCTTGTATGCGAACCTTGTTATGACACCCCACCCACATTTGATAAAGGAGAAGATAAATTGCATGATAATTTTATTCTTCCCTTTGATTGCTTAACTGATAGCGGTGGTCTCTTGTGTCGTAGTGAGGATGGATGTGATCTTGAGGAGTCTCTAGAGTGTGAGATGGATCGATTTATTTTCGATGATTCCTCGAGTGATAGTGAAAGACCTAGTCTTGATACTATGCTTTTATGTGACCATGAATTTGAGCTGCATGGTTTTACATTTACATTGTGTGAAGATAATCTCATTTGTGGTCACAAATTGTATCGGACTAAGATTGGTAGTAAAATAGAACCTCCATGGTTTGAAAATACACACTCTGCGGACGATCCTTTGTTTGGAAATCCAAGTGAGAAGAGTGGTGTTGATATTGGTCTTGTTGACCTATCTTCTAGTAGTCCTAGCCTTCGTTGTATGGACTATAATTATGAAGAACCTATTTTGGAGACCTTCCTTTGGAGTTTGTCTAATGAGGAGGATTGTCTTGGAGGTGACTTAGGCGGTGAGGAGGTACCTCTCGGTGTGTGTAAGAGTGCTTCTAAGAAGGGGAGTGGAGTATTCAATGTTAGTTGTGAATTGAACTATTTTACTTACTCCATCCCACATGTTGAGCACACCTTGAGTGTTGGACATGCCAAAGCCAATATGTCACATTGTGATAACATTGATTTGAAGGCTTGGTGTGTTGATAGTAAGCTTAGGGGTCATAGGACATTTGATTGCTGCATGTTACATGACTTTGATCTCTTTGCTTGTCATTGTGTTAGACGCACTTTCTTTTTGAGTCAACTACTTGTCGTCTCCTTTGGAGGCATAAGTGTTTTAATTGTTATCGAGGCTTGGCTCTATCATAAGAGTGTGTTTTCCACACTTTTGGCACTAACCTACTCTTGTAGTGGGAAGTTTATAGTTTGTGCTTATTTTGGATGTAGGCGTTGATGGTTTGATTTCGAGGACGAAGTCCTTTCAAGAAGGGGAGGATGATGCAGTCTAAATTTGCTTAGTTCCCAACCATCGAGAGCCAAGCTTGAAGGGCACAAAGAACACGAGTAAAGGGCCCCGGAAGCGACTTGAAGATCATGCATTGGAGTGCCAAGGAAGTAGGACCACCTAGGCTACAAGGGAGGAACATCCGCCTACCCCCTGTGACTGCTATGCGGAATTTTGCTACTTTTATGTGAATTTCATATTTTAGCCCTAAGTAGCCTTTATTGTTATAACCCACTTTGGGGGGTGTTTTAGAGAATTCATTATCTGTAAAGGAAGACTATAAAACCTTCCTTAGCCATTTATTTCATTAGTTAATTAGCCATTATAGAGGACAGAATTGAGAGAGAACGTTGAAGAGGCCGAGCCCTTCGAGTTGGAAGCTTGAAGCTTCGTTTATCTATGTACTTGGAACCTATGGAGATCGACACCTAGTTTGAATCCATTGTAAGGTTCAAGTTTTCCTTCTCCCTTTTGAATTCAATCAACGTGTAAGAATTGAATTCGATTCTTTCTTCTAATTTCTCGCCTTTCTAGTCTCGATTTCTTGTTTATCTCGTTTACTTGCTTCCGCGTGTCGAATGATTTAGCTTCCGCTATTTTGTCCTGCATCAGTTGGTATCAGAGCACGGATCGGGTGTTGTTCTTACAAACCCTCGTTCCTTGTTCGTAGTATCTTTATCTTGTTAGTTGTTCTTGAAAATTTGAAGAAAAACAAAAAAATAGAAAAACTTGAAAACTTCACAAAAATTGTTGGAACTTGTTGGATTGGAATACCCATTCATTGAAAATCATTGGGGTTTGTTCCTTTTGTGATTCCCGTTCTTTTTGTACTTACAAGATTCGGTGGTGTATTTCAAAATTGAAGAATTCAAATCTCCAAAATTTTCAAGAACCCTAGAATTTTTCTCAAGAATCAAAATCGATTGATTGTTATTTGTTTGGGGTTTAAACCTATTGGGTATTATTTAGAATCATCAAATACATCTTTTGTTATCATTAGAATTGAAAAACAAGTCGAAAACGTTTGATTTTGAGTGCAAAACGAGCCAAAAATGCGTTTTGCGAAGTTGCAAGAAAACACACTAGGTGGACCGCCTACATTTTGAGGTGGACCGCCTCCCTCTGGGCTGCTCTCTGGACTTTTGCCAGGCGGAGCACCTCTGGTTTGAGGCGGAGCGCCTCTGGTTTGTGGCGGATCGCCTCTGGTTTGACGCGGAGCGCCTCTTTCTGGAGTGCAACCGGGTAGTTGTTTTTCGTAGGTTTTCGATTGTTAATCACCCATGGGCTTCTTGGTTAGTGTTTCTAAGGTAATTGGCCTTCTTGAAAGACACTAATCCTTTAGCGTATTAGGGTATTCATGCGTAGAGGAGACTAGAATTCAAAGAAGAGTCGTAGATTGTCTTTTGGCCTCAAGTGCGCACTTTAAATAACCATCCGTCCATTGAGTCTTATTAACTCCATTCTGAACTTTTATCTGGACATACTAGTTGTGATCACCTTGGTTCCCAAGTTGTGAAGGCCTCGCTCTTGAGTGTTCATATATTGAGTGATACACGTGAGAGAGTGACTTTTGGGAGGTTTTGTTCTATTGGTGTTGCAACGATGTCGGATGTTGATTGTGGAGATTATGGCTCATGTGGGGATGATGCGAGTTGCTATAACTCGTATGGTGATGATGGAGATTATGGTTCCTATGTAGATGAAGATAGCCATACTATGATGATGGAAACCATGGCTCCTATGGAGATGAAGCGGTTCACTATGATGATCGTGAGGTTGAAGAAGACTATGAAGCTCATGAAGATGAATTTGTTGATCCTTATGCTTCTAGTCAAGAACCCGAGGATGGTGACGCTTCAAGGTACATAGATCCTACTTACTCTACTTGTGATGAATATGAGCATGAGAGTGACATAGAGGGAATAGATGGTGAAGTTGATTATTCGCATTATTCATTTGCATCTTCTCTTGGCGTTGCTAATGATGTACAAGGGTGTAGTAGAGGTCCTTCCATTAGTATGGGAGGAGGTGGTGGTTGTTCAATGGGAAAGGAGAAGCTTGCACCTTCTAGGTACGTTAAGCGACCTAATGCTTCTAATTTCCATGTGGAGGGTGGTCTGAGAGATGGTGTTGTTGTTGCTATAAAAGGGTTATATGCCGTGAAGGGCGTGGATGGTTGTAGTAGGAGTAGTACTATGGGCTATGGAACCATGGCGAGAGGCACTTATGGGTTCCATGGCAAGATTCCTTCCTCGACTTCCAACAACATCTCTAATATTGGGAGAGTGACGGGAAGTGGATATTGTGCTAGTGGTGTTGCCACTAGTGGAGGGATAAGGAAGACCCAAGTTGTTAGTGTTGACACTTGTGTGCATCCAAGTTCTCATTTGGATGCCAATCAATAAAACTTGGGTAGGCGTAGGTTCGTTGTTGAGGTAAATGGTATGTGAGGATACTTGCTCAAGATTGGTGATACCGATGCCAATTGTATTAGCACCTCTTTGGTTGATAGGCTTAGGATACCATGCCATAAGCTAGAGCATCCTTATGAGTATGATGGAGTGTGGGTTTCTAAGGAGGCTCGGGTACTCATATCTCATAGGAATTATAAATGCTATGTGTGGCGTGACGTGTATCCCATGCGTCATGTTGATGTGTGGATAGGTGAGCCATGGTTGGAGGAAAAGAGGGTGGAATATAATGTGCTGAAGGATGCGTATCTTGTGGGCATAGGGCAAAGGGTTTATGACTTTGTGCCTTATCGGGCAAGGGGCTAAGTGCCTACTAGTGCACCGTCTTTAGCTATGGAAAGGAGCAAGAACTTCATTCCATTGGTAAAATTGAGCAATCAAGGAGTCCTACAAACACAAGCAATGGTGGGACCAGTGCAAATGAAGGGTTGGCAAATGTCAACAAGTTGAGCTCGAAGCCACTTCCAAAGCCGAGTGGTTCACCAACGAAGAAGAAGGAGACATCAAGTGATGAGTCTCCAAGTCCTAGATTCCGGGTTGATGTAAAAAGTCCACATACTCCGGCTATGGGTATTCTTGGGCCTCGTCCCAATTCACCCGAATTTGAGAGACAAAAGATAGAGAGGAGTAAGGGAGTGACCGGTGATATTCCTCGAGTGCAAAAAGGAGAGGATGTGTTGAGTGATGTGAGTGGGATGTCACCACCCGAATCTACACCCGACCTTGAAAAAAAATGAGGGAAAAGAAAGAGGGAAAAAGAAAAAGTGAGAGTGAGGACACCCCTTATTCTAACCTTAATCCTTTACCTTTTTCTTCTACTTGTTTGAGTACTTGTGTAGGTATTCTTGGAGGCAAACCGATGGAGCCTCAACCATGTTCCAAGATGGAAGACAAGGTGAAGGCGATGCCAAATGTGAGCTACAGGTGAAGGAACTACCCATGATGCTTCAAGTACCTTGAGTGAGCCCGGATGCGACTCAAAGATATGTGTTAGTTCTTCTATCCTTAAGCATGATACTTCCTTCTGTTATGGTATTGTTTGTGAAAACTCTATGCTAGTTGATGATTTGTATGATTACAATGTGTTTGCAACTAGTGTAGAGTCGTATGGTCAACTTGTGTGTGCCAATGAACCACTAGTTCAGAGGGTTGAAAAGCCACATCATGATGTGAGCTCGGTTTTCATTGAACCTCTCTTTAGTGAAAATATTGAAGCTGACCTTGTATGCAAACCTTGTTATGACACCCCACCCATATTTGATAAAGGAGAAGATGATTGCTTAATTGATAGCGGTGGTCTCTTGTGTCGTAGTGAGGATGGATGTGATCTTGAGGAGTCTCTAGAGTGTGAGATGGATCAATTTATTTTCGATGACTCCTCGAGTGATAGTGAAAGACCTAGTCTTGATACTATGCTTTTATGTGACCATGAATTTGAGCTGCATGCTTTTACATTTACATTGTGTTAAATCCAAGTGAGAAGAGTGGTAGTAAAATAGAACCTCCATGGTTTGAAAAGATACACTCTACGGACGATCCTTTGTTTTGAAATCCAAGTGAGAAGAGTGATGTTGATATTGGTCTTGTTGACCTATCTTCTAGTAGTCCTAGCCTTCGTTGTATGGATTATAATGATGAAGAACCTATTTTGGAGACCTTCCTTTGGAGTTTGTCTAGTGAGGAGGATTGTCTTCGAGGTGACTTAGGCGGTGAGGAGGTACCTCTCGGTGTGTGTAAGAGTGCTTCTAAGAAGGGGACTGGAGTATTCAATGTTAGTTGTGAATTGAACTATTTTACTTACTCCATCCCACATGTCGAGCACACCTTGAGTGTTGGACATGCCAAAGCCAATGTGTCACATTGTGATAACATTGATTTGAAGGCTTGGTGTGTTGATAGTAAGCATAGGGGTCATAGGACATTTGATTGCTGCATGTTGCATGACTTCGATCTCTTTGCTTGTCATTGTGTTAGACGCACTTTCTTTTTTAGTCAAGTACTTGTCGTCTCCTTTGGAGGCATAAGCGTTTTAATTGTTATCGATGCTTGGCTCTATCATAAGAGTGTGTTTTCCACACTTTTGGCACTAATCTACTCTTGTAGTGGGAAGCTTGTTGTTTGTGCTTATTTTGGATGTAGGCGTTGATGGTTTGATTTCGAGGACGAAATCCTTTCAAGAAGGGGAGGATGATGCTGCCCAAATTGGCTTAGTTCCCAACCATCGAGAGTCAAGCTTGAAGGGCACAAAGAACACGAGTCAAGGGCCCCGGAAGCGACTTGAAGATCATGCATTGGAGTGCCAAGGAAGGAGGACCACCTAGGCTACAAGGGAGGAACATCCGAGGCACCAGTTGAGGCATTTCTAGGAGCTTCAGGAAGAGGCGGAGCGCCTCAGCATGGAGGCGGACCGCCTACAAAAATCCAGAGAGTTGTCATGGGACAGGCGAAGCACCTCAGCATGGAGGCGGAGCGCCTCAGCTTGGAAAATTACAAGGGGCGGCCGCCTAGTTGGAGGAGGTGGACCGCCTACCCTCTGTGACTGCTATGCGGGATTTCGCTACATTTTACGTGAATTTCCTACTTTAGCCCTAAGTGGCCATTATTATTATAACCCACTTTGGGGGAATGTTTTAGACATTTCATTATGTGTAAAGGAAGACTATAAAAGCCTTCCTTAGCCATTTATTTCATTTGTTAATCAGCCATTATAGAAGAGAGAATTGAGATAGAACGTTGAAGAGGCCGAGCTCTTCGAGTTTGAAGCTTCAAGCTTCGTTTATCTATGTACTTGGAACCTATGGAGATTGACACCTAGTTTGAATCCATTGTAATATTCAAATTTCCCTTCTCCCTTTTGAATTCAATCGACGTGTGTGAATTGAATTCGATTCTTTCTTCTAATTTTTCGCCTTCTGGTGCAAGCAAACCCGAAGGATAAGCTAAACATGAAAACGCGGAAGAACAACAAGAAATAAAATATAGAAGCAAGACAACACTTGCTTCGATTCGAAAGAACAGTGAGGAACTTGTCTGAAGCTCGATCGAATGAAGGTCAAGAATCACCTATACTAAGCAACAATCCTCAAGAAATACAACGCTTCTTGCAGATGGAATGACCAAGAAGAAAATGTTCAAACGGCTCACACCGATTGACATAAGTTCTTTAAAATCCCACGTTAGGGTTCGGCTCCATCAGAGACAGTTTAATAGCAACTGCTATGTTCAAAATTCATCAAAGACTGTCTACAAATGAAATGAAATCGAGTATTTATAGGCTATGCTAAGGATAAAACAGTAAATGGTCACAGGCGACCAATAGGAGTAAGCCACGCACGACTGCCTAAGTGAGTGTTCGGTTACTCCTTCAATCAAACATTTGAGCTCGAGCTTTTTTACTTCGGTGCTCAGTTGTTCAGCTCAGCTCATTTTGACATCGATCACTATTCCTTCGGTCATTTGCCTTTCACTTCGGAGTCGATGTTGAGTGCTCGGGTGGGGTTCGGTCACTCCCTCCTTCGAGCTCCAGCTTGTAGATGAATTCTTCGGTTCTTGACCTCGGGTACTCAGCTTCGGAGTAGTTACCTTCCTTCGACCAAGCCAAGTGAATGTGGACATCGTGTAGCAGCTTGGCTTGGCTTCGTGTCATTGGCCTTAGTGGATCGAACACATGATCAGCACGTGTTCAGGCTGCATCATCGTCCCCTTCTTGAGAAGATATCATCCACGAAATCGAGCCATCTTCATCCTCCGAAGTATGTCCTACAACACAAGGAACTAAGTCAGCAACATTAAAGGTATTGGACACATTATACTTACCAGGGAGGTCGATCACATAAGCATTGTTGTTGATCTTGCTCAACAGTTGGAATGGACCATCCCCTAGAGGAGCCAACTTTCCTTTCCTTTGGTTCGGAAAGCGTTCCTTTCGGATGTGAACCCAAACCCAATCTCCCTTCTTTAATTCTAATTTTTTTCGCCCTTTGTTTTTCTTTGATGCGACCTTTGCATAAGCTTCCTCGAGGTTCTTCTTCACCTTTGCATGCAACTCGATCAAGGCAGTGGCTCGCCGAGTACCTTCTAAATTAATAACAGAATCTCGAGGCAATAGGGTTAAATCAAGTGGAATCGAAGGATTAAAACCATACACACATTCAAACGGGGTCATAATGATCATTCGATGCACCGTTTCGACTGTATGAAAATTCCATCATGGGCAAACGATCAGCCTAGATTCCGACCTTGCCTTTGGTCATTGCTCGAAGCAAAGATCCCAAGGTTCGGTTAACTACCTCGGTCTGTCCATCAGTCTGAGGATGGTGAGACGTCGAGAATAGTAGTTTGGTGCCGAGGGCACCCCACAAAAATTTCCAAAAATGACTCAAGAACTTAAAGTCTTGATCTCTCACAATAGTACGAGGCACCATGCAATTTAAAAACATAAGAAACAAATGAAGTAGCTACATGTTGTGCATCATCACACTTTTTGCAAGGAATAAAGTAGCTACATGTTGAGTCATTTTTGAAAAACGGTCGACTACGACAAAGATGCTATCATTTTTGCAAGGACTCAAGCTCTTTCGAACAAGGACCTTGTTCAGCAACTCATCAACCTGCCTTTGGAGCTCTTTGGTATCTTCGGGATTACAGCGGTATACAGGTTTGTTGGGGATTTGAGATCCCGGTACGAAGTCAATTTGGTGCTCGATTCCCCTCAATGGAGGTAATCCATCTAGCACTTCTTCGGGAAACATGTCTCTGAAGTCCTGCAAAACACTTTGTACAGCACTAGGCAAAGGGTTATCGTTAGAAAAATCATCATTAGAGTTTAGAAAGAAACCCCTGTGCACGAGGCAAATCATCATCTGATCATTGTCGTTGCCTCGTACGAACTCACCCGGTTGCATGAGTGCACAGATTCTTCTTACATCGGGCGGTGAGTTGTATCTTCGGCCCTAATTTTTGTTCCCATCGGGAGCTTAGATTTGGCCGATTCTTTCAATTCTTTCATCCGTTTATAGTCCTCGGTGACTTGTTTTGGAGACAAGGGTTTGAGTATAAAAGTCCTCGCTTCGAGCTTTGTAGTGTAAGTGTTGGATCTTCCATTGTGCACAACCGACCGATCATACTGCCATGGTCGTCCCAATAGCAAATGACTCACTTGCATCGCCACCACATCGAACATCATCTCATCTTGATATTCGCCAATTCCAAACTTGATCCACAGTTGTTTGACAACCCTCCATTCTCCACACTCATTCAACCATTGCAATTTGTAAGGGCGGGGATGCTTCAAAGTAGGTAGTCCCATTTGTGAAACCAAGGTTTTCCTCACCACATTTGCACAACTACCTGAGTTGATGATCATCGACCACACCTTCCCCCTCACTCGACATCAGGCATGGAAGAGATTTTCTCTTTGGTTGTCCTATTCTTCGAGAGTCATGCAGCTCAAATTCCTTCGAACTTCGGGATAGGAATTCCTTCGTTTATGCCTTTTTTCAGCCTCCCACCATGTAGATGCATACGCTTCGAACGAAGCAATGGCATGGGCAGCTTTTCTCTCATCAGTCATCTCATTGGTTTCAAAGATTCACTCCATTTTAAGCTTCCATTCAAGATACTCATCCGGATCACTAGTGATGCGGGGCATACCTCAAGGCGGTTCACTAGGAGTCAAGCAAGGTTGATTCAAGACACCCATCTCTACTTGATTTGGAGAGACATGGATGAAGGGTCCGAGAGTAGCCGGAAGATCATACTTTTGAGTGTTGTGGATGGTGGATCACTTAGGCCACTTGAAGAGACATCCGGAGCACGTTTGGAAGCAAATCAAGAAGCTACAGGAACGGGCGGACCGCCTACTCAACTAGGCGGGCCGCCTACTTTTTGCTCACTCTCTGGATCTCCACCAGGCGGACCGCCTCTGTAAAACGGGCGGACCGCCAACTCCAAGGAGGCTGGCCGCCCACTCCAAGTAGGCTGACCGCCTACTCCACAAGGCTAGGCGCCTAGTGGGGCGCCTACTATGCTGAAGGGTGCGGGAATTCTTAGTTTTATGCTATGTTTTGGACAACTATAGCCCTACGAGGCCTTTATTGTATTAACCCACTTTAGGGGTATTTTTGAGCTTTCATTACATGTAAGTGAAGTCTATAAATACTTCACAAACCTCTTCAAACCTTAGCTTACCTTGAATTTTATGAATGATGAAAATAATCTATCTCTTGTTTTGAGAACCCTTTGTCTTGGTTGCTTGAATTCACTAGTGGAACCTAGTTGAGTCTTGAACCGAAAACCCGATCATTCTACTTGCGAGTCCCGAGTGTGACTCGAGGGTGGTTGCATAGTGTAGGTCCTTCTTGACACCGATACGAGGGTATCTCGGGACAAGTTCCCCGGGGTTACTTCGTAGGTAGTTCGAGTTGTGTCTCGCTCTCTATCTTTGCTTTCCGCGTATTAGTTTTGATCCTTATCATCTTGGTATCAGAGCAAGGCTCGGGTTTTGTTTCTACAAACCCCCGACCCTTGATTTTTCGTGCCTAGGTTGGTTTCGATATTAGGTTCTTGTTTGTTATTGAAGAAAAGAAGAAAATACAAAAAAACTATGATCATGGATTCTTGGTTTGATAGACCCATTGTGTGATTGCTATTGGGATTTGTTCCTTGTTGGAAACCCGTTCTTTTGGTACCCTAAGCATCAAATTTGAAGTGGAAACACAAGAATTGAAAATTTGAAACCCCTTGAAAATTTAAAAATTTGAAACCCTAAAGTTTGAAGTTGATGAACATGGTAAATTGCTTGTTTTTTATTGGGGTTTGATAAAAGTTGTTGGGGTTGGTTCTTTGTGATTGAAACATCATTGGGGTACCTTTGAATTGCTAAAACAACGTGTGAATTGATGAATTTTGGGGTGCAAAACCAAGAAAATCGTGTTTGAAACTGTGCTGAAACCTGCAGTAGGCCTAGTGAAACGGGCGGACCGCCTGTTTTTGTTGAACTCTCTGGACTTTAAAGAGGCGGAGCGCCTACTAGAGTAGGCTGACCGCCTACTCCCCTCTGCAGAGAACCAGGCGGACCACCTAGTCCAAACAGGTGGGGCGCCTACTTCTGTTGGGCGTGGTTTCGGGTAGTTTTTCGTAGGATTTCTTGTTTCTTTGATCGCATTACTTCTAGCTAGTACTTCCTTGAGTAACTTACCTACTTGAGTTGTGCTAGTCCTTCTAAGCTATTAGGAAAACTCAAGCCTAGACCGGAGACTAGAATTCAAAGAAGACTCGTAGTCTCTTTTGACTCAAGTCCGCACTTAAAAAGCTTAACGTTCCGATAGAGTCATATCAACTCCACTCACCCCGGAGTGCATTTGGCTTTTGAGTCGAGTGATTAAGTTTAGGTTTACTATTCAACTTAGTGAAGCTTTGGGTTCAAGCAAGAGTGAAATAGCCACCACCACTAAACGAGTGATCCGAGTGAAACACTTGTGAGGGAGTGGGTGAGGTTGTTTGCTAACGTTTGTTTCTTGTGTAGGTACAATGTCTACCGAAGGCGAAGACTTTGCTAAGAGTGCCCTTGCTACTATCCTTGCCAAATTGGATAGTATGTACTTGAGGATTGAAAGCCTTGAGCGGGTGAACTCTAGTGCTCTAGTTGAGCAAGGGACTTCTAATGTCCCATCGGAGAAAGGGACCCCGAGTGTCCAAGTCGAAAAGGGGGCCCCGAGTGTCCAAGTGGAAGTCTCAAGTACTCCTAACTTTACCCCGGAACAAGTTAGCCATGTTATTGAATTGCTCAATCAACAACGGGTAAAGGAGGATCGAGAGAGAATTGAACGAACGGGCATTCCCCGTATCTTGGATAATCCCCCAAGAAACATTCCACTACCAAGACCCATCCGAAATGTGCAACCTCTTGAGCAAGTCGATGAAGCTTAAGAAGGGGAGGAAGCCGACTATGGTGATGATATGTATGGGTTTGATGATCACTTTCAACCAAGGCGAGGTATGAATTGGGGTCGAAATGTGGATCGTGGTAGGGGCCGAGGTCGAGGGCCACCTATGGGATATGTTGGAGGGAATGCAAGGAGGGAGTATGGTGTGAATGAAGATCACTATGGGGGCCAACCGGAGCCTTTTCGTGGGGGTCGTGACAACACCAACCTCAATAGTGTGAAGCTTAATCTCCCAATCTTTAAAGGGAATTGTGATCCGAGTGCTTATATTGAATGGGTGCTACAAATGGAAAGGTTGTTTGACACTAATGACATGACCGATGACAAGAAGGGTACTTATGCTATATCATCCTTTGAGTCCTATGCATCTACTTGGTGGGAATCCGTCAAGAGATCAAGGAGAAGAGCGGGAATCCCCGTGAATGTGGGATGGAATGACTTGAAGGGTATCATGAGTATCAAGTACATCACTCCTAGATATCGTCAAGAACAACTCAAGAAACTTTATGAGTTGAAGCAAGGTGTCAAGACGGTGCATGAATACTATGATGAGTTTGAAAGAACTCGAATGGCCTTGGATATGGACACCGAAGATGAGGAGCAAGCCGTGATCCATTTCATGAATGGTTTGAGCTATGGCATAGCTTCACAATTGATATTGCATGCTTATCTTTCACTTCAAGAAGTCCTTGATGCCGCTATCCAAGCCGAGCAATGGCTTGACAAGGAAAAGTCCAACCGTTACAAGAGCAACACTTCTACTTCCATGAACAAGCAAAAGGATTGGAAAAATCCTACTCCCAATGCAAGATTCACAAATGCGAGTGGCCCTAGTGGGGCAAGTGCTAGCAAAGATGTGAAGAAGCCGTTTGAGAAGTACACACCCCATGTGGGAGGTAATTCTAAAACCCAATTGAATACTCCTACTTCTTCTTCCATTCAATGTCACAAATGCAAGGGGTATGGACACTTTGCTAAGGAATGTCCTACGAAGAGGACCATGGTTGTTGTTGGTGATAGTGCTTATGAGCAAGAAAGTGAGCCGGAGGGAGATGAGGGAGTAGAGGGAGATGAGGGAGTAGAGGAGGATGATCAAGATGATAGGTGGAAGATGAGGAACCTCATACTTTCCTAGTTGTGAGGAGGAGCTTAGGAGCTATGATTGTGGAGGATGGTGAAGCCTTGCAAAGAGAAAATCTATTCCATGCTAGGTGTCGTGTTAAGGGTGTTGTGTGCTCTATGATCATTGACTCCGGGAGTTGTACTAATGTTGTGAGTCAATCTCTTATAACCCAATTGAAATTGCCTACCGTGAAACATCCCAAGCCCTATCGATTGCAATGGCTAAGTGAATGTGGGGAGTTGAAGGTAGTGAAGCAAGCAATGATCAAGTTCAAAATAGGTAGTTATGTTGATTAACACTTGTTCGACGTTGTGCCCATGGAAGCTTGCCACCTTCTCTTTGGAAGGCCTTGGCAATTTGATCGACAAGCGGTTCATGACGGGCGTGTCAACACTTACACGCTCCAACATGAAGGAAGGAAATTTGTGTTGAAGCCCCTAACTCCCAAACAAGTGAGTGATGACTACAATAGGATGAGGGAGTTGAGGGAGGTGGCAAAGGCCAAGTCAATCATTGAGACTAGCCCTTTGTCCAAAAGCATGGTGGAAATCCCACCTTCTTCTTCTTCTACCGGTGGCATTTGTGCCATGATGCAACCGGGCGAGATCTTAAAAGGAAATGATGGCACCAAGTTTCCCCAATGCCTAGTGCACAAAGGTATGATCCTAAACTCTAATTGTGATTTTTCTTCTAACCCTTTGCCTAGTGTGTTTGAGAATGTCTTGAAGGATTTTGGGGACATGTTCCCGGATGAAATGCCGGATGGATTGCCTCCTTTGAGGGGCATTGAACATCAAATAGACTTTGTCCCGGGATCCCAAATCCCAAACAAGCCGGCTTATAGGAGCAATCCGGAGGATACAAGAGAATTGCAAAAGCAAGTTGATGAATTGCTCACTAAAGGCTTGGTGAGGGAGAGCTTGAGTCCTTGTGCCGTACCCGTGATCCTTGTTCCCAAAAAGGATGGCACTTGGAGGATGTGCGTCGATTGTCGGGCCGTGAACAAAATAAGGGTAAAGTACCGTCATCCTATTCCCCGACTGAATGATATGTTAGATGAATTAAGTGGTTCATGTGTGTTTAGCAAAATTGACCTTAGGTCCGGCTGCCATCAAATCCGGATGAAACCCGGTGATGAATGGAAAACCGCATTCAAGACCAAGTTTGGTCTCTATGAATGGTTGGTGATGCCCTTTGGGCTCTCCAATGCACCTAGCACCTTCATGAGGCTAATGAACCATGTTCTAAAGCCATTCATCAACAAGTTTGTGGTCGTCTATTTTGACGATATATTGATCTATAGCAAATCAATAGACGACCATGTTGATCACCTTAGGCTAGTGCTTGAAAAGTTGAGAGCCGAAAAGCTCTATGCTAATTTTAAAAAGTGTGCCTTTGGTGTTGAGAAGGTAGTCTTCGTTGGGTTTGTTGTGAGTGCCCAAGGAGTGGAGGTGGATGAGTCTAAGGTAGAGGCCATACGTGATTGGCCTACTCCTACTACCGTGACTCAAGTGAGGAGCTTTCATGGTCTTGCTATCTTTTATAGGTGATTTGTGAAAGACTTTAGCTCCATTGCCGCTCCACTCACCGAATTGGTGAAGAAAGACCAACCTTCTGTTTGGGGAGAACCTCAAGAGAAGGCCTTCCATGAGTTGAAAAGTAGGTTGAATACCGCCCCTCTATTGCAATTGCCCGACTTCGGAAAGGCATTTGAGGTTGAATGTGATGCCTCGGGGGTGGGAATTGGTGGTGTTTTAATGCAAGATAGCAAACCCATCGCCTACTTTAGTGAGAAGTTGAAAGGGGCCTCCTTGAATTATTCTACCTATGACAAGGAATTGTATGCCTTTGTGAGAGCCCTTGCCCATTGGCAACACTATCTTTGGCCTCGAGAATTTGTAATCAAGAGTGACCATGAGTCACTCAAGCATCTAAGAGGCCAAGAGAAGCTTAATAAGAGACATGCCAAGTGGGTTGAATTCATTGAGTCTTTTCCCTATGTGATTCAATACAAGAAAGGGAAAGACAATGTTGTGGCGAATGCGCTTTCGAGAAAGTTTGCTCTAGCCACCACCTTAGCCTCCAAGCTCATGGGTTTTGAAAGTATTAAATTGATGTATGCTCATGACCCTAAGCTAAAGAGCATTCATGAAACTCTTGAAAAGGGGGAAAGGGTTGAAAAATACCAATGGATTAATGGATATATCTTTAAAAATGGTAAAGTGTGTGTTTCCCAGTCCTCTTGGAGGGAATTGTTGATTCGTGAAGCTCATTGTGGGGGCTTGATGGGACACTTTGGGAGAAACAAGACCTTGGCCATTCTCATGGAACAATTCCATTGGCCAAAAATGGGGGTCCAAGTTGAAAAGCTTTGCAAAAATTGCCTTGAGTGCAAGCATGCGAAATCCAAAGCTATCCCCCATGGTTTGTATACTCCTCTCCCCATGCCTACTAGTCCGTGGGTTGATATATCAATGGATTTTGTGATGGGATTACCACGGTCTAGGGGGGGCCATGATAGCATTTATGTTGTCGCGGATAGGTTCTCCAAAATCGCGCACTTCATTCCGTGCAAGAAGTGTGATGATGCACAACATGTTGCCTCCTTGTTCATTGACAATGTCTTGAAACTGCATGGAGTGCCCCAAACCATTGTAAGTGATAGGGACTCCAAGTTCCTAAGCCACTTTTGGAGAAGTTTGTGGGGTGCCCTTGGCACCAAGCTCTTGTTATCTACATCCCACCACCCACAAACGGATGGGCAAACCGAGGTGGTAAACCGGACTTTGGGTGCTCTTCTAAGGGCCATGACCCGAGGTATGGTCGGGACGTGGGTTGATAAACTTCCTTTCATGGAGTTTGCCTACAATCGTACATTGCATAGCTTGATTGGCATGACTCCATTCGAATGTGTGTATGGTTTTAATCCCTTGATTCCCCTTGATCTAACCCCTTTGCCAAGGGAAATGGTTGGTAATTTTGAAGGGAAAAGCCGAGCAAAGGCTATGGTTGAACTTCATGCTAAAGCCAAGAAGAACTTGGAGGAGGCCTATGCAAAGGTTGCTTCCAAGAAGAACAAGGGAAGGAAGAAGCTTGAGCTCAAGAAGGGTGATTGGGTATGGGTGCACTTCCGAAAAAAGAGGTTTCCAAACCAAAGGAAAGGGAAGTTGGCACCCCGTGGAGATGGACCTTTTCAAGTGCTTTCCAAGATCAACAACAATGCCTATGTGATTGATCTACCAGGTAAGTACAATGTGTCTAATACTTTTAATATGACTGACTTGACCCCCTGTGATGTAGGAGATGGTGATGCCGGAGAGGAGGAAGCCATGGTTTCGAGGACGAAACCTTCCCAAGAAGGGGAGGATGATGCGGGGCATACCTCAAGGCCGTTCACTAGGAGTCAAGCAAGGTTGATATAAGACACCCATCTCTACTTGATTTGGAGAGACATGGATGAAGGGTCCGAGAGTAGCCGGAAGATCATACTTTTGAGTGCCGTGGATGGTGGATCACTTAGGCCACTTGAAGAGATATCCGGAGCACGTTTGGAAGCAAATCAAGAAGCTACAGGAACGGGCGGACCGCCTACTCAACTAGGCGGGCCGCCTACTTTTTGCTCACTCTCTGGATCTCCACCAGGCGGACCGCCTCTGTAAAACGGGCGGACCGCCTACTCCAAGGAGGCTGGCCGCCCACTCCAAGTAGGCTGACCGCCTACTCCACAAGGCTGGGCGCCTAGTGGGGCGCCTACTATGCTGACGGGTGCGGGAATTCCTAGTTTTATGCTATGTTTTGGACAACTATAGCCCTACGAGGCCTTTATTGTTTTAACCCACTTTAGGGGTATTTTTGAGCTTTCATTACATGTAAGTGAAGTCTATAAATACTTCACAAACCTCTTCAAACCTTAGCTTACCTTGAATTTTATGAATGATTAAAATAATCTATCTCTTGTTTGGAGAACCCTTTGTCTTGGTTGCTTGAATTCACTAGTGGAACCTAATTGAGTCTTGAACCGAAAACCCGATCATTCTACTTGCGAGTCCCGAGTGTGACTCGAAGGTGGTTGCATAGTGTAGGTCCTTCTTGACACCGATACGAGGGTATCTCGGGACAAGTTCCCTGGGGTTACTTCGTAGGGAGTTCGAGTTGTGTCTCGCTCTCTATCTTTACTTTCCGCGTATTAGTTTTGATCCTTATCAACTAGTTCCTTTAAAGGGTGGAATAATGACCTTTACACTGCTCAATTTTGAGTCTCGAACACCATGAACTTTTTCGGGATACTCATCATAATAGTCATGAGCCTCACGCTCCATATGTCGTTCAATGTTTGCGCCTCGGCCTCTTCCTCGGAAATTTCCACGACCTCGGTGAGCTTGCCTTCGTTGAGCGAACGGCTGCTCATACTCAAGTTCGGCATCAAGAATTTCTCCTTCGTCTACCTCTTCGTCAACGACCTCAATTTGTCTTCGGGCCATTGGAAGTGGTACTCTTTCACTTCGGGGAATGCCCAAGTGTTGATTTCCAGCGTGGGGATTGCCCAAGTTTTGCTGTGTTTGGGGATTGCCCAAAACTTCTCTTCGAATTGCCTCACTCTTTAACTGGTGTTGTCGAATGAGCTCAGCAAATAGCTCAGGTTTCATCGGAGTGGAGTTGCTAGTTCCAGCGCCGGACCCAGGTAAGGCCACAGACACACTTCCTTGCTCGAGTTGAGCTACTCGAGCACTCACTCTTCTTACTTCGGCACTGATGCCTTGTATCGCAGCCATGAGATTGGCTAACGACACTTCACGCTTCTCAATGCTCTTGCCATCACCTCCATTCCCAGCCATGGTACCTGCGCAAATCAAAGACCAAATAAAATGTTAAAGGTTAGAAATCACCTCACACACTCTCTCACCTTTTGATGGGTGGCACTCGGGTCCACTCAATTTATGGGTTCGGTTTTGGTCACTCAAGAACTTGAAGCCAATGGCTTTCTCGGTTGATCAACTTCTCTCAGTTCCTTCGAATTTGACAAGTTACAATGTCTCCTTCGGGATGAGTGAATTGATATGACCCGATGGAACGGATGCTATTTACTCCTGCGCTTCGGGAAGTCAAATAATTTTCTACGAAAGTTGGACTTCGGTCACCCCACGCACGAGTTTCTTTAAGCTCAAATGAGTTATTACGACCTCGAATAGGAAGAATTACTCAAAATATCCACTAACTAGATTTATCAAACACAAGAAAAGTGAAATCCTAGGAGAACTACCCTTTGATTCCTCTTCGGAATCTTTTTCGAACACACCAACTCTTGTTCGTACAAGAGTGGTCCCTCCTTGGTACAGATAGGGTTTTACATGGGGTTTTGATCTTTACATTTTACCCCTTTCTTCTTCAATGGAACAGTGAAGTTTTTGCTCCGGCATACGGACACTTTTACTTCGTTCACTGACCCAGAATTTAAACAAAATTTGGGTTGCTTCTTTCAACTCCGGTAACAATAACAACGGAAGAATTCAGTCCAAAGTTCTTTGAGCTAAGACTCAGCTCCTCGTGTCCGTTCACTGTTACAAGCGTAACAATTTTTTGGTGTAGGGACGATGATTCGACCTTTAAAACTTCGAAATTTAAGCACATAACAAACCCAAATCAATCAAGAACCAGCAGTCTTTATCGGAAACAACCAAGAACACACTGGACTTCGAATTCAATCACCACTAAGCTCAAAACAGTCCAAAATTCATCAAAAAAACCCTAGTCACAAATGTTGTATGTCGGGTACTCAAATCACTCCTTGGACAGTGGTTAACAAGAATCAATGGTTGTTTGATTCAAACCACCAACAAATCAACCAAAAGTTTTGAATTTTTCTTTTCTACTTTTTTTTTCTTTGTAAAACACCACAGCAACAACAATCAACAACAAGGAAGAAAGTTGAAACTGTAGACACAAGCACAAATATACGAATAGGATTTGAGGTTGTAAGAACAAAATCAAACCTTGCTCTGATTCTAAGATGGTGCAAGAAAACCCGAGGGAAAGCATGACACGAAAATGCAGAAGAAACAACAAGAAATAAAAGATAGAAGCAAGAAAAATCTTGCTTCGATTCAAAAGAACAGTGAGGAACCCATCTCAAAGCTCAATCGAATGAAGGACGCACCTATGCTATGCAACAGTCCTCAAGAAGAACAAGCTTCTTGCAAACTGAATGACCAAGAAGAAAATGTTCAATCGAAAACACCGAATGACACAAGTTCTTAAAATCCCACGTCGGGGTTTGGCTCCATCGGAGACTCACAATAGCACTTGCTATGTTTGATCATTAAACAACAATTGCTTTACAATGAAATGGAAAGGAGTATTTATAGACTAAGCTAAGGACAAGATAGTAAAGGGTCACAGGAGACCAATAGGAGCAAGCCACGCAGGGCTGTTTTAGTGAGTGTTCGGTCACTCCTTCAACCGAACACGTGACTTCGAGCACTTGAGATCGAGCTTCATCACTTCGGTGCTTGGTCGCATGGCTCAGCTCATCTTGACATCGATCGCCCTTCCTTCGGTTAATTAGATTTACTTCGGCGCCGATGTTGAGTGCTCGGTTAAGGTTCAGTCACTTCCCTCTTCGAGCTCAAGTTTGTAGATGAAGCCTTCGGTTCTTGAGCTCGAATATTCAGCTTCAGGGTAGTTGCTTTCCTTCGGCCAAGCCAACTGAGTATGAACATCGTGCAGAAGTTTGACTTGGCTTCGTGTCATCGGCCTCGGTGGATCGAACACTTGATTAGCACGTGTTCGGGCTGCATCAAATTACAATCAACGTACTCCACCGGGTCACTACTTCCTTTGAATGAAGGAATAGTGAGCTTCACACTATTAAGATTGTTGTTGTCACGACCCCCTTGGTACGGCTCCGGTTGGCCCCCAAAGTGATCTCCATAACCACCAAGATCCCTCCTAGCATTCCCTCCAAAATACCCATTGGGTGGCCCTCGACCTCGGCCTCTACCCCTATCCACATCCGACCCCTAAATTGATAGTGAGCATCATACCAACTATCACCATAATCAGCCTCCTCCCCTTCTTGAGCTTGTGCAACTTACTCAAGAGATTGAACATTTCGAATTGGTCCGGGAAGTGGAGCATTCCTTTGGGGATTTCCCATAAGCTTAGGAATAGTCACTCGTTGGGTATTGCCCAACAATTGGTCAATTCGATCACGATCCTCCCTTACCCGTTGTTGTCGATTAAGAAACTCAACAACTTGTTTTGGGTAAAGGTCGAACTACTTGTGCCCTCAACGGTTTCAACTTGGGCACTCGGGACCCCTTTCTCAACTTGGACACTCGGGGTCCTTTTCTCAGATTGGACATTGGAAGTCCCTTGCTTAACTAGGCACTTGATCTCGCCATCTCAAGGCTTTCAATCCTCAAGTTCATACTATCCAATTTTGAAAGGATAGTAGCAAGGGCATTCTTAGAAAAATCATCTCTTTCGGTCGACATCGTACCTACAAAATGAGCAAACGTTAGCAAAATAACTTCACTCAGACCCTCACAAGTGTTTCATTCGGTTCACTCGTTTAGTGGTGGTGGATATTTCACTCTAGCTTAAATCCAAAGCTTCACTAAGTTGAGCAACAAACCTCTACTTAATCACTCAACTCAAAAGCCATATGCACTCCGAGGTGAGTGGAGTTGATATGACTCTATTGGAACGATAAGCTCTTTAAGTGCGGACTTGAGCCAAATGATGGTACAAGTCTTCTTCGAATTCTACTCTCCGGTCTAGGCTTGAGTTCCCTAATAGCTTAGAAGGGCAAGCACAATTCAAGTAGGAAAGATTACTCAACAAGTACTAGCTAGATGCAACGCAATCAAAGAAACAAGAGATCCTACGAAAAACTACCCAAACGCAGAACTTCAGCAAAACAGGCGCCCCACCTACTTGGAATGAGTGGTCTACCTAGTTGAGATTAGGCACAGTGGGCGGCCCGCCTGTTTACAGAGGTGGTCCGCCTGTTGAGAATCAGAGAGTTGTGTAGGTGCCGCGCCTACTATTCGGGCAGCCCGCCTGCTGGGTTTTTCAGCACAATTCCAACTCGTGTTTCTTAGTTCAAGCATCCAAAAATCCGACAATTCCCACGTTGTTTTGGCAATCTGAAGGTACCCCAATGTTGTTTCAATCACAAAGAACAAACCCCAACAACTTTTATCAAACCCCAATAAAAAAACAAGCAATCAACCATGTTCATCAACTTCAAGCTTAGGGTTCCAAATTTTCAAATTTTTCAAGGGTTTCAAATTTTCAAATCTTGTGTTTCAACTTCAAATCTATTTTTTTGTGAGGTCATTCAATTTGCAAGAAGTGTTGTATTTCTTGAGGATTGTTGCTTAGTATAGGTGATTCTTGACCTTCATTCGATCGAGCTTGAGACAAGTTCCTCACCGTTCTCTCGAATCGAAGCAAGTCTTGTCTTGCTTTTATCTTTAATTTCATGTTCTTCTTCCGCGTTTTCGTGTCTAGCTTTCCCTCGAGTTTGCTTGCACCACAGAAGTCCAATTTCGTAGATAATTCTTTGACTCCCCGTGCGTAGTTTAAATAGCTACCTTTCCATCGAGTCAAATAAACTCCTTCCGAACCTAGACTTGGAAAGTACTAGTTGTGACTTATCACTTCGGTTTCCTAACAAGAAGGCAAGGCCATCTTGAGTGGAAAAGGCTAGAGTGGTGAGAACTATAGAGTGAGGTCACAAAAGCCAATGACCTTGAGTGTATACACGAGTGGAAAGAAAATTGAGTGAACATTACTCGAGTGATACACGTGAGGGAGTGAACTTGTGAGGTCCTTTACATTATTTGTTCCAGATTATGGAGGGTATGATTCATGTGGAGATGTTGGAGACTATGGTTCCTACGATGGTGATGCTTGCTATACCGACACTGGGGGTTATGGCTCTTACGAGGACGAAGCAGGTCACTATGGAAATTACGAAGACGAAGAAAACTACGAATCTTGTGAAAATAAACGAGAAGATTCTTATGCTTCTGGTCAAGAATACGAAGGTAGTGACGCTTCATGATGATCCTACTTACTCTCATTGTGATGATCTTGAATACGATGAATGTGACATCGGAGAAATCGATGACGAAGTTGATCGAGTGAACTATTCGATGTCATCTTCCTTCGGTGGCTCGTATGGAGCACAAGGGAGTAGTAGAACTCCTTCCATCGGGTTGGGAGGAGGTGGTGGAGGCTGCTCCATAGGAGGAGGAAGTCTTGCAACTTTGAGTCATGACACACGATTCAATGCTTCCAATTCCTATGAGAAGGGTGGCTCGAGGAGCACTGGTGGTTGTGGACCCGAAGGGAGCGGGGGGGGGGGTGTAGAGGAGGTTTCTACCGAACTCCTTCTTCGAGGAGTAGCTCTTACGGGTTCCATGCTAAAACTCCTTCCTCGACTTTCAACAATACTTCTAATGTTGGAAGAGTGAAAGGAAGTGGGAAATATCCTAGTGGTCTTGCCACTTGTGGAGGAATAAGGAGAACCCAAGTTATTGGTCTTGATGGTTTGGGACACTCAAGTCCTTACTTGGATTTTCCTATATGAAACTTGGGTGAATGGTTCGTTGATGGTTGGCCTTAAAAGTAGGTTCGTAGTTGAGGTGAATGGTTATGGAGGAAATTCTATACTTGAAAGAGTGCCACCGAAGAGTCCTACGAACACACGAAGTGGTGGGACAAGTGCAAGAAAAGAGTCGACCGAAGTCAACAAGGTTAATGTCTTAAAGGGACATCGGATGGCCAACGAGCCCCAGATCATTGTGGCCGATCTTATGGCCGAACTAATGGGGATCGGAGTTGAACTTCAAACTGTGGATGCCCGACTTGCTAACCTTGATCCAGCAAGGGTCCCGAGGACACCAGCTTCGGAGCAATGCTCGCCAGCGAAGAAGGAGACCTCGGTTGATGAGTCCTCGAGTGATGCGGGGCAAATTGGAGCAAAAGCGCCAACCATCAAGAGCCAAGCATGAGAGCACAAAGGATCTAAGACAAGGGCACCGGAGGAGGGTTCGAGAGTGATTTGGAGTCATGGACTTGAGCGCCAACGAAGGAGGACCGGCTATGGACCAAGGAGGAACACTTAGAGTCCATTTTGAGCCGTTTCCAAGCCTCCCAGGAAGGGGGCGGACCGCCCACTAGACTAGGCGGACCGCCTAGTGACTTCACCACTCTCTGGACTTCGGGCCGCCCATAAAAGGGGCGGACCGCCTACTTTTTGATCGGACCGCCTACTTTGGAGGGTAGGGCGCCTACTCTGGGCGCCTACTCTGCTGTTTGGGGCACCTGTTTTGCCTTGTTTTGGACGGAATTTTGACATGTAATCCCTATTTTGGCCCTACGAGGCTTGTATTGCTTTTATATCATTTGAGGTCTTTTTAGACATTACATTAGGAGTGTGGAACACCTATAAATACCACACTTAGTCATTTTCTTTGATTGGCTAGATTTTGAGATTGAAGATTAGACATTAGAAGAGACTAGGTCCTTCTTGTTGGAGCATTGGCTTCATGTATCTCTTACTTGAAATCCATTGTGGATAACCGCTAGTGTGACCCCGTTTAATGGTTCAAGTCTCTTCTCCCTTTTGAATAAACCTATTTGTTAGTTTGATTCGTTCTTTCTTCTATTTCAGTTCTTCCCCATCCCTTATTTCTTCGATCTCGTGCTACTTTATCGCTTCTGTTACTTGTTATTTGCTTCAGTGATTTGACCCGTATCATCGAGTCCTAGACTTTTGGTTGATGTTAAAAGTCCACCTACTCCAGCTATAGGTATTCTTGGGCATCGACCCAACTCACCCGAATATTAGAGACAGAAAATCGAGAGGAGTAAGGGAGTGACCGGTGACAACTCTCGAGCGGAAAAAGGAGAGGTTGTGTCGAGTGATGTGAGTGAGTTGTCACCACCCGAACCCACACCTGACCTTTAAAAGAAAATGAGGGAAAAGAAAGAGGGAAAAATAATCATTGAGAGTGAATACACCTGATACGGGTCAAACCCACGGAAGCAATAACAAGGTAACGGAAGCAATAAGTAAACACGAGATCAAAGAAATAAGGGATGGGGAAGAACAGAAATAGAAGAAAGAACGAATTAAACTAAACATATTAGATTGATTCAAGGGAGAAGAGACTCGAACCACTAATGGGACCACACTAGCGGTGATCCACCATGGATTCCAAGTAACAGATACATGAAGCCAATGCTTCAACAAGAAGGACCTAGTCTCTTATAATGTCTAATCTTCAATCTCAAAATCTAGCTCCCCAAATAAAGTGACTAAGTGTGGTATTTATAGGTGTTCCACAGTCTTAATGTAATGTCTAAAAATCCCTCAAATGATATCAAAACAATATAAGCCTCGTAGGGCCAAAATAGAGATTACATGGTAAAATCCCATCCAAAACTAGGCAAAACAGGCACCCCAATAAGCAGAGTAGGCGCCCCACCCTGCAGAGTAGGCGGTCGCCTACTACGGAGTGTAGAAAAGTAGGCGGTCCACTCAAAAAGTAGGCGGCCCAATGTCCAGAGAGTGTGCAGTCAACTAGGCGGTCCACCAAGTGCAGTGGGCGGTCCGCCCCCTTCTTGGGAGGCTTGCAAACGGCTCAAAATGGACTCTAAGCGTTCCTTCTTGGTCTGTAGTCGATCCTCCCTCGTTGGCGCTCAAGTCCATGACTCCAAATCACTCTCGAACCCTCCTCCGGTGCCTTTGTCTTGGATCCTTTGTGCTCTCACGCTTGGCTCTTGATGGTTTTCGTTTTGGCTCCAATTTTCCCCATATCATCCTCCCCTTCTTGGAAGGATTTTGTCCTCGAAATCAAACCATCAAGCCTACATTTAAAGCAAGCACAAACAAAGCTTCCCACTACAAGAGTAGGTTAGTGCCAAAAGTGTGGGAAAACACACTCTTATGATAGAGCCAAGCATCAATAACAAGTAAAAAGCTTATGTCTCCACAGGAAACAACAAGTACTTGACTCCAAAGGAAAGTGCACCCAACATAAGAACAAGCAAAGAGATCAATAGGATATGGAGCATGCAAGATATAGCAATCAAATTCCTTATGACCCCTAAGCTTATGACCAACACACCAAGCCTTAAAACTAATATTGTCACAATGTGACACATTGGCTTTGGCATGCTCAACACCGAAGGTGTGATCAACATATGGGGTGGAGTAAACACAAAAGTTCAATTGGAAACTAACATCAAATACTCCACTCCTCTTCTTGGAAGCACTCTTACACACACCAAGAGTGGCTTCCTCATCTCCAAATCCATCTTTAAGACAATCTCCCTCACTAGGAAAACTCCAAAGGAAGGTCTCCAAAATTGGCCCTTCATCATTATAGTCCACACAATGAAGGCTAGGACTACTAGAAGATGGTTCAACACAACCAATATCAAGACCACTAATCCCACTTGGAGTTCCAAACAATGGATCATCCTTAGAGTCTATCTTTACATACTATGGAGGTTCTATTTTACTATCAATCCTAGTCGGATACAATTCGCTACCACAAATGAGATTATCTTCACATAATGGAAATGTAAAAGCATGCACCTCTAATTCATAGTCACATAAAAGCATGGTATCAAGACTAGGTTCTTTACCCACACCCGAGGAGTCATCGAAAACAAATCGATCCATCTCACACTCTAGAGACTCCTCAAGGTAACAACCATCCTCACTACGACACATAGGTCCACCATTACACAGCAACTCATCAAGGGAAAGAATAGGGTATTCATTCAACTCATCTTCCCCTATATCAAATATAGGTGGAGTGTCATAACAAGGTTCACAAGCAAACTCAACTTCACATTCTTCAAAAATGAGAGGTTCAATGAAAACCGAGCTCACATCATGATGTGGCTTATCATCCCTAAAAGATAAGAGAGCGAGACACTTCTCGAACTCCCTACGAGGTAACTACGGAGAAGTCATTACGTAATACCCTCGTATCGGCGTCAATGAAGGACCTACACTATGCAACTACCCTCGAGACGGAAACAGAATCGCAAGTAGAATGATCGGGGGGTTTGGAGGTCAACTAGAATCCACTAGTAAACTCAAACCAACTCAAAGGTTTTTTCATTCTAAGAGAATCCTCTCTTGAACATTGTTCATTCAATCATTCATCATAATAGCTAACTAATGAAAATGTAAAGCTAATGGAGTATTTATAGGCCTCATTTAGACATTAATGAAAGGCCTAAAGTACCCTTAAAGTAGGTTCTAAAGTCATATGCCACATAGGGCTATAATAGGAATTACATAGGATAAAAACTAGAAATTCTGCAACCTATTCAGCAACTAGGCACCCCGCCTAGTGTAGTAGGCGCCCTACCTAGTCTCCAGTAGGCGCCCCGCCTCTGCAGTAGGGGCCCCAAAGTCCTGAGGCTTGCCACAAAGTGGGTTGTCCGCCTGCTTCCCTGAGCACTTGAATTGCCTCGAAATGTGTCTCTAATGCTCCTCGTTCTATGGCGTTCCAATGCATAAGATCTTCCTTGCCCTTGGATGGTGCTTTTGGATGGTTGCTCTTCAAACATATCTTGAAGTGAGAGATAATGATGCAACCTCAATTCAGAAGCTATCCCATAGCTCAAGCCATTCTTGAAATGGATTATGGCTTCTTCTTCACCTTCGGTATCCATATCCAATGCCATCCAGGTCTTCTCAAATTCATCATGGTACTCATGCACCATTTTGTCACCTTGTTTTAGATCATAGAGCTTCTTGAGTTGCTCTTGTCGTTACCTTGGAGTTATGTACTTGGTATTCATAAGCCCTTTCAACTCATCCCAAGTAACATTCAAATGCAAATTCATCCTTCTTCTTGACCTCTTCATGGACTCCCACCAAGTAGAAGCATACGCCTCAAAGGTTGAAATAGCATAGGTACCCTTTCTCTCCTCGGTCATCTCATTTATGTCAAAAAACCTCTCCATAAGTAGTACACATTCCATGTATGCCTCCGGATCACAAGTTCCCTTAAAATTTGGAAGATTGAGCTTGACACTATTGAGGTGGTTGCTGTTGTCACGTACCCCATAGTTAGGCTCCGGTTGGCCTCCATAGTGGTCATCATGAGCAACATATTCTCTTCTAGCATTCCCTCTAGCATATCCCATGGGTGGCCCTCGACCTCAGCCTCTACCCCTATCCACATTTCGATCCCAATTCATTTGCCTCCTAGGTTGATAAGGAACATCATACCAATAGGCATCATAACCATACCCAACATCCTCCTCTTCATGAACTTCATCAATTTGCTCAAGAGGTGGAGCATTCCGCACAGGTCTTCGAAGTGGAGTATTTCCTTAGGGATTGCCCAAGTTGTGGGGATTGCCCATGGGTTGGGTGTCGCCCAATGCACACTCTTGAAGAGCTTCAACTTTCTTTTGTTCATACCTCTTGGTTAGCTCCACAAAGTGTCCGGGAGTCATAGGGGTGCTATGACTTGTGCCTTCTCCGGATTCAATTTGGACACTCGGGGTCCTCCTCTCACCGGTCTCAACTTGATTCCTCTTGACGGACTCAAGTCTCAAAGTTATGTCCTCCAACTTGGCTATAACGGTAGCCATGAAAAGTTTCATAGGACCATATCAATCGGTTGCCATTGTACCTACAAAATCAACAAATGTTAGTGATAACAGCTCACATACACCCTCAAGTGTATAACACTCGGGTCACTCGTTTAGTGTTGGTGGATATTTCACTCAAATTTGAGTCTAGAAGCTTCAAGTAGTTGATCAACGAACCATAACTCAATCACTCAATCCACAAGTCCAATGCTCTCCGGGGTGAGTGGAGTTAATGGGACTCGATTGGACGATAAGCACTTCAAGTGAGGACTTGGGCCAAATGATACTACGGGTCTTCTTTGAATTCTAGTCTCCTTTCTAAGGCATTATGATCCTAATAGCTCGAAGTAATTAGTACTAATCAAGTAGGATTATACTCTAATAGTACTAATTAGAAGCAATGCAAACAAAAAAACAAGAGAACCTACGAAATTCTACCCAAAACCAACCTTCCAGAAAGTAGGCACCCCACCTACCCAAAGCGGGCGGTCCGCCTGGTGGTCAGCAGAGGGAAGTAAGCAGTCCACCTGAAAAACAGGCGGCCCAAAGTCCAGAGACATCTCCTAATGTGGGCGGTCCGCCCCTGGTACTAGGCCCCGCCTACTGCAATTTCTAGCACAGTTCAGACTCGTTTTTCTTGCCTTTGGCACCCAAAAATCCAACAAATCACACGTTGTTTTATCAATCTGAAGGTTCCCATATGCGTTTTCAGTCACCAAGATCAAACCCCAATAACTTTTATCAAACCCCAATCAAAAACCAACAATCCACCATGTTCATCATGTTCATAGCTAGGGTTTCATTTTTTCAATTTTTTTTCAAGGGTTTCAAATTTTCAAATCATGGGTAACAACTCCAAATCGTGTGTGTTGGGTACCAAAATAATGGGTTTCCAATAAGGAACAAACCCCAATATCAATCATCACAAGAATCAATCCAAAACACAAGATAGGCCAAATTTTTGGTATTTTCAACTTTTTTTCTATTTTTTTGTGATTTTCTTCTTTCAATAACAATAACAAGAAAAATAAAGATAGGAATCGACCTAGGCACGTAGAATGAAGGGTCGGGGGTTTGTAAAAACAAAACCCGAGCCTTGCTCTGATACCAAGATGATAAGGATCAAACTAAACACAATAAAAAGATAAGAGTGCGAGACACTTCTCGAACTCCCTACGAGGTAACTACGGAGAACTCGTTCCGTAATACCCTCGTATCGGCGTCAAGGAAGGACCTACACTATGCAACTACCCTCGAGACAACAACAGACTCGCGAGTAGAATGATCGGGGGGTTTGTAGGTCAACTAGAATCCACTAGTAAACTCAAACCAACTCAAAGGTTTTTTCATTCTAAGAGAATCCTCTCTTAAACATTGTTCATTCAATCATTCATCATAATAGCTAACTAATGAAAATGTAAAGCTAATGGAGTATTTATAGGCCTCATTTAGACATCAATGAAAGGCCTAAAGTACCCTTAAAGTAGGTTCTAAAGTCATATGCCACGTAGGGCTATAATAGGAATTACATAGGATAAAAACTAGAAATCCCGCAACCTATTCAGCAACTAGGCGTCCTGCCTAGTGTAGTAGGCGCCCCGCCTAGTCTCCAGTAGGCGCCCAAGTAGGCGCCTCGCCTCTGCAGTAGGCGCCCCAAAGTCCTGAGGATTGCCACAAAAGGGGCGGTCCGCCTGCTTCCCTGAGCACTTGAAACGCCTCGAAATGTGTCTCTAATGCTCCTCGTTCCATGGCGTTCCAATGCATAAGCTCTTCCTTGGCCTTGGATGGTGCTTTTGGATGGTTTCTCGACTTGCCCCGCATCATCTCAACTAGTTGTTCACAATCGGACACAAGTTGAACAACCGACTCTACACTAGTTGCAAATACATTATAGTCACATAACTCATCAACTAATATAGAACCTTCACAAATACTAACACATGACAAGGAAGTAACATGTTCAAGGGAAGAACTTTCACATACCTTTGAGTGGCGATCTTGCTCACTCAATGCACTTGAAGTGTCTTGAATTGTTTCTTCACCTTGAAGCTCACATTGAAGATTTTCTTCACCTTTTCCATCCCTCTTGGGACATGATTGAGGCTCCATTGGTTTGCCTCCAAGAGTACCTACACAAGAGTTAACACAAGTAGAAGAAAAAGATAAAGGGTTAAGGTTAGAATAAGGGGTGTCCTCACTCTTTTTTTCCTCTTTCTTTTCCCTCATTTTCTTTTCAAGGTTAGGTGTAGATTCGGGTGGTGACATCCCACTCACATTACTCAACACATCCTCTCATTTTTCCACTCGAAGAATTTCACCGTTCACTCCCTTACTCCTCTCAATCTTTTGTCTCTCAAAGTCGGATGAGTTGGGACGAGGCCCAAGAATACCCATAGCCGGAGTAGGTAGACTTTTAACATCAACCCGAAAGCTAGGACTAAGAGACTCATCACTTGAGGTCTCTTTCTTATTTATTGGTGAACCACTTTGCTTTGGAGCTTGTGGTTTGGGGTTCACCTTATTGACAATTTTCAACTCTTTTCTTGCACTAGTCCCACCATTGTTTGTGATTGTAGGATCTCTTGTTTACTTTCTTTTATCCTTGGATTGAGATACTTGGTCCTTTCCTTTTTGCATAGGCCAAGAAAATGTACTAGGATAGAACTTAAACTTTGTCCGGCAAGGTTCAATGTCACAAGTTCATTGCCCCCTGCTCACTTTGTACACATCCTTCACGAAGTCATACCACATCCCCTTGCCTTGCAATCACGGTTGTCCTAGGAAAACACCATAATACTCCATGGGACACACATCACACCAAATATATTCCTTGTAACTCCCATGAGATATGAGTACCCGAGCTTCACTAGTAACCCAAACACCTTGATACTCATAAGGGTATTTCAATTTGTAGCATGGTATCTTTAGCCTATTAACCCAAGAGACGTTAACAAAATTAGTATAGGCTTCACTAATCTTGAGCAAGCATCCTCCACTACCATTCACCTCAAAAATGAACCTACATTCACACATGTCTTGTATAGGATCAAGTCCAAGAAAACCATCATCCCCAAGTTGGGTTCTCCTTATCCCTCCACTAGTGGCAACACCACTGGAATAACCTCCACTTCCCATCACTCTTCCATCATAAGAAGTGTTGTTGAATGTCGAGGATGGAGTACCACTATGAAACCCATAATTGCCTCTCGCCTTGGCTCCATAGCCCATAGCACCACTCCTACCACCACTACTAGAGCAATGTACCCTTGTAACGGTAAGAGCAACATTTCTCATTCTACCCTTCACATGGGAGTTAGAAGCATCAAGTCGTTTAGCATAAGCAGGATAGGCAAGCTTCTCCATTCCCATGGAACAACCACCACCTCCTCCCATACTAATGGAAGGACTTCTACTACTCCCTTCCAAACCACAAGCAACATCAAGAGAAGATGAAAATGAACAATTCTCATAATCAACCCCATCATCAATTCTCTCTACGTCGCTATCATTTTGTTCAAATAAATAACAAGAAGAGTAAGTAGGATCATCATACCTTGAAGCATCACCATCTTCATATTCTTGACTTGGAGCATAAGATCCTTCACATTCATCTTCGCAAGCCCCATAGTCTTCTTCATCTTCATAATCAACATAGTGACCCGCTTCTTCATCATATGAGCCTTGGTTCCCGGAATCATCATAGCAATACCAATCATCATCACCATAGGAACCATAGTCTCCATCATCTCCGCATGAGTCGTACCCTCCACAATCGTCATCCGAAGCCATAGTTATAACCAAAGAGTTAAGGACCTCACAAATTCACTCCCTCATGTGTATCACTCAAAAGATGTCACTCAATTTTTTTCCCCTCGTGTTTACACTCAAGGTGGTTAGCTTTTGTGACCACACTCTATTGTTCTCACCACTCAAGCCTTTTTCCACTCAAGACCTTCTTGTCTCTTAGTAATCACAATGGCAAGATCAATCAACTAATGCACCCAAGTAATGGTTCGGAATGGAGTTTAGGTAACTCGATGTACGAAAGCTATTTTAATGCGCACTTGAAGCAAACAAGTTCTACAACTTTAAGTAAAGGATCAAAGACACACAACACCCTAAAGGATCAAAGATTAGTGTTAATAAAGTAGGACAAATACCCTAAAAACACTAACTAAGATGTTCGGAAGCAAAGGAAACACGAAATCCTACTAAAAATCTACCCGGACAACTTTCAGCAAAAGAGGCCCCCCCGCCTCTGAAAGTAGGCGGTCAGCCCACTTTTTCACAGTGGAGAGTAGGCGGTCAGCCTACTTGAAGTCCAGAGAGTGTGCACAAAAGAGGCGGTACGCCTCTGTAGTAGGCGGTCTGCCCACTGCAATTTCCTGCAGCCTTTCACTTCGTGTTTTTGGTTCTTTTGCACCCAAATCTCCAATGTTTTCAAGGTGTTTTTCCAATCCAAAGGTACCCCAATGTGTTTTCAACTACTATAATCAATCCGCAATGATTTATATCAACACCCAATCCATAACAAATCCAAATCAAGAAATTTCAATCAAGTTCTAGGGTTTATCAATTTTGGGGATTTTGATTTTTCAACTTTTGATTCTCAACACCAAATCATGTAACAAGGGTACCAAATTAACGGGTAATCATCATAGATGAATCCCCGATATCAAACAACAAACAGATCATCGAATCCAATCCACAATAAGAATTTTTTTTGTATTTTTTCACTTTTTTAATTTTTTTTTTTTGTTTTTCTTCTTTTCACAAGAACATAAACACAATAACAATAAAGTAAAGATAAGATGAACAAGGAACGTGGATTCGTAAGAATGAAACCCGAGCATTGCTCTGATCCCAAGATGATACGGGTCAAACCCACAGAAGCAATAACAAGGTAACGGAAGCAATAAGTAAACACGAGATCAAAGAAATAAGGGATGGGGAAGAACAGAAATAGAAGAAAGAACGAATAAAACTAAACAAATTAGATTGATTCAAGGGAGAAGAGACTCGAACCACTAACGGGACCACACTAGCGGTGATCCACCATGGATTCCAAGTAAGAGATACATGAAGCCAATGCTTCAACAAGAAGGACCTAGTCTCTTCTAATGTCTAATCTTCAATCTCAAAATCTAGCTCCCCAAATAAAGTTACTAAGTGTGATATTTATAGGTGTTCCACACTCTTAATGTAATGTCTAAAAAGCCCCTCAAATGATATAAAAATAATACATGCCTCGTAGGGCCAAAATAGGGATTAAATGGCAAAATACCGTCCAAAACTAGGCAAAACAGGCACCCCAATGAGCAGAGTAGGCGCCCCACCCTGCAGAGTAGGCAGTCCGCCTACTACAGAGTGTAGAAAAGTAGGCAGTCCGCCCAAAAAGTAGGCGGTCCGCCCAAAATGTAGGCAGCTCAAAGTCCAGCGAGTGTGCAGTAAACAAGGCGGTCCACCTAGTCCAATGGGCGGTCCGCCCCCTTCCTAGGTGGCTTGGAAACGGCTCAAAATGGACTCTAAGTATTCCTTCTTGGTCTGTAGTTGATCCTCCCTCTTTGGTGCTTAAGTCCATGACTCCAAATCACTCTCGACCCTCCTCTGGTGCCATTGTCTTGGATCTTTTGTGCTCTCACACTTGGCTCTTGATGGTTGGCGCTTTGGCTCCAATTTGCCCCGCATCAAGTTATCTTTAACCTTTTTATTCCTCATTAAACTATTTATTTAGTAGTAACTACTAGATACAATATTCTCTCGGGGTGTAACGGAACGAGTTCTTCGTTGCTACTTGAGATTATCGATCGAGTTACGTCTCGCTCTTTATCCTTTACTTTTCTGCGTCTGATTCTTATCAGTTTGGTATCAGAGGAAGGCTCGGGTTTTGTTTCGACAAACCCCCGACCCTTGATTCTTCGTACCTACTTTAGTTTCTATAGTTTTCTTGTGTTTGAAGTTATTAGAAAGAAGAAAAAACAAAAAAATTAAAAAAAATTGAAAATCCAAAAATTTGGTGTATCTTGTTGGTATGTTTGACTCATGATATGGGTGTTATAGATTCTTTATCCTTGTTGAAATCCCGTTGTTTGGGTACCAAAAACACTTTGTTTGGATTGGATTTGTGAAATTGAAGATTTGAAACCCCAAAATTTCCTTAAACCCTTAATAAACCTTGTTCTTGATGATTTTGGCTTGATTCCTGGGTTGAATGGGTGTTTGATTGAGAACTTGATATTGGGGATTGATTTTGACTGAAAAACAAACGATTTGGTACCAAATTTGTGGGATTTGAACATGTATAACACCAAATTTGATGAAACACTATCCATGTTGAAATCCTTTGAAAAACCCTTGTGTTCTTGAGTTTCTTGACGTTGAATCTTGGATTTGATTGATTGTTTGGTTGTAAATTTGATTGGAGTTTGTTAAGCAAAATCAAAAACAACTTTGGGTATCATAGGATTGTGAAAACAAGTTGAAAACATCGGATTTGTGGATTGAAAATCGACTTGGAACAAGTTGTTGGGACTACTTCAGAGCTAGGTGCCCCACCTGACTTCACTACTGCCTAAGACCTCAGGCGCCCCGCCTAGGTCCCAGGCACCCCGCCTGAAATCCTGCACAACTCTGGTCGCCCCTCCTGCATCTAGGCGCCCCTCCTACTTGCTGAAGGTGTTCTTTTGGGTAGGTTTTCCTAAGTTTTCCTATTTCTTTGTTTGCATAACATCTAGCTAGTACTACTTTGAGTAAACTCTCTACTTAATTGGTACTAGCTGTTGAATCTTTTAGGTGATTCGTGTATTAGTTGGAGAGTAGAACTCCAAAAAGATTCGTAGATCCTTTTGACTCAAGTCCTCACTTCAAAGTGCCTAGCGTTCATTGAGTCCCATTAACTCCACTCACCCCGAAGTGTGCTTGACTCGTGAATAGTTTGGTTGGGTTGAGGAATTGTTATTCATCTACGTGAACCTTTTGGACTACAAGTCGAGTGACATATCCACCACCATTAAACGAGTGAACAGAGTGAAACACAAGTGAGGGAGTGTGTGAGGTGATTTCACTAACGTTTGTTCTTCTTGTAGGTACAATGGCTAACGAGAGTCAAGATTTTATCAAGGATGCCTTGGCTAATATTCTTGCCAAGATTGACATCATGGGCCAAAAGATTGAAACTCTTGAAAAGGTGACTTCAAGTCTCCAAATGGGGCAAGGGACCTCAAGTGTCCTAGTTAAGAAAGGGACCCCGAGTGTCCGAGTTGGAGATGGGACCCCGAGTGTCCCAGTTGAAGCCGGTGAGGGCTCAAGTAGTCCTACCCCGGAAAAAGTTGTTGAGTTGCTTAATCAACAACGGGTAAGGGAAGATCGTGAGAGAAATGATCAATTTTTGGGCAATACCCAATGAACGGGCATTCCCGTATTTTGGACAAGCTCTTGAGCAAGCCAATGAAGCTCAAGAAGGGGAGGAAGCCGAGTACGGTGATGAGGCTTATGGGTATGATGATCACTATTAATCAAGGCGAGGTATGAATTGGGGTCGTAATGTGGATAGGGGTAGAGGCCGAGGTCGAGGGCCACCCATGGGGTATGTTGGAGGGAATGCTAGAAGGGATTATGGTGAGAATGAAGATCACTATGGAGGCCAACCGGAGCCTTACCGAGGGGGTCGTGACAACACCAACCTCAATAGTGTGAAGCTCAATATTCCAATCTTTAAGGGGAATTGTGATCCGGAGGCCTACATTGAATGGGTACTACTCATGGAAAGGATGTTTGACACAAATGAGATGACCGATGAGAACAGAGGCACTTATGCTATTTCATCCTTTGAATCCTCAGCATCTACTTGGTGGGAATCCGTCAAGAGATCAAGGAGGAGAGCGGGAATCCCCATGAATGTGGGTTGGAATGATTTGAAAGGTCTCATGATGATGCAGTGGAAAACGAGCGGAAGCTAAACACAATACAAATAATGCGGAAGCGATAAAACACAAGATAGATGATATCAGGAAATAAGGATTGGGGAGTCAAGAAACGAGAAGAAAGAACGGATAAACCGAATTCAAGATATGAATTTAATTATCCAAAAAGGGAGAATGAAACTCGAACCTTACATGGAATTCATGCTAGTGGTGAATCCCCATAGATTCCAAGTCGTACAAGATTCTTGAAGCCTCGGGCTTCGGACTAGAAAGGCTCGGCCTTCTCTAATTCTCTCTTCTCAAATGTTCATACAAGGTAAACTATGAAATGAAAGAGCTAATGTGCTATTTATACATTTACAATGATAAATGGAAAAAATTACCCCTGCAACTATTTCTGGCTCGCTGCTCAGCTCCTCTTCATCGCGATCACGCTATGAGAGCTCACGATCATGCAGCACATGAGTCAACCCATCGCGATCGCGCAACAGAGCTCACGATCGCACAGGACAAGCTGGGTATCTCCTCCACGCCATCGCGCCCAAAGTGGCACTGTCGCGCAGGGCAACTAAGGCCTCTTCGCGATCGCGCAGGCAGTGTCGCGATTGCGAAGAACAAGTAAGCTCCCAGTGTGCTGCCCTGTTTTGCCCTGTTTTGGGCTACCCTGTTTCCTGCCCTGTTTCCTCCGTCCTCGGCGCTCCTTAGCATGATCTTCAAGACGTTTCCGGAGCCCTTGACTTGCATCCCTTGTGCTCTCAAGCTTGGTTCTTCATGGTTATCGTTTAGGCCTATTTATATTGCATCATCCTCCCCTTCTTGAAAGGATTTCGTCCTAGAAATTGAACCATCAAAACCTACAATTAAAGCAAGAACAACCAAAAGTTCCTACTTCAAAAGTAGGCTCACTTAACAAGAATAAGTGCAAGTGGTGTGGAAAACACACTCTTGTGATAGAGCCAAGCATCAATGCCAATTAAAACGCTTATGTCCCCAAAAGAGACAACAAATTCTTGGCTCGACAAGAACAAGCACTCATTTTTCAAACAAGCAAACAGATCAAAGTCATGCAACATGCAGCAATCAAATGTCCTATGACCCCTAAGCTTACCATCTGTTAGCTTGGATAAGCTTGGAGTTTTAACTGATGACTGAGGAACGGATTCAAAGGACCTGTTCCTTTGAATTACTGAACCAGAATAGATAATTCATGCAAAATCATTTAATTGAGATATTATTATTTATCCTAATACTAATGTTTATCTTGATAATTATGCAGGTCTAAACGGATATGAAAAGATTGCATAAACACAAGGATAAGGGATAAAGGATTCGAATCCTAGAAGGTAGAATCCAATTAGGATTCAAAGTCAAGGGAGCTTTGGAATTCTTATTCATCAAGACTTCTTGGCTATAAAACGTGGAGCTTATCAGCCATAGAAGTTGTACACAAATACAGAGAGCATCGAGCAAAAGCTGAGAAGAATTATTAGCTTATTTGTGTAATCAGTTAGCTACAGTAGAACTAAGTAAGAACCTGTTCCTTAGATTGAGTCTTGTAAAAGTTCAAGTCTTAGTTAAATTGTAGTAAGCAAAAATCAAGTTGTAAACTGTTTAGTTCAAGTCGTGGACTTGACACAACTTCACTGATCGTGAGAAAAATCACTATAGGATTAGAGTTAGTCCTAGGTTAGTAAGAGTGAGTCTTGTAACCAAGTGGGTCTTTTTACATAGTGAAGTTGAAATCCTACTTGAGAAGTAGGTCGTGGTTTTTTGATCCCGTGTCTAGGGGTTTTTCCACGCTAAAATCTGGTGTTCAATTACTTTCAGTTTTTATTCCGCATATAGTAAAGTAAAGGAACACATTTTAAGGAACTGGTCCTTAAAATAGTAAAGTGGTGTAATCGTGGGAAATAACAATTGGTATCAGAGCTGGTTATCCTTGAAAAGGCTAACACCTAGGATTAGATGAGTACATCACGAGAGAACAGTGAGGGCCAGTCAATGGTTAGAGCACCTTACTTTAATGGGAAATATTATTCATGGTGGAAAGAAAGGATGCGTGATCACCTTCAGGCAGAAGATTACGAACTGTGGGACATAGTTACTGAAGGTCCCATGATCCCAATGAAGAAGGATGCTGATGGGAAAGATGTTCCCAAAACCAGGAAGGAATGCAATGCTGAAGACATAAAGCAATGGGAAAAAATGCTAAGGCAAGGAAGTGGCTAGTTGGTGGACTTAGTCCTGACGAATGCACAAGGATCAGAGGGTATGCCACTGCAAAGGAGATTTGGGATGCTCTACAAGTTGCTCACGAAGGAACAAGTCAGGTAAAAAGGTCCAGAGGTACACTTCTTTATGCTGAATATGAAAGCTTTAAAATGAAAGAAGAAGAATCAATCTCTGAAATGTATACTAGATTTAATGCCATTGCCTCTGAACTTATCTCTTTGGGAAGGGTTTTAACTGTGGAAGATAGGGTAAAAAAAATTTTAACTAGGGTTCTTCCAAACTCTTGGGAGATCAAAGCTTGTGCTATCATTGAAAGTAAAGATTTAACCACTTTATCCTTAGATGAGCTTATAGGTAATCTAAAGACTTATGAACTAAGGAAGAAGGTTAAAAACATAGGAGCACCAGTTAAAACTGAACCTAACCTAGCCTTGACAGCTGGTGATAAAATCATTGATGATAAGGAACTGGTCCTTATCGCTAAAAGTGTTCAAAAATATTTGAATAAGAAAAGGGAAATTAGTGGACAGGGTAGGTCTACTAACATGAAACAGGCTGGATAATGCCACAAATGTGGAAGCTCGGAGCACTACATCAGCAAATGTCCAATCATGGAAGGAGAATGGAGGAAGAAATTCATTGATGAAAGGAAGAAGGCTAGGGAACAGGTCCATAGAAAAAGTGGAAATCCCAAAGCGCTGGTTGCAGGATGGCAAGACAGTGAAGATGAAATAACTGATGATGATCTGGATGAGGATCTTGCTCTAATGGCACTTGGAGATTCAGAAAATGAAGAGGATCCTGAGGTATTTGTTTCTAAACTTAAAGAAGATGTAAAAAGCATGTCTAGAGAAAAGTTGGTTAAAGTATTCCATATTGTGCTAAATGAATTTAAAACTCTGAGGGATGATAATCACCAACTGCATGATAAAGTTGACTGTTTAGAAACAGAATGCAAAGAGGAAATAATTAAAAATGATTTTCTGGAAAGGAAGATTAGCATGCTTGAGGAACAGGTCCTCACACTTGAAACAACTGCTCAGGAATTAGAAAATGATAAAACAGTTGTAAAAGGTAAAGGTATTGCTAATTCTCATCAGATCATTGCTGAAGAGAAACTGAAAAACACAGTTGATGAATTGTGTAAAAAAGATGAAAAGATAAGATCTTTAGAAGAAGACCTGGTTAAAACAAAAATGGAATTAAGAAAAACTGTAGAATGGAACAAGTCTTCTGAAGCACTAGAATGGTTGCAAGAAAATCATAGCAGTAACAGGAAAGGTATTGGATTCATGAAGGCACAAAGTTCATCCAAATGGGATCCAAAGAGTAAGTACTTATCATTTCCTGAAAACTGGCTATGTACTCACTGTGGGAACACTGGTCACCGGAAAGAAAATTGTCAATCTTTAAAAATGGCTGCCCAGAGGAACAGGTCCTATAAACCTGTTCAAAATCCTGTGAAACAGAAGAATAGGTCCTACAAACCTGTTCAACATTCTATAAAAAGGAGAGATGTTCACACAAAGAAACCTTTACCATTTTGGGCTAGGAGAGATCTGATTCATCCTTTTTCAAAAGGAAAGGAACGTTCTTAAAATTAACCCCTAGTTTTCTTTTGCAGGCTAGAGTGAAGGAGACAAACCACAAATGGTACATGGACAGTGGTTGCTCAAGACATATGACAGGGCATAAGGAACTGTTCCTTTCACTCTCAGCCTTCCATGGAGGAAGTGTTTCCTTCGGTAATGGTAAGAAAGGGGAAATTATTGGAATTGGAAAGGTAGGTAAGTCTGACTCACACTGCATAGATAATGTATTTCTAGTAGATGGACTGAAGCATTGCTTATTGAGCATATCTCAATTGTGTGACAAAGGTAATAATGTTAATTTCTCATCTACTGGATGCACTGTGACTAATCAAGCTTCTGGAGAGGTTATTTTGCAGGGAAACAGACATGGAAACATCTACAAAGTAGACTTGCTGACATTGTCTGATGGAAGCTTGAGCTGCTTAAGTGTGGTGCAAAATGATCCCCTCCTATGGCACAAAAGACTAGGACATGCTAGTCTTTCACAATTGAACAAACTTGTGTCAAAGGACTTGGTGATAGGTCTTCCTAACATCAGGTTTAATGATGAAAAGGTATGTGAAGCTTGTGCCAGGGGGAAGCAGGTAAAATCCTCCTTCAAATCAAAGAAACAGGTAAGTACCACTAAACCTTTGGAACTGGTCCATATGGATTTGTGTGGTCCAATGAGAACAATGAGTCGTGGAGGTAAGAAGTATGTTATGGTATTGGTGGATGATTACTCTAGATTTACATGGACTATATTTCTTGCATCTAAAGAAGAAGCATTTAATGCATTTTCAATTTTTGCTAAGAAAGCTCAAAGAACTCTAGATAGTAATATTGTTTCCATTAGGTCAGATCATGGAACTGAATTTGAAAATCATATGTTTTCCAATTTTTGCAATGAAAATGGCATCAATCACAAATTTTCCTCACCTAGAACTCCACAACAAAATGGTGTAGTAGAAAGGAAAAATAGGACTCTGGAAGAAATGGCAAGGACCATGTTGATATCTGGAAATCTTCCACAGAACTTCTGGGCTGAGGCCATTAATACTGCATGCTACATAATAAATAGCTGTATGACAAGACCTTTAATAGAAAAGACACCATATGAATTGCTTAAAGGAAGAAAACCAAATATTTCCCATCTTAGGACTTTTGGTTGCAAATGTTTCATACATAACAATGGGAAGGATGCCTTAGGAAAATTTGATCCTAGAAGTGATGAGGGAATATTTGTTGGTTATTCTTTGAATAGTAAATCGTATAGGGTGTTTAACAAGAAAACATTGAAAATTGAAGAAAGCATGCATGTTAAATTTGATGAAACTGACTGTCTCACTCAAAAACAGGTACAGGAGGATGAAGAAATTGGAATGCTGAAAGAGTTTGAACTTAATCCACAAATGCAGATTCTGGATATGAGAAGTGAACTGCAAGGAACTGTTCCTCAGGTCAGAACTGAGAAGAGTAGCACTGAAACAGGGGGAACAAGTGTTGGTTCCACCTCCCAAACTGGAAACACTACTCTATCAGGAACTGTTCCTCAGCAAAGAACTTCTGACAATGGATTGACACCCAAGCCTTTCAAGTATCAAAGGTCATATCCTGTGGATCAAATAATCTCAGATAAGGCTGCCGGAGTTCAAACTAGATCAGCAGTCAAGAATCAAAATCTGTGTGCCTTTAGTGCCTTCTTATCTCTTGTTGAACCTAAAAATGTGAAAGAAGCACTAAAGGATGCAGATTGGATAAATGCTATGTAGGAAGAGCTGAATCAATTCCAAAGGAGTCAAGTTTGGCATCTGGAACCCAAGCCAAGGAACAGGTCCATAATTGGAACAAAATGGGTTTTCAGAAACAAACTTGATGAGGATGGCATGGTAACAAGGAATAAGGCCAGACTAGTTGTTCACGGATACAGTCAAGAGGAGGGCATCGACTATGATGAGACTTTTGCTCCAGTTGCAAGATTGGAAGCAATAAGACTTCTTATAGCCTTTGCTACATACATGGATTTTACTCTACATCAAATGGATGTCAAGAGTGCATTTCTGAATGGTTACTTGAAAGAGGAAGTGTATGTCAAGCAACCTCCAGGTTTTGAAAGTGAACAGTTCCCTGAACATGTGTACAAGTTGGACAAGGCCTTGTATGGGCTCAAGCAGGCACCAAGAGCATGGTATGAAAGGCTATCAAAATTTCTACTCCAGCATGGATACAAGAGAGGTAAAATTGATAGTACTTTGTTCTTAAAAGAAAAAGGTAAGGATCTTTTAATTGTTCAAATCTATGTAGATGATATAATTTTTGTGCCACTTGTGAAAATTTAAGTAATGAATTTGCAAACTTAATGGGGAGTGAATTTGAGATGAGCATGATGGGTGAACTCAATTTCTTTTTGGGTTTACAAATTAAGAAAACCTCAAATGGAACTATGATCCATCAACAAAAGTATGTTAAGGAATTACTTAAAAGATTTGATATGGATGATGCTAAGGGAATTGACACACCTATTGCCACTGCCACAAAATTGGATCTTGATGAACATGGAATATCAGTTGATCAAAAATTGTATAGGGGCATGATAGGTTCTCTACTTTATCTAACTGCTAGTAGACCTGATATAGTGTTCAGTGTTGGCTTGTGTGCTAGGTTCCAATCAGATCCTAAGGAATCTCATTTGAAAGCTGTTAAAAGAATATTGAGGTATCTGAAAGGAACAGGTCCCTTGGGACTTTGGTATCCAAAAGGTGGTAATTTTAATCTTGTTGGATATACTGATGCTGACTATGCAGGTTTCCTTGTTGACAGAAAAAGCACCTCAGGTATGGCACATTTTCTTGGTGAGTGTTTGGTTTCTTGGCGAACCAAGAAATAAAATTCAGTGGCACTTTCCACTGCTGAGGCTGAATATGTGGCAGCTGCTTCATGTTGTTCACAATTGTTATGGATCAAACAACAATTACAGGATTTTGGTGTTGATGTAGGAACTATTCCTATATATTGTGATAACACTAGTGCCATTAATATGACAAAGAATCCAGTGCATCACAAAAGGACTAAACACATTGACATAAGACATCATTTCCTAAGAGACAATTATGAAAAAGGTTTGATCACCATAGCATTTTGCCCAACTGAAAAGCAAATAGCTGACATTTTTACAAAAGCTCTAGGTAGAGATGATTTTGAAAAAAATAGATTGGAATTAGGGATGATTAAATTCACATAAAATCTTCAATGCTTTACTTCATAATTTGCTAGAAAATTGCTCTTAAAATGAATTTTATACAAGTCATTATGAATTATTCAGTCCAGTTTTCATACTTAAATGTATACTCTCATGCTACATATCTTATTTAGAGTTGCTAAAATTGAATGATGTTACCCTTATGCTCTTAGAATTTCAGATGATCAAAAATTGCAAATTGGAAGGACACTGAATTATGGTGTAAAAAACAGGTATGTACTCGAAATTATTCAATTAATTTAGAAGTACAAAGGCTTTAGGTAACTTGTGTTTAGGATAAAATCCCACTAAGTTTCCTACCCATATCCAAATTGCAAAAGAGTCCCATCGGAGGAACAGTTCCTGTTCTGAAAAGGTATCCTGAAGCCTAACGGCTCTTTTTCTCCGGGAGACTCCCAAGAGTCCTTAGCCGTTGCATGTTGTGCTGAGGTAAGCTGATCATCTCCTACTCTAATTGCACTACTTAATTCACTCTATAAATACCCTTCTTCTCCCACATTATTATTTTACCTTGTTCATCAACTAAAATCTCAATATTTCAGAAAGAATTGTCAATTATCTTTTGATTAGAATTGCAAAAATGTCTCTTTCTTCTGATAACTCTCCATCTGCACTCACTGGTGAACAACCACAAAATCTCAACCCTCCTTCACCCATGGAAATCATCGACCCAAACCCTGAAGTTCCTGAACAAATTCCAGAAATACCTGAACCTGAAATTCAGGGGGAAGGACCAGTTCCCACAGCTAAATCAATTGCTGAGCAGGTTGAGGATTTGTAAAGGGCTATGGTGTTGTATCAGTATCAGGTAAACTTCACATACCCTTTGAATGTTGTTATTGACGAGGAAGAAAAGGGAGAGGGGTCTGGGGCTGCTCTTGAGGGGGAACCAATTAGGAGTTTGGAAGCACCTCTGCATGGGTCACCAGGTTCTCCAGAGGTTGCTTTTAGAGCACCCATGGAGGATGTTATTAATGTTGAAGAGGCTATTAGTGATAGTGATAGGCCCTTGGTTGATTTGATCAACATTAGGAGTTTGCAAAGGTAACTGGCTAGAAAGGGACCTACTGATGCAAAAGTGACTGCTAATATTGCTGCCAAGTTAAAGAAAATAGGAGAGAGTTATAAGCCTGGAAATAAGAAGAAAGCAGAAAGTTCCTCCAAGGCAAAAGGAACTGTTCCTTCTGCCTCAACTCCTGCATCTGGGGGTAGAAGGACACGAAGTGCTGCTAAAGCTGCTGATGAACAACTGGCTGCTGCCTTGGAAAAGAGCAGAAAAGGGAAAGGAAAACAGGTAGTTGAGGAAGAAAAAGTGGATGATATTGATGATTTTGATTTGGCTGATTTTTCTGAAGATGATGAGATGGTAGAGGCTGAGGAGGAGGAGCCTCAGTCAAAGAAAAGAAAAGTTCCTGAGAGAAGAGTGACAAGAAGTTCAGTTAAAGCTGCTGAAAAAGTTGCTAAGAGGACCAGGTCCTCTAAAAGAGTGGTTGTTTCTGAAGACTCTGCCAGTGATAGTGATGAGTTAGTTGCTGAAGATGAGAGTGATAGTGATGCTGAAGATAGTGAGACTATGCACTGTGTTCATAATGACATGCTGACCAGAAAGGTGTTGAAAGGAAGGGTCATGACTGATGTTCAAGAAGAAGGAATGGTTTGGTTGTTGCAAAAGCTGCATGCTCAGGGTTGGAGGGACATGGTCCTTAAGATCTCTGGTAGGTGTGCAAAGGGGATGGTGCAGGAATTCTATAAGAATTGTTCCATCCGAGGTGATCAAATCACTACATCTGTTAATGACAATGTCATTGATGAGACCCAAATCGTGCCAAGACACCTTCCAACACTTTCCGACATGTGCCAAGCTTGGAAGATACAATGGACTTGAAGTCAAGGGCTTTGGAAGTGTTCCGGATGGTTTCATCATTAGGCTCCACGCCTAAGGAGGAGGAAGAAGGCCCAGCACAGCCAGGCGCCCCGCCTAGACCCAGGCGCCCCGCCTAGGAAGCTCACTGCCTAAGAATGGAATTGTGCCCAGGCGCCCCGCCTGCCTAGGCGCCCCAGCCCAGGCGCCCGCCTAGCCCAGGCGCCCCTCCCAGCCCCAGGCGCCCCTCCTAGCTGCTGAACTTATGTTTCTTTTACTGTTTTGCCCTACGTGGCTTATTTGATGAACCTTATTAGTAAGGGTATTTAAGTCATTGTGTAAGCTTGGGAAACACTATAAATAGCAAAGCCTAGCTTATTTTAGAGTTAGTTAATGTTGAATTGAGAGAATAGAAGATAGAATAGGCTTGGCCATTCTTGTTGAAGCTCGGCTTCATGTATCTCTTACGTTGAATCCATGGTGGATCACCGCTAGTGTGAGTCCCGTTTAATGGTTCAAGTCTCTTCTCCCTATTGAATCAATCCATGTGTTTTAGTTTGATTCATTCTTTTCTTCTATTTTCTGTCCTTCCCCATCCCTATTTCTTGGTTATCGTGTCTTAATTGCTTCCGCCTCTACTTTACTTGCTTCCGCGATTTTTAGTCTCATCAGTTTGGTATCAGAGCAAGGTTCGGGTTTTGTTTCTACAAACCCCCGACCCTTGATTCTTCGTGCCTAGTATCCTCTTTTAGTTTTTCTTGTTGTTGAAGTTATTGAAAGAAGAAAATTACAAAAAAAATTGAAAAATTGAAAAATCCAAAAATTTGGTGTATCTTGTTGATTTGGATGATTTTTGATATGGGTGTTATAGATTCTTGATCGTGGATGAATTCCCGTTACTTGGGTACCAAAATTGTTTGGATTGGTGGAGTTTGAAAATTTGAAACCCCAAAACCCCTTAAACCCTTGAAGAACTTGTTCTTGAAGAATTTTGGCTTGATTCTTGGGTTGGATTGATGTTTGATTGAAAACTTGTTATTGGGGATTGATCTTCATTGAAAAACAAACGATTTGATACCAATTTTGTGGGATTTGAGTATGTATAACACCAAGTTTGATGAATCACAATCCATTTTGAAAACCCTTTGAAAAACCCCCTTGTTCTTGAGTTCTTGGCATTGAATCTTGAAATTGATTGATTGTTTGGATGTTAATGTGATTGGGATTTGTTAAGGAAGATCAAAAACAACTTTGGGTATCATTGGATTGTGAAAACAAGTTGAAAACATCGGATTTGGAGCTTGAAAATCGACTTGAAACGAGTTTGGAACGAGTTGGGAAAGGCTTCAGGCCAGGCGCCCCGCCTGACTTGGCTACTGCCTAAGTCTCAGGCGCCCCGTCTAGATCCAGGCGCCCCGCCTGGAATACTGCACAGTCTAGGCGCCCCACCTGAGTTTCAGGCGCCCCACCTGCTGCTGAAACAAGTTGTTTTGGGTAGAATTTCGTAGGAATTTCCATTTGTTTGATTGCATTGCTACCGGATAGTGCTATTAGAGTATAATCCTACTCGATTAGTACTAATCACTTTGAGCTATTAGGATCATCGTGCCTAGAAAGGAGACTAGAATTCAAAGAAGATCCGTAGTATCTTTTGATTCAAGTCCTCACTTCAAAGAGCTTAACGTACATCGAGTCACTTAAACTCCATTCCGAACCATTACTTGGGTGCATTAGTTGATTGATCTTGCCATTGTGATTACTAAGAGACAAGAAGGTCTTGAGTGGAAAAAAAGGCTTGAGTGGTGAGAACTAGAGTGTGGTCACAAAAGCCAACGACCTTGAGTGTATACACGAGTGGAAAGAAAACTGAGTGACATCTTTTGAGTGATACACGTGAGGGAGCGAACTTGTGAGGTCCTTAACTCTTTGGTTACAATTATGGCTTCGGATGACGATTGTGGAGGGTACGACACATGTGGAGATGATGGAGACTATGGTTCCTATGGTGATGATGATGGGTATTGCTATGATGATTCGGGGAACCAAGGCTCATATGATGAAGAAGCGGGTCACTATGTTGATTATGAAGATGAAGAAGACTATGGGGCTTGCGAAGACGAATGTGAAGAATCTTATGCTCCGAGTCAAGAATATGAAGATAGCGACGCTTCAAGGTATGACGACCCTACTTACTCTTCTTGTGATGAATTTGTGCATGATGATAGTGACGTAGAGAGAATTGGTGATGAGGTTGATTATGAGAATTGTTCATTTGCATCTTCTCTTGATGTTGCTTGTGGTGAGCAAGAGAGTAGTAGAGAACCTTCCAATAGTATAGGAGGTGGTGGTGGTTGTTCCATGGGAAATGGGAGGTTTGCATCTTCTAGTTCCCATGTGAAGGGTGGAAGGAGAAATGGTATTGCTCTTACCGTTATGGGGGTGCATTGTTCTAGTAGTGGTGGTAGGAGTGGTGCTATGGGCTATGGAACCAAGGCGAGAGGCAATTATGGGTTCCATAGTGGTACTACTTCCTCGACTTTCAACAACACTTCTAATGTTGGAAGAGTGACGGGAAGTGGAGGTTATTCTAGTGGTGTCGCTACTAGTGGAGAGATAAGGGGCACCCAACTTGGGGGTGATGGTTTTCTTGGACTTGATCCGATACAAGACATGTGTGAGTGTAGGTTCATTTTTGAGGTGAATGGTAGAGGAGGATGCTTGCTCAAGGTTAGTGAAGCCTATGCTAATTTTGTAAATGTCTCTTGGGTTAATAGACTAAAGGTACCATGCTACAAATTGAAATATCCTTATGAGTATCAAGGAGTTTGGATTACTAGTGAAGCTCGGGTACTCATATCTCAAGGGAGTTACAAGGAATATATTTGGTGTGATGTGTGTCCTATGGAGTATTATGGTGTTTGGCTAGGACAACCATGGTTGCAAGGTAAGAGGGTGCGGTATGATATCGTGAAGGATGTGTACAAAGTGAGCACGGGGCAAAGAACTTATGACATTGAACCTTGCCGGGCAAAGTTTAAGTTCTACCCTAGCACATACTCTTGGCCTATGAAAAAGGGAAAGGAGCAAGTATCTCAATCTAAGAATGCAAGAAAGCAAACAAGAAGTCCTACAATCACAAGCGACGGTGGGACTAGTGCAAGAAAAGAGTGGACAATTGTCAACAAGGTGAACCCCAAGCCACAAGCTCCAAAGCCGAGTGGTTAACCAACAAAGAAGAAAGAGACCTCAAGTGATGAGTCTCTTAGTCCTAGATTCCGGGTTGATGTAAAAAGTCCACCTACTCCGGCTATGGGTATTCTTGGGCCTCGTCCCAACTCACCCGAATTTGTGAGACGAAAGATTGAGAGGAGTAAGGGAGTGACCGGTGACATTCCTCGAGTGGAAAAAGGAGAGGATGTGATGAGTGATGTGAGTGGGATGTCACCACCCGAATCTACACCTAACCTTGAAAAGAAAATGAGAGAAAAGAAAGAGGGAAAAAAGAGTGAGGACACCACTTATTCTAACCTTAACCCTTTATCTTTTCCTCCTACTTTTGTGAATGCTTGTGTAGGTACTCTTGGAGGCCAATCAATGGAACCTCAATCATGTTCCGAGATTGAAGGACAAGGTGAAGAAGATCTTCAATGTGAGCTTCAAGGTGAAGGAACAACTCATGACACTTCAAGTGCATTGAGTGCGCTAGATGGCCACTTAGAGGTAAGTGATAGTTCTTCCCTTGAACATGTTACTTCCTTGTCTTATTGTAGTGTTTGTGGTAACTCAACACTAGTTGATGATTTGTATGATTACAATGTATTTGCATCTAGTGTAGAGTCAAATGGTCAACTTGTGTGTGATTGTGAACCACTAGTTGAGAGGGATGATAAGCCACATCATGATGTGAGCTCGGTTTTCATTGAACCTCTCATTAGTGAAGAATGTGTAGTTGACCCTATTTGTGATCCTTGTTATGACACTCCACCTATATTTGATAAAGGGGAAGATGAGTTGAATGAATACCCTATCCTCTCCCTTGATGAATTGCTTGATAATGGTGGGCCTATGTGTTGTAGTGAGGTTTGTAGTGACCTTGAGGAGTCCCTAGTGAGTGAGATGGATCGAATTGTTTTCAATGACTCCTCGGGTGAGAGTGAAGAACCTAGTCTTGATACCATGTTTTTGGATAACCATGAATTTGAAGTGTATGCTTTTACATTTCCATTGTGTGAACATGATCTCATTTGTGGTAGCGAATTGTATCGGACTAGGATTGGCAATAGAATAGAACCTCCATGGTTTGAAAAGTTAGGCTCCATGGATGATCCATTGTTTGGAACTCCAAGTGGGATGAATGGTCTTGATATTGGTCGTGTTGAACCATCTTCTAGTAGTCCTAGCCTTCATTGTATGGACTATAATGATGAAGGGCCAATTTTGGAGACCTTCCTTTGGAGTTTACCTAGTGAGGGAGATTATCTTAGGGATGGATTTGGAGGTGAGGAAGCCACTCTTGGTGCGTGTAAGAGTGCTTCCAAGAAGGGGAGTGGAGTATTTGATGTTAGTTGTCAATTAAACTATTTTGCTCACTCCACCCCACATGTTGATCACACCTCGAGGAAAGATTGGTGTGTTGATCTTGAGCTTAAGGTTCAAGGGGATTGTGGTAGCTTGATCTTGCATTTCCCATCTTCCCATGACCTATTTGTTACTTATCTTATTGAGTGCATGTTGATCTTTAACCAAGTACTTATTGTTCTCTTTGGAGACGTGATATTTGTGCTTATCATTGATGCTTGGGTATATCACAAGAGTGTGTTTTCCACACTTCTTGCACTAACCTACTTTCAAAGTAGGAATTCTTGTGTTGCTTGTCGTTGCTTGTAGGGTCTAAGCTCCATGTTAAGGCAAGAGAGATCTTGGAAGAGACCTATGTCAAGGCGACGATCAAGAGTTAAAGGAGGAGAGCATTGGGCACCCCAAAGAGATGATGCCATGAACGTGAATGCATTGATTTCGAGGACGAAATCTCTTCAAGAAGGGGAGGATGATGAGACCCAAATCGTGCCAAGACACCTTCCAACACTTTCCGACATGTGCCAAGCTTGGAAGATACAATGGACTTGAAGTCAAGGGCTTTGGAAGTGTTCCGGATGGTTTCATCATTAGGCTCCACGCCTAAGGAGGAGGAAGAAGGCCCAACACAGCCCGGCGCCCCGCCTAGACCCAGGCGCCCCGCCTAGGAAGCTCACTGCCTAAGAATGGAATTGTGCCCAGGCGCCCCGCCTGCCTAGGCGCCCCAGCCCAGGCGCCCGCCTAGCCCAGGCGCCCCTCCCAGCCCCAGGCGCCCCTCCTAGCTGCTGAACTTATGTTTCTTTTACTGTTTTGCCCTACGTGGCTTATTTGATGAACCTTATTAGTAAGGGTATTTAAGTCATTGTGTAAGCTTGGGAAACACTATAAATAGCCAAGCCTAGCTTATTTTAGAGTTAGTTAATGTTGAATTGAGAGAATAGAAGATAGAATAGGCTTGGCCATTCTTGTTGAAGCTCGGCTTCATGTATCTCTTACGTTGAATCCATGGTGGATCACCGCTAGTGTGAGTCCCGTTTAATGGTTCAAGTCTCTTCTCCCTATTGAATCAATCCATGTGTTTTAGTTTGATTCATTCTTTTCTTCTATTTTCTGTCCTTCCCCATCCCTATTTCTTGGTTATCGTGTCTTAATTGCTTCCGCCTCTACTTTACTTGCTTCCGCGATTTTGAGTCTCATCAGTCATCATATTTGATACAAGGGAACTTGGTGAGTTGCTAGGGATTCCTGCCTCTGGGTATGCTAGCTATGTCAAGACTGTTTGGCCTGACTTGACAAACTTGCCTACTGATCTGGAGATCACTAGGAAGTTTGCTGAGAATGATGGTGAAGAAAAACCCAGGGCAGTGCAAAAGAGTGAGATGCACCCACAGCATCAGGTTTTATTCGAGTTTGTGAACAAAGTTGTGATGCCAAGGCAGGAGAAAAGAGGAGTTGCCAGTTTCATGGACCTAGTCCTTATGGAACTGTTGGACACTGAAAAGCAGATCAATTGGCCCAGCTTTATGATCCACCTGATAAAAAGGGTGATTGCTGGGAAGAGAAAACACTCCCTGCCGTTTGGTTTCATTCTGACTGATATTTTTGCCAAGTTGAAGGTTCCCTTGGAAGGGGTTGTGAAAGCTACAAAGAAGGAGAAATTTGGGTGTGCTACCTTGATAAACTGTGACTTGCCGGTTCAGGCTGATCCTCCACAGGCTGGTGTTGGGAGGCAGCCTCTGAACAACAAAGTGAGGACACTTAGGCAACAAGTTGCTATGCAGGCTGCTGAGATTGCAAGGTTGGAAGAAGAGAGGAATTACTGGAAGGCAGAGGCCTCAAAAGCAAAGGAGACCAATGAGGGAATGCTCAAGCAGATGTTTGATCTGCCCAACAAGTCTCAGGGAACTGGTCCTTCCACATCCTGACCACCTTAGCCCTAGCCCTTAGCCATCTTTTGTCTAGTGGGATCTAGCCTAGCCTAGTGCCTTAGTCTTTGTTTTCTTCTTTAGTAGTTGGATAATTCTGTAGTATGTGCTTGTATCCCCTGATTTTAATTTTTGGTTAAATGAATTGTCCTGGATGGCTAATATCATTGTTTTGTAGTTGCTTTATTTGAATTATGTTTGCATTTTGAGTTGCCTCAATGGCCATGAGCTGATTAATTCTAACACTTGGGTTATATTTTTATATGCAACCTTTTCAATGATGCCAAAAGGGGGAAGAGTAAAAGCTGATTTTGCATGATTTTATACTTAATACAAATTTGTTCCTTAATGATGGATTAATTCTCCACTGATTGATTGTCTTTTTGAGCTTACATTGTACGTCAGGACATTAAGGAGATGAAGCTATGAGTATGAATTTGTCATCATCAAAAAGGGGGAAATTGTTACCTTGGATAAGCTTGGAGTTTTGACTGATGACTGAGGAACGGATTCAAAGGACCTGTTCATTTGAATTACTGAAGCAGAATAGATAATTCATGCAAAATCATTTAATTGAGATATTATTATTTATCCTAATACTAATGTTTATCTTGATAATTATGCAGGTCTAAACGGATATGAAAAGATTGCAAAAACACAAGGATAAGGGATAAAGGATTCGGATCCTAGAAGGTAGAATCCAATTAGGATTCAAAGTCAAGGGAGCTTTGGAATTCTTATTCATCAAGACTTCTTGGCTATAAAACGTGGAGCTTATCAGCCATAGAAGTTGTACACAAATACTGAGAGCATCGAGCAAAAGCTGAGAAGAATTATTAGCTTATTTGTGTAATCAGTTAGCTACAGTAGAACTAAGTAAGAACCTGTTCCTTAGATTGAGTCTTGTAAAAGTTCAAGTCTTAGTTAAATTGTAGTACGCAAAAATAAAGTTGTAAACTGTTTAGTTCAAGTCGTGGACTTGACACAACTTCACTGATCGTGAGAAAGATCACTATAGGATTAGAGTTAGTCCTAGGTTAGTAAGAGTGAGTCTTGTAACCAAGTGGGTCTTTTTACATAGTGAAGTTGAAATCCTACTTGAGAAGTAGGTCGTGGTTTTTTGATCCCGTGTCTAGGGGTTTTTCCACGCTAAAATCTGGTGTTCAATTACTTTCAGTTTTTATTCCGCATATAGTAAAGTAAAGGAACACATTTTAAGGAACTGGTCCTTAAAATAGTAAAGTGGTGTAATCGTGGGAAATAACACCATCAACACACCAAGCCCTTCAAATCAATTTTATCACAATGTAACACATTGGCTTTGGCATGTTCAACACTCAAGGTGTGCTCAACATAAGGAATGGAGTAAGTAAAATAGTTCAACTCACAACTAACATCGACTACTCCTCTCCCTTTCTTAGAAGTATTCTTACACGCACCGAGAGGCACCTCGTCACCTCCAAAGTCACCTCCAAGACAATCCTCCTCACTAGACAAACTCCAAAGGAAGGTCTCTAGAATAGGTTCTTCATCATTATAGTCCACACGATAAAGGGTAGGACTACTAGAAATTAGGTCAACTCGACCCATACCAAGACCACTCTCCTCACTCGGAGTTCCAAACATTGGATCATCCTTAGAGCCTAACTTTACAAACCATGGAGGTTCGACTCTACTATAGACCCTAGTCCGATACAATTCACCACCACAAATGAGATTGCCTTCAAACATTAGAAATGTAAAAGCATGCACCTCAAATTCATGGTCAAACAAGGGCATAGTATCAAGACTAGGTCCTTCACTCTCACTCGAGGAGATCGAAAATGAATCGATCCATCTCACACACTAGAGACTCCTCAAGGTCACATCTGTTCTCACTACGACACAAGGAACAACCACTATCAATTAAGAAATCAAAGGGAAGAGTAAGATTATCATGCGATTCATCTTCTCCTTTATCAAATATGGGCGGGGTGTCATAACAAGGTCAACAAACAAGGTCAACTTCAACATTTTCACTAAAGAGAGGTTCAATAAAAATCGAGCTCACATCATGATGTGGCTTTTCAACCCTCTCAACTAGTGGTTCATTGGCACACACAAGTTGACCCAAAGGCTCTACACTAGTTGCGAACACATTATATTCATGCAAATCATCAACTAGTATAGAGTTTTCACTCACATTATCATAATACAAGGAAGTATCATGCTCAAGGGAGGAAGAACTATCACATACCTTTGAAGTGTCATGAATGTCTCCACCTTGTAGCTCACATTCGGCATCTCCTTCACCTTGTCTTTCCATCTCGGAACATGGTTGAGGCTCCATTGGTTTGCCTCCAAGAATCCCTACACAAGAATTCAAACACATAGAAGAAAAAGATAAAGGGTTAAGGCTAGCATAAGGGGTGTCCTCACTCTCAATTTTTCTTTTTCCCTCTTTCTTTTCCCTCATTTTTTTCCAAGGTCGGGTGAAGATTCGGGTGGTGACAACCCACTCACATCACTCAACACAACCTCTCCTTTTTCCACTCGAGAGTTGTCACCGGTCGCTCCCTTACTCCTCTCTATCTTTTGTCTCTCAAATTCGGGTGAATTGGGACGAGGCCCAAGAATACCCATAGCCGGAGTAGGTGGACTTTTCGTGTAAACCCGGAATCTCGGTCTAGGAGACTCATCACTCGATGTAGGACTTCTTGTTGACATTTTCCAACTCTTTTGTAGCACTAGTCCCACCATTGCTTGTGTTTGTAGGACTTCTTGTTTGCATATTATTGCCCATGGAATGAAGTTCTCGATCCTTGCTCCTTCGCCTTGCCAAAGAAGGTGCACCAGTAGGCACTTGGCTCTTCGCCCGGTAAGGCATAAAGTCATAAACTCTTTGCCCTACGCCCACAAGATACGCATCCTTCACCACACTATATTGCACCCTCTTCCCCTCCAACCACAGCTCACCTATCCACATATCAACATAACGCATGGGATACACGTCACACCACACATAGCATTTATAATTATTATGAGATATGAGTACCCGATCCTCCTTAGAAACCCACACTCCATCATACTTATAAGGATGCTCTAGCTTATGGCATGGTATCCTAAGCCTATCAATCAAAGAGGTGCTAATACAATTGGCATCGATATCACCAATCTTGAGCAAGTATCCTCCAATACCATATACCTCAACAACGAACCTACGTCTGCCCAAGTCTTGTACATTAGTATCCAAATGAGAATTTGGACGCCCACAAGTGTCAACACCAACAACTTGGGTCTTCCTTATCCCTCCACTAGTGGCAACGCCACTAGAACAATCTCCACTTCTCGTCACTCTCCCAACATTAGAAATGTTGTTGGAAGTCGAGGAAGGAACCTCACCATGGAACTCATAAGTGCCTCTCGCCTTGGTTCCATAGCCCATAGTACTACTCCTACTACAACCATCAACGCCCCTCACGGCATATAACCCCTTTGTAGCAAAAGCAACACCATCTCTCAAACCAACCTCCTTATGGGAATTAGAAGCATTAGGTCGCTTAGCGTACCTAGAAGATGCAAGTTTCTTCTTTTCCACGGAACAACCACTACCACCTCCCATACTAATGGAAGGTCCACTACTACTCCCTTGTACACCGCTAGCGACATTAAGAGAAGATGCATAAGAATAACCCATATGCTCATTATCATCATCAACTCTATCTATGTAACTATCATCAATATCAAATTCTTCACAAGAAGAGTAAGTAGGATCATCATACCTTGAAGCGTCACCATCTTCGATTTCTTGACTAGAGGCATAAGCATCAACACATTCTTCATCACAAGCCTCATAGTCTTCATCAATCTCACGATCATCATAGTGAACCGCTTCATCAACATAGGGGCCATGGTTTCCATCATCATAGTAATGGCCATCATCACCCTCGTAGGAACCATAGTCTCCATCATCACCATACGAGTCATAGCAACTCGCATAATCCCCACATGAGCCATAATCCCGACAATCAACATCCGACATTGTTGCAACACCAAATAACAAAACCTCCCAAAAGTCACTCCGTCATGTGTATCACTCAATAAATGAACACTCAAGAGCGAGGCCTTAACAACTTGGGAACCAAGGTAATCACAACTAGCATGTCCAAATTAAAGTTTGGAATGGAATTAATGAGACTCGATGTACGGACGACTATTTAAGTGCACACTTGAGGCCAAAAGGAGTTCTACGACTCTTCTTTGAATGCTAGTCTCCTCTACGGACGAATACCCTAATACGCTAAAGGATTAGTGTCTTTCAAGTAGGCCAATTACCTTAGAAACACTAACAAAAGGTATGGTAGAAAATGGGACACAAAAGATTTGACTCGAATTGGCACCAAACGGATTCGGAGTTGGATGAAATTTCATTTGTGATCTAGAAACTCATCATATTTAATGAATCAATTGGAGTCTATATGATGCAGCCCGAACACGTGCTGATCAAGTGTTCGATCCACCGAGGCCGATGACACGAAGCCAAGCCAAACTTCTGCACGATGTTCATATTTACTTGGCTTGGCCGAAGGAAAGTAGCTACCTTGAAGCTGAATATTCGAGCTCAAGAACCGAAGGCTTCATCTACAAGCGTGAGCTCGAAGAGGGGAGTGATCGAACCTTAACCGAGCACTCAACATCGGTGCTGAAGTAAATCCAATTAACCGAAGGAAGGGCGATCGATGTCAAGATGAGCTGAGCCAAGCGACCAAGCACCGAAGTGAAGAAGCTCGAGCTCAAGTGCTCAAAGTCACGTGTTCGGTTGAAGGAGTGACCGAACACTCACTAAAACAGCCCTGCGTGGCTTGCTCCTATTGGTCGCCTATGACCCTTTACTATCTTGTCCTTAGCTTAGTCTATAAATACAACTTTCCATTTCATTGTAAAGCAGTTGTTGTTGAATGATCAAACATAGCAAGTGCTATTGTGAGTCTCCGATGGAGCCAAACCCCGATGTGGGATTTTAAAGAACTTGTGTTATTCGGTGTTTTCGATTGAACATTTTCTTCTTGGTCATTCAGTTTGCAAGAAGCTTGTTCTTCTTGAGGACTGTTGCATATAGCATAGGTGCATCTTGACCTTTATTCGATTGAGCTTTGAGACAGGTTCCTCACTGTTCTTTTGAATCGAAGCAAGATTTGTCTTGCTTCTATCTTTTATTTCTTGTTGTTTCTTCTGCATTTTCGTGTCTTGCTTTCTCTCGGGTTTGCTTGCACCATCTTGGTATCAGAGCAAGGTTTGAGTTTGTTCTTACAACCTCAAGTCCTGTTCGTATATTCGTGCTTGTGTCTCCAGTTTCAGCTTTCTTCCTAATTGTTGATTGTTGTTAATGTGGTGTTTTACCAAAAAAAAAAAAGTAGAAAAGAAAAATTCAAAAATTCTGGTTGATTTGTTGGTGGTTTGAATCAAACACCCATTGATTCTTGTTCACCACTGTCCAAGGAGTGATTTGAGTACCCGACGTACAACATTTGTGACTAGGGTTTTTTTGACGAATTTTGGACTGTTTTGAGCTTAGTGGTGATTAAATTCGAACTCTAGTGTGTTCTTGGTTGTTTCCGATAAAGACTGGTGGTTCTTGATTTATTTGGGTTTGTTTTGTGCTTAAATTTCGAAGTTCTAAAGGTTGAATCGTCGTCCGTACACCAGAAAATTGTTACGCTTGTAACAATGAACGGACACGAGGAGCTGAGTCTTAGCTCAAATAACTTTGGACTGAATTCTTCCGTTGTTATTGTTACCGGAGTGGAAAGAAGCAATCCAAACTCTGTTGAAATGTAAACGAAGTAAAAGTGTCCGTACGCCGGAGCAAAACCTTCACTGTTCCATTGAAGAAGAAAGGGGTAAAGTTTAAAGATCAAAACCCCAGGTGAAAATTTTGTTGGCTAGAAAAGGGAATTGGATAAGGTGAAACCCTATCCGTACCAAGGAAGGACCACTCTTGTATGGACAAGAGTTGGTGTGTTCGAAAAAGATTCCGAAGAGGAATCAAAGGGTACATTCTCCTAGGATTTCACTTTTCTTGTGTTCGATAAATCTAGTTAGTAGATCTTTTGAATAATTCTTCCTACTCGAGGTCGTACTAACTCATTTGAGCTTATAGGAAATCGTGCGTGGGGTGACCGAAGTCCAACTTTCGTAGAAAATTATTTGACTTCCCGAAGCGCAGCAGTAAATAGCATCGTTCCATCCGGTCATATCAATTCAGTCATCCCGAAGGAGACATTGTAACTTGTCAAATTCGCAGGAACTGAGAGAAGTTGATCAACCGAGGAAGCCATTGGCTACAAGTTCTTGAGTGACCAAAACCGAACCCATAAATTGAGTGGACCCGAGTGCCACCCATCAAAAGGTGAGAGAGTGTGTGAGGTGATTTCTAACCTTTAACATTTTATTTGGTCTTTGATTTTCGCAAGTACCATGGCTGGGAATGGAGGCAATGGCAAGAGAATTGAGAAGCCTGAAGTGTCGTTAGCCGATCTTATGGCTGCAATACAAGGCATCAGTGCCGAAGTAAGAGGAATGAGGGCTCGAGTAGCTCAACTCGAGCAAGGAAGTGTGTCCGTGGCCTTACCTGGGTCCGGCGCTGGAACTAGCAACTCCACTCCGATGAAACCTGAGCTGTTTGCTGAGCTCATTCCACCACACCAGTTAAAGAGTGAGGCAATTCGAAGAGAAGTTTTGGGCAATCCCAAAACACAGCAAAACTTGGGCAATCCCCAAGCTGGAAATCAACACTTGGGCATTCCCCGAAGTGAAAGAGTACCACTTCCAATGGCCCGAAGACAAATTGAGGTCGTTGACGAAGAGGTAGACGAAGGAGAATTTCCTGATGCCGAACCTGAATATGAGCAGCCGTTCGCTCAATGAAAGCAAGCTCACCGAGGTCGTGGAAATTTCCGAGGAAAAGGCCGAGGCACAAACATTGAACGACATATGGAGCGTGAGGCTGATGACTATTATGATGAGTATCCCGAACAAGTTCTTGGTGTTCGAGACTCAAACTTGACCAGTGTAAAGATCACTATTCCACCCTTTAAAGGAACTAGCGATCCAGATGAGTATCTTGAATGGAAGTTTAAAATGGAGCGAATCTTTGAAACCAATGAGATGACCGATGAGAGAAAAGCTGCCCATGCCATTGCTTCGTTCGAAGCGTATGCATCTAAATTGTGGGAAGCTGACAAAAGGCATAGACGAAGGAATGCCTATCCTGAAGTCATTACTTGGGCACAGTTGAAGAGAGCAATGGACGCTAAGTATTTGAGTGCTAAGTATAGGCAAACTCAATTACCAAAGCTCTATGAGCTGAAGCAAGGGTCCAAGTCAGTCCAAGAATATCATGATGAATTCGAAAGAGTTCGATTGAATCTTGATCTGGTAGAAGATGAAGAGCAAGCAACTATTCGATTCAAAAATGCTTTGGATCGGGATGTGTCATCTCAATTGAGGCTACACATGTACCACGCGTTGGAAGATCTGTTCGAAGCTGCCACCGAAGCTGAGAGATTGGTGAAGGACGATAAGGCAAATCGGTATCGAGGAGTCACTGCTTTAACTCTTTTGAACCGAGGTAAAGAATGGAAGAGTCCAAATCCAACAAGTGCCAACACTGTTCGAGATTCGAAGAAACCCTTCGAAAGGGGCGTGACCGTTAACCAACCAAGAGAAGTGAGAGGTAAAGTTCAACTCAACTCTCCTGGTGCTTCAAATATTCAGTGTCATAAATGCAAAGGTTATGGCCACATGGCAAAAGAGTGTCCAACTCGCAAAGTTATGCTTTTGCTCGAAGAAGAGGACAACCAAAGAGAAAATCTCTTCCATGCCCGATGTCGAGTGAGGGGGAAGGTGTGTTCGATGATCATCAACTCAGGTAGTTGTGAAAATGTGGTGAGACAAACCTTGGTTTCACAAATGGGACTACCTACTTTGAAGCATCCCCACCCTTATAAATTACAATGGTTGAATGAGTGTGGAGAATTGAGGGTTGTAAAACAAGTGTGTATCAAGTTCAGAACAGGCGAATATCAAGATGAGATGATGTTCGATGTGGCGCCGATACAAGCAAGTCATTTGCTATTGGGTCGACCGTCGCAGTATGATCGGTCGATTGTGCATAATGGAAGATCCAACACTTACACTGCAAAGCTCGAAGGGAGGAGTTTTATACTCAAACCCTTGTCTCCAAAACAAGTCACCGAGGACTATAAACGGATGAAAGAATTGAAAGAAGCGGCCAAAGCTAAGCTGCCGATGGGAATAAAAATTGGGGCCGAAGACAAAGACTCACCGCCCGAGGTAAGAACTGTCTGTGCAATCATGCAACCGGGTGAGTTTCTACGAGGCCACGACAACGATCAGATGATGATTTGGCTCGTGCACAAGGGTATCCTTCTAAACTCTAATGATGATTTTTCTAACGATAACCCTTTGCCTAGTGCTGTACAAAGTGTTTTGCAGGACTTCGTACCGGGGTCTCAAATCCCCAACAAACCTGCATACTGGTGTAATCCCGAAGACACCAAAGAGCTGCAAAGCCAGGTTGATGAGTTGCTGAACAAGGGCCTTGTTCGAGAGAGCTTGAGTCCTTGCGCCGTTCCTGTTATCCTTGTCCCGAAAAAAGATGGAACATGGCGAATGTGCATTGATTGCCGAGCAGTCAACAAAATAACGGTAAAGTATCGTCATCCTATCCCTCAATTAGATGACATGCTAGACGAGTTAAGTGGTTCTTCATGCTTTATCAGTGGCACGATGTCTACCTCTTCAAGAATGGGAGGGCTTGTGTGCCAGTGTTATCGTGGAGAGAGCTCTTAGTTCGAGAAGCTCACTCCGGAGGCTTGATGGGACACTTCGGTGTCGACAAAACTCTTGGTATCTTAACCAAGCAGTTCCATTGGCCAAAAATGCAACGAGATGTGGAAAAGCTTTGCAACACTTGCCTCGTTTGCAAGAAAGCTAAATCAAAGTCCAACCCTCATGGTTTGTATATCCCGTTACCCGTGCCTGATCGACCTTGGGTTGATTTATCCATGGACTTTATGTTGGGGTTACCGAGGTTGAGGGGTGGGCATGATACCATCTTTGTTCCTTGCAAAAAGTGTGATGATGCACAACATGTAGCTACTTTGTTTATTGCTAATGTGTTAAAATTGCATGGTGTGCCTCGTACTATTGTGAGTGATCGAGACTCAAAGTTCTTGAGTCATTTTTGGAAGTGTTTGTGGGGTGCCCTCGGCACCAAATTACTATTCTCGACGTCTCACCATCCTCAGACTGATGGACAGATCGAGGTAGTTAACCGAACCTTGGGATCGTTGCTTCGGGCAATGACCTAAGGTAAGGTCGGAAACTGGGCTGATCGTTTGCCCATGATGGAGTTCGCATACAATCGAACGGTGCATCGAATGATCAATATGACCCCGTTCAAATATGTGTATGGTTTTAATCCTTTGATTCCACTTGATTTTAACCCCATTGCCTCGAGATTCTGTTACTGATTTTGAAGGTACTCGACGAGCCACTACCTTGATCGAGTTGCATGAAAAGGTGAAGAAGAACCTCGAGGAAGCTTATGCAAAGGTTTCATCAAAGAATAATAAGGGGCGTAAGAAGTTGGAATTAAATAAGGGGATTGGGTTTAGGTTCACTTCCGAAAGGAACGCTTCCCGAACCAAATGAAAAGGAAAGTTGGCTCGTCGAGGGGATGGTCCATTTCAAGTGTTGACCAAGATCAACAACCATGCTTACGTGATCAACCGTCCTGGTGAGTATAACGTGTCCAACACCTTTAATGTTGCTGACTTAGTTCCTTGTGCTATAGGTCAAACATTGGAGGACGAGGAGGGCTCGATTTCGAGGACGAAATCTTCTCAAGAAGGGGAGGATGAGGCATCCCGAACACGTGCTGATCAAGTGTTCGATCCACCGAGGCCGATGACACGAAGCCAAGCCAAATTTCTGCACGATATTCATATTCACTTGGCTTGGCCGAAGGAAAGCAACTACCCCAACAAGCTTGAGCTCGAAGAGGGGAGTGACCGAACCTTAACCGAGCACTCAACATCGGCGCCGAAGTAAATCCAATTAACCGAAGGAAGGGCGATCGATGTCAAGATGAGCTGAGCCAAGCGACCAAGCACCGAAGTGAAGAAGCTCGAGCTCAAGTGCTCGAAGTCACGTGTTCGGTTGAAGGAGTGACCGAACATTCACTAAAACAGCTCTACGTGGCTTGCTCCTATTGGTCGCCTGTGACCCTTTAGTATCTTGTCCTTAGCTTAATCCATAAACACTCATTTCCATTTCATTGTAAAGCAGTTGTTGTTGAATGATCAAACATAGCAAGTGCTATTGTGAGTCTCCGATGGAGCCAAACCCTGACGCGGGATTTTAAAGAACTTGTGTCATTCGGTGTTTTCGATTGAACGTTTTCTTCTTGGTCATTCAGTTTGCAAAAAGCTTCTTCTTCTTGAGGACTGTTGCATAGCATAGGTGCGTCTTGACCTTCATTCGATTGAGCTTTGAGACAGGTTCCTCACTGTTCTTTTGAATCGAAGCAAGATTTGCCTTGCTTCTATCTTTTATTTCTTGTTGTTTCTTCCGCGTTTTCGAGTCTTGCTTTCCCTCGGGTTTGCTTGCACCACTTGATGTTTGGAAACTGTTCGGAAACCGTTGCGAACGTTCTGTCCCAAACTGGAATTTTCTAGAAAATGTGTGCTTCGCTATCGCGTGCTAAGGGTCGCGATCGCGAAGTTTATGTCTTCCCTTAGCGTGATTGCGCCAGACCTTGCGCGATCGCGCAGGTCTGCAGTGCAGAACCAGAATCCCGACTGCAATTTCAGTTTTTGGCACACAAACCACCCCGATTCGACTTACTACTTAGTTCCAATGATACCCAATGGTGTTTTCAACTATAACAACCAATTTCCAATTGTCTTAAACCTCTAACAAACAACAGCAAAGCTTCGATTCAAGTTTGAAGCGTTTTTTCAAGAAATTTTCAACTTTGGATTTTGATTTTCGAAATTATCGAATCCTAACACCAAAACACGAGATATGGGTATCAAAACGACGGGTATACAATAAGGAACAAACCCCAATACTTTTTAACACTCGGGGATTCGATTCCAACCCAATCAACCATTTTTTTCAACTTTTCTAGTTTTTCTATTTTTTTTTTTTTTGTTTTTCTTCCTTTACAAGAACAACAAAATAAGGTTACTAACACGTTGAACAAGGAATGGGGGTTTGTAAGAACATAACCCGAGCCTTGCTCTAATACCAACTGATGCAATGGAAAACGAGCGGAAACTAAACACGATACAAATAATGCGGAAGCGATAAAACACAAGATAGATGATATCAATGATATCGGAAAACAAGGATTGGGGAGTCAAGAAACGAGAAGAAAGAACGGATAATTGGAATACAAGACATGAATTTAATTATCCAAAAAGAGAGAATAAAACTCGAACCTTACAAGGAATTTACGCTAGTGGTGAATCTCCATAGATTCCAAGTCGTACAAGATTCTTGAAGCCTCGGGCTTCAGACTAGAAAGGCTCGGCCTTCTCTTATTCTCTCTTCTCAAATGTTCATACAAAGTAAACTATGAAATGAAAGAGCTAATGTGCTATTTATACATTTACAATGATAAATGGACAAAATTGCCCCTGCAGCTGTTTCTGGCTCGCTGCTCAGCTCCTCTTCATCTCGATCGCGCTAGGAGAGCTCGCGATCACGCAGCACATGATTCAACCCATCGCGATAGCGCAACAGAGCTCACGATCGCAGGACAAGCTGGGTATCTCCTCCACGCCATCGCGCCCAAAGTGGCGCTGTCGCGCAGGGCAACTAAGGCCTCTTCGCGATCGCGCAGGCAGTGTCGCGATCACGAAGAACAGTTGTTCTTCCGCAGGTAGTAAGCTCCCAGTGTGCTGCCCTGTTTTGCCCTGTTTTGGGCTGCCCTATTTCCTATCCTGTTTCCTCCGTTCTCGGCACTCCTTTGCATGATCTTCAAGACGTTTCCGGAGCCCTTGACTTGCATTCCTTGTGCTCTCAAGCTTGGTTCTTGATGGTTGTCGTTTAGGCCGATTTATATTGCATCACATGAGTATCAAGTACATCACTCCTAGGTATCGTCAAGAGCAACTCAAGAAGCTTTATGATCTAAAGCAAGGTGTCAAGACGGTTCATGAGTATTGTGATGACTTTGAGAAGACTCGGATGGCCTTGGATATGGACACCGAAGATGAGGAACAAGCCGTGATCCGGTTCAAGAATGGCTTGAGCTATGATATAGCTTCACAATTGAGATTGCATGCTTATCTTTCACTTCAAGAAGTCCTTGATGCTGCCATTCAAGTCGAGCAATGACTTAAGGATGAAAGGTCCAACCGTTACAAGAGCAACACTTCCACTCCCGTGAGCAAACCAAAGGAATGGAAGAATCCTACTCCTAATGCAAGATTCCCAAATGCAAGTGGTACAAGTGGTGCAAGTGCTAGCAAAGATGTGAAGAAGCCATATGAGAAGTACACATCCAATGTGGGAGGTAACTCTAAAACCCAATTGAATACTCCTACTTCTTCTTCAATTCAATGCCACAAATGCAAGGGGTATGGTCACTTTGCTAAAGAGTGTCCTATGAAAAGGACCATGATTGTTGTTGGTGATGGTTCTTATGAACAAGAGAGTGAACCGGAGGATTAGGGAGATGAGGGAGTAGAGGATGATGTGGAGGATGAAGATCCTCATACTTTTCTAGTTGTGAGGAGGAGTTTGGGTGCCATGATTGTGGAGGATAGTGAGACCTTGCAAAGGGAATATCTGTTCCATGCTAGATGCCGAGTCAAGGGTATTGTTTGCTGTATGATCATTGACTCGGGAAGTTGCGCTCATGTTGTGAGTCAATCACTTGTTACCCAATTGAAATTATCTACCTCGAAACACCCCAAACCTCGTTTGGGATGGTTTAGTGAGTGTGGGGAGCTAAAAGTGGTGAAACAAGTGATGATTAAGTTCAAAATGGGGAGCTATGTGGATGAACACATGTTCGATGTGGTACCTATGCAAGCATGCCACCTTGTATTTGGAAGGCCATGGCAATTTGATAGATATGTGGTTCATGATGGTCGTGTCAACACTTACACGGTCAAATATGAAGGAAGGAAATTTGTGCTTAAACCCTTGACTCCCAAGCAAGTAAGTGAGGATTACAAGCGAATGAGGGAGTTAAGAGAGGCGGCAAAGGCTAAGTCTGTTGTTGAGACTAGTCCTTTGGCCGAAAGCTTGGTGGCAATCCCACCATCTTCTACCGGTAGCTTATGTGCCATGATGCATCCAGGTGAACTCTTGAGAGGGAATGATGGCAACAAGCTACTCCTTTGCCTAGTACATAAAGGTATGATTCTTGCATCCGATGTTGATTCATTACCTAACCCTTTACCTAGTGCAATTGAGAATGTTTTGAAGGTATTTTAAGATATGTTCCCGGAAGAGATGCCGACTGGTCTTCCTCTATTGAGGGGGATAGAATACCAAATTGATTTTATCCCGGGGTCTCAAATTCCAAACAAACTGGCTTATAGGAGCAATCCGGAGGAAACAAGAGAATTGCAAAAGCAAGTTGATGAATTACTCACTAAAGGCTTGGTGAGGGAAAGCTTGAGTCCTTGTGTCATGCCCGTGATCCTTGTTCCCCAAAAGGATGGCACTTGGAGAATGTGTGTTGATTGTCGGGCCGTGAACAAAATAATGGTAAAGTACCATCATCCCATTCCCCGACTTGATGATATGTTAGATGAATTGAGTGGTTCATGTGTCTTTACCAAAATAGACCTTAGGTCCGGTTACCATCAAATCCGGATGAAACCCGGGGACGAATGGAAAACCGCATTCAAGACCAAGTTTGGTCTCTATGAATGGTTGGTGATGCCCTTTGGGCTCTCCAACGCACCTAGTACTTTTATGAGACTAATGAACCATGTGTTGAAACCATTTATCAATAAATTTATGGTTGTCTATTTTGATGATATCTTGATTTATAGTAAGTCAATACATGATCATGTTGGCCACTTGAGTCAAGTGCTTGAAGTGCTCAGAGCCGAAAAGCTCTATGCCAATTTGAAAAAGTGTGCCTTTTGTGTGGAGAAGGTTGTATTCCTTGGGTTTGTCGTGAGCGCCCAAGGAGTGGAGGTGGATGAGTCCAAGGTGGAGGCAATTCGTGATTGGCCTACTCCTACCACCGTGACTCAAGTGAGGAGCTTTCATGGTCTTGCTAGTTTTTATAGACGATTCGTGAAAGAATTTAGCTCCATTGCCGCTCCACTCACCGAATTGGTGAAGAAGGACCAACCATTTGTGTGGGGAGAGCCTCAAGAGAAGGCCTTCCAAGAATTGAAAAGTAGGTTGAGTACTGCCCCTCTATTGCAATTGCCCGACTTTGGAAAGGCATTTGAGGTTGAATGTGATGCCTTGGGGGTGGGAATTGGTGGTGTTTTAATGCAAGATGGAAAACCCATAGCCTACTTTAGTGAGAAATTGAAAGGGGCCTCCTTGAATTACTCTACGTATGACAAGGAGTTGTATGCCCTAGTAAGAGCTCTTGCTCATTAGCAACATTACCTATGGCCTAGGGAGTTTGTAATTAAGAGTGACCATGAGCCACTCAAACATCTTAGGGGCCAAGAGAAGCTAAACAAGAGGCATGCCAAGTGGGTTGAGTTCATTGAGTCTTTTCCGTGTGTTGTTCAATACAAAAAGGGGAAAGGCAATGTTGTGGCGGATGCGCTTTCTAGGAAGTTTGCTCTTGCCACTACTCTCACCTCTAAGCTCATGGGTTTTGAGAGAATCAAGTTGATGTATTTTCATGACCCCAAGCTAAAGAGCATCCATGGAGCTCTAGAGAAAGGGGAGAGAGTTGAAAAATACTAATGGGTTAATGGCTACATTTTCAAAAATGGTAGAGTGTGCATACCCGATTCCTCAAGGAGGGAATTACTTGTGCAAGAGGCCCATTGTGGAGGACTCATGGGTCACTTTGGGACAAGAAAGACTTTGGCCATTCTTAAAGAACAATTCCATTGGCCAAAGATGGGGGTGCATGTTGAAAAGTTTTGCAATAATTGTTTTGAGTGCAAGCATGCTAAATCCAAAGGAGAACAACCCTCTCCCCGTACCTACTAGCCTGTGGTTGGATATATCAATGGACTTTATCATGAGATTACCACGGATTGGGGGGGCGATAATAGCATTTATGTTGTTGTGGATAGGTTCTCCAAAATGGCTCACTTCATTCCATGTAAAAAATGTGATGATGCACAACTTGTTGCTTCTTTGTTCATTGACAATGTTTTAAAGTTGCATGGTGTGCCTCAAACCATAGTGAGTGATAGGGACACCAAGTTCCTAAGCCATTTTTGGAGGAGTTTATGGGGTGCCCTTGGCACCAAGCTTTTGTTCTCCACGTCCCACCACCCACAAATGGATGGCCAAACCGAGGTGGTGAACCGAACCTTGGGTGCTCTTCTTAGAGCCATGACCCGAGGTAAGGCCGGGACTTGGATAGATATATTGCCACTTATGGAGTTTGCCTATAATCGTACATTGCATAGCATGATTGGCATGACTCACTTTGAGTGCGTTTATGGTTTTAACCCCTTGATTCCCCATGGTCTAACCCCTTTGCCAAGGGAAATGGTTGTTAATTTTGAAGGTAAAGCTAGAGCCAAGGCTTTGGTTGAACTCTATGCAAAGGCAAAGAAGAATTTGGAGGAAGCTTATGCAAACGTTGCCTCCAAGAAAAACAAAGGACGCAAGAAGGTTTCCGCAAGAAGGGTGACTATGTGTGGCTGCACTTGCGAAAGAAAGGTTTCCAAACCTTAGGAAAAGGAAGTTGGCACCCCGAGGAGATGGCCCATTCCAAGTGCTTTCGAAGATAAACAACAACGCCTATGTGGTCAACTTGCCAAGTGAGCATAATGTTTCTAATACATTTAATGTTTGTGACTTGGTTCCTTTGGATGTAGGGGATGGCGAGGTCGTGGATGATAATGCTTCAATTTCGAGGACGAAATCTTCTCAAGAAGGGAAGGATGATAAGAACCAAACCCCTACAAGACCCTTCACACGGAGCCAAGCTAAGGAGATCCAAGGAGTGCTTTTACACTTGGTGAGGAGAGGCCTAGAAGAAAGAAGCGATAGGAAGCCATTCCGGGTGACCTCACTAGGCCTCACGCCTAAGGAGGAAGGAGGCCCAGCACATCCAGGCACCCCACCTAGCCCAGGCGCCCCGCCTGGAAACCTCACTGCCTAAGAGTACCAAATTGCACAGGCGGGCTGCCCACCTAGGCGCCCCTACCCAGGCGCCCCGCCAGACCCAAGCGCCCCTCCCAGCCTCAGGCACCCAACTTCAGCACAAGCCAGGCACCCCTCCCAGTCTAAGGCGCCCCTCCCAGCTGCTGAACTTATGTTTCTTTTACTGTTTTGCCCTACGTGGCTTATTTGATAAACCTTATTAGTAAGGGTATTTGGGTCATTGTGTAAGCTTGGGAAACACTATAAAAACCAAAGTATAACTTGTGATGCAGCCCAAACACGTGCTGATCAAGTGTTCGATCCACCGAGGCCACTGACACGTAGCCAAGCCAAACTTCTACACGATGTTCACATTTACTTGGCTTGGCCGAAGGAAAGCAACTACTCCGAAGCTGAGTATTCGAGCTCAAGAACCGAAGGCTTCACCTACAAGCTTGAGCTCGATCAAGGGAGTTACCGAACCTTAACCGAGCACTCAACGTCCGTGCCGAAGTAAAATTCAGTAACCGAAGGAAGGGCGATCGATGTCAAGGATGAGCTGAGCCAAGAGACCAAGCACCGAAGTAAAGGAGCTCGAGCTCAAGTGTTTGAAGTCACGTGTTCGGTTAAAGGAGTGACCGAACACTCACTAAAATAGCCCTGTGTGGCTTACTCCTATTGGTCGCCTGTGACAATTTACTATTTTGTCCTTAGCCTAGTCTATAAATACTCCTTTACATTTCATTGTAAGAGTGAGTCTTTTATGAATATTGAACATAGCAGTTGCGATTGAAGCGTCTCCGATGGAGCCGAATCCCGACGTGGGAATTTTAAAGAACTTGTGTCAATCGGTAAGAGTCGTTTGAACATTTTCTTATTGGTCATTGAATTTGCAAAAAGCATTGTCTTTCTTGAGGATTGTGGCTTAGTATAGGTGATTATTAACCTTCATTTAATCGAGCTTGAGACAAGTTCCTCACTGTTCTTTCGAATCGAAGCAAGTCTTGTCTTGCTTCTATCTTTTATTCCTTGTTATTTCTTCCGCATTTTTGTATCTAGCTTTCCCTCGGGTTTTGCTTGCACCATCTTGGTATTAGAGCAAGGTTTGAACTTGTTCTTACAACCTCAAATCCTGTTCGTTTATTCGTGCTTGTGTCTCCAGTTTCAGCTTTATTCCTTGTTGTGGATTGTTGTTGCTATGGTGTTTACAAAAAAAAAAAAAAAAAAAAAAAAAGTAGAAAAAGAAACATTCAAAAATTTTGGTAGATTTGTTGGTTGTTTGAATCAAACAACCATTGATTCTTGTTCACCACCATCCAAGGATTGATTTAAGTGCCTAACGTACAACATTTGTGACTAGGGTTTCTTGATGAATTTTTGGACTGTTTGAGCTTAGTGGTGACTGATTTCGAACCCCAGTGTGTTTTTGGTTATCTTCTATGAAGACTGGTGGTTCTTGATTGATTTGGGTTGTTTTGTACTTAAACTTCGAAGTTCTAAGATTGGAACAGTCGTACGTACACCGGAAAATTGTTGCATTTGTAACAGTGAACAGACACGAAGAGCTGAATCATAGCTCAAAGAACTTTGAACTAAATTCCTCCGTGGTTGTTGTTATCGGAGTTGAAAGAAGCAACCCAAACTCTGTTGAAATTCGTGGTCAGTGAATTAAGTTAAAGTGTCCGTACACCGGAGCAAATCTTCACTGTTCCATTGAAGAGAAAGGGGTAAAGTGTAAAGATCAAAAACCCCAGGTGAAATTTCGTCGGCTCGAAAAAGGGAATTGGATAAGGTAAAAACCCTATCGGTACCAAAGAGGGACCACTCTTGTACGGACAAGAGTTGGCGTTTCGAAAAGGATTCTGAAGAGGAATCGAAGGGTAGATTCTCCTGGGTTTTCACTTTTCTTGTGATCGATAAATCTAGTTAGTGGATATCTAGAGTAATTCTTCCTACTCGAGGTCGTACTAACTCATTTGAGCTTATAGGAACTCGTGCGTGGGTGACCGAAGTCCAAATTTCGTAGAACATTCTTTGACTTCCGAAGCACAGAGTAAATAGCATCCGTTCCATCGAGTCGTATCAATTCACTCATCCTGAAGGAGACATTGTAACTTGTCAAATTCGAAGGAACTGAGAGAAGTTGATCAACCGAGGAAGCCATTGGCTACAAGTTCTTGAGTGACCAAAAAAAAAACAACCCATAAATTGAGTGGACCTGAGTGCCACCCATCAAAGGTTAGGGAGAGTGTGCGGTGATTTCTAACCTTAACATTTTGTTTGGTCTTTGATTCGTGCAGGTACCATGGCTGGGAACTGAGGCGATGTCAAAGGCATTGAGAAGCCGAAAGTGACGTTAGCCGATCTCATGGCTGCGATACAAGGCATCAGTGCCGAAGTAAGAGGAGTGAGTGCTCGAGTAGCTCAACTCGAGCAATGAAGTGTGTTCGTGGCCTTACCTGGGTCCGGCGCTGGAACTAGCAACTCCACTCCGATGAAACCTGAGCTGTATGCTGAGCTTGTTCGACAACACCAGTTGAAGAGTGAGGCAATTCGAAGAGAAGTTTTGGGCAATCCCCAAACATAACAAAACTTGGGCAATCCCCAAGCTGGAAATCAACACTTGGGAATTCCCCGAGGTGAAAGAGTACCACTTCCAATGGCCCGAAGACAAATTGAGGTCGTTGATGGAGAGGTGGACGAAGGAGAATTTCCTGATGCCGAACCTGAATATGAGCAGCCGTTCGCTCCACGAAGGCAACTCACCGAGGTCGTGGAAATTTTCGAGGTCGAGGCCGAGGCGCAAATGTTGAACGACATATTGAGCGAAAGGCTGATGACTACTATGATGAGTATCCCGAACCGATTCGAGGTGCTCGAGATTCAAGCCTGAACAGTGTCAAGATCACTATTCCACCCTTTAAATGAACTAGTGATCCGGATGAATATCTTGAATGGAAGCTTAAAATGGAGCGAATCTTCGAAACCAATGAGATGACCGAAGAGAGAAAAGTTGCACATGCCCTTCGTTCGAAGCATATGCATCTACGTGGTGGGAAGCAGACAGAAGGGTGAGACGAAGGAATATCTATCCCGAAGTCACTACTTGGGCACAGTTGAAGAGAGCAATGGATGCCAAGTATTTGAGTGCCAAGTATAGGCAAACTCAATTCCAAAAGCTCTATGAGTTAAAGCAAGGGTCCAAGTCAGTTCAAGAGTATCATGATGAGTTCGTGAGAATTCGATTGAATCTTGACCTGGAAGAAGATGAAGAGCAAGCCACTATTCGGTTCAAAAATGGCCTAGCTCGGGAGGTGTTGTTGAACCCCAAAAATAACCCCTTTCTTTAAGAAAAGACAGGTTTCGGGTATATTTCAACAAAATGGGATTCCAAAGGGTTTCTTTAGAGTCGCCACCTAATTTAAGGATTATTAGGAACCTAAGTTAACTAAAGAGTGCAATTTATTCTTTAATTAAATAAAATTAAATTAAAACTCAGAGATTCTGAGTAAGTGGTTCTTTTAAATTCGAAAGAAGGTCCCTAATGGGAGCACGTTCGAAAATCCGCTAAATGCGGTTAATCCGGCGGTTTTCACGTATTTGTTAAGGATAATAAGTATATAAAGCTAATTTTATACAAGGATAACAGGATTAATATAAATAAGATAAGATTTTAATTATGCCGATACTAGATAAATAAATATCAAATTTGAGATTAAATAAATAATTAAATAATGATTGATTGGTTAATTAATTAAATAAATAAAGGCTAAATGAAATTGGATAAATAAATGAAACAAACTAAGTAAATAATTAGATAATAATAAAAGATTAATTAATTAATTAATTAAATAGATAAATGAATAAACAAATAAATAACTTAATTAAATAAATGAATACTTATTAAATTAATATTAAGTAAAGGAGTAAATGAATAATAATTGATTAATTAATTAAATATTTAACAGATTAAATAAATAAATAATTAATTGAAATTAAATAAATTAGATTAGGTAAATAAATGAATAATGGATTAAAATTTAATTGATTAACTAAATAAATAAATTAGATTAAATAAATAAATAGTTGAATATTTAATATAATAAATGAAGAAGCAATTCAAATGCGATTTATGACGAGGGTACGATTTTAAGTCGAATTTGATTTTACACTCATTAATTGACAAATGATTCTAAACATCCATAAATTAATTGGCGATTCGAAAAGAAATGATACAAAGCATTCATATAAAACAATTTAAGTAATTTACAATAGTTATTCACAATTCAAATATCATTTCTATCCTACAGGGCTCCTAATCCGGTCTATGGGAAAATCCTATACAACATGCATTTTCTAAGGGAGCGGGGAAAGATGGAGTTTAGAAGATAGAACCCGGAAGCGCAAACTCAATCATTGAGCATTGGACTTTGTGATTTTCATTTTTTCTTTCTTTTACATTTTTCGGGGATATCAAGTCCCGAAAATGTGGAGCGGATCAAATAACATCCAAATGCATGCCATCCCCATTTGTGAGTTTTTGACCAACTCGATCCCAAGAGTGGATCATGCCAATAAAAATACAGAATCAATTAGCAAGTGAGCAAAACAATTTCACCATAGTTATGCAAAAAGTATATAACATGCAAATTTCAAACAAGTCACAAATTCAAGCTTCTCTTGGATCGATTTCATGTGACCATCAGTTTCATTCAAAAGGTGTTATTGGACAACTTTCACAGGATCAACAACATTTAAAATGAAAGGGGAAAACAATCAATCTTAGGCTATGTCGTATATATTTAATTAAATAATCACAGAACCAGCTTGTGTATGGAAGAGTCAGACTAACAGGAGCCAAAGAGAACCATAAATAAAAATGACAGTTGAAACATGAAAAAGATGACATTTTATTTCCAGATGACTAAAAAAAAATATCCACATGTGAAGACGTATCCATCGGTAGACTAATTAAATGGAGGAAGAAGAAGGTCTTATAACAATCAGTAGTATCAATTCTTCCACAATTCTTATGTTAATTTTCTTAAATAAAGTGACACGAGCAAACAAAGTCTAGATCTTTAAGCTTAAGACTAATGAATCCTAAGGAAATGCAGCTATCCTATATTAACAAAAACCAACAAGATTTCCATTAAAACTCACAGAGGACATTGAAACAGTTGACTGACTAAAACTACTAACACCCTGCAGGCAGGCAGAAACCAGATCTTATAGAGTTGAAGCAGGCAGGAACCAGACATCAGGCCAAATATTCAAACTAATCAAGTCTTTCATGTCATCTTAGTGAAATAGACTAAATCCTAAGTAGATCACAAACAAGGAAATGTAGACAAAGAGAAATTGATTATCACTTACTGGATGCCTTCCCTCATCGCTTTAGCTATATTAACTAAAAAAAATACACATTATACCACATAACCAACCTCGAGGCATAGAAAAACAGAACAACAAACCACTATTCTTGTTTAATTAGAATGCAAAGGAAATCAAACATTAAAAAGAATGAATTAGAACAGGCTGAATAGAAACCTAAGCCTGAAATGGAACTACTCAATACAGCATCTTTTCAGACTTCTAGGTTTGAGAAACATAACAGAAACCACTCTTCCACCTACTGACTAGTAACAATCTTAACAACCTAAATAGGAACCTAGAATGACTTTCAAACCCCTCCAAGAAACCTGCACTCTCACTTCGGACCTACTACAATTAGAAACTAACCAAACGCTAACACTCTCACTGCCTGCAACAACTCCAGATTCCTAGAACCAACTGCAAGCCACTAAGACCAACTCATAATCAACTTCATCATCTAGGAAAACAAACAATACCATCCTCACATCTTCCTTACTCACACACCTGCGCATCAGCTGAAACAGAGCAAAACAACTTCCCCCAAGCAACACAAAAGCCTATACATCATGAACAAACACAACTAACTCCTAAACAGGCTGCAAACATCCACTCACTTACAGCCCACCCTGAACACCTTTCACTCACAGAACAACTAATGAAACATCACAGCCTCCCTAACTCCTTGACATCCTTATACAGACTATTCATTTCAACAACCAAACAGCCCCTGCACTACTCCTCTATTTACTACAGCCTCCCTGAACCTTACCAGACCCCAGCACACATATCTTCACCACACAGACAACCTGAGAACAACCCTCAAGCCAACCAAAGCAGACCTCTTCATTCTTAGAAGATCTGAAACAACTTCAAATAAAAGACTTGAACAGCCTATTTCATTAACTCACAGATATATTGGGAAAACAGACCAACATTTAGGAACTTAGGGGGGCCTTGAAATCCTGACCAACAAGAATATTTCAGGACTGGAGAAAAGAAACCTAAGGACTGAAACATCAACTTCAAACTGGGACAATTTAGGACCATTCACACCTAGCTATACAATCATTCAGAAACAGCATTTGTAGTCGAGCAAAAATAGAAAAATCATGTTTTTACTACATAACAAACCACTGTGATTTCCTACTTAACACCCATCCAGTTAATCATTAAGATTGATGCACATCTTTTAAACTATGGCAATCACAAAAACATATTCAGCATTAATGCGTATTGAGCATAAGAACAAAAGACAGTAAAAGGAAAGGAATAGCTATTACCTATAGCAAATCAGTGAACGAAAACCAATGGATCTGAATTCGACTCGAACAAAAGCGAAGACTCGAACGAGGTCGACGACTTGAATGATAAAGAAGCGTCGCGAAAATGATAAAGCGATAATAGCAGACCAATACCAGGAACACAACCAGAAAAACAGAACACTCACTGTATATTTTTTGAGAGAAAAAGTTGAACTCCAAATCTATTTTCTACTGCTGTTTTTTTTATGCAAATTTTCAGAACCCCTCAAATAATGAGTAAAAGATGCTTTTATACCTGTGCAGCTAGGGTTTTTAGGGCCTTTGAAATCCCTAGCCGACCCTTACTCTTTTGCTTTTCCCTTTGAAAACCAAGGTCGAAATAGTATAATCCTTTCGGATTGTACTAATTTCACCATGATTTTCAAGGGAAATGGACGTTGAATCCTTTCTACGGCTCGGATTGATCCGCGATTCAAAATGGAGTGCTAGGATCGATTGAGTGCTTGTACTAGAGAGAGGGAAAAGGAATGGGGACCAGTTGAGTATGAATCTCTTGGACTGATTCGTGACTAGGAGGGAAGGGGATTGAGATCGCGGGTCAAAAATTTGGGGCTTCGGGTCGCAATTGGGGAAGATGGGTAAAGGCTTTTCTGAAAAGGGAAAGAGTTGTGTAATGTGTGCGTGTGATGCATTGTATATTTATTTTGCATAGATAAGTTGAGATTTAAGGGGATAATTTAGGTAGATGAAATAATTGCGCGTGTAGGCTGATTTTAAATTATAGGAATGAATTTAACCCCTTTTTTGGATAATTGGTTAAATAAAAGGGGTTGCGTGGATGGACTGAAATCAAGGATGTACATTGGCAATTGTAGCCCCTTTCTTTTGGTTTTAAACCATTACTTTTGATTTTTCCAAAATTGGCTTTAATTTTAAAAATAATTAGATCTTTATTTAAACCTTCGGGACAAAATTAGGTGTCAACAGCTGCCCCTCTTTTCCCGGAAAGGATGAAAGAGTTTTCAGGGTAAAGAAGTTGACGGGAAACCAATTTTGTCATGATAAAGCCGAGGACTTTGATTCGAAGGACCAAAGTGCGAGGTTTATGAGCATGGCCGAACTCCAGTCTCTGAGTTGCCTACATATCTCGGGCTGAAAGAGAAACAGGCCATATGTAGTTCAACGACACTTAAACACGAAAACTTGCACGATTGATAGAAAATGACGCACGAATAGGGAAGAATTCAAACTGACGTCCTAATCTGAAACAAAAGATTAGGATAGAATTTGCTTGTTCGAGTGTGATTCTTCAGATCCTCGTTGACGAGTCTAGCTCATATCAACGCTTGCCGCAGTTCACTGCTAAGAAAAAGTTCCACGTTATGCTCCAAATGCTGCTGCGGTATTTGCCAATATTCTGTAAAAGACTTAACAAACGGTAAGCGAGCAACTGCTAATAAAACCTGATAATCAAAAGTAAAGAATGTTCAAATATTGATGATACAGATTTGCAAGTGCGGGTTGCGATATCATTGATAAGTTGTCTTCCAATCAACTGGCAAAGCAATAGAGCAAGTGCGAAGGCATAATGCAAAGCATTTTCAACAATCTTGACAAATCAACTGGCAAGCCGGTCGGGCATGAAGCAAGGAGGGGCTTGGGGTTGATTGTCAAAAAAATCAGCTGGCGAACCGGTCCGGCACGAAGCAAGGAGGGTCTCGGGACTTACCTGTTAACCTGTTAAGCTAAAAATAAAACGGTTCATAATATAGCGGTTCATAATATAAAGCAAGTGCAAAGTCATAATTGAAAGAAAGTGCAAGGCAATTTGAACATCTTGACGAATCAACGGGCAAGCCAGTCGGGCAGGCAGCAAGGATGGTCATGGAATTGATTGTCTACAAATCAGCTGGCGAACCGGTCCGGCACGAAGCAAGGAGGGTCTCGGGGCTGACCTGCTAAGCTAAAAGTAAAGCGGTTCATAATATAAAGCAAGTGCAAAGTCATAATTGAAAGCAAGCGCGAGGCAATTTGAACATCTTGATAAATCAACTGGCAAGCCGGTCGGGCACGCAGCAAGGAGGGTCTTGGAATTGATTGTCTACAAACCAGCTGGCGAACCGGTCCGGCACGAAGCAAGGAGGGTCTCGGGGCTGACTTGTTAACCTGCTAAGGTAAAAGTAAAGCGGTTCATAATATAAAGCAAGTGCAAAGTCTTAATTGAACGCAAGAGCAAGGCAATTTGAATATCTTAACAAATCAATTGGCAAGCCGGTCGGGCACGCAGCAAGGAGGGTCTTGGACTTGATTGTCTACAAATCAGCTGGCGATCCGGTCCGGCATGAAGCAAGGAGGGTCTCGGGGCTGACCTGTTAACCTGCTAAGCTAAAAGTAAAGCGGTTCATAATATAAAGCAAGTGCAAAGTCATAATTGATAGCAAGTGCAAGATTATTTGACGTGAAATGCAAAGCAACGCAAAAGCGATTTAGTGAAGCAACGGGCGTGAAAGTCCTACAAGAGAGAAGCCCCGCTTGGTGGTCAACCTGTTCGGCAATAACTCATGACAAAGAATAATGCTTTAAGTTATGAAAAAGGCAATGCGACGAAATCTGCAAGGCAACTTTGGATGCGCGTTCAATAAATTGTTCATCCATAATGAGAATGATTCTTTCATTGCAAGATTTCATGTTCCTGCTCTCAAAGAAAAATTTGTTAGTTTTGGATAGGGGCGTCTGATTTGTGCTGATTCATCTTGAAATTGGTGCTGCTGCTGCTGCTCCCTTGTTCTTCTTTAGACTTGGGCTTGCAAATTATACTCGGAGACTTGACTTATGAACTCAATATTGAAATATTTCACGACAGAGGCAAAGTAAAGTAATTTGGAAAAATAGTAAGCAAGTAATCACTGATATGCAAATGAAAAGTTTATAATGCATTTAAAATTCCTGCTTTAACTCAAACTCATGACATATCTCGAAACAAACTGAACGTCCTTTGTATTTGCAACTTGTGCTAATCTTGAATACTTTTAGAACATTGCCGCTTCATCCTTTGATAAGCAATACCAATTTTGCAAAAATCTGCCCCAGTTATAATCTTTATTCCTTCGAACCACTTTTTGCAAAATTTGCCCAAGTTTCTATCTTCCATATCTTCAAATTATCTTTGCAAAAATTGCCCCAGTTGCTATCTTTCAAATCTTCAAATTATCTGGCGAAATTGCCCCAGTTGCTTGCCTTAGGAGAGACTGAAAATTTTAATATTATAGAGTCGAGCCCGTTAAGAGCACCTACGTATCCCTCCACGGGAATCAGACTGTGCATAGTTCTGCTTACATAAAAAATTTTGGGGATATATGGCAATCCAAGTACGAAACCGTATCCGAATTGGAAAACCTACATATCTGCCCAGATGCGTAGTTCGGAATTACATCATAGAGGATAAACAAGCTTAAGGTATTACAATATGTTGACCGAATCCGATAAGGATTGCCTACTCATCCTGTTGCCATTCCAGGAATCGGGTCAGAAGTAGTTCAAAAATACATGAAAGAGGAAATAGGGGATTCCTGTGCTAGTGCAACCGAACTCTATATGAGTTGCCTACGTATCCCGCCTCGGGAATCAGGTTACGCGTAGTTCGCATTACATCAAAGATTACATTTGAACCAATGCTAACTTGCGGTTGCTTCAGACATAGTATCTTTTGACGGCATCTGCGTTGATTACCTTTGGCCATACTTGATTATAAATATCTGCCAGGATTAGTGTTCTTCCACATAATGACATTGCCAACTTGGCGCAAATTTTCCCATTGCTTCTTCTTAGTTAGGAAAGAGATTCTTCAACACCAATTGCCCCGGTTTGAAGTAAACTATTCAAATCTTCTCTTTGGGCATTCAACACCTTCCAACTTATCTTCTTGAATGGTTTCTCAAATAAAGGTCTTCCATTTGTATAGATAAAATGCTTCGGCTCCAATTGCCGGCAAATAAAGCTGCCCCAGTTTGAAGTTCTAACGGTAATGTAATATCCAAAGAGTGCAAGAGTAACTATCCAATGCATCATCCTTAAATTGTTCAGTTGTTTCGTTATAGGTCACAAGCCAAGTTCAAGCAGGTTTTGTTATTTTTAATTTGAAACAATAGTAAGTATATTAATCAAAACCAAATAATAAAGCCCATGAATACTTAAAGTATAGCAAAATAATAAGGTATGAATGCAGTGCATTTGTTTATTCAAAACCTAATTTAGGGAGGCATACAACATAAAAGTAAACATGCAGGATTTAAAAGAGTTATTTGTAAGACATAAACATAAACAAAGTGCAAAATACAGTTCAGGGCCTCAAGCTGACGGTGATGCCAAAACAAAAATAGCGAGTTCATTCATCAAGTCTCTTTTGGACCACAAGTCCAATTACCCATAACATCACTTGGTTCAGCGTTCCGCACATGTGGCTCTTTCTCAAATCTTCAATAGTTGCAATGCATTTCAATCCATCATTCAAGAATAGGCTTCCAACACCTTCAATCAAATTCTGCATGGCCATTTCCGGCGCTTGGACAAATGACTGGTTCAATGGTAAAAGAGACTGTGGTATGACACTAGTAGGCTTCTTCTCAGACTCAGCCTTTTCCATCTTTCCTTCAGCGGGGTTGCCACCTAGGCCAAAAGTTCCCTCATTCTTTGGCAACAGAGTTAGTGCTTGCTTAGGTACCTTAGAAGCAATATTATCAACCTTTACATCATAAATAGAGACTATAGTGCCCTTCAGATTTGGCTCTTCCTCAAGAGAAATCATATTAACTGCATTGTTACCATGATTGGGAAGAGCATTATCATGCACATTTGGCTGAGTGCTGGTGAGTTGAATGGTGCCTGCTTTGATTAGGCCCTCGACCTTGTCTTTGAAAGTATAACATCTCTCAATATCATGGCCGGCTGCTCCTGAGTGATAAGCACAGTGCTTATTTGCATCATACCAATTTGGACGAGGGTTTGGGGTGTTATCAGGGATAGGCTGCACAACTCCTGCATTCCTTAATCTCTCAAAAAGCTGGCCATATGACTCGGCTAGAGGAGTACAAGTTTTGGTTGTTCTCCTTTCGTAATTCTGATTAAACCCTTGCACATTGGGACGAACAGGAGGACGAGGCTTGTAATTCTGGGGTGCTTGAAAATTTGGCTGACGAGGGTATTGATTTGGTGCATGTGCTCTAGGTTGGTAGTACTTTGCTTGTGCATTGTAAACCGGATAAGGAACATGTGGCATCTGGTAGTGAGTGGGGGTAATTTGGGTAATATGGGCTTTGGTAGGTGGGAAAAGCAGACGAATTGTCAAAATTCAACTTTACAGCCGGTCGACGCTCGATGTCCCCCACAACACCTCCCACATCCTCTTTCTTCTTTTTGTTAAAGCCATTACCAGACCCAGACTGGATTGCCTTACTTGTAGCTTGCAAAGCGGCCAAATTTGAGATCCTACCAGATTTCAAACCAGCTTCATACATCTCCCCCGTTTTTACTAGATTGGCAAAAGTAGAGTTAGTCATGGATGCCATTCGATCATAGTAGAATTCATCCAATGTCTCGATGAATTGTCCCACAAACTCTTCCTCACTCATGGGAGGCTTAACTTTGGCCGCCTCACTCCTCCAACGTACCGCGTATTCCCTAAAAGTCTCGATCAGCTTCTTCTTAAACCTTGCAATAGCCAACCGATCTAATGGTATTTCAGCATAGAAACCAAAACGCTCCATGAAGTCGTGAGCCATACTCCTCCAGTTAATCCATTTTGAGGGATCCTGCTCGGAGTACCAGTCTAAAGCTTCGCCTTCAAGACTATGAATGAATAATTTCATACGGAGCTCTTCATTCTTCCCCACTCCCAAGGTTTCACAGTACCTTCTCAAATGGGCTTGGGGGTTGCCTTTGCCGTCAAACTTAACAAACTTTGGTACATTGTACCCTTCTGGGTATTCAATCCCAGGATGAACACACAATTCTTCATATTCTAGACATTCCTTTTCCTTGCCTTTTGATGCTTTGCTAAGAGCACTCATCACCCAACCTTGTACCTTTTTCTCCAAATCTTCACCCCCATCGATTGTTTCTTCGGCTCTTCTAACACCATTTTGAAACTTCACATAAGGAGGATTGGTGTAATCATCAATTTGCACAATAGGAACATCTTGCCCGCCAGATACCGCAACTTGGACTAATGGTGCGGATGGATTTTCAGTATAAGCTTGCGGGATGGGTTCATTTTGGTAAGTGGAGATTTGGTATGGATATGGAGTGTTTGTCTGATAATAAGTATTGGCAGGGTGTGGGTTGTATGATGGGTGTTGTTGATGTGATGCGTAGATGGGTGGTCGGTTAATTGTTTGGCTAGATTGAGCGTTATTTGGAGGTGGAGCTTGGACAAGTGGCAAGTTGCTTTGGTGGACTGGTGCTTTTAGAGAATTGTGGGTGTTCAAAGGTTTGTTCATATTGGCGACCCCATCAATTGAGTTCAGAGATTGCCCCATTTGACCCAGAGAGTGGGATGCATCGGGCCCACGCAGCGGCGTGTTTTTAGGAGTTTGCCCTCTTATCGCAGCCTGTTCATCTTTTAGCATCTATAGTTCTTTAGCCATTTCAAGAATCAGTTCGTCTTGAGCAATAATGACATTTCCTCTTGATGATTCAGGAGTTGCAAGATTTTTCTCGGTATTGCGAGGTTCATCATCTATTCCAGTCATTGTCAGTTGTGGAAATGTGTACTAGTATGCAGATTGGTCCTTTGTCCTTGTGTAATAGGAGTGATCAGCCAGCTTAAATCAGCACAAATCAAACCTCTGAATGGGGGATAAACAAAACAAAAGAAAAAGTTCAAAAGTAGCCATGTTAGTTTGCATGTTATTGGCAAAATTGCACACAAATCACGTAGCGCGCATCACGTAGCGCTTTGCATTTTAAACAAGTTGACATGTGGCAAACACAAGTAGCTGAGCATAAATAAAAAATACAAACGCATCCTACCCTGTATGGTGCCTCTTTGTGCCAGAGGTGGGCCTAAGACGCGCAACCAAGTGGTGACGAAAAATAGTTCATGCCAGTTTTGAGCAATTCATATTTAGAGTAAGTGATAAATAATAACAATAATCGATAACAATCAGCTTTCCGCCTCGACATTGCAATTCCATTATCCCAACTAACTTCCAAAATGCTGGGGTCAACCCGAAATTCTCATGCTCTCCACAACATCTGCAACAAATTTCTAAACCCAAATGCCTAAAACCTGAAACAAACCTCTATACCTTTTACAAAAATAAACGTTCCTCCAAGCACAACTCCCAATTATCTCACAACATCTAGGGGTGAGATTTCCAACTGCCTTCACAATACCAGACTGCAAATCATGAAAGGCGCCAATTGGCCTTTCAAAATAAAACCTCACTAGTCCTCGGCTTTAGTCAAGCCTCTCAGTTTCCTAGGTTTTGCAAGGCTCACAGACCTTGTTCATAGGGCTCCTCACTAGTCCTCGGCTTTAATCAAGCCTCTCAGTTTCCTAGGTAGCCAAGACCGCACTGGTCTTCAAGGAGGGACCCCATTGGTCATTCAAAGACATAGGGGCTTCGCTCTCCTAGTATGCGACAAGCACACTTCATTCCATAAGAATTTGCAGCTGGTTAGTCAACATGAGCCTGCACACACGCAAAGCCATTCACGAGAGGGACCCCACTAATCTTTTAAAGACACAAGAGGCTTCGCCTCATAGATCTCACTACACCATACCATCTCCAAAACATAAACCAATCAAATCTGCCTAACTTTCCCCGGACTGCAATTCTGTCTATGATCTCAAATTCTATGTGGACTGCTATGACCACATAGATTCTGCTAAATTCTTTTATTTTCTGACCTAAAAGACAACATAGCAGACAAAATTCTAAATCTGATTTTGCTCAAAACATGGTTAGGACTGAGGATTCGTCATTACATAGCACATAATATGCATTGTCGTTGGGTTTTAAAAAAAAAAAACGGTTGACGTAAGGGTTGTTTCCTAACGATGGAGGCGGTACCAAGGACCGGGTCCAGACTAAGGTGTAAATGCATGCATGCTCCTAATCTCCTTCTAAGAGTGGGTTAACGGTTGAGGCTAACAGCTGAGTGGCAAGCGGTCTGGCAGTCGAATTACTCCTACGATGGCCGCCGGTGTACCAACTCGTCACAAGGGTTCTTTAGTGGAAGAAAGAACTGGCGCGCATGGGCGCACCTCGCGGATATTTGGGGTGAAAATGCAAGAGGTTCCCAGGAATGGGGGAAGTATGAACGGAATGCCAATATATATGTGCACAAATAGGGGTGTAGTGACATGCTTTCGTGATACACAGCAATCAACTAAATTAACTAAGCATTCTCGCAAATAAACAATAGATATAATCATACTAGTTTCAACAATTATTAAATAAGCTACGCATACTAATATCGGCATACAACTCAAACAATACAAACAAACAGATTCGTGAAATCCTTTTGGTTAGAACCATTTGCGTATCCCCAGCGGAGTCGCCACGCTGTTGAACCCCAAAAATAACCCCCTTCTTTAAGAAAAGACAGGTTTCCGGTATATTTCAACAAAATGGGATTCCAAAGGGTTTCTTTGGAGTCTCCACCTAATTTAAGGATTATTAGGAACCTAAGTTAACTAAAGTGTGCAATTTATTCTTTAATTAAATAAAATTAAATTAAAAATCAGAGATTCTGAGTAAGTGGTTCTTTTAAATTCGAAAGAAGGTCCCTATCGGGAGCACTTTCGAAAATCCGCTAAATGCGGTCAATCCGGCGGTTTTCATGAATTTGTTAAGGATAATAAGTATATAAAGCTAATTTTATACAAGGATAATAGGAATAATATAAATAAGATAAGATTTTAATTATGCCGATACTAGATAAATAAATATCAAATTTGAGATTAAATAAATAATTAAATAATGATTGATTGGTTAATTAATTAAATAAATAAAGGCTAAATGAAATTGTATAAATAAATGAAACAAACTAAGTAAATAATTAGATAATAATAAAAGATTAATTAATTAATTAATTAAATAAATAGATAAATGAATAAACAAATAAATAACTTAATTAAATAAATGAATACTTATTAAATTAATATTAAGTAAAGGAGTAAATGAATAATAATTGATTAATTAATTAAATAAATAAATAAATATTTAACAGAATAAATAAATAAATGATTAATTGAAATTAAATAAATTTGATAAGGTAAATAAATGAATAATGGATTAAAATTTAATTGATTAACTAAATAAATAAATTAGATTAAATAAATAAATAGTTGAATATTTAATATAATAAATGAAAAAGCAATTCAAATGCGATTTATGACGAGGGTACGATTTTAAGTCGAATTTGATTTTGCACTCATTAATTGACAAATGATACTAAACATCCAAAAATTAATTGGCGATTCGAAAAGAAATGATACAAAGCATTCATATAAAAAATTTAAGTAATTTACAATAGTTATTCACAATTCAAATATCATTTCTATCCTACATGGCTCCTAATCCGGTCTATGGGGAAATTCTATACAACATGCATTTTCTAAGGGAGTGGGGAAAGATGGAGTTTAGAAGATAGAACCCGGAAGCGCAAACTCAATCATTGAGCCTTGGACTTTGTGATTTTCATTTTTTCTTTCTTTTACATTTTTCGGGGATATCAAGTCCCGAAAATGCGGAGCGGATCAAATAACTTCCAAATGCATGCCATCCCCGTTTATGAGTTTTTGACCAACTCGATCCCAAGAGTGGATCATGCCAATAAAAATATAGAATCAATTAGCAAGTGAGCATAACAATTTCAACATAGTTATGCAAAAAGTATATAACATGCAAATTTCAAACAATTCACAAATTCAAGCTTCTCTTGGATCGATTTCATGTGACCATCAGTTTCATTCACAAGGTGTTATTGGACAACTTTCACAGGATCAACAGGATTTAAAATGAAAGGGGAAAAAAACCAATCTTAGGCTATGTCATATATATTTAATTAAACAATCACAGAACCAGCTTGTGTATGGAAGAGTCAGACTAACAGGAGCCAAAGAGAACCATAAATAAAAATGACAGTTAAAACATGAAAAAGATGACATTTTATTTCCAGATGACTAAAAAAAAATATCCACATGTGAAGACGTATCCATCTGTAGACTAATTAAATGGAGGAAGAAGAAGGTCTTATAACTACTAGTAGTATCAATTCTTCCACAATTCTTATGCTGATTTTCTTAAATAAAGTGACACGAGCAAACGAAGTCTAGATCTTTAAGCTTAAGACTAATGAATCCTAAGGAAATGCAGCGATCCTATATTGAGAAAAACCAACATGATTTCCATTAAAACTCAGAAATTGATTATCACTTACTGGATGCCTTCCCTGATCGCTTTAGCTATATTAACTAAAAAAAATACACATTATACCATAAAACCAATCTCGAGGCATAGAAAAATAGAACAACAAACCACTTTTCTTGGCTAATTAGAATGCAAAGGAAAACAAACATTAAAAAGAATGAACTAGAACAGGCTGAATAGAAACCTAAGCCTGAAATGGAACTACTCCATATAACATCTTTTCAGACTTCTAGGTTCGAGAAACATAACAGAAACCACTCTTCCACCTACTGACTAGTAACAATCTTAACAACCTAAATAGGAACCTGGAATGACCTTCAAACCACTCCAAGAAACCTGCACTCTCACTTCGGACCTACTACAATTAGAAACTAACCAAACGCCAACACTCTCACTGCCTGCAACAACTCCAGATTCCTAGAACCAACTGCAAGCCACTAAGACCAACTCATAATCAACTTCATCATCTAGGAAAACAAACAATACCATCCTCACATCTTCCTTACTCACACACCTGCGCATCAGCTGAAACAGAGCAAAACAACTTCCCCCAAGTAACACAAAAGCCTATACATCATGAACAAACACAACTAACTCCTAAACAGGCTGCAAACATCCACTCACTTACAGCCCACCCTGAACACCTTTCACTCACAGAACAACTAATGAAACATCACAGCCTCCCTAACTCCTTGACATCCTTATACAGACTATTCATTTCAACAACCAAACAGCCCCTGCACTACTCCTCTACTTACTACAGCCTCCCTGAACCTTACCAGACCCCAGCACACATATCTTCACCACACAGACAACCTGAGAACAACCCTCAAGCCAACCAAAGCAGACCTCTTCATTCTTAGAAGATCTGAAACAACTTCAAATAAAAGACTTGAACGGCCTATTTCTTTAACTCACAGATATATTGGGAAAACAGACCAACATTTAGGAACTTAGGGGGGCCTTGAAATCCTGACCAACAAGAATATTTCAGGACTGGAGTAAAGAAACCTAAGGACTGAAACATCAACTTCAAACTGGGACAATTTAGGACCATTCACACCTAGCTATACAATCATTCAGAAACAGCATTTGTAGTCGAGCAAAAATAGAAAAATCATGTTTTTACTACATAACAAACAACTGTGATTTCCTACTTAACACCCATCCAGTTAATCATTAAGATTGATGCACATCTTTTAAACTATGGCAATCACAAAAACATATTCAGCATTAATGCGTATTGAGCATAAGAACAAAAGACAGTAAAAGGAAAGGAATAGCTATTACCTATAGCAAAGCAGTGAACGAAAAGCAATGGATCTGAATTCGACTCGAACAAAAGCGAAGACTCGAACGAGGTCGACGACTTGAATGATAAAGAAGCGTCGCGAAAACGATGAAGCGATAATAGCAGACCAATACCAGGAACACAACCAGAAAAACAGAACACTCGCTGTATATTTTTTGAGAGAAAAAGTTGAACTCCAAATCTATTTTCTACTGCTGTTTTTTTTATGCAAATTTTCCGAACCCCTCAAATAATGAGTAAAAGATGCTTTTATACCTGTGCAGCTAGGGTTTTTAGGGCCTTTGAAATCCCTAGCCGACCCTTACTCTTTTGCTTTTCCCTTTGAAAACCAAGGTCGAAATAGTATAATCCTTTCGGATTGTACTAATTTCACCATGATTTTCAAGGGAAATGGACGTTGAATCCTTTCTACGGCTCGGATTGATCCGCGATTCAAAATGGAGTGCTAGGATCGATTGAGTGCTTGTACTAGAGAGAGGGAAAAGGAATGGGGACCAGTTGAGTACGAATCTCTTGGACTGATTCGTGACTAGGAGGGAAGGGGATTGAGATCGCGGGTCAAAAATTTGGGGCTTCGGGTCGCAATTGGGGAAGATGGGTAAAGGCTTTTCTGAAAAGGGAAAGAGTTGTGTAATGTGTGCGTGTGATGCATTGTATATTTATTTTGCATAGATAAGTTGAGATTTAAGGGGATAATTTAGGTAGATGAAATAATTGCGCGTGTAGGCTGATTTTAAATTATAGGAATGAATTTAACCCCTTTTTTGGATAATTGGTTAAATAAAAGTGGTTGCGTGGATGGACTGAAATCAAGGATGTACATTGGCAATTGTAGCCCCTTTCTTTTGGTTTTAAACCATTACTTTTGATTTTTCCAAAATTGGCTTTAATTTTAAAAATAATTAGATCTTTATTTAAACCTTCGGGACAAAATTAGGTATCAACAGCTGCCCCTCTTTTCCCGGAAAGGATGAAAGAGTTTTCAGGGTAAAGAAGTTTACGGGAAACCAATTTTGTCACGATAAAGCCGAGGACTTTGATTCGAAGGACCAAAGTGCGAGGTTTATGAGCATGGCCGAACTCCAGTCTCTGAGTTGCCTACATATCTCGGGCTGAAAGAGAAACAGGCCATATGTAGTTCAACGACACTTAAACACGAAAACTTGTACGATTGATAGAAAATGACGCACGAATAGGGAAGAATTCAAATTGACGTCCTAATCTGAAACAAAAGATTAGGATAGAATTTGCTTGTTCGAGTGCGATTCTTCAGATCCTCGTTGACGAGTCTAGCTCATATCAACGCTTGCCGCAGTTCACTGCTAAGAAAAAGTTCCACGTTATGCTCCAAATGCTGCTGCGGTATTTGCCAATATTCTGTAAAAGACTTAACAAATGGTAAGCGAGCAACTGCTAATAAAGCCTGATAATCAAAAGTAAAGAATGTTCAAATATTGATGATACAGATTTGCAAGTGCGGGTTGCGATATCATTGATAAGTTGTCTTCCAATCAACTGGCAAAGCAATAGAGCAAGTGCGAAGGCATAATGCAAAGCATTTTTAACAATCTTGACAGATCAACTGGCAAGCCGGTCGGGCATGAAGCAAGGAGGGGCTTGGGGTTGATTGTCAAACAAATCAGCTGGCGAACCGGTCCGGCACGAAGCAAGGAGGGTCTCGGGGCTGACCTGTTAACCTGTTAAGCTAAAAATAAAGCGGTTCATAATATAGCGGTTCATAATATAAAGCAAGTGCAAAGTCATAATTGAAAGAAAGTGCAAGGCAATTTGAACATCTTGACGAATCAACGGGCAAGCCGGTCGGGCACGCAGCAAGGAGGGTCTTGGAATTGATTGTCTACAAATCAGCTGGCGAACCGGTCCGGCACGAAGCAAGGAGGGTCTCGGGGCTGACCTGCTAACCTGCTAAGCTAAAAGAAAAGTGGTTCATAATATAAAGCAAGTGCAAAGTCATAATTGAAAGCAAGCGCGAGGCAATTTGAACATCTTGATAAATCAACTGGCAAGCCGGTCGGGCACGCAGCAAGGAGGGTCTTGGAATTGATTGTCTACAAACCAGCTGGCGAACCGGTCCGGCACGAAGCAAGGAGGGTCTCGGGGCTGACTTGTTAACCTGCTAAGGTAAAAGTAAAGCGGTTCATAATATAAAGCAAGTGCAAAGTCTTAATTGAACGCAAGAGCAAGGCAATTTGAACATCTTAACAAATCAATTGGCAAGCCGGTCGGGCACGCAGCAAGGAGGGTCTTGGAATTGATTGTCTACAAATCAGCTGGCGATCCGGTCCGGCATGAAGCAAGGAGGGTCTCGGGGCTGACCTGTTAACCTGCTAAGCTAAAAGTAAAGCGGTTCATAATATAAAGCAAGTGCAAAGTCATAATTGATAGCAAGTGCAAGGCAATTTGACGTGAAATGCAAAGCAACGCAAAAGCGATTTAGTGAAGCAACGGGCGTGAAAGTCCTACAAGAGAGAAGCCCCGCTTGGTGGTCAACCTGTTCGGCAATAACTCATGACAAAGAATAATGCTTTAAGTTATGAAAAAGGCAATGCGACGAAATCTGCAAGGCAACTTTGGATGCGCGTTCAATAAATTGTTCATCCATAATGCGAATGATTCTTTCATTGCAAGATTTCATGTTCCTGCTCTCAAAGAAAAATTTGTTAGTTTTGGATAGGGGCGTCTGATTTGCGCTTATTCATCTTGAAATTGGTGCTGCTGCTGCTCCCTCGTTCTTCTTTAGACTTGGGCTTGCAAATTATACTCGGAGACTTGACTTATGAAACTCAATATTGAAATATTTCACGACAGAGGCAAAGTAAAGTAATTTGGCAAAATAGTAAGCAAGTAATCACTGATATGCAAATGAAAAGTTTATAATGCATTTAAAATTCCTGCTTTAACTCAAACTCATGACATATCTCGAAACAAACTGAACGTCCTTTGTATTTGCAACTTGTGCTAATCTTGAATACTTTTAGAACTTTGCCGCTTCATCCTTTGATAAGCAATACCAATTTTGCAGAAATCTGCCCCAGTTATAATCTTTATTCCTTCGAACCACTTTTTGCAAAATTTGCCCCAGTTTCTATCTTCCATATCTTCAAATTATCTTTGCAAAAATTGCCCCAGTTGCTATCTTTCAAATCTTCAAATTATCTGGCGAAATTGCCCCAGTTGCTTGCCTTAGGAGAGACTGAAAATTTTAATATTATAGAGTCGAGCCCGTTAAGAGCACCTACGTATCCCTCCACGGGAATCAGACTGTGCGTAGTTCTGCTTACATAAAAAATTTTGGAGATATATGGCAATCCAAGTACGAAACCGTATCCGAATTGGAAAACCTACATATCTGCCCAGATGCGTAGTTCGGAATTACATCATAGAGGATAAACAAGCTTAAGGTATTACAATATGTTGACCGAATCCGATAAGGATCGCCTACTCATCCTGTTGCCATTCCAGGAATCGGGTCAGAAGTAGTTCAAAAATACATGAAAGAGGAAATAGGGGATTCCTGTGCTAGTGCAACCGAACTCTATATGAGTTGCCTACGTATCCCGCCTCGGGAATCAGGTTACGCGTAGTTCGCATTACATCAAAGATTACATTTGAACCAATGCTAACTTGCGGTTGCTTCAGACATAGTATCTTTTGACGGCATCTGCGTTGATTACCTTTGGCCATACTTGATTATAAATATCTGCCAGGATTAGTGTTCTTCCACATAATGACATTGCCAACTTGGCGCAAATTTTCCCATTGCTTCTTCTTAGTTAGGAAAGAGATTCTTCAACACCAATTACCTCGGTTTGAAGTAAACTATTCAAATCTTCTCTTTGGGCATTCAACACCTTCCAACTTATCTTCTTGAATGGTTTCTGAAATAAAGGTCTTCCATTTGTATAGATAAAATGCTTCGGCTCCAATTGCCGGCAAATAAAGCTGCCCCAGTTTGAAGTTCTAACGGTAATGTAATATCCAAAGAGTGCAAGAGTAACTATCCAATGCATCATCCTTAAATTGTTCAGTTGTTTCGTTATAGGTCACAAGCCAAGTTCAAGCAGGTTTTGTTATTTTTAATTTGAAACAATAGTAAGTATATTAATCAAAACCAAATAATAAAGCCCATGAATACTTAAAGTATAGCAAAATAATAAGGTATGAATGCAGTGCATTTGTTTATTCAAAACCTAATTTAGGGAGGCATACAACATAAAAGTAAACATGCAGGATTTAAAAGAGTTATTTGTAAGACATAAACATAAACAAAGTGCAAAATACAGTTCAGGGCCTCAAGCTGACGGTGATGCCAAAACAAAAATAGCGAGTTCATTCATCAAGTCTCTTTTGGACCACAAGTCCAATTAGCCATAACATCACTTGGTTCAGCATTCCGCACATGTGGCTCTTTCTCAAAATCTTCAATAGTTGCAATGCATTTCAATCCATCATTCAAGAATAGGCTTCCAACACCTTCAATCAAATTCTGCATGGCCATTTCTGGCGCTTGGACAAATGACTGGTTCAATGGTAAAAGAGACTGTGGTATGACACTAGTAGGCTTCTTCTCAGACTCAGCCTTTTCCATCTTTCCTTCAGCGGGGTTGCCACCTAGGCCAAAAGTTCCCTCATTCTTTGGCAACAGAGTTAGTGCTTGCTTAGGTACCTTAGAAGCAATATTATCAACCTTTACATCATAAATAGAGACTATAGTGCCCTTCAGATTTGGCTCTTCCTCAAGAGAAATCATATTAACTGCATTGTTACCATGATTGGGAAGAGCATTATCATGCACATTTGGCTGAGTGCTGGTGAGTTGAATGGTGCCTGCTTTGATTAGGCCCTCGACCTTGTCTTTGAAAGTATAACATCTCTCAATATCATGGCCGGCTGCTCCTGAGTGATAAGCACAGTGCTTATTTGCATCATACCAATTTGGACGAGGGTTTGGGGTGTTATCAGGGATAGGCTGCACAACTCCTGCATTCCTTAATCTCTCAAAAAGCTGGCCATATGACTCAGCTAGAGGAGTATAGGTTTTGGTTGTTCTCCTTTCGTAATTCTGATTAAACCCTTGCACATTGGGACGAACAGGAGGACGAGGCTGGTAATTCTGGGGTGCTTGAAAATTTGGCTGACGAGGGTATTGATTTGGTGCATGTGCTCTAGGTTGGTAGTACTTTGCTTGTGCATTGTAAACCGGATAAGGAACATGTGGCATCTGGTAGTGAGTGGGGGTAATTTGGGTAATATGGGCTTTGGTAGGTGGGAAAAGCAGACGAATTGTCAAAATTCAACTTTACAGCCGGTCGACGCTCGATGTCCCCCACAACACCTCCCACTTCCTCTTTCTTCTTTTTGTTAAAGCCATTACCAGACCCAGACTGGATTGCCTTACTTGTAGCTTGCAAAGCGGCCAAATTTGTGATCCTACCAGATTTCAAACCAGCTTCATACATCTCCCCCGTTTTTACTAGATTGGCAAAAGTAGAGTTGGTCATGGATGCCATTCGATCATAGTAGAATTCATCCAATATCTCGATGAAATGTCCCACAAACTCTTCCTCACTCATGGGAGGCTTAACTTTGGCCGCCTCACTCCTCCAATGTACCGCGTATTCCCTAAAACTCTCGATCAGCTTCTTCTTAAACCTTGCAATAGCCAACCGATCTAATGGTATTTCAGCATAGAAACCAAAACGCTCCATGAAGTCGTGAGCCATACTCCTCCAGTTAATCCGTTTTGAGGGATCCTGCTCGGAGTACCAGTCTAAAGCTTCGCCTTCAAGACTATGAATGAATAATTTCATACGGAGCTCTTCATTCTTCCCCACTCCCAAGGTTTCACAGTACCTTCTCAAATGGGCTCGGGGGTTGCCTTTGCCGTCAAACTTAACAAACTTTGGTACTTTGTACCCTTCTGGGTATTCAATCCCAGGATGAACACACAATTCTTCATATTCTAGACATTCCTTTTCCTTGCCTTTTGATGCTTTGCTAAGAGCACTCATCACCCAACCTTGTACCTTTTTCTCCAAATCTTCACCCCCATCGATTGTTTCTTCGGCTCTTCTAACACCATTTTGAAACTTCACATAAGGAGGATTGGTGTAATCATCAATTTGCACAATAGGAACATCTTGCCCGCCAGATACCGCAACTTGGACTAATGGTGCGGATGGATTTTCAGTATAAGCTTGCGGGATGGGTTCATTTTGGTAAGTGGAGGTTTGGTATGGATATGGAGTGTTTGTCTGATAATAAGTATTGGCAGGGTGTGGGTTGTATGATGGGTGTTGTTGATGTGATGCGTAGATGGGTGGTCGGTTAATTGTTTGGCTAGATTGAGCGTTATTTGGAGGTGGAGCTTGGACAAGTGGCAAGTTGCTTTGGTGGACTGGTGCTTTTAGAGAATTGTGGGTGTTCAAAGGTTTGTTCATATTGGCGACCCCATCAATTGAGTTCAGAGATTGCCCCATTTGACCCAGAGAGTGGGATGCATCGGGCCCACGCAGCGGCGTGTTTTTAGGAGTTTGCCCTCTTACCGCAGCCAGTTCATCTTTTAGCATCTGTAGTTCTTTAGCCATTTCAAGAATCAGTTCGTCTTGAGCAATAATGACATTTCCTCTTGATGATTCAGGAGTTGCAAGATTTTTCTCGGTATTGCGAGGTTCATCATCTATTCCAGTCATTGTCAGTTGTGGAAATGTGTACTAGTATGCAGATTGGTCCTTTGTCCTTGTGTAATAGGAGTGATCAGCCAGCTTAAATCAGCACAAATCAAACCTCTGAATGGGGGATAAACAAAACAAAAGAAAAAGTTCAAAAGTAGCCATGTTAGTTTGCATGTTATTGGCAAAATTGCACACAAATCACGTAGCGCGCATCACGTAGCGCTTTGCATTTTAAACAAGTTGACATGTGGCAAACACAAGTAGCTGAGCATAAATAAAAAATGCAAATGCATCCTACCCTGTATGGTGCCTCTTTGTGCCAGAGGTGGGCCTAAGACGCGCAACCAAGTGGTGACGAAAAATAGTTCATGCCAGTTTTGAGCAATTCATATTTAGAGTAAGTGATAAATAATAACAATAATCGATAACAATCAGCTTTCCGCCTCGACATTGCAATTCCATTATCCCAACTAACTTCCAAAATGCTGGGGTCAACCCGAAATTCTAACACAGCTCATGCTCTCCACAACATCTGCAACAAATTTCTAAACCCAAATGCCTAAAACCTGAAACAAACCTCTATACCTTTTGCAAACATAAACGTTCCTCCAAGCACAACTCCCAATTATCTCACAACATCTAGGGGTGAGATTTCCAACTGCCTTCACAATACCAGACTGCAAATCATGAAAGGCGCCAATTGGCCTTTCAAAATAAAACCTCACTGGTCCTCGGCTTTAGTCAAGCCTCTCAGTTTCCTAGGTTTTGCAAGGCTCACAGACCTTGTTCATAGGGCTCCTCACTAGTCCTCGGCTTTAATCAAGCCTCTCAGTTTCCTAGGTAGCCAAGACCGCACTGGTCTTCAAGGAGGGACCCCATTGGTCATTCAAAGACATAGGGGCTTCGCTCTCCTAGTATGCGACAAGCATACTTCATTCCATAAGAATTTACAGCTGGTTAGTCAACATGAGCCTGCACACACGCAAAGCCATTCACGAGAGGGACCCCACTAATCTTTTAAAGACACAAGGGGCTTCGCCTCATAGATCTCACTACACCATACCATCTCCAAAACATAAACCAATCAAATCTGCCTAACTTTCCCCGGACTGCAATTCTGTCTATGATCTCAAATTCTATGTGGACTGCTATGACCACATAGATTCTGCTAAATTCTTTTATTTTCTGACCTAAAAGACAACATAGCAGACAAAATTCTAAATCTGATTTTGCTCAAAACATGGTTAGGACTGAGGATTCGTCATTACATAGCACATAATATGCATTGTCGCTGGGTTTTTAAAAAAAAACGGTTGACGTAAGGGTGGTTTAGGTGCAATGCAAACCCGAAGGAATTGCAAAGCACAAACGCGGAAGAAAACAAGAAAGATAAAAGATAGAAGCAAGACAAAACTTGCTTCTTTCGAAAGAACAGTGAGGAACCTGTCTCAAAGCTCGATCGAAAGGGATACAAGAATCACCTAAACTATGCAACAATCCTCAAGAGAACATGCCTCTTGCAAACTGAATGATCAAAGAGGAATGTTCAATCGGATTAACCGAAAGCCACAAGTCCATAAAAGCCCTCACCGGGGTTTTGCTCACGACGGAGACAAGAAGAAATGTGCTCGGCACTTTCATTCAATTCATCAATATTCAAAACTTGGTGTCTACAATGAAAGGAAACAAGATTTATATAGAAAATACTAAGGGTAAACTAGTAAAAGGGTCACAGGCGACCAATAGAAATAAGCCACGTAGGGCTGAGTTAAATTGTGTTCGGCAGACTTTGACTTCGGTAAGCCTTGGCTTCGGTTCTTGATTATCTGCTCGAACACACTTGTTGCCTTCGGACGCTCAATTGTCTTCGAGCTCATTGTCCTCGGTCACTTTGCCTTCGGGCTCAAATCTGAAGATAATGCCTTCGATTCTTGAGCTCGGCCACTCAGCTTCGGAGCAATTGTTTTCCTTCGGCCAGGCTAAGTGAACATGCACATCGTGCAGCAGCTTGGCTTGGCTTCTTGTCATCGGTCTCCTCGGTGGATCGATCACTTGATCAGCACGTGATCGGGCTGCATCATCCTCCCCTTCTTGAGAAGATTTCGTCCTCGAAATCAAGCCCTCCTCGTCCTCCGAAGTTGGACCTACAACACAAGGAACTAAGTCAGCAACATTAAAGGTGTTGGACACGTTATACTCACCAGGGAGGTCGATCACGTAGGCATTGTTGTTGATCTTGGTCAACACTTGAAATGGACCATCCCCTCGAGGAGCCAACTTTCCTTTCCTTTGGTTCGGGAAGCGTTCCTTTCGGAAGTGAACCCAAACCCAATCTCCCTTCTTTAATTCCAACTTTTTACGCCCCTTGTTTTTCTTTAAGGCAACCTTTGCATAGGCCTCCTCGAGGTTCTTCTTCACCTTTGCATGCAATTCGATCAAGGCAGCTGCTCTTCGAGTACCTTCAAAATCAAGAACAGAATCTCGAGGCAATGGGGGTTAAATCAAGTGGAATCAAAGGATTAAAGCCATACACACATTCAAACGGGGTCATGTTGATCATTCTATGCACCGTTCGATTGTATGCAAACTCCATCATGGGCAAACGATCAGCCCAGTTTCCAACCTTCCCTTTGGTCATTGCCCTAAGCAACGATCCCAAGGTTCGGTTAACTACCTCGGTCTGTCCATCAGTCTGAGGATGGTGAGACGTCGAGAATAGTAGCTTGGTGCCGAGGGCACCCCACAAACACTTCCAAAAATGACTCAAGAACTTCGAGTCTCGATCACTTACAATAGTACGAGGTACACCATGCAATTTTAACACATTAGAAACAAACAATGTAGCTACATGCTGTGCATCATCAGACTTTTTGCAAGGAATAAAGTGAGCCATTTTTGAAAAACGGTCAACCACAACGAAGATGCTATCATGTCCTCCCCCCGACCTCGGTAACCCCAAGACAAAGTCCATGGATATATCAACCCAAGGTCGATCAGGCACAGGCAACGGGGTGTACAATCCATGAGGGTTGGACTTCGATTTTGCTTTCTTGCAAACGAGACAAGCATTGCAAAGCTTTTCCACATCTCGTCGCATTTTGGGCCAATGGAACTGCTCGGTCAAGATACCAAGAGTTTTATCGACACCGAAGTGCCCCATCAGTCCACCTGAGTGAGCTTCTCGAACTAAGAGCTCTCTCCACGATGACACTGGCACACAAACCCTCCCATTTTTGAAGAGGTAGCCATCATGCCACTGATATTTCTCAACCTTTCGGCCACTCAAGATTGCGTCTCGGACACATTTCAGCTTGGGATCGTCCTCGTACATCGACTTGATGCTTTCGAATCCCATGAGCCTAGAGGCGAGAGTGGTCGCTAAGGCAAATTTCCTTGATAGCGCATCGGCCACAACATTATCTTTTCCCTTTTTGTAATGAATTACATAGGGAAAGCTTTCAATAAATTCAACCCACTTGGCATCCATAGCTCTCATCAACTGTGGCCACGTATTGACTACTGGATAGTCATTTCTTCGTCTATGCCTCTTGTCAGATTCCCACCACGTTGATGCATAAGCTTCGAACGAAGCGATGGCATGGGCAGCTTTTCTCTCATCGGTCATCTCATTGGTTTCAAAGATGCGCTCCATTTTAAGCTTCCATTCAAGATACTCATCGGGATCACTAGTTCCTTTAAAGGGTGGAATAGTGATCTTGACACTGTTCAAGTTTGAGTCTCGAACACCACGAACCTGTTCGACATACTCATCATTTCGATCATCAGCCTCACGCTCAATATTTCTTTCCACATTTGCGCCTCGGCTTCGACCTCGGAAATTTCCACGACCTCGGTGAGCTTGCCTTCGTTGAGCGAATGGCAGCTCACGCTCATATTCGTCCTCGGGAAATTCCTCTTCATCAACCTCCTCGGCAACGGCTCCAAGATCTCTTCGGGCCACTGGAGGTGGTATTCTTTCTCCTCGGCGAATGCCCAAGTTTTGATTTCCAGCTTGGGGATTGCCCAAGTTTTGTTGTGCTTGGGGATTGCCCAAGTTAAGTTCTCTTCGAATTGCTTCACACGTCAACTGATGTTGTCGAAGAAGCTCAGCATACAGCTCAGGTTTCATCAGAGTGGATTCGCTCGTTCCAGCGCCGGACCCATTTTTGGCCACGGACGCACTTCCCTGCTCGAGGTTAGCTACTCGAGCACTCACTCCTCTTACATCGGCACTGATGCCTTGTATCGCAGCCATGAGATCGGCTAACGACAACTCGGGCTTCTCAATGCTTTTGCCATCGTTTCCAGCCATGGTACCTGCACAAGTCAAAGATCAAATAAATGTTAGGGTTAGAAATCACCTCACACACTCCCTCACCTTTGATGGGTGGCACTCGGGTCCACCCAATTTATGGGTTCGGTTTTTGATCACTCAAGGACTTGTAACAGTGGCTCGTCTGATTGATCGGTCCTCTAAGATCCTTCAAGTTCGACAATAGTCACTGCCTCTTCGGGAAGAGTGAAGTGATGTTCGACTCGATGGAACGGACGCTTTTTAACTGAGCTCGGGGAGTCAAAAGAATTTCTACGAAAGTTCGGACTTCGGTCACCCTTTCACACGAATTCCTATCAGCTTAAAAGAGTTAGTACGACCTCGAGTAGGACAATTACTCAAAGATCCACCAACTAGAATTTGACACGAAAGAAAGTGAAAACCTAGGAGAATCTACCCTTTGATTCCCTTTTGGAATCTTTTTCGACCACACCCACTCCTGTCCGTACAGGAGTGGTCCCTCCTTGGTACGGATAGGGTTTTACCTTATCCACTTTCCTTTTTCAGCCGACAATTTTCACCTGGGGTTTTGATGTTTACACTTTACCCCTTCTTCTTCAATGGAACAGTGACCTTTGCTCCGCCGTACGGACGCAACAACTTCGGTTCACTGACCACGAAATTCAACAGATCTGAGTTGCTTTTTCGACTCCGGTTCCAAACAACAACGGAGGAAATCAAACGAAGTTCTTCGAACTAAAAATCAGCTCGTTCGTGTCGTACACTGTTACGATTTTTGTAACAATTTTCCGGCGTACGGACAACGATTTAAACTCAGAGCTTCGATTTTTGAGCAACAAACAAACCCAAATCACTCAAGAACCACCAATCTTCACCGGTTCCTTCCAAACATAGTGGGGTTCGAGTTTTTAGTCACCATTAAAGCTCAAAACAGTCCAAAAATTCACCAAGAAACCCTAGTCACGAAATTGGTACGTCGGGTACTTGTTGGATTCGAAACTCGATGGTGAACAAGAATCAATGGTTGTTTTCCCAAACAACCAACAATCAAACACAATTTTGATTTTTTTTCTTTTAACACTTTTTTTTTTTTTTTGTAAAATAACAACACCAACAGTAACAAAACCAAATCAAGAATTCGAAACGGAAAACAGAGACACAAACGCACGAAAATAAAGATAACATGAACAGGATTTGGGGTTGTAGAAACAAGCCCAAACCGTGCTCTGATACCAAGATGGTGCAATGCAAACCCGAAGGAATTGCTAAGCACAAACGCGGAAGAAAACAAGAAAGATAAAAGATAGAAGCAAGACAAAACTTGCTTCTTTCGAAAGAACAGTGAGGAACCTGTCTCAAAGCTCGATCGAAAGGGATACAAGAATCACGTAAACTATGCAACAATCCTCAAGAGAACATGCCTCTTGCAAACTAAATGATCAAAGAGGAATGTTCAATCGGATTAACCGAAAGCCACAAGTCCATAAAAGCCCTCACCGGCATTTTGCTCACGACGGAGACAAGAAGAAATGTGCTCGGCACTTTCAGTCAATTCATCAATATTCAAAACTTGGTGTCTACAATGAAAGGAAACAAGATTTATATAGAAAATACTAAGGGTAAACTAGTAAAAGGGTCACAGGCGACCAATAGAAATAAGCCACGTAGGGCTGAGTTAAATTGTGTTCGGCAGACTTTGACTTCGGTAAGCCTTGGCTTCGGTTCTCGATTATCTGCTCGAACACACTTGTTGCCTTCGGACGCTCAATTGTCTTCGAGCTCATTGTCCTCGGTCACTTTGCCTTCGGGCTCAAATCTGAAGATAATGCCTTCGATTCTTGAGCTCGGCCACTCAGCTTCGGAGCAATTGTTTTCCTTCGGCCAGGCTAAGTGAACATGCACATCGTGCAGCAGCTTGGCTTGGCTTCTTGTCATCGGTCTCCTCGGTGGATCGATCACTTGATCAGCACGTGATCGGGCTGCATCAGGTTTCCTAACGATGGAGGCGGTACCAAGGACCGGGTCCAGACTAAGGTGTAAATGCATGCATGCTCCTAATCTCCTTCTAAGAGTGGGTTAACGGTTGAGGCTAACAGCTGAGTGGCAAGCGGTCTGGCAGTCGAATTACTCCTACGATGGCCGCCGGTGTACCAACTCGTCACAAGGGTTCTTTAGTGGAAGAAAGAACTGGCGCGCATGGGCGCACCTCGCGGATATTTGGGGTGAAAATGCAAGAGGTTCCCAGGAATGGGGGAAGTATGAACGGAATGCCAATATATATGTGCACAAATAGGGGTGTAGTGACATGCTTTCGTGATACACAGCAATCAACTAAATTAACTAAGCATTCTCGCAAATAAACAATAGATATAATCATGCTAGTTTCAACAATTATTAAATAAGCTACGCATACTAATATCGGCATACAACTCAAACAATACAAACAAACAGATTCGTGAAATCCTTTTGGTTAGAACCATTTGCGTATCCCCAGCGGAGTCGCCACGCTGTTGAACCCCAAAAATAACCCCCTTCTTTAAGAAAAGACAGGTTTCCGGTATATTTCAACAAAATGGGATTCCAAAGGGTTTCTTTGGAGTCGCCACCTAATTTAAGGATTATTAGGAACCTAAGTTAACTAAAGTGTGCAATTTATTCTTTAATTAAATAAAATTAAATTAAAAATCAGAGATTCTGAGTAAGTGGTTCTTTTAAATTCGAAAGAAGGTCCCTATCGGAAGCACTTTCGAAAATCCGCTAAATGCGGTCAATCCGGCGGTTTTCACGAATTTGTTAAGGATAATAAGTATATAAAGCTAATTTTATACAAGGATAATAGGAATAATATAAATAAGATAAGATTTTAATTATTCCGATACTAGATAAATAAATATCAAATTTGAGATTAAATAAATAATTAAATAATGATTGATTGGTTAATTAATTAAATAAATAAAGGCTAAATGAAATTGTATAAATAAATGAAACAAACTAAGTAAATAATTAGATAATAATAAAAGATTAAATAATTAATTAAATAAATAGATAAATGAATAAACAAATAAATAACTTAATTAAATAAATGAATACTTATTAAATTAATATTAAGTAAAGGAGTAAATGAATAATAATTGATTAATTAATTAAATAAATAAATAAATATTTAACAGAATAAATAAATAAATGATTAATTGAAATTAAATAAATTTGATAAGGTAAATAAATGAATAATGGATTAAAATTTAATTGATTAACTAAATAAATAAATTAGATTAAATAAATAAATAGTTGAATATTTAATATAATAAATGAAAAAGCAATTCAAATGCGATTTATGACGAGGGTACGATTTTAAGTCGAATTTGATTTTGCACTCATTAATTGACAAATGATACTAAACATCCAAAAATTAATTGGCGATTCGAAAAGAAATGATACAAAGCATTCATATAAAAAATTTAAGTAATTTACAATAGTTATTCACAATTCAAATATCATTTCTATCCTACATGGCTCCTAATCCGGTCTATGGGGAAATTCTATACAACATGCATTTTCTAAGGGAGCGGGGAAAGATGGAGTTTAGAAGATAGAACCCGGAAGCGCAAACTCAATCATTGAGCCTTGGACTTTGTGATTTTCATTTTTTCTTTCTTTTACATTTTTCGGGGATATCAAGTCCCGAAAATGCGGAGCGGATCAAATAACTTCCAAATGCATGCCATCCCCGTTTATGAGTTTTTGACCAACTCGATCCCAAGAGTGGATCATGCCAATAAAAATATAGAATCAATTAGCAAGTGAGCATAACAATTTCAACATAGTTATGCAAAAAGTATATAACATGCAAATTTCAAACAATTCACAAATTCAAGCTTCTCTTGGATCGATTTCATGTGACCATCAGTTTCATTCACAAGGTGTTATTGGACAACTTTCACAGGATCAACAGCATTTAAAATGAAAGGGGAAAAAAACCAATCTTAGGCTATGTCATATATATTTAATTAAACAATCACAGAACCAGCTTGTGTATGGAAGAGTCAGACTAACAGGAGCCAAAGAGAACCATAAATAAATATCACAGTTGAAACATGAAAAAGATGACATTTTATTTCCAGATGACTAAAAAAAAATATCCACATGTGAAGACGTATCCATCTGTAGACTAATTAAATGGAGGAAGAAGAAGGTCTTATAACTATTAGTAGTATCAATTCTTCCACAATTCTTATGTTGATTTTCTTAAATAAAGTGACACGAGCAAACGAAGTCTAGATCTTTAAGCTTAAGACTAATGAATCCTAAGGAAATGCAGCGATCCTATATTGACAAAAACCAACATGATTTCCATTTAAACTCACACAGGACATTGAAACAGTTGACTGAGTAAAACTACTAACACCTTGCAGGCAGGCAGAAACCAGATCTTATAGAGTTGAAGCAGGCAGGAACTAGACATCATGCCAAATATTCAAACTAATCAAGTCTTTCATGTCATCTTAATGAAATAGACTAAATCCTAAGCATATCAGAAACAAGTAAATGCAGACAAAGAGAAACAAGAGATCAGGAGACATGCATCAAAATTTCAGATTAACTTTCAACACTATTTCCCAGAAATTGATTATCACTTACTGGTAGCCTTCCCTGATCGCTTTAGCTATATTAACTAAAAAAAATACTCATTATACCATAAAACCAATCTCGAGGCATAGAAAAATAGAACAACAAACCACTTTTCTTGGCTAATTAGAATGCAAAGGAAATCAAACATTAAAAAGAATGAACTAGAACAGGCTGAATAGAAACCTAAGCCTGAAATGGAACTACTCCATATAACATCTTTTCAGACTTCTAGGTTCGAGAAACATAACAGAAACCACTCTTCCACCTACTGACTAGTAACAATCTTAACAACCTAAATAGGAACCTGGAATGACCTTCAAACCACTCCAAGAAACCTGCACTCTCACTTCGGACCTACTACAATTAGAAACTAACCAAACGCCAACACTCTCACTGCCTGCAACAACTCCATATTCCTAGAACCAACTGCAAGCCACGAAGACCAACTCATAATCAACTTCATCATCTAGGAAAACAAACAATACCATCCTCACATCTTCCTTACTCACACACCTGCGCATCAGCTGAAACAGAGCAAAACAACTTCCCCCAAGCAACACAAAAGCCTATACATCATGAACAAACACAACTAACTCCTAAACAGGCTGCAAACATCCACTCACTTACAGCCCACCCTGAATACCTTTCACTCACAGAACAACTAATGAAACATCACAGCCTCCCTAACTCCTTGACATCCTTATACAGACTATTCATTTCAACAACCAAACAGACCCTGCACTACTCCTCTACTTAGGGGGGCCTTGAAATCCTGACCAATAAGAATATTTCAGGACTGGAGAAAAGAAACCTAAGGACTGAAACATCAACTTCAAACTGGGAAAATTTAGGACCATTCATACCTAGCTATACAATCATTCAGAAAGAGCATTTGTAGTCAAGAAAAAATAGAAAAATCATGTTTTTACTACATAATAAACCACTGTGATTTCCTACTTAACACCCATCCAGTTAATCATTAAGATTGATGCACATCTTTTAAACTATGGCAATCACAAAAACATATTCAGCATTAATGCGTATTGAGCATAAGAACAAAAGACAGTAAAAGGAAAGGAATAACTATTACCTATAGCAAAGCAGTGAACGAAAAGCAATGGATCTGAATTCGACTCGAACAAAAGCGAAGACTCAAACGAGGTCGACGACTTGAATGATAAAGAAGCGTCGCGAAAACGATGAAGCGATAATAGCAGACCAATACCAGGAACACAACCAGAAAAACAGAACACTCACTGTATATTTTTTGAGAGAAAAAGTTGAACTCCAAATCTATTTTCTATTGCTGTTTTTCTTATGCAAATTTTCAGAACCCCTCAAATAATGAGTAAAAGATGCTTTTATACCTGTGCAGCTAGGGTTTTTAGGGCCTTTGAAATCCCTAGCCGACCCTTACTCCTTTGCTTTTCCCTTTGAAAACCAAGGTCGAAATAGTATAATCCTTTCGGATTGTACTAATTTCACCCTGATTTTCAAGGAAAATGGACGTTGAATCCCTTCTACGGCTCGGATTGATCCGCGATTCAAAATGGAGTGCTAGGATTGATTGAGTTCTTGTACTAGAGAGAGGGAAAAGGAATGGGGACCAGTTGAGTACGAATCTCTTGGACTGATTCATGACTAGGAGGGAAGGGGATTGAGATTGCGGGTCAAAAATTTGGGGCTTCGGGTCGCAATTGGGGAAGACGGGTAAAGGCTTTTCTGAAAAGGGAAAGAACTGTGTAATGTGTGCATGTTATCCATTGTATATGTATTTTGCATAGATAAGCTGAGATTTAAGGATAGGTGCGATTTTAGCCTTCATTTAGGATAATTTAGGTAAATGAAATAATTGCGCGTGTAGGCTGATTTTAAATTATAGGACTGAATTTAACCCTTTTTTTCTATAATTGGTCAAATAAAAGGGGTTGCGCGGATGGACTGAATCAAGGACCCCTTTCTTTTGGTTTTAAACCATTACTTTTGATTTTTCCAAAATTGGCTTTAATTTTAAAAATAATTAGATCTTTATTTAAACCTTCGGGACAAAATTAGGTGTCAACAGGTGTCATCTTAATTAAGGCTACACGCGTATCACACGTTGGAAGAATTGTTCGAAGCTGCTACCAAAGTTGAAAAATGGGTAAAGGATGATAAGGCAAACCGGTATCGAGGAGTCGCTACTTCAACTCCTTTGAACCGAGGTAAAGAATGGAAGAGTTCTAAGCCAACAAGTGCCAACACTGTTCGAGATTCGAAGAAACCCTTCGAGAGGGGTGTGACCGTTAACCAATCAAGAGAAGCGGGAGGTAAAGTTCAACTAAACTCTTCTAGTGCTTCAAATATTCAGTGTCATAAATGCAAAGGTTATGGTCACATGGAAAAAGAGTGTCCAACTCGCAAGGTTATGCTTTTGCTCGAAGATAGAACCGTCAATGAGCAAGCGAGTGACACCAGGGAGGAATTTATCGAGGAGATTGACCGAGCTGAAAAGGATGATGGTCGTGAAGCTGCCGAAGCTGACCATCCAGAAATGCTTCTTGTGGTTTGAAGGAACTTGAGCTGCATGACTCATGAATAAGAGGACAACCTAAGAGAGAATCTTTTCCATGCCCGGTGACCGTTGCTGACACTGACTTCAGAAGCAGTGAGATCGAGCGCAATTTATGAAAGCTCAACGATCAAGTTTGAGTCTGCAGGAAGAAATGACAAGCTCGAGCCCGAAGCTGAAAGCAACCGAACCAAAGAAGAATGATTCCAGACAAAGTATCGATCGAAGGGCTACAAATGAGCCCGAGCCAGGAGGGCGTTCGATTCCAATTGTGATCGAGGCAAACAAGTGTCCGACTGAATTGTGTTCGAGCTGAGCTACCGAACACAGAAAACCGCTTCAGCCCTGCGTGGCTCTATCTCATTGGTCACCTGTGACCATTTTACTATTTTGCCCTTTTTATTGTTGTCTATATAAATTCCTAGCATAGCTCATTAGAGACAGTTTTTAGTTGATATTGAATTGAGAGAGTAGAGATAGAATTGGCCGAGCCATTCTTCTTGAAGCCCGAGGCTTCGTGTATGCCTTCTTAGGCTTGGAACCGAAATGGATTTCATCCCTAGTATGAATCCTTGATTAGGTTCAAGTTTCCTTTTCTCCCTTGGATAATCAATCATGTTTTGATTCGGATTGTCCATTCTTTCTTCTATTTCTGTTCTCCCCCTTCCCCGGTTTCTTGTTATCTTGGTTAATTATTTGCTGCCACCGCTTATTCTTATCGTTTCCGCGTCTTGTCTCGTTGTCTCCGATTGCAAGGCTTCAACTCCGGTTTTTGCTTCAATCAGCTTGGTATCAGAGTAAGGCTTGGATTTCATTCCTACGAATCCACGTTCCTTGTTCATCTTATCGTTATTTTCTATTGGTGTTCCTATGTTTCTTGAAAAAGAAGAAAAGTACAAAAAAAAAATTTTGAAAAGTTGAAAAATTATCAAAAATTTGTTTGTTGTTGATTGTTTGGATTAAACAATCACATATTTGTAGTCGCCACTGTCTAAGGAATCGATTAAGTACCCGACGTGCATCATTGGTGACTAGAGTTTTTCCTTCGTTTTGGACTGTGTTCTTGAATTCGAACCCCATTTGTGTTTTGGTGTTTATTGATGAAAACTGGTGGTTGTTGAATGATTTGGGTCGATTTTAGTGCTTAAAAATCGAAGTTCCACTGTTTAGCCACCGTCCGTACGCCGCAACCTTGTTAAATTGATAACAGTGTACGGACGACGTCGAGCTCTGTTCTTAGCTCTGCCTGGAACTGAAGTGTTCTCTGACGTTGTAAAACCGGAGACGACCCAAATCTTGAGCGTAATCTATTCTTAGTGGACTGTGAATGAATCTTGAAGTTATCCGTACACCGGAGTAAAGGTTCACTGTTCCATTGAAGAAGAAAGGGGTAAACTGTTAAAATCCAAACCCCAGGTGAAAAAGTTGTCGGCTAGGAAAGGGAAAGTGGATAAGGTTAAAACCTTATCTGTAACGAGGAGGAAACACTTGTACCTAGGTCACGTGTTCGGTAGTTTCCGGAGCAGAACCGAGGAGGTGGTAGATTCCCTTAGGATTTCACTTTTCTTGTGTCCGAATATTCTCGATAGTGGACCTCTGGAGAAATTCTTTCTACTCGAGGTCGTACTATCGAATTTGAGCTTAATAGGAACTCGTGCGTGGGGTGACCGAAGTCCAATTTCGTAGATAATTCTTTGACTCCCCATGCGTAGTTAAATAGCTACCGTTCCATCGAGTCATATAAACTTCTTTCGAACCTAGACTTGGAAAGTACTAGTTGTGACTTATCACTTCGGTTTCCTAACAAGAAGGCAAGGCCATCTTGAGTGGAAAAAGGCTAGAGTGGTGAGAACAATAGAGTGAGGTCACAAAAGCCAACGACCTTGAGTGAATACACGAGTGGAAAAAAAATTGAGTGAACATTAATCGAGTGATACACGTGAGGGAGTGAACTTGCGAAGTCCTTTACGTTATTTGTTGCAGCTATGTCTTCGGATGATGAAGATTATGGAGGGTATGATTCGTGTGGAGATGTTGGAGACTATGGTTCCTACAATGGTGATGATTGCTATAACGACACCGGGAACTATGGCTCTTATGAGGACGAAGCAGGTCATTATGGTTAGTACGAAGACGAAGAAGACTACGAAGCCTGTAAGGATGAACGAGAAGAATCTTATGCTTCGTGTCAAGAATACGAAGGTAGTGACGCTTCGAGGTATGGTGATCCTAGTTTCTCTCATTGTGATGATCTTGAATATGATGAATGTGACATCGGTGATGATCTTGAATATGATGAATGTGACATCGGTGAAGCCGACGATGAAGTTGATCGAGTGAACTATTCGATGTCATCTTGCTTCGGTGTCTCGTGTAGAGCACAAGGGAGTAGTATAACTCCTTCCATCGGGATGGGAGGAGGTGTTGGAGGTTGTTCCATGGGAGGAGGAAGACTAGCAACTTTGAGTCGTGACATACGATTCAATGCTTCCAATTCCTATGGGAAAGGTGGCTCGAGGAGCGCTGGTGGGTGTGGACCCGAGGGGGGTAGAGGAGGTTTCTACCGTACTCCTTCTTCGAGGAATAGCTCTTACTGGTTCCATGCTCAAACTCCTTCCTCGACTTTCAATAATACTTATAAGGTTGGAAGAGTGAAAGGAAGTGGAAGTTGTCCTAGTGGTGTTGCCACTAGTGGAAGAACAAGGAAGGCCCAAGTTGTTGGAACCAATATTCGTGGACATTCAAGCCCTCTCTTAGATGTTTCGATGCAAGACTTGGGTAAAGAAAGGTTTGCTGTTGAGGTAAACGGAAAGGGAGAATTCGTGCTCAAAATTGGTGGCGCCGTTGCCAATTTTATAAACCCTTCTCTGGTTGATAAATTAAAGATACCATGCTATAGATTGATGCATCCTTACGAGTATGAAGGTGTGTGGGTTACCAGTTGGGTTAAAGTGATCATATCTCATGGGAATTACAAGAGCATAATTTGGTGTGATGTTTATCCCATGAAATATATTACTGTTTGCTTAGGTGATCCATGGTTGCAAGACAAGAGAGTACAGTATGATAGCACGGAGGATCTGTATAAAATTAGTAAGGGACTAAGGACTTATGACTTTGAATCTTGCGTGGTAATAATAGCGCCACCTTCGAAAACATCCTCTTCGTCTATGCAAAGAAAAAACAAGCGAGGACTCCATTCCGTAAGCGAAAGAGTGCCATCGAAGAGTTCTACGAACACAATATTTTGAACCCGAAGCCACAAGTCTCGAAGCCAAGTGGTTCACCGACAACAAAAGAGGAGACCTCGGTTGAAGAGTCTTCGAGTCCTAGACTTCGGGTCGATTTTAAAAGTCCACCTACTCCAGCTATGGGTATTCTTGGGCCACGACCCAATTCACCCGAATATGAGAGACAAAAGATCGAGAGGAGTAAGGGAGTGACCCATGACAACCCTCGAGAGAAAAAAGGAGAGGTTGTGCTGAGTGATGTGAGCGAGTTGTCACCACCAGAACCCACACCTGAACTTGAAAAGAAAATGAGGGAAAAGAAAGAGGGAAAAAGAATCATTGAGAGTGAGGGTACCCCTTATTCTAACCTTAACCCTTTATCATTTTCTTCTACTTGTTAGAATTCTTGTATAGGTACTCTTGAAGGCAAACCGAAGGAGCCTCAACTCTGTTCTGAAGTAGAAGGACAAGGTGAAAAAAATCTTTCATGTGAGCTCCATGGTGAAGAAACTACTTATGACACTTCGGAGACAATAAGAGAGACCGAAGGCCACTCCGATGTAAGTGTTCGATTCCCTTCCTGTGAGCATGATACTTCCTTGTCATGTGAAATTGCTTGTAAAAATTCTATGCTAGTTGATGATTTGCATGATTACAATGCGTTTGAAACTAGTGTATAGTCGAATGGCCAACTTGTGTGTGAATGTGAACCCCTAGTTGAGAGGATTGATAAGCCACATCATGGTGTGAGCTCGATCTTCGACCAACCTCTCTTTAGTGATGAAGTTTTAGTTGACCTTGTTTGTGACCCTTGTCATAACACACCACCCATCTTTGATAAAGGGAATAATGTGTTGTTTGATCATACCCTTGTTGATATTATTCTCTATGGTGGATCTATGTGTTGTAGAGAGGATAATGATACCCTTGAGGAGTCCTTAGTGGATGAGTTGGATCGGTTTATATTCGATGACTCCTCAAGTGGGGATGATGACCATGGTTTGGATACACCTTTAATGGATAGTGAACTTGTTTTCATTAATCCTTTATTCGAAAGAAGTGTTGATATGCATCCGACCCGAGGAGAATATGAACAACCTCGGTTTGAAAAGCTTAACCCCGTAGATAATCCATTATTTGAGACCTTCTTCAGAAGCTTATCTAATGAGAAAGATTGTCTTGGAGGTAATTTTGGAGGTGACAAGATACCTCTTGATGTGAATAAGATTGCTTTTTAGAAGGGGAGTGGAGTATCCGATGTTCGTTGTCGAGTTAATCATTTTACTTACTCCATCCCACATATTGATCACACCTCGACTGTTATACATACGAAGGCCATAAGCCCCAAAGTGATAAAAGTAAACTGAGGGCCCGGTATGAAGACCATGGGTTTAGAAGTAATAGGGCCTTTGATCGCAGCATCTTGCACATTAAGTGTCCTATTAATCTCTTCGTGTACTCATGTGTTCGGTACAATTTCTATTTGAGCCAAGAACTTGTTGTTTCCTTCGGAGACATAATTTTCTTGATTATCATTGATGCTTGGCTCTATCACAAGAGTATGTTTTCCACTAACCTGCTTTCGAAGTAGGAAACTTTGTTTGTCTCTGCTTTGTTTGGAGGTCTTGTCGGATTGCTTTCGAGGACGAAATCCTTTCAAGAAAGGGAGGATGATGCAATACGAACCAGGCTCACCTGTTCGATTCATCAAGATAGTCCACCGAGGAGTCACATGACGCCCACGATAAAAGCGTGGCCAGAATGGAAATGTCGAAGACTCTTTGCTCAGCAACAACGAAGGAAATAACCGAGGAGACAACATGTGACCATTGCTGACACTGACTTCGAAAGCAGTGAGATCGAGCACAATTTATGAAAGCTCAACGATCAAGTTTGAGTCCGAAGGATGAAATGACAAGCTTGAGCCCGAAGCTGAAAGCAACCAAACCAAGGAAGAACGACTCCGGACAAAGAGATCGAAGGGCTACAAATGAGCCCGAGGCAGGAGAGCGTTCGATTCCAATTGTGATCGAAGAAAACAAGCGTCCGACTGAAATGTGTTCGAGTTGAGCTTCCGAACACATAAAATCGCTTCAGCCCTGCGTGGCTCTATCTCACTGGTCAGCTGTGACCATTTTACTATTTTTTCCTTTTTATTGTTGTCTATATAAACTCCTAGCATAGCTCATTAGAGACAGTTTTTAGTTGATATTGAATTGAGAGAATAGAAATAGAATTGGCCGAGCCATTCTTGTTGAAGCCCGAGGCTTCGTGTATGCCTTCTTAGGCTTGGAACCGAAATGGATTTCATCCCTAGTGTGAATCCTTGATTAGGTTCATCTTTCCTTTTCTCCCTTGGATAATCAATCATGTTTTGATTCGGCTTGTCCATTCTTTCTTCTATTTCTGTTCTCCCCCTTCCCCGATTTCTTGTTATCTTGGTTAATTACTTGCTGCCACCACTTATTCTTATTGTTTCGCGTCTTGTCCTGTTGTCTCCGATTGCAAGGCTTCAACTCCGGTTTTTGCTTGCATCACACTACTTCAACTTCTTTGAACCGAGGTAAAGAATGGAAGAGTCCTAATCCAACAAGTGCCAACACTGTTCGAGATTCGTAGAAACCCTTCGAGAGGGGTGTGATCGTTAACCAACAAAGAGAAGCGGGAGGTAAAGTACAACTAAAATCTCCTAGTGCTTCAAATATTCAGTGCCATAAATGCAAAGGTTATGGTCACATGGCAAAAGAGCGTCCAACTCGCACGGTTATGCTTTTGCTCGAAGATGGAACCGTCCACGAGCAAGCGAGTTACACCGAGGAGGAATTTATCGAGGAGATTAACCGAGCTGAATAAGATGATGGTCGTGAAGCTGGCGAAGCTGACCATCCGAAAATGTTTCTTGTGGTTCGAAGGAACTGGAGCTGCATGACTCATGAAGAAGAGGACAACCAAAGAGAGAATCTTTTCCATGCCCGATGTCGAGTGAGGGGGAAGGTGTGTTCGATGATCATTGACTCAGGTAGTTGTGCAAATGTGGTGAGCCAAATCTTGGTTTCGCAAATGGGACTACCTACCTTGAGACATCCCCACCCTTACAAATTACAATGGTTGAACGAGTGTGGAGATTTGAGGGTTGTCAAACAAGTGTGAATCAAGTTCCGAATTGGAGAATATCAAGATGAGATGATGTTAGATGTGGTGCCGATGCAAGCTTGTCATTTGCTATTGGGTCAACCATGGCAGTATGATCGGTCGGTTGTTCACAATGGAAGATCCAACACTTACACTGCAAGGCTAGAAGGGAAGAGTTTCATACTCAAACCATTGTCTCCCAAACAAGTCACCGAGGACTATAAACGAATGAAAGAATTGAAAGAAGCGGCCAAAGCTAATCTTCCGATGGGAACAAAAATTGTGGCCGAAGACACAAACTCACCGCCCGAAGTAAGAAGTGTCTATGCAATCATGCAACAGGGTGAGTTTCTACGAGGCAACGACAACAATCAGATGATGATTTTCTCGTGCACAAGGGTATCTTTCTAAACCCTAATGATGATTTTTCTAACGATAACCCTTTGCCTAGTGCTGTATAAAGTGTTTTGCCGGACTTCGGAGACATGTTTCCCGAAGAAATGCCAGGTGGATTACCTCCGTTAAGAGGAATCGAGCACCATATTGACTTCGTACCGGGGTCTCAAATTAACAACAAACCTGCGTACCGGTGTAATCCCGAAGACACCAAAGAGCTCCAACAGCAGGTTGATGAGTTGCTGAACAAGGGCCTTGTTCGAGAGAGCTTGAGTCCTTGCGCAGTTCCTGTTATACTTGTACCCAAGAAAGATGGAACATGGCGAATGTGCGTTGATTGCTGAGCAGTCAACAAAATAACAGTAAAGTATCGTCTTCCTATCCCTCGCTTAGATGACATGCTAGACGAGTAATGTGGTTCTTCATGCTTTACGAAGATAGACCTCAAGTCCGGTTACCACCAAATCCGAATGAAACCCGGAGATGAGTGGAAAACCGCATTCAAGACCAAGTTCGGTCTCTATGAATGGTTGGTGATGCCTTTTGGCTTATCCAATGCACCGAGCACATTCATGCGACTGATGAACTATGTGCTCAGACCGTTCATAAATAAGTTTGTTTTCGTTTACTTCGATACATACTTGTTTATAGTAAATCTGTGGATGAACATGTCGAACACCTAAGTCTAGTGCTTGATAATCTTAGAGCAGAGAAGTTATATGCTAACTTCAAGAAATGTGCCTTTTGTGTCGAACGTGTAGTCTTTCTAGGATTCGTTGTCAATGCTAATGGTGTTGAAGTCGACGATTCAAAAGTCGAAGCCATCAAAGATTGGCCAACTCCAACCTTGCTATCACAAGTTCGTAGCTTCCATGGCTTAGCTAGCTTTTACCGAAGGTTTGTTCATGACTTTAGCACCGTGGCAGCTCCTTTAACTGTGCTGGTTAAGAAAGACCATCCATTTGTGTGGGGAGAGTCCCAAGAGAGGGCTTTCCAAGAGTTGAAACGGAGGCTTTGCTCTGCCTCGTTGTTGGAACTCCCTGACTTCGGCAAAGCATTCGAAGTCGAGTGTGATGCGTCCGGGGTTGGGATCGGAGGAGTGCTTATGCAAGAATTGAAGCTGATCGCTGACTTTAGCGAAAAGCTTAAGGGTACAACCTTGAATTACTCAACGTATGACAAGGAGTTGTATGCCCTCGTTCGAGCACTCGCCCATTGGCAGCACTATTTGTGACCTCGAGAGTTTGTGATTAAAAGTGATCATGAATCTTTGAAACATCTCTGAGGTCAGGAGAAATTAAACCGAAGGCATGCCAAGTGGGTTGAATTCATTCAGAGTTTTCCCTATGTAATTCATTACAAAAAGGGAAAAGACAATGTTGTTGCCCATGCGCTATCAAGGAAATTTGCCCTAGCGACCACTCTCGCCTCAAGGCTCGTGGAATTTGAAAGCATCAAGTCGAAGTACGAAGACGATCCCAAACTGAAATGCATTCGTGACGCAATCTTGAATGGCCGAAGGGTTGAGAAATATCAATGGCACAATGGCTACCTCTTCAAAAATGGGAGGGTTTGTGTGCCAGTGTCATCGTGGAGAGAGCTCTTAGTTCGAGAAGCTCACTCCGGAGGCTTGATGGGACACTTCGGTGTCGACAAAACTCTTGGTATCCTAACCGAGCAGTTAGATTGGCCCAAAACGCGATGAGATGTAGAAAAGCTTTGCGACGCTTGCCTCGTTTGCAAGAAAGCTAAACCGAAGTCCAACCCTCATGGTTTGTGTACCCCGTTGCCTGTGCCTGATCGACCTTGGGTTGATATATCCATGGACTTTGTGTTGGGGTTACCGAGGTCGAGGGGTGGACATGGTAGCATCTTTATCGTAGTCGACCATTTCTCAAAAATGGCTCACTTTATTCCTTGCAAGAAGTGTGATGATGCACAACATGTAGCTACTTTGTTTATTTCTAATGTGTTGAAATTGCATGGTGTCTCATACTATTGTGAGTGATCGAGGCTTAAAATTCTTGAGTCATTTTTGGAAATTCTTGTGGGGTGCCCTCGGCACCAAGCTACTATTCTCGACGTCTCACCATCCTCAGGCTGATTGACAGACCGAGGTAGTTAACCGAACGTTGGGATCTTTGCTTCGAGCAATGACCAAATTCAAGGTCGGAAACTAGGTTGATCGTTTGCCCATGATGGAGTTTCCATACAATCGAACGGTGCATCGAATGATCAATATGACCCCATTTGAATGTGTATGGTTTAATCCTTTGATTCCACTTGATTTAACCCCATTGCCTCGAGATTCTGTTATTGATTTTGAAGGTACTCGGCGAGCCACTGCCTTGATCAAGTTGCATGCAAAGGTAACGAAGAACATCGAGGAAGCTTATGCAAAGGTCGCATCAAAGAAAAACAAGGGGCGAAAGAAACTGGAATTAAAGAAGGGAGATTGGGTTTGGGTTCACTTCCGAAAGGAAAACTTCCCGAACAAAAGGCAAGGAAAGTTGGCTCCTCGAGGGGATGGTCCATTCCAAGTTTTGACCAAGATAAACAACAATACTTACGTGATCGACCTTCCTGGTGAGTATAACGTGTCCAACACTTTTAATGTTGCTGACTTAGTTCCTTGGGTTGTAGGTCAAACTTTGGAGGATGAGAAGGGCTCGATTTTGAGGTTGAAATCTTCTCAAGAAAGGGAGGATGATGCAGCCCGAACACGTGCTGATCAAGTGTTCAATCCACCGAGGCCAATGACACGAAGCCAAGCCAAACTTCTACACGATGTTCACATTAACTTGGCTTGGCCGACGGATAGCAACTACTCCAAAGCTGAGTATTCGAGCTCAAGAACCGAAGGTTTCACCTACAAGCTTGAGCTTGATGAAGGGAGTGACCGAACCTTAACCGATCACTCAACGTCGGCGCCGAAGTAAAATTCAGTAACCGAAGGAAAGGCGATCGATGTCAAGGATCAGCTGAGCCGAGCGACCAAGCACCGAAGTAAAGGAGCTCGAGCTCAAGTGTTCGAAGTCACGTGTTCGGTTGAAGGAGTGACCGAACACTCACTAAAACAGCCCTGCGTGGCTTACTCCTATTGGTCGCCTGTGACCATTTACTATTTTGTCCTAAGCCTAGTCTATAAATACTCCTTTACATTTCATTGTAAGAGTTAGTCTTTTATGAATATTGAGCATAGCCGTTGCTATTAAAGTGTCTTCGATGGAGCCGAACCCCGACGTGGTAATTTTAAAGAACTTGTGTCAATCGGTGAGAGTCGTTTGAATATTTTCTTCTTGGTCATTCAATTTGCATGAAGCATTGTCTTTCTTGAGGATTGTTGCTTAGTATAGGTGATTCATGACCTTCATTCGATCGAACTTGAGACAAGTTCTTCACTGTTCTTTCGAATCGAAGCAAGTCTTGTCTTGCTTCTATCTTTTATTCCTTGTTATTTCTTCCATATTTTCGTGTCTAGCTTTCCCTCGGTTTTGCTTGCACCAGCTTGGTTTACACTAAGCTTATCATTGATGAATATTTAACTTGAGCAATGCTCTTTGGGATTGAATGAAAGAACCTTTTGATGGGACTTGTTGTTCTCTAGCGGATCTGGACGACTCCCTTTCCCTCCCCGATCAATGTACTTGCGTGCTCACGTTAGCTCGAGGGTAGTTGCCTAGTGTAGCTGTTCTTGACATTCTTTCGGGATGTAACGGAACGAATTCTTTGTTGCTACTTGAGATTACCGATCGAGTTACGTCTCGCTCTTTATCCTTTACTTTTCCGCGTTTGATTCTTATCATGTGAGCTTGATGCGGGGCAAATCGAGCCAAGACGCTTTCCAACACATTCCAACGTGTGCCAAGCTTGGAAGATATAAAGGACTTGAAGTCAAGAGCTTTGGAAGTGTTTCGGATAGTTTCAGCATTAGGCCTCACGCCTGAGGAGGAGGAGGGAGGCCCAGCACATCCAGGCGCCCCGCCTAGCCCAGGCGCCCTGCCTGAATACCTCACTACATAAGAGCACAAATGTGCACAGGCGCCCCTCCCAGTCTCAGGCACCCCGCCTGACCCAGGCGCCCCTCCCAGCCCCAGGCGCCCCTCCCAGCTTCAGCACACTGCAGGCGCCCCTCCCAGCTGTTGAACTTATGTTTCTTTTACTGTTTTGCCCTACGTGGCTTATTTGATGAACCTTATTAGTAAGGGTACTTTGATCACTGTGTAAGCTTGGGAAACACTATAAAAACCCAAGTATAGCTTATTTTAAAGGAGCTTAGTTTTTTGAATGATGAATGACTATTGTAAAGAGTGGAACTCTTTGGGTTTATGAAAATCAACCTATGTTTGGGATTTGTGTCCTTCTAGTGGATTCTAGTTGGACAACGACCCCGCCCCGATCATTCTACTTACGAGTTCTAGTTGACTCGAGGGTAGTTGCGTAGTGTAGGTGATCCTTGACATCCACTCGAGGTGTATCGAAACAAGTTCTTCGGTGCTACTTGGATTTTTGTTCGAGCCTCGGCTCGCTTTTTATCTTGTTTATCTTTTTCCGCGTTTGATCATTATCAGTTTGGTATCAGAGCAAGGCTCGAGTTTTGTTTCTACAAACCCCCGAGCCTAGAAACAAAACTCGAGCCTTGGTTCTTCGTGCCTAGTATCTTTTCTTTTAGTTTCTTGTGTTTGAAGTTATTGGAAAGAAGAAAAAGCAAAAAAATTGAAAAAGTTAAAATTTGGTGTATCTTGTTGGTTTGATTGATTCTTGTTATGGGCGTTATAGATTCTTGATCCTTGTTGGAAAAAGTTGTTTGGATACCAAAAACACGCGGTTTGGATTGGATTTATGAAATTGAAGATTAGAAACCCTAAAATTTCCTTAAACCCTTGATAAACCTTGTTCTTGATGATTTTGGCTTGATTCTTGGGTTGAATGGATGTTTAATTGACAACTTCACATTGGGGATTGATCTTGATTGAAAAACAAACGATTTGGTACCAATTTTGTGGGATTTGAAGATGTATAACACCAAATTTTATGAATCACGATCCATGTTGAAACCCTTTTGAAAAACCCTTATGTTTTTCAGTTTCTTGGCTTTGAATCTTGATTTGATTGATTGTTTTGTTGAAGATTTGATTGGGGTTTGATAAGGAAGATCAAAACAACTTTGGGTATCATTGTATTGTGAAAACAAGTTGAAAACATCGGATTTGTGGATTGAAAATCGACTTGGAACAAGTTTGGAACGAGTTGGGACTGCTTCAGAGTTAGGCACTCCGCCTAAGCCAGGCGCCCCGCCTGACTTGGCTACTGCCTAAGACCTCATGCGCCCCGCCTGAAATCCTGCACAATTCTGGGCGCCCCTCCTGCAGTCTAGGCGCCCCTCCTGCTTGCTGAAAGAGTTGTTTGGGGTAGTTTTTCCTAAGTTTTCCTATTTCTTTGCTTTTATAACATCTAACAAGTACTACTTTAAGTAACCATTCTACTTCATTGGTACTAGTCTTTGAAGCTTTTAGGTAACTCGTGCCTAGATAGGAGAGTAGAATTCGAAGAAGACTCATAGAATCTTTTGACTCAAGTCCTCACTTCAAAGCGCTTAGCGTTCATTGAGTCATATCAACTCCACTCACCCCGGAGTACATGATGCGTGGTAAGTCATGCAACCATCCAAAAGCACCATCCAAGGCCAAAGAAGACCTTATGTATTGGAATGCCATGGAACGAGGAGCATTCGGGACATATTTCGAGGCGTTTCGAGGCTTGGCAGGAAGGGGCGGACCGCCCACTTGGAATCCCCTCTCTGGATTCTGAGCCGCCTACTAAAGAGGCGGGGCGCCTACTGGGCCGCCCACTCTCCACTGAAACTCAACAAAATGGCCACTAGGCGGGGCGCCTGGTAGGGTAGGCCCGCCTACTTGACTGAAGACCTTGCGGGATTTTTAATTAAGTTGCTATGTTTTGACTATTATAGCCCTGCGTGGCCTTTGTTATTTAGAATCTAATTAAGGGTACTTTAGGCCTTTCATTGATGTCTAGGTGAGGCCTATAAATACTCCATTAGCTTTGCATTTTACTTAGCTTTGATGAATGAATAGAATGAACAATGTTCATGAGAAGAGTCTCTTTGAATGAAAACCCTTTGAGTTGGTTTAAGTTTACTAGTGGATTCTAGTTGACCCCCAAACCCCCCCGATCATTCTACTTGCGAGTCCGTTGTCGTCTCGAGGATAGTTGCATAGTGTAGGTCCTCATTGACGCCGATACGAGGGTATTACGGAACGAGTTCTCCGTAGTTACGTCGTAGGGGGTTCGAGAAGTGTCTCGCTCTCCTATCTTTTATCGTATTTATTTTGATCCTTATCATCTTGGTATCAGAGCAAGGCTCGGGTTTTGTTCCTACAAACCCTCGACCCTTGATTCTTCGTGCCTAGGTCGATTCCTATCTTTAGTTTTCGTGTTGTTGTTATTGACAGAAGAAAATCACAAAAAAATAAAAAAAGTTGAAAATACCAAAAATTTGGCCTATCTTGTTCGTTTGATTGATTCATATTGTGATTGATATTGGGGTTTGTTCCTTATTGGAAACCCGTTATTTTGGTACCCAAAGCACATAAGTTGTATCCCATGATTTGAAAATTTGAAACCCTTGAAAATTTGAAAAGCTTGAAACCCTAGCTATGAATATGATGAACATGGTAGATTGTTGGTTTTTGATTGGGGTTTGATAAAAGCTATTGGGGTTTGATCTTTGTGACTGAAAACACGTTTGGGTACCTTCGGATTGCTAAAACAACGTGTGATATGTTGGATTTTTGGGTGCCAAAGGCAAGAAAAACGTTGTTGAACTGTTCTGCAATTTGCAGTAGGAGGACCGCCCAAATAGCAGGCGGGGCACCTACCAAACTCTCTGAAGTTCAGAGGCGGACCGCCCCTTTACAGAGGCGGGGCGCCTACTCTCCTCTGTAGTGAACCAGGCGGACCGCCCATTTTGACTAGGTGGGGCGCTTGTTTTCCTGAGTTGGTGTTTCGGGTAGCTTTTCGTAGGTTCTCTTGTTTTGTTGTTTGCATTGCTTCTAATTAATACTATTAGAGTATAATCCTACTTGATTAGTACTAATTACTTCGAGCTATTAGGATCATCGTTCCTTAGAAAGGAGATTAGAATTCAAAGAAGACCCGTAGTATCATTTGACTCAAGTCCTCAGTTGAAAGTGCTTATCGTCAAATCGAGTCCCATTAACTCCACTCACCCCGGAGAGCATTGGACTTGTGGATTGAGTGATTGAGTTGTGGTTCTTTGATCAACTACTTGAAGCTTCTAGACTCAAACTTGAGTGAAATATCCACCACCACTAAACGAGTGACCCGAGTGTTATACAGGTGAGGGTGTGTGTGAGGTGATTTCACTAATGTTTGTTGATTTTGTAGGTACAATAGCAACTGATGGAGATGATCCTATGAAAATTTTCATGGCTATATAGCCATGTTGGAGGACATAACCTTGAGACTTGAGTCCGTCGAGAGGAATCAAGTTGAGACGGTGAGAGGAGGACCCTGAGTGTCCAAATTGAATCCGGAGAAGGCACAAGTCAGAGCACTCCTATGCCTCCCCGACACTTTGTGGAGCTAACCAAGAGATATGAACAAAAGAAAGTTGAAGCTCTTCAAGAGTCTGCATTGGGCAACACCCAACCCATGGGCAATCTCCACAACTTGGGCAATCCCCAAGGAAATGCTCCACTTCGAATACCCGTGCAGAGTGCTCCACCGCTTGAGCAAATTGATGAAGTTCATGAAGAGGAGGAGGTTTGGTATGGTGAAGAAGCCTATGGGTATGATGTTCCTTATTAACCTAGGAGGCAAATGAATTGGGGTCGAAATGTGGATAGGGGTAGAGGCCGAGGTCGAGGGCCACCCATGGGATATGCGAGAGGGAATGCTTGAAGAGAATATGTTGCTCATGATGACCACTATGGAGGCAAACCGGAGACTAACTATGGGGTATGTTACAACAACAACAACTTCAATAGTGTCAAGCTCAATCTTCCATCCTTTAAGGGAACTTGTGATCTGGAGGCATACATATAATGGGTACTACTTATGGAGAGGGTTTTTGAAACCAATGAGATGACCGAAGAAAGAAAGGGTACCTATGCTATTTCTTCCTTTAAGGCCTATGCTTCTACGTGGTGGTAATCCATGAAGAGGTCAAAGAGAAGGATGAATTTGCACTTGAATGTGACTTGGGATGAATTGAAAGGGCTCATGAGTACCAAGTACATAACTCCAAGGTATCGACAAGAGCAACTCAAGGAGCTCTATGATCTAAAACAAGGTGTCAAAACGGTGCATGAGTACAATGATGAATTTGAATAGACCCGGACGGCATTGGATATGGATACCGAAGGTGAAGAAGAAGCCATGATCCGTTTCAAGAATGGCTTGAGCTATGGTATAGCTTCTCAATTGAGGCTGCATCATTATGTCTCACTTCAAGACATGTTTGAAGCCGGAATTGATGCCGAGGCTTGGCTTAAAGGAGAGAAGTTCAAAAGCAACACTCCTACTACCACAAGCAAGCCAAAAGAGTGGAAGACTCCAAGTGTAGACTTTCCAAGTGCAATTGCTAGCAAAGAAGTGAGGAAGCCATATGAGAAGACGACACCCCACTTGGAAGGTACTTCTAAAACTCGCTTGAGTAATCCTACTTCTACTTCTACTCAATGCTATATGTGCAAGGGCTTTAGGCATATTGCTAAAGATTGCCCTACAAAACGAACCATGGTTGTGGTTGGTGATTTGGTATATGAGCAAGAAAGTGAGTCCGAACATGAGGGAGTAGAGGAGGATGAGGAAGAATGAGGACGCCGTAGAGGAGGATGATGGTCCTCACATGTTCTTGGTGGTTAGGAGGAGTTTGAGTGCCATTTTCATGAAGAGGAGGTGGAAAATGATCAAAGAGAGAACTTCTTTCATGCTAGATGTCGTGTGATGGGGCAAGTGTGCTCAATGGTTGTTGAATCGGGGAGTTGTGCAAACATAGTGATCCATCCTTGATTTCCCAATTCAAGTTACCCACTCAAAAGCATCCAAACCCATGTCGCTAACAATGGCTTAGTGAGTGTGGTGAACTAAAGGTGGTGAAGCAAGTGTTGCTTGAGTTTAGCATTGGGAACTATAAATATAAGATCATGTTCGATGTTGTCCTGATGCAAGCTTTCCATCTATTGTTTGGGAGACCATGGCAATATGATAGATGTGTTGTGTATGATGGTCGGACCAACTCCTACACGGTCAAGCAAGATGGGAGAAAATATGTGCTTAGACCTTTGACTCCAAGGCAAGTAACGGAAGACTACAAGTGAATGAAGGAGTTGAGGGAGGCGGCTAAAGCAAAGTCACCCATTGTATTTGAACCCGAGGAAAACAATCTCATTGTCTTGCCATTGCATGATGAAAATGAGAGTCACTCCACTTCAAATGAGAGAGAAAAGATAGAGAGAAGTGAGGGAGTGACAATCCAAGAGAGGAAAAAGGAGAGGATTTGAGGAGTGACGTGAGTGGATTGTCACCACAAACTGCAGTTGACCATGAGGTAAAATTGAGAGAGATGAGAGGTGAGGAAGGAAAAATTGAGAGTGAGAGCACCCATTGTTCTAACCCTTCTTTATCTTCTACTTTTTCTTGTGAAAGTTCTTGTGTAGGTACAATTGAAGACAAGTCATTGGAGCCTCAACCATGTGCTTGGAAGGAAAGACAAGAGGAGGAAAGTTCTCAATGTGAGCTTCATGAAGGAGGAGTTTCATATGACACTTCAAACCTTGTGAGAGATCAAGGAAGTACTACAAATGTAAGTGTTACTCCACCTTTTCATAAGCCTACTTGATGCAATACGAACCAGGCTCACCTGTTCGATTCATCAAGCTAGTCCACCGAGGAGTCAGGCGACACCCACGATCAAAACAATATGGCCGCAATTCAATATATCGAAGACTGCCTCGCCGAGCAACAACGAAAGAAATCCACTGAGCAGACAGCAAGTGACCGTTGCTGACACTGACTTCGGAAGCTGTGAGACCGAGCACAACTTATGAAAGCTCAACGATCAAGCTTGAGTCCGAAGGAAGAAATGATAAGCTCGAGCCCGAAGCTGAAAGGCAACCGAACCAAGGAAGAACGACGCCGAACAGTGAATCGATCGAAGGGCTAAAAATGTGCCCGAGGCAGGAGAGCGTTCGATTCCAATTGTGACCGAGGCAAACAAGCGTCCGAATTAAATGTGTCCGAGCTGAGCTTCTGAGCACATAAAACCGCTTCAGCCCTGCGTGGCTTTATCTCATTGGTCGCCTGTGACAATTTTACTATTTTGCCCATTAATTGTTGTCTATATAAACTCCTAGCATAGCTCATTAGAGATAGTTAGTTGATATTGAATTGAGAGAATAGAAATAGAATTGGCCGAGCCATTCTTTTTGAAGCCCGAGGCTTCGTGTATGCCTTCTTAGGCTTGGAACCGAAATGGATTTCATCCCTAGTATGAGTCCTTGTTAAGTTCAAATTTCCTTTTCTCCCTTGGGTAATCACTCATGTTTTGATTCGAATTATCCATTCTTTCTTCAATTTCTGTTCTCACACTTCCCCAATTTCTTGTAATCGTGGTTACTTATTTGCTTCTGCCTCTTTATCTTACCGTTTCCACGTCTTGTCCCGTTGTCTCCGATTGCAAAGCTTCAACTCCAGTTTTTGCTTGCATCAGCTTGGTCTCAGAGCAAGGCTTGGATTTCGTTTCTACGAATCCACGTTCCTTGTTCATCATATCATTATTTTTCTGTTGCTGTTCTTGTGTTACTTAAAAAGAAGAAAATACAAAAAGAAAAAATGAAAAACTGAAAAAAATTATCAAAATAATTTTGTTATTGATTGGTTGGATTAAACAATCACATATTTGGATTCACCACTGCCTAAGGAATCTATTGAGTACCCGAAGTACATCATTTGTAACTAGGGGTTTTCCTTCATTCTGGACTGTGTTCTTGACTTGGTGAAGTTGAATTCGAACCCTAGTTGTGTTTTGGTGTTTATCGATTAAAACTGGTGGTTGTTGAGGTATTTGGGTCGATTTCAGTGCTTAAAATTCGAAGTTCCATTTGTAGACACTGTCCGTACGTTGGAAACTTGTTGACATTGTTAACAGAGTACGGACAACGTCGAGCTGTGTTCTTAGCTCTGCCTGGAACTGAAGTGTTCTCCGACATTGTAAAACCGGAGACGACCCAAATCTTGAGCTTAATATGTTGTTAGTGGACTGTGAATGAGTCTTGAAGTTATCCGTACACCGGAGTAAAGGTTCACTGTTCCAATGGAGAAGCAAGGGGTAAACTGTTAAAATCCAAACCCCAGGTAAAAAGTTAACGGCTAGAAAAGGGAAAGCGGATAAGGTTAAACCCTATCTGTACTGGGAGGAAACACTTGTACCGAGGTCACGTGTTTGGAAAATTCCGAAGAAGAACCGAAGAGGAGGTAGATTCTCTTAGGTTTTCCCTTTTCTTGTGTCCGAATATTCTCGATAGTGGATCTCTGGAGTAATTCCTTCTACTCGAGGTCGTACTATCCAAGTTGAGCTTAATAGGAACTTGTGCGTGGGGTGACCAAAGTGCAATTCCGTAGATAATTCTTTGACTCCCCATGCGCAGTTAAATAGCTACCGTTCCATCGAGTCATATAAACTCCTTCCGAACCTAGACTTGGAAAGTAGTAGTTGTGACTTATCACTTCGGATTTCTAACAAAAAGGCAAGGCCATCTTAAGTAGAAAAAGGCTAGAGTGGTGAGAACAATAGAGTGAGGTCACAAAAGTCAACGAACTTGAGTATATACATGAGTGGAAAGAAAATTGAGTGAACATTACTCGAGTGATACACGTGAGGGAGTGAACTTGTGAGGTCCTTTACTTTATTTGTTGCAGCTATGTCTTCGGATGATGAAGATTATGGAGGGTATGATTCGTGTGGAGATGTTGGAGACTATGGTTCCTACGGTGGTGATGATTGCTATAACGACACCGGGGACTATGGCTCTTACGAGGACGAAGCAGGTCACTATGGTAAATACGAAGACGAAGAAGACTACGAAGCCTGTGAAGATGAACGAGAAGAATCTTATACTTCGGGTCAAGAATATGAAGGTAGTGACGCTTCGAGGTATGATGATCCTACTTACTATCATTGTGATGATCTTAAATATGATGAATGTGACATCGGGGAAGTCGATGATGAAGTTGAGCGAGTGAACAATTCGATGTCAACTTCATTCGGTGTCTCGTATGGAGTACAAGAGAGTAGTAGAACTCTTTCCATCGTGATGGGAGGAGGTGGTGGAGGTTGTTCCATGGGAGGAGGAAGACTTGCAACTTATAGTCGTGACACACGATTCAATGCTTCCAATTCCTATGGGAATGGTGGCTCGAGCAGCACTGGCGGTTGTGGACCCGAGAGGGGTAGAGGAGGTTTCTGCCGAACTCCTTCTTCGAGGAGTAGCTCTTACGGGTTCCATGCTCAAACTCCTTCCTCGACTTTCAACAATATTTATAATGTTGGAAGCGTGAAAGGAAGTGGAAGTTTCCTACTAGTGTTGCCACTAGTGGAGGAACAAGGAAGGCCCAAGTTGTTTGAACCAATATTTGTGGACATTCAAGCCCTCTCTTGGATGTGTTGGTGCAAGACTTGGGTAAAGAATGGTTTGCTGGTGAGGTAAACGGAAAGGGAGAATTCGTGCTCAAAATTGGTGGCGCCATTGCCAATTTTATAAACCCTTATTTGGTTGATAAACTAAAGATACCATGCTATAGATTGATGCATCCTTACGAGTATCAAGGTGTTTTGGTTACCAGTTGGGCTAAAGTGATCATATCTCATGGGAATTACAAGAGCATAATTTGGTGTGATGTTTATCCCATGAAATATATTTCGTTTGCTTAGGTGATCCATCGTTGCAAGACAAGAGAGTGCAGTATGATAGCACAGAGGATCGGTATAAAATTCGCAAGGGACTAAGGACTTATGACTTTGAATCTTGCATGGTAATAATCAAGCCGCCTTCAAAAACATCCTCTTCGTCTATGCAAAGAAGAAACAAGCAAGAACTCCCTTCCGTGAGCAAAAGAGTGCCATCGAAGAGTTCTACGAACACAAGAAATGGCGGGACGAGTGCAAGAAAAGAGTCGACCGATGTCCATACTGTGAACCCGAAGCCACGAGTTTCGAAACCAAGTGGTTCACTGACAAAGAAAGAGGAGACCTCTGTTGATGAGGCTTCGAGAACTGGACTTCGGGTCGATGTTAAAAGTCCACCTACTCCAGCTATGGGTATTCTTGGGCCTCAACCCAACTCACCCGAATATGAGAGACAAAAGATTGAGAGGAGTAAGGGAGTGATCGGTGAAAACTCTCGAGTGGAAAAAGGAGAGATGTTGTTGAGTGATGTGAGTGAGTAGTCACCACCCAAACCCACACCTGAACTTGAAAAGAAAATGAGGGAAAATAAAGAGGGAAAAAGAATCGATGAGAGTGAGGACACCCCTTATTCAAACCTTAACCCTTTATCATTTTCTTCTACTTGCTTGAATTCTTGTGTAGGTACTCTTGGAGGCAAACCGATGGAACCTCAACTCTGTGCCGTAGTAGAAAGACAAGGTGAAGAAACTCTTTCAAGTGAGCTACACGGTGAAGAAACTACTTGTGACACTTCAGAAACAGTGAGAGAAACCGAAGGCCACTCCTATGTAAGTGTTCGATTTCCTTCCCGTGAGCATGATAGTTCCTTGTCTTGTGAGATTTCTTGTGAAAACTCTATGCTAGTTGATGATTTATATGATTATAATGTGTTTGCAACTAGTGTAGAATCGAATGTTCAACTTGTGAGTGAGAGTGAACAATTAGTTGAGAGGATCGATAAGCCACATCACGATGTGAGCTCGATCTTCACCGAACCTCTCTTTAGTGATGAAGTTATAGTTGACCTTGCTTGTGACCCTTGTTATGACAGACCACCAATCTTTGATAAAGGGAATAATGAGTTTTTTTATCGTACCCTTGTCGATATTATTGCCTATGGTGGATCTGTGTGTTGTAGTGAGGATGATGATACCCTTGAGGAGTCCTTAGTGGATGAGTGTGATCGGATTATATTCGATGACTCCTCAAATGTGGATGACGACCTTGGTTTGGATGCACCATTGATGGATAGTGAACTTGTTTTCATTAATCCTTTGTTCGAAGGAAGTGGTGATGTGCATCCGACCCGAGGAGAATATGAACCACCTTGGTTTGAAAAGCTTTATCCCATAGACAATCCATTATTTGAGACCTTCTTCGGAAGCTTGCCTAATGAGAAGGATTGTCTTGAAGGTGATTGTGGAGGTGAAAAGCTACCTCTTAGTGTGGATAAGATTGCTTTTAAGAAGGGGAGTGGAGTATTCGATGTTTGTTGTCGAGTCAATCATTTTACTTACTCCATCCCACATGTTTATCACGCCTCGAGTATAGTGCATACCGAAGTCCATAAGCCCCATAGTGATAAAAGTGAATTGAGCGCTCGGTATGTTGACTATGAGTTTAGAGGTGATAGGGCCTTTGATCGTTACATCTTGCATATAAAGTGTCCTATTGATCTCTTCGTGTACTTATGTGTTTGGTACAATTCCTTTCTGAGCCAAGAACTTGTTGTTTCCTTCGGGGACATAATTTTCTTGATCATTATTGATGCTTGGCTCTATCATAAGAGTGTGTTTTCCACACTTTTGAACAATAACCTACTCTAGTAGTAGGAAGCTTTGTTTGTCTTTGCCTTGATTACAGGTCTTGTCAGTTTGATTTCGAGGACGAAATCCTTAAAAGAAGGGAGGATGATGCAATACGAACCAGGCTCACCTGTTCGATTCATCAAGCTAGTCCACCGAGGAGTCAGGCGACGCCCACGATCAAAAAAATGTGGCCACAATTGAATATATCGAAGACTGCTTCGCCGAGCAACCACGAAGGAAATCCACCAAGCAGACAACAAGTGACCGTTGCTGACACTGACTTCGAAAGCTGTGAGACCGAGCACAAGTTATGAAAGCTCAACGATCAAGTTTGAGTCCAAAGGAAGAAATGACAAGCTCGAGCTCGATGTTGAAAGGCAACCAAACCAAGGAAGAACGACGCCGAACAGTGAATCAATCGAAGGCTACAAATATGCCCAAGGCAGGAGAGCGTTCGATTCCAATTATGACCGATGCAAACAAGCGTCCAACTTAAATGTGTCCGAGCTGAGCTTCTGAACACATAAAACCGCTTCAGCCTTGCGTGGCTTTATCATTGGTCGCCTCTGACCATTTTACTATTTTGCCCCTTTATTGTTGTCTATATAAACTCTTAGCATATCTCATTAGAGATAGTTAGTTGATATTGAATTGAGAGAATGGAGATAGAATTGGCCGAACTATTCTTGTTGAAACCCGAGGCTTCGTGTATGCCTTCTTAGGCTTGGAACCGAAATGGATTTCATCCCTAGTATGAATCCTTGTTAGGTTCAAGTTTTCTTTTCTCTCTTGGGTAATAAGTCATATTTTGATTCGAATTATCCATTCTTTCTTCTATTTCTGTTCTGCCCCTTCCCTGATGTCTTCTTATCGTGGTTACTTATTTGCTTTCGCCTCTTTATCCTACCGTTTCCGCGTCTTGTCCCGTTGTCTCCGATTGCAAAGGTTCATAGTTGACAATGATTGTGACCTTTGCTATGACACACCACCTACCCTTATTAATATGCTTCTAATTGGTGGCCCAATGTGTTGTGGTAAAGATGGAATTGACCTTGAGGAGTCCAAATTGCAGGAATTGGACATGGTTGTCTATGATGACTCCTCAAGTGAACCTAGTCTTGATAACTTGTCTATGCTTGATCGTGATAGTGAGATGCATGCTTATACTAATCCATTGTTTGAAGCCATTCTCATTAGTGACTTGTATCGGGCTAGAGTGAATAGTAGAATGGAACCCCCATAGTGTGATTCCTTAGCCAACCCATTGCGTGAGAATGTGGGTGAGGTAGATGGTTCTTTGACTGACCCTACTATTGCTTTTTGGGGTTATGATGAAGAAGAATCCATCATCAATGCCTTTCTTGAGAGATTGTCTTTTGAGAAGGGTTGGTTAGGTGATAAAATGGGAGGGGAAGAGGAATCCCTTGGTGCGAGTAAGTGTGCTCTAAAAAAGGGGAATGGAGTGCTTGATCCTACTTGTAGGTTGGGCTATTTGACTCACTCCACTCCACATGTTGTTCACACCACGAGAATAGATTGGAGTGTTGGTCTTGAGCTTAAGGTTCAAGGGTGTTTTGATAGCTTGATCTTGCATTTTCCATATCATCATGACCTATTTGCTCATTATCTTATTGAGTGCATGTTGATCTTTGACCAAGTACTTATTATTCTGTTTGGAGACTTGATATTTATGATTCTTATTGATGATTTGTTATATCACAAGAGTGTGTTTTCCACACTTCTTACACTAACCTACTTTCAAAGTAGGAAGTTTGCTTGTGTTTGCTTTTCGTTGCTTGCAGGTTCTAAGCTCCATGCTAAGGAAAGGAAGACCTTGGAAGAAGCCTATGCCAAAGTGACGATCAAGAAGAACAAAGGAGAATCTTGGCCACCCCGAGGAGTTGATGATGCCATGAGAGACCATGCCTTGATTTCGAGGAGGAAATCTTCTCAAGAAGGGGAGGATGATGCGGGGCAAGTCGAGCAACCATCCAAAAGCAACATCGAAGGCCAAGGAAGAGCTTATGCATTGGAACGCCATGGAACGAGGAGCATTCGGGACACATTTTGAGGCGTTTCAAGGCTTAGCAGGAAGGGGCAGACCGCCCGTTTCACTAGGCAGATCGCCCGCATGGAATCCACTCTCTGGATTCTGAGCTGCCTACTAAAGAGGCGGGGCGCCTACTGGGCCGCCCACTCTCCATTGAAACTCAACAAAATGGCCTACTTGACTGAAAACCTTGCGGGATTTTTAATTAAGTTGCTATGTTTTTACTATTATAGCCCTGCGTGTCCTTTATTATTTAGAATCTAATTAAGGGTACTTTAGACCTTTCATTGATGTCTAGGTGAGGCCTATAAATACTCCATTACCTTTTCATTTTACTTAGTTAGCTTTGATGAATGAATTGAATGAACAATGTTCAAGAGAAGAGTCTCTTTGAATGAAACCCTTTGAGTTAGTTTGAGTTTACTAGTGGATTCTAGTTGACCCCCAAACTCACCCCCTCTCCCAATCATTCTGCTTGCGAGTCCGTTGTCGTCTCGAGGGTAGTTGCATAGTGTAGGTCCTCCTTGACGCCGATACGAGGTTATTACGGAACGAGTTCTCCGTAGTTACCTCGTAGGGGGTTAGAAAAGTATCTCGCTCTCCTATCTTTTATCGTGTTTATTTTGATCCTTATCAGTACAATTGGCTTGTGAATAGTTGATTGAGCTGAGGATTGTTGTTCAACTACTTGAAGCTTTTAGTATTCAAGTCCAAGTGAAATATCCACTACCACTAAACGAGTGAACCAACTGCTATACACGTGAGGGTGTGTGTGAGGTGTTTTCACTAACATTTGTTGCTTTTGTACGTACAATGGCAAATGATGGAGATAATCCTATGGAGGACTTCATGGCTACCATCATGGCCAAGTTGGAGAACATATCCTTGAGACTTGAGACCGTCAAGAGGAATCAAGTCGAGACTGGTGAGAGGAGGACTGATAAGAATTAAACACGGAAAAAGATAAACAAGATAAAAAGCGAGACGAGGCTCGAACAAAGACCCAAGTAGCACCAAAGAACTTGTTTCGATACACCTCGGGTGGATGTCAAGGATCACCTACACTAGGCAACTACCCTCGATTCAACGGGAACTCGCAAGTAGAGTGATCGGGGCGGGGTCGTTGTCAAACTAGAATCCACTAGAAGACACAAATCCCAAACATAGGTTGGTGTTCATAAACCCAAAGAGTTCCACTCTTTACAATATTCAATCATCATTCATCTAAACAAGCTAAGTGTAAAATAAGATATGCTTGGGTTTTTATAGTGTTTCCCAAGCTTACATAATGACCAAAATACCCTTACTAATAAGGTTCATCAAATAAGCCACGTAGGGCGAAACAGTAAGAGAAACATAAGTTCAGCAGCTGGGAGGGGCGCCTGAAGCTAGGAGGGGCGCCTGAGGCTGGGAGGGGGCGCCTGGGGTCAGGTGGGGCGCCTGTGCACATTTGCACCCTTATGCAGTGAGGTCTTCAGGCGGGGTGCCTGGATGTGCCGGGCCTCCCTCCTCCTTCTTAGGCGTTGATAAGAATCAAACGCGGAAAAAGTAAAAGATAAAGAATGAGACATAACTCGATCGATAATCTCAAGTAGCAACGAAGAATTCGTTCCGTTGCACCCCGAGAGAATGTCAAGAACCCTACGCTAGGCAACTACCCTCGAGCTAACGTGAGCACGCAGGTAGAATGGTCGGGGGAGGGATTGGAAATCATCTAGATTCACTAGAGAAAGAACAAGTCCCATCAAAGGTTTCATTCCATAAAAGAGTTCAACTCTTAACAAGGGTTTTAATCATCAATCATAAGCTAAGGAATGGAATAGGCTAGCTAGCTATTTATAGATGTTTTTAGGCATCAAGTGAAATCTAGAATACCCACACTTAGGCTTAGAGATAAAAGACCACGTAGGGTCAAAATAGACAAAACACACATAGAATTCACGTGCTTCAGCATTAGCGGCGGAGCGCCCAAGTTGGGGAGGAGCGCCCGCCAAAGAGTGCAGTGGGGGAGGCTGGGCGAAGCGCCTGGTTGAGGGGCGGAGCGCCTGGCCCCTTTTGTGGCTGGGCGGGGCACCTAAAGCTCAGGCGGGGTGCCTGGTTCACTAGGCTGCTCCTCTTGCACTGTGATCACCCGGAATGGCTTCCAAAGGCCCTTCCTCATCAAGTGTATGTGTACTCCTTGGATATCCTTAGCATGGCTCCGTGTGAAGGGTCTTGTGGGGGTTTGGGTCTTATCATCCTCCCCTTCTTGAGAGGATTTCGTCCTCGAAATTTAATAAGGACCAAACGAGCCAAGACACCTTTCCAATATGTATCAAGCTTGGAAGAAGCAACGGACTAGAAGTCAAGAGCGTTGGAGGTGAATTGAAGCCGTTACGGAAGAACCAGGCTGAGGCGCCCCGCCCAGGAAGCAAAGAGGCCAGGCGCTTCGCCCACCCAGGGGGTGCTCCGCCCAGCCCCCTCCACTGCACAAGTTCATGGGCGCTCTGCCCAAGGAGAGGCTGATGCAGCCCGAACACGTGTTGATCAAGTGTTCGATCCACCGAGGAGACCGATGACAAGAAGCCAAGTCAAGCTACTGCACGATGTGCACGTTCACTTAGCCTGGCCGAAGGAAAACAATTGCTCCAAAGCTGAGTGGCCGAGCTCAAGAATCGAAGGCATTATCTTCAGATTTGAGCCCGAAGGCAAAGTGAACGAGGACAATGAGCTCGAGGAGAATTGAGCTCGAGGAGAATTGAACGTCTGAAGAGAACGAGTGTGTTCGAGCAGACAATCGAGAACCGAAGCCAAGGCTTACCGAAGTCAAGTCTGCCGAACACATTTTTAACTCAGCCCTGCGTGGCTTATTTCTATTGGTCGCCTGTGACCCTTTTACTAGTTTACCCTTAGTATTTCCTATATAAACCTTGTTTCCTTTCATTGTAAAGACAGAGTTTTTTGAACATTGATGATTTAATGAAAGTGCCGAGCACATTTCTTGTCTCCATCGTGAGCAACCCCCGGTGAGGGCTTTTATGGACTTGTGGCTTTCGGTTAATCCGATTGAACATTCCTCTTTGATCATTCAGTTTGCAAGAGGCAATGTTCTCTTGAGGATTGTTGCATAGTTTAGGTGATTCTTGTGTCCCTTTTGATCGAGCTTTGAGACAGGTTCCTCACTGTTCTTTCAAAAGAAGCAAGTTTTGTCTTGCTTCTATCTTTACCTTTTATTGTTTATCTTCCGCGTTTGTGCTAAGCAACTCCTTCGGGTTTGCATTGCACCATCTTGGTATCAGAGCACGGTTTGGGCTTGTTTCTACAACCCCAAATCCTGTTCAAGTATCTTTATTTTCGTGCGTCGTGTCTTTGTTTTCCATTTCGTGTTCTTAATTTGGTTTTGTTACTGTTGGTGTTGTTATTTTACAAAAAAAAAAAAAAAAAAAAAAAAAAAAAAAAAAAAAAGTTCAAAAGAAAATTCAAAAAAATTGTGTTTGATTGTTGGTTGTTTGGGATAAACAACCATTGATTCTTGATCACCATCGAGTTCTGAATCCAACGAGTACCCGACGTACTAATTTTGTGACTAGGGTTTCTTGGTGAATTTTTGGACTGTTTGAGCTTTAATGGTGACTGAAAACTCGAACCCCATCGAGTTTGGAAGAAACCGGTGAAGATTGGTGGTTCTTGAGTAATTTGGGTTTGTTTTGTTGTTTAAAAATCGAAGTTCTGAGTTTGAAAAACGTTGTCCGTACGCCGGAAAGTATTTGCAAAATTGTAACAGTGTACGACACGGCGAACTGGTTCTTAGCTCAGAGGACTTTGACTTCCTCCGATGTCGTTTAAGACCGGAGTCGAAAGAGCAACCCAGATCTGTTGAAAGTCGTGGTCAGTGAACCGAAGTAGATTTGTCCGTACGCCGGAGCAAAGGTCACTGTTCCATTGAAGAAGAAAGGGTAAAGTGTAAACATCAAAACCCCAGGTGAAAATTTGTAGGCTGAGAAAAAGGAAAGTGGATAAGGTAAAACCCTATCCGTACCAAGGAGGGACCACTCTTGTACGGACAAGAGTTGGTGTGATCGAAAAGGATCCCAAAAGGGAATAAAAGGGTAGATTCTCCTAGGTTCTCACTTTCTTTCGTGTCAAAATTCTAGTTAGTGGATCTTTTGAGTAATTGTCCTACTCGAGGTCGTACTAATTCTTTTGAGCTGATAGGAATTCGTGCGAAGGGGTGACCGAAGTCCAAACTTTCGTAGAAATTCTTTAGACTCCCCGAGCTCAGTTAAAAGCGTCCGTTCCATCGAGTCGAACATCACTTCACTCTTCCCGAAGAGGCAGTGACTATTGTCGAACTTGAAGGATCTTAGAGGACCGATCAATCAGATGAGCCACTGTTAACAAGTCCTTGAGTGATCAAAAACCGAACCCATAAATTGAGTGGACCCGAGTGCCACCCATCAAAGGTGAGGGAGTGTGTGAGGTGATTTCTAACCCTAACATTTGTTTGATCTTTGACTTGTGCAGGTACCATGGCTGGAAATGATGGCAAAAGCATTGAGAAGACCGAAGTGTCGTTAGCCGATCTCATGGCTGCGATACAAGGCGTTAGTGCCGAAATAAGCGGAGTAACTGCTCGAGTAACTCTCCTCGAGCAGGGAAGCGCGTCCGTGGCCATGCATGGGTCCGGCGCTGGAACGAGCCAATCCACTCCGATGAAACCTGAGTTGTATGCTGATCTTGTACGACAACATCAGTTGACAAGTGAAGCAATTCGAAGAGAACTTAACTTGGGCAATCCCCAAGCTGCTTATCAAAACTTGGGCAATCCCCAAGCTGCTTATCAAAACTTGGGCATTCCCCGAGGAGAAATAATACCACCTCCAACGGCCCGAAGAGATCTTGCAGCCGTTGCCGAGGAGGTTGATGAAGAGGAATTTCCCGAGGATGAATATGAGCGTGAGCTGCCATTCGCTCAACGAAGGCAAGCTCACCGAGGTCGTGGAAATTTCCGAGGTCGAGGCCGAGGCGCAAATGTTGGAAGAAATATTGAGCGTGAGGCTAATGATCGAGATGATGAGTATCCCGAACAGGCTCGTGGTGTTCGAGACTCAAATTTGAACAGTGTCAAGATCACTATTCCACCCTTTAAAGGAACTAGTGATCCCGATGAGTATCTTGAATGGAAGCTTAAAATGGAGCGCATCTTTGAAACCAATGAGATGACCGATGAGAGGAAAGCTGCCCATGACATTGCTTCGTTCGAAGCTTATGCATCAACGTGGTGGGAATCTGACAAGAGACATAGACGAAGGAATGACTATCCTGAAGTCACTACCTGGCCGCAATTGAGAAGAGCTATGAATGCTAAGTATTTGAGTGCCAAGTACAGGCAGACTCAAATGCAAAAGCTCTATGAGTTAAAGCAAGGGTCCAAGTCTGTCCAAGAGTACCATGATGAGTTCGAAAAGGTTCGATTGAATCTTGATCTAGTCGAAGACGAAGAACAAGCCATTATCAGATTCAAAAATGGCTTGGCTAGGGATGTGTCATCTCAGTTGAGACTCCACGTGTATCACACGTTGGAAGATCTGTTCGATGCTGCCACCGAAGCTGAAAAATTGGTGAAGGAAGAAAAAGCAAATCGGTATCGAGGAGTCACTACTTCTACTCCCTTGAACCGAGGAAAAGAATGGAAAAATCCTGTCCAAGCAAGTGCCAACACTGTCCGAGATTCGAAAAGACCATTCGAGAGGGGTGTGACCGTTAACCAATCAAGAGAAGTGGGAGGTAAAGTGCAACTATACTCTCCCAGTGCTTCAAATATTCAGTGTCACAAGTGCAAAGGTTATGGTCACATGGCAAAAGAGTGTCCAACTCGCAAAGTTATGCTTCTGCTCGAAGATGGAACCGTCCATGAGCAAGCGAGTGACACCGAGGAAGAATTTATCGAGGAGACTGACCGAGCTGAAGGTGATGATGATCATGAGGCTGCCGAAGCTGATCATCCGGAAATGTTTCTTGTGGTTCGAAGGAATTTGAGCTGCATGACTCTTGAAGAAGAGGACAACCAAAGAGAAAACCTCTTTCATGCCCGATGTCGAGTGCGAGGAAAGGTGTGTTCGATGATCATTGATTCCGGTAGTTGTGCCAATGTAGTTAGCCAAACTTTGGTTTCACAAATGGGATTACCTACGATGAAGCATCCCCACCCTTACAAATTACAATGGCTGAACGAGTGTGGAGAATTGAGAGTTGTCAAACAAGTGTGGATCAAGTTCAAAATCGGAGAGTATCAAGATGAAATGATATTCGATGTGGTTCCGATGCAAGCTTGTCATTTGCTATTGGGTCGACCATGGCAGTATGACCGAACAGCTGTTCACAATGGCAGATCCAACAATTACACTGTGAAGCTCGATGGGAAGAGTTTCATACTCAAACCCTTGTCTCCAAAACAAGTCACCGAGGACTATAAACGAATGAAAGAATTGAAAGAAGCGGCCAAAGCTAAGCTTCCGATGGGAGCAAAATTGGGGCCCGAAGAGACAAACTCACCGCCCGACGTGAAAGGAATTTGTGCAATCATGCAACCCGGTGAGATCTTACGAGGCAACGACCACGGTCAGATGATGATTTGCCTCGTGCACAAGGGTATCTTTCTAAACTCTAATGATGATTCTTCTAATGATAACCCTTTGCCTTTGTTTGTTCGTAAAGTTTTGCAGGACTTCGAGGACATGTTTCCCGAGGAAATGCCAGGTGGATTACCTCCGTTGAGGGGAATCGAGCACCAAATTGACTTCGTACCAGGGTCTCAAATCCCTAACTAACCTGCATACCGGTGTAATCCCGAAGACACCAAGGAGCTCCAACGGCAGGTTGATGAATTGCTGAATAAGGGCCTCGTTCGTGAGAGCTTGAGTCCTTGCGCCGTTCCAGTTATCCTTGTCCCGAAGAAGGATGGAACATGGCGAATGTGTGTTGACTGTCGAGCAGTCAACAAAATCACGGTAAAGTATTGTCATCCTATCCCTCGATTAGATGACATGCTTGATGAATTAAGTGGTTCTTCATGCTTTACAAAGATTGACCTCAGGTCCGGTTACCACCAGATCCGAATGAAACCCGGAGACGAGTGGAAAACCGCATTCAAGACCAAGTTCGGTCTCTATGAATGGTTGGTGATGCCTTTTGGCTTATCCAATGCACCGAGCACATTCATGCGATTGATGAACCATGTGCTCAAACCGTTCATAAACAAGTTCGTTGTCGTTTATTTCGATGACATACTTGTTTATAGCAGAACCGTGGATGAACATGTCGAACACCTAAGGCAAGTACTTGAAAAGCTTCGAGAAGAGAAGTTGTATGCCAACTTCAAGAAATGCGCCTTTGGTGTCGATCGTATAGTCTTTCTTGGATTTGTTGTCAGTGCTAATGGTGTCGAAGTCGACGAATCAAAAGTCGAAGCCATCAAAGATTGGCCAAATCCAACCTCGGTAACACAAGTTCGTAGCTTCCATGGCTTAGCTAGCTTTTACCGAAGGTTTGTTCGTGACTTTAGCACCGTGGCAGCTCCTTTAACCGAGCTGGTGAAGAAAGACCATCCATTTGTGTGGGAAGAGTCCCAAGAGAGGGCTTTCCAAGAGTTGAAATGGAGGCTATGCTCTGCCCCGTTGTTGCAACTCCCTGACTTCGGCAAAGCATTCGAAGTCGAGTGTGATGCATCTGGAGTTGGGATCGGATGAGTGCTGATGCAAGAATCGAAGCCGATCGCTTACTTTAGCGAAAAGCTTAAGGGTGCAACTTTGAATTACTCTACGTATGACAAAGAGTTGTATGCCCTCGTTCGAGCACTCGCCCATTGGCAGCATTATTTGTGGCCTCGAAAGTTTGTGATCAAAAGCGATCATGAGTCTTTGAAACATCTCCGAGGTCAGGAGAAATTGAATCGAAGACATGCCAAGTGGGTTGAATTTATTGAAAGCTTTCCCTATGTAATTTATTACAAAAAGGGTAAAGACAACGTTGTGGCCGATGCGCTATCAAGGAAATTTGCCTTAGCGACCACTCTCGCCTCTAGGATCATGGGATTCGAAAGCATCAAGTCGATGTACGAGGACGATCCCAAGCTGAAATGCGTTCGTGACGCTATCTTGAGTGGCCGAAGGGTTGAAAAATATCAATGGCATGATGGCTACGTCTTCAAGAATGGGAGGGTTTGTGTGCCAGTGTCATCATGGAGAGAGCTCTTGATTCGAGAAGCTCACTCCGGTGGACTGATGGGACACTTCGGTGTCGATAAAACTCTTGGTATCTTGACCGAGCAGTTCCATTGGCCCAAAATGCGACGAGATGTGGAAAAGCTTTGCAACGCTTGTCTCGTTTGCAAGAAAGCAAAATCGAAGTCCAACCTTCATGGTTTGTACACCCCGTTGCCTGTGCCTGATCGACCTTGGGTTGATATATCCATGGACTTTGTCTTGGGGTTACCGAGGTCGGGGGGAGGACATGATAGCATTTTTGTTGTGGTTGACCGTTTTTCCAAAATGGCTCACTTTATTCCTTGCAAAAAGTGTGATGATGCACAGCATGTAGCTACATTGTTTGTTTCTAATGTGTTAAAATTGCATGATGTACCTCGTACTATTGTGAGTGATCGAGACTCCAAGTTCTTGAGTCATTTTTGGAAATGTTTGTGGGGTGCCCTCGGCACCAAGCTGTTATTCTCGATGTCTCACCATCCTCAGACTGATGGACAGACCGAGGTAGTTAACCGAACCTTGGGATCTTTGCTTCGGGCAATGACCAAAGGGAAGGTTGGAAACTGGGCTGATCGTTTGCCCATGATGGAGTTTGCATACAATCGAACGGTGCATCGAATGATTAACATGACCCCGTTCGAGTGTGTGTATGGATTTAACCCTTTAATTCCACTTGATTTAACCCCATTGCCTCGAGATTCTGTTCTTGATTTTGAAGGTACTCGACGAGCAGCTGCCTTGATCGAATTGCATGCAAAGGTGAAGAAGAACCTCGAGGAGGCCTATGCAAAGGTTGCCTTAAAGAAAAAGAAGGGGCGTAAAAAGCTGGAATTAAAGAAGGGAGATTGGGTTTGGATTCACTTCCGAAAGGAACGCTTCCCGAACCAAAGGAAAGGAAAGTTGGCTCCTCGAGGGATGGTCCATTTCAAGTGTTGACCAAGATCAACAACAATGCTTACGTGATCGACCTCCCTGGTGAGTATAACGTGTCCAACACCTTTAATGTTGCTGACTTAGTTCCTTGTGTTGTAGGTCCAACTTCGGAGGACGAGGAGGGCTTGATTTCGAGGACGAAATCTTCTCAAGAAGGGGAGGATGATGCAGCCCGAACACGTGCTGATCAAGTGTTCGATCCACCGAGGAGACCGATGACAAGAAGCCAAGCCAAGCTACTGCACGATGTGCACGTTCACTTAGCCTGGCCGAAGGAAAACAATTGCTCCAAAGCTGAGTGGCCGAGCTCAAGAATCGAAGACATTATCTTCAGATTTGAGCCCGAAGGCAAAGTGAACGAGGACAATGAGCTCGAGGAGAATTGAGCTCGAGGAGAATTGAACGCCTGAAGAGAACGAGTGTGTTCGAGCAGACAATCGAGAACCGAAGCCAAGGCTTACCGAAGTCAAGGCTTACCGAAGTCAAGTCTGCCGAACACATTTTTAACTCATATTTCTATTGGTCGCCTGTGACCCTTTTACTAGTTTACCCTTAGTATTTCCTATATAAACCTTGTTTCCTTTCATTGTAAAGACAGGGTTTTTTGAAGATTGATGAATTAATGAAAGTGCCGAGCACATTTCTTGTCTCCGTCGTGAGCAACCCCCGGTGAGGGCTTTTATGGACTTGTGGCTTTCGGTTAATCCGATTGAACATTCCTCTTTGATCATTCAGTTTGCAGAGGCAATGTTCTCTTGAGGATTGTTGCATAGTTTAGGTGATTCTTGTGTCCCTTTTGATCGAGCTTTGAGACAGGTTCCTCACTATTCTTTCAAAAGAAGCAAGTTTTGTCTTGCTTCTATCTTTACCTTTTATTGTTTATCTTCCGCGTTTGTGCTAAGCAACTCCTTCGGGTTTGCATTGCACCAGAGGCGCTCTGCCCCAAAAGCTGAGACACGGGAATTTAATTGTGTTTTGTCTATTTTGACCCTACGTGGTCTTTTAAGCTTAGAGCCTAAGTGTGGGCATTCTAGACATTTTATTTAATGCCTAAAAACCTCTATAAATAGCTAGATAGCTTATTTCATTCCTTAGTCTATTTTTAATGATGAATTAACATTGTAAAGAGGGATCTCTTTGGGTTTATGAAAAACCAACCTATGTTTGGGATTTGTGTGCTTCTAGCGGATTCTAGTTGGACAATGATCCCGCCCTGATGCAATCGTAACTACGAAAGCGATAAAGAGATAAAAACGAGACGAAGACTCACACATTTGTTCGAGTAGCAACGAAGAACTATGTTTCGTTACACCCCAAACGATGGCAAGGATCACCTACGCTATGCAACTATCCTCAAGAGACACGAGGCTCGAGCAAATAGAATGATCAAAGACGGATTGAAGAGCAACTTGGATTCATCCAATTGATTCACGCCAAAATGGTTACAAGGTTCAAGAGCTATGCTCATTCAATGTTTTTGTGTTCAAAGTAAGGTAAAAAACAATAAATGAAGGAGGGGTGTATTTATAACACCCCTTTACAAGGTTTGCTCAGTTTCTGGTCCGCTGCTCCTCAAAGACCCTTCGCGATCGCGCAAGAGGAATAGCGATTGCGCAGAACACCATTTCATCTGAAGGACGCGATCGCGTTGGGAGTCGCGCTATCGCGCAGAATGAAAAAATCCTCTTCGCGATCGCACAGGTGTGGTCGCGATCACGCAGAGCAAATGTCTGTCTTCAGGCAGTAAGCTCAGAAAGTCCTGCCCTATTTTGCTCTGTTTTGCTGTCCTATTTCCTGCACTGTTTCCTCTTTGCTTGGCTCTTGATGGTTGTCGTTTAGGCCATTTTATACTGCATCATCCTCCCCTTCTTGAAAGAATTTCGTCCTCGAAATCAAACCATCAAAGCCTGCATCCAAAGACGAACAAAACAAAAGCTCCTACTACAAGAGTAGGTTAGTGCACAAGGTGTGGGAAAACACACTCTTATGGTACAACCAAGTATCAATAGCAATAAAGAAGTTCATGTTCCCAAGGGAACTAATAATTACTTGGTTCAACAAAGGAGTTCACCCAACACAAGAATAAACAAAGAGATCAATAGTACATGGTATATGCAACTTCAATTTTCAAATTCTCCACGATCCCTACGTTCAAGATTAGCACACCAAGACCTTCCACTACACGAGTAGGCAAGTCAAACAAGAGCGAGTGCAACCAAGGTGGAGAATTCGCTCTTGTGATAGAGCCAAGTATCAATACCAATCACGAAGCTTATGTCTCCAAAGAAAACAACAAGTTCTTGGCTCCATAGTGACAAGCAAGGAGATCATTAAGACATAGAACATTCAAGATTAAGCAATCAAAGTTCCTATGACTCCTAAGCCCATGAGCAACATACCAAACCTTCAGTGCATCACTTTCACATCTTGGCACAATGGTTTTGGCATGCTCAATTCTTAAAGTGTAGTTAACATGTGGGATGGGATAGACAAAGTAAGTCAATTCACAATTAGAATCAATTACCCCACTCCCCTTCTTAAAAACCCTCATACTCACACTAAGAGACTCCTTCTCACCTTCAATTTCATCCCTAAGACAACCCCCCTCACAAGGTAAGCTCTCAAGGAAGGCATTATTACTAGCCTCTTCATCATCATAACCCGAACCAACACAAGTAGGGTCACTAGAAGAGTCATCTACCTCACTTGAAGCTTCAAGCAAAGAGTTGTCTATGGGATCAAATCCCTCACACCATAGAGGTTCCAACTCATTCCCAACTCTAGCTCGATACAACTCATTACCACAAATAAGGATGCCCTCAAACAAAGGATTAGTAAAAGTACGCATCCTATTCTCAAGGTCAAGCAAAGGTGAAGTATCATAGCTAGGTTCATCACTCGCACTTGAGGAGTCATCGAATATAATTCGATCCATCTCATCCACTAGGGACTCCTCAAGGTCACTACTTCCCCTACTACAACACATAGGTCCACCAAAGGCAATTAAATCAATAAGGGCATGATCAAACAACTCATCTTCCCTTTTATCAAAGTTTGGCGGTGTGTCATAATAAGGCTCACAAGTATAGTCAACTATTAAGTCGTCACTAAAGAGAGGTTCATTGAATATTGGGCTCACATCTTGATATGGCTCATCATCACTCTCAACTAGTGGTCTACATGCACACACAAGTTGACTAATCGACTCTACGCTAGTTGCAATTTCATCAAATGCATTACAAGTACCAACTAGCATTGGTCTTCATAAGACAAGGAATGATCATGTTCATAAGAAGGTGAAGAAACACTTACTTTTGAGTAGCTCCCGTGAGTACTCACATCGCTTGAACTGTCAAGTTCAAGTCCTCCTACATGAAACTCACAATGTCGAGCTCCATCCTCTTGTCTTTCTTCCTTGACAACCGGTTGAGGCACTATTAGCTTGCCTCCAAGAGTACCTACACATAAGCCAAAACAAATAGAAGGAGAAGAAGATAGGACATGGTTAGAACAAAGGGTGCCCTCACTCTCCCTCGATATTTCCTATCCCCTCACTTCTTTCATTTTTCGCTCAAGGCCAATTGTAGATTCGGGTGATGTTTCATTCTCAACTTGCAAGGGCATGACCATAAGATTGTTAGTTCCGGGCTCAAGTATTATGGGTAACATGGCCTTAGCGGCTTCCTTCAACACCCTCATAATCCTATAGTCATTACTTACTTGCTTTTGCGTCAAGGGCTTGAGTACATACTTCCTAGAACCATGCAAGATCGTGTAAGAGTTGGTCCTACCATCATGTACTACTCTCCGATCATATTGCCATGGCCTTCCGAACAAGAGATGGTAAGCTTGCATAGGGACTACATAGAACATTACCTTATCTCGATAATTCCCAATGCCAAATTCAATCAAAGCTTGCTTCACCACCCTCAAATCTCCACACTCACTCAACCATTGTAAGCGGTAGGGATGTGGATGCGTTATAGTAGGCAATTGCAATTGGGAAATCAAAGTCCCACTCACTATGTTAGCACAACTTCCCGAATCAATGATCATTGAGCACACTTGCCCCATCAAACGACACCTAGCATGGAAGAGATTCTCTCTTTGCACATGCTCCGACTTCGCAAGACTCATGGCACCCAAACTCCTCCGTACCACAAGTGTCGTTTTAAGCACATCATCTTGTTCACCATCACCTTGGGGAATGCCCAAGTTGTGGGGAATGCCCAATTGTTGGGAAATGTCCAACGGTTGGGGAATGCCCAACATTTCATCACTAGTACCTCCTTCGGTACCCCTTTGGACACTCGGGGTCTGTTCCTCTTTGAGGCTATCAAAGCTCGAGCTTATGGATCTCACCTCGGCCAAAACGTAGGCCAAAGTGCTTACCGGGACATCAACGGTATCGTACACATCTCCGGTCATGTACCTACATAAATCAAAGACAAGAAAGAGGTTAGAGTAAAAGTCCTCACTCACTCCCTCACTTTTTCTTGTCGCTCGGGTTCACTCAAGTTTGGGGTTAGGTTCACACAAGCTTAGGATCAATGGCCTCCTCGTAGTTGCGCAACCTCCTCAATGATCAAACCAAGTCACAAGAACCAAATGCTTTTCGGAAAGAGTGGATTCAATGGGACTCGATGACGCTAAGCTATTTTAGTGCGCACTTGAAGAAAACAATTAACTACGAGTCTTCTTTGAGGTCTACTCTCCTTCTAGGCACGAGTATCCTATTCGCACAATGGTTTAGTACTAATTAGGTAGAAGTGTTACCCTCAAAGTACTAACCGGAAGTGACGCGACCAAATGTTCAAAGATCGAATCGTCACTAAACGGATTCGGAATTGGATGAATTTTTTTTTTTTTTTTTTTTTTTTTTTTTTTTTTTTTTTGTGATCTCCAAACTCACCATATTTGATGATACAATGGGAGTTTTTGTGATTGGAAACTGTTACGAAGCCTTTGCGAACATTCTGTCCCAAAAGCAGGATTTTCTGGAATTGATTGTTCTTCGCTGTCGCATGGGTTGGCGCGCGATCGCGCAGGTCTGTGCAACAAAATCAGAATTTCGACTGCAAACTTCAATTTTGGCTCACAAATCACCCCAATTCAACTTGTTTTTCAGTTCTCAAGCTTCTAAAAGGTGTTTTCAACTGAAGTAAACAATCCCCAATGGTTTAACCAAACAAACAATCATCAAACAACTTGTTTCAAGGTTTTTGGACAAGTTCATCAAAAGTTTTCAAAAACCTTCAAGATTCAAAATGTGATTTTCATTCTGCTACTCCATATGATGTTATGGGGGTATCAAAACGACGGGGCAACTATAAGGAACAATCCCCGATACCAAACAACCAAGAATTCACAACATCAAACAAGTTCTATCAAATTTTGTGAATTTTCAACTTTTGAGATTTGGTTTTCAAGATTTCGATTCACAACTCCCAAATGTGTTTCGTGGGTACCAAATCAACGGGAATATGATAACAAGCAACCCCCAATAACAAACACACAAGAAATCATCACAACCAAGAACATCTAGCAATTTTTTTGTGATTTTCAAGTTTTTGGATTTTTTTCTTCTTTTTCAATAAAACAAGAACAAGAATATAACAACAAGATAAAGAGTCACGGTCGAGGGTTTGTAAGAACAAAACCTATCCGTGCTCTGATACCAACTGATGCAATCGTAACTATGAAAGCGATAAAGGGATAAAAACGAGATGAAGACTCACACATTTGTTCGAGTAGCAACGAAGAACTATGTTTCGTTACACCCCAAACGGTGGCAAGGATCACCTACGCTATGCAGCTATCCTCAAGAGACACGAGACTCGAGCAAATAGAATGATCAAAGACGGATTGAAGAGCAACTTTGATTCATCCAATTGATTCAAGCCAAAATGGTTACAAGGTTCAAGAGCTATGCTCATTCAATGTTTTTGTGTTCAAAGTAAGGTAAAAAAATAATAAATGAAGGAGGGGTGTATTTATAACACCCCTTTACAAGGTTTGCTCAGTTTCTGGTCCGCTGCTCCTCAAAGACCCTTCGCGATCGCGCAAGAGGAATAGCGATCGTGCAAAACACCATTTCATCTGAAGGACGCGATCGCGTTGGGAGTCGTGCTATCGCGCAGAGTGAACAAATCCTCTTCGCGATCGCGCAGGTGTTGTCGCGATCGCGCAGAACAAATGTCTGTCTTCAGGCAGTAAGCTCAGAAAGTGCTGCCCTGTTTTGCTCTGTTTTGCTGTCCTATTTCCTGCACTGTTTCCTCTTTGCTTGGCTCATGATGGTTGTCGTTTAGGCCATTTTATACTGCATCACGCCCCGATTATTCTACTTCCGAGTTCTAGTTGACTCAAGGGTAGTTGCCTAGCGTAGGTGTTCTTGACATTCTCTCAGGGTGTAACGGAACGAGTTCTTCGTTGCTACTTGAGATTATTGATCGAGTTACGCCTCGTTCTTTATCTTTTACTTTTCCTGCGTTTGATTCTTATCAGTTTGGTATCAGAGCAAGGCTCGGGTTTTATTTCTACAAACCCCCGACCCTTGGTTCTTCGTGCCTCGTATCTTCTTTTAGTTTTCTTGTTGTTGAAGTTATTGGAAAGATAAAAAATACAAAAAAATAGAAAAAAATGAAAAATACAAAAATTGTCGTAACTTTTTGGTGTGATTGATTCTTGTTATGGGTGTTATAGATTCTTGATCCTTGATGAAAACCCGTTGTTTGGGTACCACAATCTCGTGGTTTGGATTGGAATCAAGAGATTTGAAATTTTGAAACCCCAAAATTGTTAAACCCTTCCAAAACCATTTTTCTTGATGATTCTTGGATGATTCTTGGGTTGAATGAGTGTTGATTGTTAATTTGATTATCGGGGTTTGTTCTTCATTGAAAAACAAATAAACAGAAACAAATTTCGTGTGATTTGGAGTTGTATAACATCGAATTTATAGAATCGAAATCCACTTTGAACCCTTTGAAAAGTCTTGTTGAAACCCCAACTTGAAACTTTGAATCATGATTATGCTTTTATTGTTGGTTGTTTTGGTGTGAAAATCATTGGGGTTTGAAGATATTATCATTTTACAACTTTGGGTACCTTGGATTTGTGCAAAAAATGTTGAAATCGGACCAAATTTTTGCTTGAAATCGAGCAAAATCGAAATTGGAAAAGCAAGGGCCCGACCCCCAGCCGCCCCGCCTGACCCCCCCACTGTTGGAAAACTTGAGGCGCTCCGCCCCTGCTACACCCCGTATATTTAAAGTGACGTATATAATTCTAATGACATGTTAAGAATGATTTAAGTGAGTTTAAAGTCATAATATGACAATATATGATATTTATATACTGAATATAAAGTTTGGGAAAAATCAGATTTAAGTCGTGAAAAATCCGACTAAGGAATTGCCTTGTAACGAAGCTATTTCAACAATTAATTTCACGTGTTATATGAGGTCTTTTGGGGACATATCATATATCAAATTGAAGGTCTTGGAGTTCATTTTCCAATACTTTTAACGGTTTGTTCATACAACATATGAATAAAAATGATATGGGCTTCAAAAGCCAGGCCAGAAAAAGGGACATAAGCGCAAAAGAGGGCCAGAACTGAAATATTTCGAGTAGAAAAGGAAAAAAATGTCTTCTTTTCGTCATTTCCAGAATACAAACGATAGAAACAATGTGTTCTTGAAGTTTTAAGCCACTTTTATTATTTTGAAGGAAGGACGTAAATCTTAACTCGAAATTGAAGACAGATTGCGTCAAAATGCTCTACGCGATTAAAGTAACGTTATGCTACCTTCAATTTCGTCTATATCTTGAGTTTTAGAATTACTTCATGGCTAAGTAAAGTACCTAAATTCTATGTTATAGCTTGTTTAAGCTTTAGAAGGTGTGGAATTCAAAGGAAACAAGGTTTATAAACAAGAAACATCAAAGGTATGTAAAACTACACCTTTCTTTTGGCAAGACATGTATCTTTTAGCTTTTGAAGCTTTTCTTAGTTCTAAACTTAGTGTTTCTTGTGAGAAACTGGTTTGGTACCAAGGAAACCTTGTATATACTTAATTTGGTACTACAATCCAAGGTGAAAGACGTCCAAATCAGCAAGACAAAACATTTCAAAATCTGGAAAATCAGTTTGATCTTTGGACAACTGTTAGTATATTGATCGTAACCCCTTGTACAAGATTAATATTTAGATGCTTTAAGAATCTCCAGAACCCTAAGATATATATCTAAAACTTTCATGAAGACCATGAAGTCTATATCACTTATCGACACTCTGAAAATTAGGTCGAAAGGCAGGACAATGGTGCGGTCCAGACATTCTATCTGCGAATTTGTTATGTAATCCAGTTGTCTCATCTTGTTATCCGTTTAACATGTTTATGTTATCAGTTTATCCAGGTATCCATTCCCGTGTATAATATAGTGCTGATTCTGTTTTTGCGGATCATCCAGTTTCAGGGAAACTCTGCCGAAAATTTTATAGAACTTCAAAGAGTTTGACAAATTCTGAGTTCTAGGTTGTGTCTATAATTTTATCCAGAGTTATCTTATCATTCCTTTGAGTCTATTGTTGCCACATGTGTTATGCCTTATACATTCTTATGCTTATATTGTGATCATATTATGTGTGATTTGCAGTCCCCCATAGAGGCTGGACATTGGACACACAGTCCCGTCGCGTGTGATACTACCCGTTTGGGGGATACAGCCCCTCTGGTTCTGGCGGGAGCTGCAACACCTAGTGTGACCGGGTGTCATTCACACACTCTGACCAGAGAGACTAGATATACTTGCTGGGGGGGATATAGCCCGTAACACCCACCAGGTTTGTTTATATACGCGTATATAGCCACAGTATGCACTGCATGATTACCCATGAGGCTAGTTTAGGTTTCTAGTTACCTGATTTGGGGGGATACAACCCATAACACCAGACAGGTACTAGTTCAGATGTTCAGTTACCTGATTTGGGGGGATATAGCCCATAATACCATATAGGTACCAGTTCAGATAACAATTCAGTTTTAGTTCATTACCAGTTATCAGTTCTAAATTATCAGCAACCAATTCTTAGCATCAGTATCAGTTGACAGCTATCAGTTCTAGTTTCTAGTTACCAGTTATCAGTCATATTACAGTTATTTATCAGTATAGTTCAGCTCAGTATTCAGTTTCAGATTCAGGTAGACTTCAGTTCATATTCAGATCATGTTTAGTACGTTCTTCAGATTTTCAGCTGTATTGCTATGCTCCAGCTCATATTTACATATTTATATTCCAGCCTTACAGTTTCATTCAGCTATGATATATTATATTCTCATGCCTTACATACTTGGTACATATCGTACTCACGCCCTTTTCTGGGGCTGCATTGCATGCTGCGCAGGTGCAGATAGATCAACGCTTGGACCATGTTAGTAGGCCATCTATCACCTGTTGGAGTCACTCCGCTTACTCCCGGAGTTACTTATCTTTTGGTATGTGTACAGTCAGTAAGTTTGGGTATGGCGGGGCTTGTCCCGTCCTTTGTATATTTAGTTCAGCACTCTTAGAGGCCTGTAGATATGTCCCTGTGTGGTGCAGTCAGTATGCTATGTATGTCAGCTTATGTTAGCCTTGTCAGTCTTTCACATAGCATAATTCTTATCAGCTAGGTTTATGCTTATTCCATTTATTAGTTATATTCATGCTTAGCAGATTATCAGCAGGATTAGTGATGATCGACACTTAGTGTTGGTCATCCGTCGCGACCCTAAGTTGGGTCGTGACAAAAGTGGTATAAGAGTAGTTCAGTCCTAGGGTGTCTATAGGCCGTGTCTAGTAGAGTCTTGTTCAGGAGTATGTTGCGCGCCATACCTTTGAACATGAGGCTACAAGGCACTTCAGGACAGTTGTCTTTCTTTCTTCTTTAGATCGTGCGATAGAGCCATGATTATAGAATTCAGCCCTCTAACAATAGTGTTTTCAGCAAAGCGATCAGCAGGATTAGTGATGATCGACACTTAGTGTTGGTCATCCGTCGCGACCCTAAGTTGGGTCGTGACAAAAGTGGTATCAGAGTAGTTCAGTCCTAGGGTGTCTACAGGCCGTGTTTACCGGCCAGGGTACTAGTAGAGTGCCACCTAAGGTGGATGAGAGTGAGGAGTCCAGACCTAAGGCTCCATTTGAGGCCTCATAGATACCTTCAGTTCAGGGCAATATTAGAGGTACTGCAGCTACCATACCTCCAGCTCCTCAGCCTGATAGTCAGGGGCAGGAAGTGATGGATGCCATCAAATTATTGATCAGTGTTGTAGTTGCTCAGACTAGACAGCATAGTGCAGATGCCCAAGGAGATACTGGATCTAGGATTAGGGATTTTATCCGACTAGAGCCTCCAGTCTTTACTGGATCCCGCACAGGAGAGGACCCTCAGGATTTTCTAGTGAGGATAGCCAGGGTATTGAGGGTCATGCACGTGTCAGACACAGAGCCAGTAAAGTTAGCTGCATTTAGATTGCATGACCTAGCAGCAGGGTGGTATCAGACGTGGGAGCTACCAGAGGACCAGATTCTACTCCGGCGACTTGGTAGGAATTCTTGGATACATTATTTCACTCGTATATACCTATAGAGACATAGAGAGAATGTGCCGATCAGTTCCTAACCTTGAGACATAGAAGTTTGAGCGTAGAAGAGTATAATTATCGCTTTAGTTTTTTAACAACATTTGACCCTACTGTGGTAGCCAGTATGGAGGATAGAATTCACAGGTATGTAGTGTGACTAGGTCCACACCTGGTGAATGAGTGTATGATCGTTGCTATGCAGCCAGGTATTATATCACGCATTCAGGCATTTGCTTTATTACTTGAGGAGAGGAAGTAGAAACAGAGAACCGACAGGGATAGACGGTTACATAAGAGGTATAGATGGTTTGGTTCATTCGGAGTGATATCCGGAGCAAGTAGGCAGCTGAGTGTTAGACAGCCACCAGCTAGTATACCTCCAGAGTCTCGTGGCCTGAGATCTGATAGATATCCTCTGTCTAGATCTAGTCACGCATCACAGACTTCAGGATTAGAGCGCCATGGTACTTCTATACCGGCCAGTCAGACATATCCCAGATGTCCAGATTGTGGTAGACGCCACTTGAGACCATGTAAGTTAGGAGTTGATACTCGTTATATTTGTAAAAAGGAAGACCATTTCATGAGAGGTTGCCCGACTAGGGGTGGTAGTTGTACAGCCCAGCCAGCTAGATCAGCAGTTGCTTCCTCAGCACCAGCACGCCATCAGGGGCATGTTCTTCAGAATGGCACCTGCATAACTGAAAGAACTTAAAGAGCAACTGAAGGATTTTTTAGATAAAGGCCTCATCAGACCCAGCATTTCCCCGTGGGGAGCCCCGGTATTGTTTGTGAAAAAGAAAGACGGCTCTCTACGCATGTGCGTAGGTTACAGACTGCTGAATAAAGTCACAATCAAGAATAAAAACCCTCTGCCCAGGATTGATAACTTGTTCGACCAGCTCCAGGGTGCCAAGTGCTTCTCGAAGATAGATTTGCGATCAGGCTACCATCAGGTTAGAGAATCTGATATACCTAAGACTACATTCAGGCCTAGGTATCGCCATTATGAGCTTTTAGCGATGTCGTTTAGACTCACTAATGCCGCTGCAGTATTTATGGATCTGATGAACAGCGTACTCAGGGCTTACTTGGGTTTATTTGTGATTGTATTTATTGATGATATTCTCGTCTATTCAAAGTCTGAATTAAAGCATGCGGAGCAGCTACGCATAGTATTGGGTACTCTTCGAGACCAATAATTATATTCTAAGTTTTCAAAGTGTGAATTCTTGTTAGATTCATTGGCATTTCTTGGCCATATAGTTTCAATAGAAGCAATTAAAGTAGATGGCCAGAAGATCGAGACTGTGAAAAATTGGCCCAAGACCTACGACGCCAACTGAAGTACATAGTTTTCTAGGTTTAGCAGGTTATTATAGAAGGTTCATAGAGGGTTTTCCTCCCTTGCAGCTCCACTGACCAAATTGACACAGGAAACAGCTAAATTTGAGTGATCTGATTCTTGCGAGCACAACTTCTAAGAACTAATGAACAGGTTGATAACAGCTCCAGTACTTACACATCCAGAGGGATCTGATGGCTATCTTATGTACTGTGACGCTTCTCGAATTGGTCTTGGTTGTGTTTGATGCAGCATGGAAGAGTAATTGCCTATGCTTCCAGGCAGCTGACAAAGCACGAGAAGAACTATCCTACCCATGATCTGGAGCTTGTAGTAGTCATACATACATTGAAGATTTGGTGACATTATTTGTACCGTGTTCATGTTGATATATATATATAGATCACAAGAGCCTCAAATACATATTTAATCAGAATGGGCTAAACCTATGACAGAGGCAGTGGCTAGAGTTGTTGAAGGACTACGTCATGGACATTCTTTATTATCTGGGTAAAGCGAATATTGTTGCTGATGCCCTTAGTCGTAAGTCCATGGGTAATTTATCTAAATTACAGCCACAGAAGAGAAACTTAGCTCATGCACTCCACCAGTTAGGCAGTTTGGGAATCAGATTAATAGATTGAGATGATGCAGGAGTTATAATTCAGAATTCATGCACTACTTGCCTAGTGATAGAAGTAAAACAACGTCATTATGAGGATCCAGCTCTAGTTGAATACAAAAAAATAGCCAGAAGAAAACCAGAGTCACCATACAGGGTTACTAGTGATGGGGTTTTCATGTATAAAGATAGACTTTGTGTTCTTGATCTGGTAGATTTCGTAGACAGATTATGATAGAGGAACATTATTCCAGATACACTGTTCATCCAGGTTCGACTAAGATGTACCATAATCTTAAGTAGATTTATTGGTGGGACGGAATGAAGCGTGCCATCGCAAAGTTTGTGGCTCAGTGTCCTAACTACCAGCAGATTAAAGTGGAGCATCAAAAACCTAGTGGCGCATCAAAAAACTAGTGGCTTATTGCAGGAAATCGAGATTCCATCATGGAAATGGGAAGCAGTGAATATGGACTTCATTACAAGCTTGCCCCGTACGCGGAGCATGTATGACTCTATTTGGGTTATAGTTGACAGGCTTACTAAATCATCTCATTTCTAGCCTGTTTGAACTGCATATACAGTAGAGGATTATGCTAGACTTTATATTAGAGAGATAGTGCGCCTACATGGTATTCCAGTGTCTATTATTTCAGACAGGGGCGCACCAGTTTACAGCTAATTTCTAACGATCGTTCCAAACAGGTTTAGGGACACAGGGGAATTTGAGTACAACATTTCATCCCCAGACAGATGGACAAGATAAGCAGACCATTCAGACGTTAGAAGATATGTTTAGAGCCTGTGTAATAGATTTAGGAGGCAGCTGGAGTGATCATCTACCGTTGATAGAGTTTGCATATAAACATAGCTATCATTCTATCATACAGATGGCGCCATATGAAGCTTTGTATGGGCGCAAATGCAGGTCTCCTATAGAATTGTTCGAGGTTAGCGAGTCTCAATTGATTGGTCCAGATTTAATCCAACAAGCAGTTGATAAATTCAAGTTGATCAGGAAAAGATTATTAGCAGTACAGAGCAGACAGAACTCCTATGCAGATAATCGATGTCGAGATTTAAAATTTCAGATTGGCGATTGGGTATTCCTGAAAGTATTACCTATGAAAGGCGTTATGAGATTTGGAAAGAAAGGAAAGCTTAGCCCTATACTTATTGGTCCATATCAGGTTATAAGGCGAGTTGGGCGTGTAGCCTGCAAATTAGACCTTCCAGCAGACCATCAGGAGGTCCATTAAGTATTTCATATTTCCATTCTCAGGAAAAAATATGTCGGAGATCCTTCTAAAGTTATACCAAAAGATGATGTTCAGATCACTAAGCAGTTGACTTATGAAGAGGTGCCAGTTGCAATTTTAGATAGATAGATTCGTCAACTAAGGACAAAAGACATTCATTTAGTTTAGATGCCATAGCAAAGATATAATGTATAAGAAATAACATGAGAAGCTGAAAATGACATGAGAGCCAAATATACACATCTCTTCATTACTTTAAGTATGTAACAGATCGTTGCTTAATGCTTCTGCATACTTCATTTAACATTCGAGGACGAATGTTCCTAACGGGGGAAGATTGTTACACCCCGTATGTTTAAAGTGACGTATATCATTCTAATGACATGTTAAGAATGATTTAAGTGAGTTTAAAGTCATTATATGACCATATATGATGTTTATATACTGAATATAAAGTTTGGGAAAAATCAGATTTAAGTTGCGAAAAATCCGACAAAGGAATTGCCTTGTAACTGCGCTTTTTCAACAATTAATTTCATGTGTTATATGAGGTCTTTTGGGGACATATCATATATCAAATTGAAGGTCTTGGAGTGTATTTTTCAATATTTTTCACGGTTTGTTCATACAACATATGAATAAAAAAGATATGGGCATCAGAAGTCAGGCCAGAAGAAGAGACATAAGACATAAGCGCAAAAGAGGGCTAGAACTGCATTGTTTCGAGTATAAAAGGAAAAACATGTCTTCTTTTCGTCATTTCCAGAGTATAAACGATAGAAACAGTGTGTTCTTTAAGTTTTAAGCCACTTTTATTATTTTGAAGGAAGGACATCAATCGTAACTCGAAATTGAAGATAGATTGCGTCAAAATGCTCTACGCGATTAAGGTAACGTTATGCTACCTTTAATTTCGTCAATATCTTGAGTTTTAGAATTACTTCATCACTAAGTAAAGTACCTAAATTCTATTTTATAGCTTGTTTAAGCTTTAGAAGGTGTGGAATTCAAAGGAAACAAGGTTTAGAAGCAAGAAACATCAAGGTATGTAAGACTAAACCTTTCTTTTGGCAAGGCATGTATCTTTTAGCTTTTGAAGCTTTTCTTAGTTCTAAACATAGTGTTTCTTGTGAGAAACTGGTATGGTACCAAGGAAACCTTGTATATACTTAATTTGGTACTAAAATCCAAGGTGAAAGACGTCCAAATCAGCAAGACAAAACGTTTCAAAACTGGAAAATCAGTTTGCTCTTTGGACATCTGTTAGTATATTGATCCTAACGCCTTGTACAAGATTTATATTTAGATTCTTTAAGAATCACCAGAACCCTAAGATATATATCTAAAACTTTTATGAAGACCATGAAGTCTATATCTTTTATCTACACTCTGAAATTTAGGTCGAAAGGCAGGACAATGGTGCTGTCCAGAGATTCTATCTGCGGATTTGTTATGTCATCCAGTTATCTCATCTTGTTATCCGTTTAACATGTGTATGTTATAGGTTTATCCGAGTACCCATTCCCGTATATAGTATAGTGCTGGTTCTGTTTTTGCGGATCATCCAGTTTCAGGGGAAACTCTGTCGAAAATTTTATAGAACTTCAAAGAGTTTGACATAACAAATCCGCACATAGAGTGTCTGGACAGCACCACTGTCCTGACTTTCAACCTGATTTTCAGAGTGTAGATCAAAGTTATAGACTTCATAGTCTTCATGAAAGTTTTAGATATATGTCTTAGGGTTCTGGGGATTCTTAAAGAATCTAAATATCAATTTTGTATAAGGAGTTATGATCAATATACTAACAACTTTCCAAAGATCAAAACAATTTTCCAGATTTTGAAACGTTTTGTCTTGCTGATTTGGACGTCTTTCACCTTGGATTTTAGTACCAAATTAAGTATATACTAGGTTTCCTTGGTACCATACAAGATTCTTAGAAGAAATACTAAGTTTAGAACTAAGAAAAGCTTTAAAAGCTAAAAGACACATGCCTTGTCAAAAGAAAGGTTTAGTCTTACATACCTTTGATGTTTCTAGCTTCTAAACTTCGTCTCCTTTGAATTCTACACCTTTTAAAGCTTAAACAAGCTATAACATAGAATTTAGGTACTTTACTTAGCCATGAAGTAATTCTAAAACTCAAACTATAGACGAAATTGAAGGTAGCATAATGTTACCCTAATCGCGTAGAGCGTTTTGACGCAATCCATCTTCCGTTTCGAGTCAAGATTGATGTTGTTTCTTCAAAATCAAAAAATATGGATTAAAACTGAAGTAAGGTCTGTTTAAGTTGTGGTTTTACTGGAAATGTCGAGAGAGAGAGAGAGAAATTTCTCTTTTATAATAAAAATATTTCATTTCTAGCCCTCTTTTGCGCTTATATCCCTTTTTCTGGTCTGACTTCTGACGCTCATATCTTTTTATCTATAAGTTATATGAGCAAACCGTTAAAAGTGTTGGAAACTACACTCCAAGACCTTCAATTTGGTATATGATATGTCCCCAAAAGACTTCATATAATACATGAAATTAATTGCTGAAAAAGCTCCGTTAAAAGGCAATTCCTTAGTCGGTTTTTCCGCAACTTAAATCTGATTTTTCCCAAACTTTATATTCAACATATAAACGTCATATATGGTCATATTATTACTTTAAACTCACTTAAATCATTCTTAACATGATATTATAATGATATACGTCAATTTAGACGTACGGGGTGTAACAATATTCCCCCGTTAGGAACATTCGTCCTCGAATGTTAAATGAAGTATGTAGAAGCATTAAGCAACGATCTGTTACATACTCGAAGTAATAAAGAGATGTATATATTTGGCCCTCATGTCATTTTCAGCTTCCCAAGTTATTTCTTCTATATTATTGCTTTGATATAGCATCTTAACTAAAGGAAGGTCTTTCGTCTTTACTCGACGAATCTGCCTCTTTAAATTGCAACTGGCACCTCCTTATTAGTCAACTGTTCTGTAATCTGTACATCCTCTACTGGTACAACTCTAGAAGGATCTCTGACACATTTTCTGAGCATGGAAATATGGAATACTGGATGTACCTCCTGAAGGTCTGCTTGAAGGTCTAACTCGTAGGCTACACGCCCAACTCGCCTGATAATCTGATATGGACTAATAAATCTAGGGCTAAGCTTTCCCTTCTTTCCAAATCTCATAACGCCTTTCATAGGTGATACTTTCAGGAATACCTAATCGCCAATATGAAATTCTAAATCTCAGTGTCGATTATCTGCATAGGACTTCTGTCTGCTCTGCACTGCTAATAATATTTCCCTGATCAACTTGACTTTATCAATTACTTGTTGGATTAAGTCTGGACCTATCAATTGAGACTCGCCAACCTTGAACCATCATATAGAAAACCTGCATTTGTGCCCATACAAAGCTTCATATGGCACCATCTGTATGCTAGAATGATAGCTATTATTATATGCAAACTCTATCAACAGTAGGTGGCCATTCCAGCTGCTTCTAAAATCTAACACGTAAGCTCTAAGCATATTTTCTAATGTCTGAATGGTCCGCTCAGCCTGTCTGGAACGATCTATAGAAATTAGCTGTAAACTGGTGCGCCCCCGTCTGAAATAATAACTACTGGAATACCATGTAGGCGCACTATCTCTCTGATATAAAGTCTGGCATAATTCTCTGCTGTATATGTAGTTCTAACAGGAAAGAAATGAGCTCATTTAGTAAGCCTGTCAACTATAACCCAAATAGAGTCATATCTGCTCCGCATACGGGGAAAGCCTGTAATGAAGTCCATATTCACTGCTTCCCATTTCTATGATGGAATCTCGACTTCCTGTAACAAGCCACTAGGTTTTTTTTTTTTTTTTTTTTTTTTTTTATGCTTGATTTTAACCTGCTGGCAGTTAGCACACTGAGCCACAAATTCTGCTATGTCACGCTTCGTTTCATCTCAACAATAAATCTGCTTAAGATCATGGTAAATCTTAGTCGAATTAGGATGAACAGTGTATCTGGAATAATGTGCATCTGTCATAATCTGTCCACATAAATCTGCAACATCAGGAACACAAAGTCTATCTTTATATATAAGAACCCCGTCACTAGGAACCTATATAATAATTTTGGTTTTCTTCTGGCTATTTGTCTGTATTCAACTAGAACTGAATCGTCATACTGACGTTGTTTTACATCTGTCACTAGGCAAGTAGTGGTTGCTTTCTGAATTGTAACTCCTGCGTCCTCTGAATCTATTAATCTGACTCCCATGCTGGCCAACTGGTAGAGTGTATGAGCTAACTTTATTTTCTCTGGTTGTAAATAAGATAGATTACCCATAGGCTTGCGACTAAGGGAATCAGCAACAACGTTCGGTTTACCCGGATGATAAAGAATGTCCATGTCATAGTCCTTCAGCAACTCTAGCCACCGCCTCTATCATAGGGTTAGCTCATTTTGCTTAAATATGTACTGAAGGCTCTTGTGATCCGTATAAATATCAACATGAACACCGTAAAAATAATGTCTCCAAATCTTCAATGCATGAATGACTGCTGAAAGCTCAAGATCATGGATGAGGTAGTTCTGATCGTGCTTTTTCAGCTGCCTAGAAGCATAAGCAATTACTCTTCCATGCTGCATCAAACACAACGAAGACCAATTCGATAAGCATCAGCATGTATGAGGCATAACACATGTGGCGACAATATATATGGACTCGAAGGAATGATAAGAATACTCTGGATTGAATTATAGACACAACCTGAAACTTAAAATTTGTCTAATTCTTTGACTTTTATAGAAATTTCGGCAGAGTTTCCTCTGAAACTGGATGATTCGCAAAACAGAACCAACACTATACTATACACGGGAATGGATACCCGGATAAACTGATAACATAAACATGTTAAACGGATAACAAGATGAGACAGCTGGATGACATAACAAATCCGCACATAGAGTGTCTGGACAGCACCACTGTCCTGACTTTCAACCTGATTTTCAGAGTGTAGATCAAAGTTATAGACTTCATAGCCTTCATGAAAGTTTTAGATATATATCTTAGGGTTCTGGGGATTCTAAACGTTTTGTCTTGCTGATTTGGACGTCTTTCACCTTGGATTTTAGTACCAAATTAAGTATATACTAGGTTTCCTTGGTACCATACAAGTTTCTCAGAAGAAATACTAAGTTTAGAACTAAGAAAAGCTTTAAAAGCTAAAAGACACATGCCTTGTCAAAAGAAAGGTTTAGTCTTACATACCTTTGATGTTTCTAGCTTCTAAACTTCGTCTCCTTTGAATTCTACACCTTTTAAAGCTTAAACAAGCTATAACATAGAATTTAGGTACTTTACTTAGCCATGAAGTAATTCTAAAACTCAAACTATAGACGAAATTGAAGGTAGCATAATGTTACCCTAATCGCGTAGAGCGTTTTGACGCAATCCATCTTCCGTTTCGAGTCAAGATTGATGTTGTTTCTTCAAAATCAAAAAATATGGATTAAAACTGAAGTAAGGTCTGTTTAAGTCGTGGTTTTACTGGAAATGTGGAGAGAGAGAGAGAGAGAAATTTCTCTTTTATAATAAAAACAATTCATTTCTAGCCCTCTTTTGCGCTTATGTCCCTTTTTCTGGTCTGACTTCTGACGCTCATATCTTTTTATCTATAAGTTATATGAGCAAACCGTTAAAAGTGTTGGAAACTACACTCCAAGACCTTCAATTTGGTATATGATATGTCCCCAAAAGACTTCATATAATACATGAAATTAATTGCTGAAAAAGCTCCGTTACAAGGCAATTCCTTAGTCAGTTTTTCCGCAACTTAAATCTGATTTTTCCCAAACTTTATATTCAACATATAAACGTCATATATGGTCATATTATTACTTTAAACTCACTTAAATCATTCTTAACATGATATTATAATGATATACGTCAATTTAGACGTACGGGGTGTAACAACTACAAACGTAAGTGCTGCTCCACCTTTTCATGAGCCTAGTAGCTATTTGTCTTATGATGACTCAACACTAGTTGGTGCTTGTGATGCATCTAGTGAATATGCCACTAGTGAAGAGTCTAAAAGTCAACTTGTGTGTGCTTGTGTAACATTAGTTCAGAGCCTTGCTAAGCCACATCATGATGTGAGCTCATTGTTCAATGAATCTCTCACTAGTGTAGACTTGATAGTTGGCAACGATTGAAACTTTGCTATGACACACCACCAATATTTGATAAAGGGAAAGATGAGATAGTTGATCATACCCTTATTGACATGCTTCTATTTGGTGGACCTATGTGTCGTAGTGAGGATAATTGTGACCTTGGAGAGTCTCTTGAGTGTGAGATGGATCAATTTATTTTCGATGATGATGCAATACGAACCAGGCTTACCTGTTCGATTCATCAAGCTAGTTCACCGAAGAGTCAGGCGACGCCCACGATCAAAACAATGTGGCCGCAATTGAATATATCGAAGACTGCCTCGCCGAGCAACAACGAAGGAAATCCACCGAGCAGACAACTAGTGACCGTTGGTGACACTAACTTCGGAAGCTGTGAGACCGAGCATAACTTATGAAAGCTCAATGATCAAGTTTGAGTCCGATGGAAGAAATGACAAGCTCGAGCCCGAAGCTGAAAGGCAACCGAACCAAGAAAGAACGACGCCGATCAGTGAATCGATCGAAGGGCTAGAAATGTGCCCGAGGCAGGAGAGCGTTCGATTCCAATTGTGACCGAGCCAAATAAGCGTCTGACTTAAATGTGTCCGATCTGAGCTTCTAAACACATAAAACCGCTTCAGCTCTGCGTGGCTTTATCTCATTGGTCGCCTGTGACCATTTTACTATTTTGCCCCTTTATTGTTGTCTATATAAAATCCTAGCATAGCTCATTAGAGATAGTTAGTTGATATTGAATTGAGAGAATAGAGATAGAATTGGCCGAGCCATTCTTGCTAAAGCCCGAGGCTTCGTGTATGCCTTCTTAGGCTTGGAACCGAAATGGATTTCATCCCGGGTATGAATCCTTGTTAGGTTCAAGTTTCCTTTTCTTCCTTGGGTAATCAGTCATGTTTTGATTCGAATTTTCCATTCTTTCTTCTATTTCTGTTCTCCCCCTTCCCCGATTTCTTGTTATCGTGGTTACTTATTTGCTTCCGCCTTTATCTTACTGTTTCCGCGTCTTGTCCCGTTGTCTCCGATTGCAAAGCTTCAACTCCAGTTTTTGCTTGCATCAGCTTGGTATAAGTGCAAGGCTTAGATTTCGTTCCTACGAATCCACATTCCTTGTTCATCTTATCTTTACTTTTTGTTTCTGTTCTTGTGTTACTTGAAAAGAAGAAAATACAAAAAAAAATTGAAAAAAATTATCAAAATTTGTTTGTTATTGATTATTTGGATTAAACAATCACATATTTGGATTCACCACTGCCTAAGGAATCGATTGAGTACCCGACGTACATCATTTGTAACTAGGGTTTTTCCTTCGTTTTGGACTGTGTTCTTGACTTGGTGAAGTTGAATTCGAACCCTAGTTGTGTCTTGGTGTTTATCGATGAAAACTGGTGGTTGTTGAGGTATTTGGGTCGATTTCAGTGCTTAAAATTCGAAGTTCGATTTGTAGACACTGTCCGTACGTTGGAAACTTGTTGACATTGTTAACAGAGTACGGATGACGTCGAGGTGTGTTCTTAGCTGTGCCTGGAACTGAAGTGTTCTCCGACATTGTAAAACCGGAGACGACCCAAATCTTGAGCTTCATCTGTTGTTAGTGGACTGTGAACGAATCTTGAAGTTATCCGTACACCGGAGTAAAGGTTCACCGTTCCATTGGAGAAGAAAGGGGTAAACTGTTAAAATCCAAACCAGGTGAAAATTTTTCGGCTAGAAAAGGGAAAGCGGATAAGGTTAAACCCTATCTGTACCGAGGAGGAAACACTTGTACCGTGGTCACGTGTTCGGAAAATTCCGAAGCGGAACCGAAGAGGAGGTAGATTCTCTTAGGTTTTCAATTTTCTTGTGTCCGAATATTCTCGATAATGGATCTCTGGAGTAATTCTTTCTACTCGACGTCGTACTATCCAAGTTGAGCTTAATAGGAGCTCGTGCGTGGGGTGACCGAAGTGCAATGCCGTAGATAATTCTTTGACTCCCCGTGCGCAGTTAAATAGCTACCGTTCCATTGAGTCATATAAACTCCTTCCGAACCTAGACTTGGAAAATACTAGTTGTGACTTATCACTTCAGATTTCTAACAAGAAGGCAAGGCCATCTTGAGTGGAAAAAGTCTAGAGTGGTGAGAACAATAGAGTGAGGTCACAAAAGCCAATGACCTTGAGTGTATACACGAGTGGAAAGAAAATTGAGTGAACATTACTCGAGTGATACATGTGAGGGAATGAACTTGTGAGGTCCTTTACTTTATTTGTTGCAGCTATGTCTTCAGATGATGAAGATTATGGAGGGTATGATTCGTGTGGAGATGTTGGAGACTATGGTTCCTACGATGGTGATGATTTCTATAACGACACCGGGGACTATGGCTCTTATGAGGACGAAGCAGGTCACTATGGTGAATACGAAGACGAAGAAGACTACGAAGCCTGTGAAGATGAACGAGAAGAATCTTATGCTTCGGGTCAAGAATACGAAGGTAGTGACGCTTCAAGGTATGATGATCCTACTTACTCTCATTGTGATGATCTTGAATATGATGAATGTGACATCAGGGAAGTCTATGATGAAGTTGATCGAGAGAAATATTCGATGTCAACTTCCTTCGGTGTCTCGTATGGAGCACAAGGGAGTAGTAGAACTCCTTCTATCGGGATGGGATGAGGTGGTGGAGGTTGTTCCATGGGAGAAGGAAGACTTGCAACTTATAGTCGTGACACACGATTCAATGCTTCCAATTCCTATGGGAAGGGTGGCTCGAGGAGCACCGGCGGTTGTGGACCTGAAGGGGGTAGAGGAGGTTTCTGCCGAACTCCTTCTTCGAGGAGTAGCTCTTACGGGTTCCATGCTCAAACTCCTTCCTCGACTTTCAACAATACTTATAATGTTGGAAGAGTGAAAGGAAGTGGAAGTTATCCTACTGGTGTTGCCACTAGTGGAGGAACAAGGAAGGCCCAAGTTGTTGGAACCAATATTTGTGGACATTCAAGCCCTCTCTTGGATGTGTTGGTGCAAGACTTGGGTAAAGAAAGGTTTGCTGTTTAGGTAAACGGAAAGGGAGAATTCGTGCTCAAAATTGGTGGCGCCGTTGCCAATTTTATAAACCCTTCTTTGGTTGATAAACTAAAGATACCATGCTATAGATTGATGCATCCTTACGAGTATCAAGATGTTTTGGTTACCAGTTGGGCTAAAGTGATCATATCTCATGGGAATTACAAGAGCATAATTTGGTGTTATGTTTATCCCATGAAATATATTTCCGTTTGCTTAGGTGATCCATGGTTTCAAGACAAGAGAGTGCAGTATGATAGCACGGAGGATCGGTATAAAATTCGCAAGGGGCTAAGGACTTATGACTTTGAATCTTGCATGTTAATAATCAAGCCGCCTTCAAAAACATCCTCTTCGTATGTGCAAAGAAGAAACAAGCAAGAACTCTCTTCCGTGAGCAAAAGAGTCCCATCGAAGAGTTCTATGAACATAAGAAATGGCGGGATGAGTGCAAGAAAGGAGTCGACCGATGTCAATACTGTGAACCCGAAGCCACAAGTTTCGAAGCCAAGTGGTTCACCGACAAAAAAAAAGGAGACCTCGGTTGATGAGTCTTCGAGTCCTGGACTTCGGGTCATTGTTAAAAGTTCACCTACTCCAGCTATGGGTATTCCTGGGCCTCGACCCAACTCACCCGAATATGAGAGACAGAAGATCGAGAGGAGTAAGGGAGTGATCAGTGAAAACTCTCGAGTGGAAAAAGGAGAGATGTTGTTGAGTGATGTGAGTGAGTTGTCACTACCCGAACCCAAACCTGAACTTAAAAAGAAAATGAGGGAAAAGAAAGAGGGAAAAAGAATCGATGAGAGTGAGGACACCCCTTATTCTAACCTTAACCCTTTATCTTTTTCTTCTACTTGCTTGAATTCTTGTGTAGGTACTCTTGGAGGCAAACCGATGGAACCTCAACTCTGTGCCGAAGTAGAAAGACAAGGTGAAGAAAATCTTTCAAGTGAGCTCCACGGTGAAGAAACTACTTGTGACACTTCGAAAATAGTGAGAGAAACCGAAGGCCACTCCGATGTAAGTGTTTGATTTCCTTCACGTGAGCATGATACTTCCTTGTCTTGTGAGATTGCTTGTGAAAACTCTATGCTAGTTGATGATTTGTATGATTACATGTTTGCAACTAGTGTAGAATCGAATGGTCAACTTGTAAGTGAGAGTGAACCACTAGTTGAGAGGATCGATAAGCCACATCATGATGTGAGCTCAATCTTCACCGAACCTCTCTTTAGTGATGAAGTTATAGTTGACCTTGCTTGTGACCCTTGTTATGACACATCACCAATCTTTGATAAAGGGAATAATAAGTTGTTTGATCGTACCCTTGTCGATATTATTACTTATGGTGGATCTGTGTGTTGTAGTGAGGATGATGATACCCTTGAGGAGTCCTTAGTGGATGAGTTGGATCAGATTATATTCGATGACTCCTCAAGTGTGGATGACGACTTTGGTTTGGATGCACCGTTGATGGATAGTAAACTTGTTTTCATTAATCCTTTGTTCGAAGAAAGTGGTGATGTGCATCCGACCCGAGGAGAATATGAACCACCTCGGTTTGAAAAGCTTAATCCCGTAGACAATCCATTATTTGAGACCTTCTTCGGAAGCTTGCCTAATGAGAAGGATTGTCGTAAAGGTGATTGTGGAGGTGAAAAGCTACCTCTTTGTGTGGATAATATTTCTTTTAAGAAGGGCAGTGGAGTATTTGATGTTAGTTGTCGAGTTAATCATTTTACTTACTCCATCTCATATGTTTTTCACGCCTCGAGTATAGTGCATACCGAAGTCCATTAGCCCCCATGGTGATAAAAGTGAATTGAAGGCTCAGTATGTTGACTATGAGTTTAGAAGTGTTAGGGCCTATGATCGTTACATCTTGCATATAAAGTGTCCTATTGATCTCTTCGTGTACTTATGTGTTTGGTACAATTCCTTTCTGAGCCAAGAACTTGTTGTTTCCTTCGGGGACATAATTTTCTTGATCATTATTGATGCTTGGCTCTATCATAAGAGTGTGTTTTTCCACACATTTGAACACTAACCTACTCTTGTAGTAGGAAGCTTTGTTTGTCTTTGCCTTGATTGTAGGTGTTGTCAGTTTGATTTCGAGGACGAAATCCTTTCAAGAAGGGGAAGATGATCCAATACGAGCCAGGATCACCTGTTTGATTCATCAAGCTAGTCCACCGAGGAGTCAGGCCACGCCCACGATCAAAACAATGTGCCCGCAATTGAATATATCGAAGACTGCCTCGCCGAGCAACAACAAAGAAAACCGAGCAGACAACAAGTGACCGTTGCTGACACTGACTTTGGAAGCTCTGAGACCGAGCACAACTTATGAAAGCTCAACGATCAAGTTTGAGTGCGAAGGAAGAAATGACAAGCTCGAGCCCGAAGCTGAAAGGCAGCCGAACCAAGGAAGAACGACGCCAAACAGTGAATCGATCGAAGGGCTACAAATGTGCCCGAGGCAGGAGAGCGTTCGATTCCAATTGTGACCGAGGCGAACAAGCGTCCGACTTAAATGTGTCCGAGCTGAGCTTCTGAATACATAAAACCGCTTCAGCCCTGCGTGGCTTTATCTCATTGGTCGCCTGTGACCTTTTTACTATTTTTCCCCTTTATTGTTGTCTATATAAACTCCTACACTAGCTCATTAGAGATAGTTAGTTGATATTGAATTGAGAGAATAGAGATAGAATTGGCCGAGCCATTCTTGTTGAAGCCCGAGGCTTCGTGTATGCCTTCTTAGGCTTGGAACCGAAATGGATTTTATCCCTAGTATGAATCCTTTTTAGGTTCAAGTTTCCTTTTCTCCCTTGGGTAATCAGTCATGTTTTGATTCGAATTATCCATTCTTTCTTCTATTTCTGTTCTCCCCCTTCCCCGATTTCTTGTTATCGTGGTTACTTATTTGCTTCCGCCTCTTTATCTTACCATTTCCGCATCTTGTCCCGTTGTCTCCAATTGCAAAGCTTCAACTTCGATTTTTGCTTGCATCAGATGACTTCTCGAGTGTGGGTAAAGAACCTAGTCTTGATACCATGCTTTTGTGTGACCAGGAATTTGAGGTGCGTGCTTTACATTTCCATTTTTTGAAGATAATCTCATTGGTGGTAACGAATTGTATCGGACTAGAGTTGATAGTAAGATGGAACCCCCATGGTGTGAAGGGTTTTGCTCCTTAGGCGACCCATTGTGTGAGAATTTGAGTGAGGTAAATGACTCTTTGAGTGACCCTACTATTGCTTGTTTGGGTTATGATGAAGAAGAGACCATTATCAATACCTTTCTTGATAGTTTGTCTTTAGAGAAGGGTTGCTTAGGTGATGAAATGGGAGGTGAAAGGGAATCCCTTGGTGTGAGTAAATATGCTTTAAAGAAGGGGAGTAGAGTACTTGATGTTACTTGCATGTTGGCTTAGTTGACTCACTCCACCCCACAAGTTGATCACACTTTGAGGAGGGATTGGTTTGTTGATCTTGAGCTTAAGGTTCAAGGGGATTTTTATAGCTTGATCATGCATTTTCCATGTCCCCATGACCTATTTGCTCCTTATTGTGTTGCATGCATATTCTCATTGGACCAAGCACTTGATGATCTCCTTGGAGATTTGGTATTTGTTCTTAACATTGATGCTTGGTTATATCACAAGAGTGTATTTTCCACAGTTCTTGCACTAACCTACTTTCAAAGTAGGAAATCTTGTGTTTTCTTGTAGGTTCTAAGCTCCATGTTAAGGCAAAGGAGATCTTTGAAGAAACCTATGTCAAAGTGACAATCAAGGGTTGCAAGGGAGGAGAGCTTTGGGTACCCCGAAGAGTTGATTGCCATGGACGCGAATGCAATGATTTCGAGGATGAAATCTTCTCAAGAAGGGGAGGATGATAAGGACCAAACGATCCAAGACACCTTTCCAACATGTATCAAGCTTGGAAGAAGCAACAGACTAGAAGTCAAGAGCGTTGGAGGTGAATTGATGTCGTTCCGGAAGAACTAGGCTGAGGCGCCCCGCCCAATCCAACCAGGTGCCCCGTCCAGGAAGCAAAGGGGCCAGGCGCTCCGCCCAGCCCCCTCCACTGCACAAGTTCACGGGCGCTCCGCCCTAAAAGCTGAGACACAGGAATTTAATTGTGTTTTTTCTATTTTGACTACGTGGTCTTTTAAGCTTAGAGCCTAAGTGTGGGCATTCTAGACATTTTAGTTAATACCTAAAAACCTCTATAAATAGCTAGATCGCTTATTTCATTCCTTAGTCTATTTTGAATGATGAATTAACATTGAAAAGAGGGATCTCTTTGGGTTTATATAAAACCAACCTTTGTTTGGGATTTGTGTGCTTCTAGTGGATTCTAGTTGGACAACAACCCCGCCCCGACCATTCTACTTGTGAGTTCTAGTTGACTCGAGGGTAGTTGCCTAATGTAGGTATTCTTGACATTCTCTCAGGGTGTAACTGAACGAGTTCTCCGTTGCTACTTGAGATTATTGATCGAGTTATGTCTCGTTCTTTATCTTTTACTTTTTCCGCGTTTGATTCTTATCAAAATTGAAGCATCATCATCCACGATCTCTTCATGACCTACATCCAAAGGAACCAAGTCACAAACGTTAAATGTATTAGAAACTTGATACTCACTTGGCAAGTCGACGACATAGGCGTTGTTGTTTACCTTCGAGAGCACTTGGAATGGGCCATCTCCTCAGGGTGCCAACTTCTCTTTCCTAAGGTTTGGAAACCTTTCTTTCCGGAAGTGTACCCACACATAGTCACCCTTCTTGAGTTCCACCTTCTTGCGTCCGTTGTTTTTCTTGGAGGCAACCTTTGCATAAGCTTCCTCCAAATTCTTCTTTGCCTTTGCATGGAGTTCCATCAAAGCTGATGCGGGGCAAATTGGAGCAAAAGTGCCAACCATCAAGAGCCAAGCATGAGAGCACAAAGAGTACCGTCAAGGCCTCCGGAAGCAACTTGAAGATCATGCAATGGAGCGCCAAGGAAGGAGGAGCACCAAAGGAGAGGCTCGGGGGACACATTTTGAGACATTCCAAGAACCCCCAGGAAGGGGCGGACCGCCTACTCAAAGGGGCGGACCGCCTACTCAAAGGGGCGGACCGCCTAGTTGATTTCAAGACTCAGGTCTTTGGGGCGCCTGTTTAATGGGCGGACCGCCTACTGTGGCCGCCCACTTTTAGGCTGGGGCGCCTACTCCAGTGGCCTACTATTCAGGCGGAGCGCCGAGTTGCTGAAGTGTCAAGACGGGACTCCTACTACTTTGCGGTGTAATTCCAACTATAGCTCTACGTGACTTGTATTGTTTTAACTAGACTTAGGGGCTATTTAGACATTTCAGTTAGAAGTGTGGTGAACCTATAAATACCACACTTAGTCATTTATTTCATTAGCTTGTTTAGATTTGAAGAATAGACTTAGAGAAAGAGAGGCAAGGCCTTCTTCTTTGTAGAAGCTGGAAGCTTCGGATTATCTCTTGCTTGGGGCCTATGGAGATTCGTCACTGGTACGGATTCTTGTATGGTTCGAGTTTTCCTTCCTCTCTCGGATATTCAATTCATGGTTTGAATCGTTTATCCATTCTTTTCTTCCATTTCTGTTCTTCCCCGTCCCCTACTTTCTTGTTATCTTGTGATTGTTGCTTCCGCATTCTTGTTAATTGCTTCCGCATATCTACCCCGTATCATCTTGGTATCAGAGCAAGGCCCGGGTTTCGTTCTTATGAATCCCCGATCCTTGTTCATCTTATCTTTACTTTATTGTTATTGTGTTTATGTTCTTGAGAAAAGAAGAAAAACAAAAAAAAAAATTTGAAAAAAATACAAATAAATTCATGTTGTGGATTGGATTCGATTACCCATTGATTGTTTGATATCGGGGATCGATCTATGATGTTTACCTGTTGATTTGGTTCCATTGTTACATGATTTGGTGTTGAAAATCAAAAGTTGAAAAAATAAAAAACCCCAAAATGCAATACCCTTGAATTTGATTGAAATTTCTTGATTTGGATTCGTTATGGATTGGGTGTTGTTATAAATCATTGGGGATTGATTGTTAGTTGAAAACACCATTGGTACCTTCGAATTGGGAAAAAACATCTTGGAACATCGAAATTTGGGTGCAAAAGGGCCCAAAACCCGTTTCGGACTTTGCTGAAAAACCCCAGTAGGCGGGGCACCCAAAAAACAGGCGGGGCGCCTAGTGAACTCTCTGAACATTAGTAGGCAGACCGCCTATGTAAACAGGCGGACCGCCAACTCCTGGAGGGTCTCCATTTGGCTTCTTTTCGTGTGTTTTTGTGTTCCGTTTGCTTCCTTACTTCTTTGTTAGTGTTTCTAGGGTATTAGACCTACTTTATTAACACTAATCTTTGATTCCTTAGGGTGTTGTGTGTCTTGAAGCTTTACTTAAAGTCGGAGAATTTCTTTGGCCTCAAGTGCGCACTATACATAGCTTCTGTACATCGAGTCACATCAACTCCACTCCGGACCTTTACTTGGATATACTAGTTGATTGATCGTACCATTGTGATTCCTAAAAGAGATACAGGCATCTTTGGTTGGGGGTTTGGGAGTGTGCACCCTAAAAGAGCGTTGAGAGCCACCACCAAAGGTAAGGAAGAGCAAGTGAGGTTATTTATACTAACCTTTGCACTTTCTTAAAATGTCTTTTGCAGGTACAAGGAGCCATAAGGGAGGTTTGGAGGGAAGTGGGAGTAGTGAGCAAGGTGTAAGGGAGAGGGAGTTAGTTGAAGCCTACCATCCGAGCATCTTGGCTCAAATAGAGGCAATAGACACTCGAATCCAACACTTGGAGTATGAGATGGTTGAGAATGAGGCCGAGGGAAGAGATGCTATAAGTCGCACAATGGGCTATTGTATTGATAGTAGTGGTGAAATGAGGAAGTACCCAATTAGTGAAGGTATTATTAAGGGGATGTGTAAAGGGCGTTACATGGATGAACTCATGGGTAAAAGAGATTGGTGTCAATTCATAGTGAGCCTTAATAGGAATCATGGGTATGTGCTTCAAGTGGATAATGGTGAAGCAAGTTGGATTAGTCATCTTGTAGTGAGAAGGTTGGTAATACCTTGTGTTAATGGAATGGCTAGGGCAGTTATTTCACAAAGGAACTTTGAAGAAGAAGTGGAGTGCAAAGTAGGCCCTTTAGTGGGATGTGATGTTATGTTGGGAAAGCCTTGGCTTTTCAATAGGCCCTTCAAGCTCAACAAATTCTTTGATGGCTACCATGTTAAAGCACAAGGGAAGATACAATTCCTCCTTTTTAGGAAAGAAGAAGTACAACCAAGCAAGCCCATGAACATGAGAAATGGAGGGACACCATTGAGGAGAAGCCCTATGATCCAAAGAGTGCAATTAAGAAGTCCTATGAATATGAGAAGTAGTGGGACACCATTGAAGAGAAGTCCTACAATCACAAGCAATGGTAGGACTAGTGCAAGAAGAGAGTTGACATATGTCAACAGGGTGAACCCCAAACCACAAGCTCCAAAGCAAAGTGGTTCACTTATAAAGAAGAAAGAGACCTCAAGTGATGACTCTCTTAGTCCTAGATTCCGAGTTGATGTTAAAATTCTACCTACTCCGGCTATGGGTATTCTTGGGCCTAGTCCCAATTCACCCGAATTTGAGAGACAAAAGATTGAGAGGAGTAAGGGAGTGACCGGTGACATTCTTCGAGTGGAAAAAGGAGAGGATGTGATGAGTGATGTGAGTGGGATGTCACCACCCGAATCTACACCCGACCTTGAAAAGAAAATGAGGGAAAAAGAATTGTAAAGAGTGAGGACACCCCTTATTGTAACCCTAACCCTTTATCTTTTTCTTCTACTTGTGTGACTTCTTGTGTAGGAACTCTTGAAGGCATGCCAATGGAGCCTCAATCATCTTCCAAGATGGAAGTGCATTGAGTGAGCAAGATGGCCACTCAAAGGTAAGTGATAGTTCTCCCCTTGAGCATGTTACTTCCTTTTATTGTGAGAGTGTTTGTGAGACCTCTATACTAGTTGATGTAATATATGATTACAATGTGTTTGCAGCTAGTGTGGAGTCAAATGGTCAACTTATATGTGATTGTGAACCACTAGTTGAGAGGAATGATAAGCCACATCATGATGTGAGCACGATTTTCACTGAACCTCTCTTTAGTGAAGATTGTGTAGTTGACCTTGATTGTGACCTTTGCTATGACACACCACCAATTTTTGATAAAGGGGAAGACGAGTTGAATGAATACCCTATCCTTTCCCTTTATGAATTGCTTGATAATGGTGGACCTATGTGTTGTAGTGAGGGTGGTAGTGACCTTGAGGAGTACATAGTGGGTGGGATGGATAGGCTTATTTTTGATGACTCCTCAAGTGTGTATGAAGAGTGTGAAATTGACCTTCTATGGTTTGAAAGGTTTAACTCTATAGACAATCCACTATTTGAAATGTTAAGTGAGACGAATGGTCTTGGAATTGATTGTTTTGGTCCATCTTCTAGTTGATAAGGATCAAATTAAACACGATAAAAAGATTGGAGAGCGAGACACTTCTCGAACTCCCTACAAGGTAACTACGGAGAACTCGTTCCATGATACCCTCGTATCGGCGTCTAGAAGGACCTACAGCTATGCAACTACCCTCGAGATGAAAAAGGACTCGCAAGTAGAATGATCGGGGGGGTTTGGGGGTCAACTAGAATCCAATAGTAAACTCAAACCAACTCAAAGGGTTTTCATTCAAAGAGACTCTTCTCTTGAACATTGTTCATTCAATTCATTCATCAAAGCTAACTAAAGAAAATGAAAGGCTAATAGGAGTATTTATAGGCCTCACCTAGACATTAATGAAAGGCCTAAAGTACTCCAAAAGTGGGTTAAAACAAATAAGGCTACACAGGGCTATAGTTGGAATTTCACAGAAACTTAGTAAAAAATCCCGCATTGCTGTCACAGGGGGTAGGCTGTCCGCCTCCCCCAACTAGGCGCCCGCCTCCAAAAGTCTAGAGAGTCGACACTCACTAGGCGGTCCGCCTCCTTCTGTGGGCGCTCCGCCTCTTCCTGAAGCTTCTTGGAACGCCTCGAAATGTGTCCCGGATGCTCCTCCTTTCATGGCGTTCCAATGCACGACCTTGAAGTGCTCTTCCTTGGCCTTGGATGGTGCTTTTGGATGGTTGCTCGAGTTGCCCCGCATCATTCTCCCCTTCTTGAGAAGATTTCGTCCTCGAAATCAAGGCGTGGTCTCTCATGGCATCATCAACTCCTCGGGGTAACCAAGACTCTCCTTCTTTGTCCTTCTTGATCGTCACTTTGACATAGGCTTCCTCCAAGGTCTTCCTTGCCTTAGCATGGAGCTTAGAACCTACAAGCAACGACAAGCAAACACAAGCAAACTTCCTACTTTGAAAGTATGTTAGTGCAAGAAGTGTGGAAAACACACTCTTGTGATATAACCAAGCATCAATGAGAAGTATGAATATCAAGTCTCCAAAGAGAACAACAAGTACTTGGTTAAAGATCAACATGCACTTAACACAACAATGAGCAAATAGGTCATGGTGACATGGAAAATGCATGATCAAGCTATCAAAATCCCCTTGAACCTCAAGCTCAAAATCAACACACCAATCTATCCTCGAGGTGTGATCAACATATGGAGTGGAGTGAATCAAATTGCCCAACCTTCAAGTAGGATCAAGCACTCTACTCCCCTTCTTTAGAGCATACTTACTCACACCAAGGGATTCCTCTTCCCCTCCCATTTCATCACCTAAGCAACCCTTCTCAAAAGACAAGCTCTCAAGGAAGGCATTGATGATGGATTTTTCTTCACCATAACCCCAACAAGCAATAGGAAGGTCACTCAAAGAACCATCTACTTCACCCAAATTCTCAAGCAATGGATTGCCTAAGGAATCAAACCCTTCACACCATGGGGGTTCCATTTTACCATTCACCCTAGTCCGATACAAGTCATTACTACTAATGGGGATGCCTTCAAACAATGGATTAGTATAAGCATGCATCTCACTATCATGATCAAGCATAGACAAGTTATCAAGACTAGGTTCACTTGAGGAGTCATCATAGACAGCCTTGTCCAATTCATGCAATTTTGACTCCTCGAGGTCAATTCCATCTTTACCACAACACATTGGCCACCAAATAGAAGCATATCAATAAGGGAATGATCAACTATCTCATCTTCCCCTTTGTCAAAGGTTCGTGGTGTGTCATAGCAAAGGTCACAATCATTGTCAACTATCAATTCTACATTAGGAAGGGGTTCAATGAACAATGAGCTCACATCATGATGTGGCATAGCATCCCTCCCAACTAGTATTTTACAAGCACACACAAGTTGACAACTAGACTCTTCACTAGTGGTATACTGACTAGATGCATCAAAGACACCATCTAGTGTTGAGTCATCACAAGACAAATAGCTAGTAGGCTCATGAAAAGGTGAAGTAGCACTTACATTTGTAGTACTTCCTTGATCACTCACAAGGCTTGAAGTGTCATATGCAACTTCTCCTCCATGAAGCTCGCATCGAGAACTTTCCTCATCTTGTCTTTCCTTCCAAGCACATGGTTGAGGTTCCAATGGCTTTTCTTCAATTGTACCTACACAAGAACTTTCACAAGAAAAATTTGAAGATAAAGAAGGGTTAGAACAATGGGTGCTCTCACTCTCAATTTTTCCTTCCTCACCTCTCATCTCTCACAATTTTACCTCATGGTCAAGTGTAGTTTGTGGTGACAATCCACTCACATCACTCCTCAATTCCTCTCCATTTTCCTCTCTTAGATTGTCACCGGTCACTACCTCACTTCTCTCTATCTTTTCTCTCTCATTTGAAGTGGAGTGACTCTCATTTTCATCATGCAATGGCAAGACAATGAGATTGTTTGCCTCGGGTTCAAGTACAATGGGTGACTTTGCTTTAGCTGCCTCCCTCAACTCCTTCATCCGCTTGTAGTCTTCTCTCACTTGCCTTGGAGTCAAAGGTCTAAGCACATACTTCCTCCCATCTTGCTTGACCGTGTAGGAGTTGGTTCGACCATCATGCACAACACATCTATCATATTGCCATGGTCTCCCAAACAATAGATGGCAAGCTTGCATTGGGACAACATCAAACATGATCTTATCTTTATAGTTCCCAATCATAAACTCAAGGAATACTTGCTTCACCGCCTTTAGTTCACCACACTCACTAAGCCATTGTAAGTGATATGGGTTTGGATGTTTTCGCGTGGGTAACTTCAATTGGGAAATCAAGGATTGGCTCACTATGTTGGCATAACTCCCCGAATCAACAACCATTGAGCACACTTGCCCCATCACACGACATCTAGCATGAAAGAGGTTTTCTCTTTGATCATTCTCCACCTCCTTTTCCATTAAAATGGTACTCAAGCTCCTTGTAACCACCAAGAACATATGAGGGCCATCATCCTCCTCTACGGCATCCTCACATTCAACTTCCTCATCCTCCTCTACTCCCTCATTTTCAGACTCACTTTCTTGCTCATAAACCTAATTGCCTACCACAACCATGGTTCTTTTTGTAGGACAATCTTTAGCAATATGCCCATACCCTTTACACTTATAGCATTGAGTAGAAGTAGAACTAGGATTACTCAAGCGAGTTTTAGAAGTACCCAAGTGTGGTGTAGTCTTCTCATATGGCTTCTTCAATTCCTCGCTAGCACTTGCACTTGGAAAGTTTGCACTTGGAGTCTTCCACTCTTTTGGCTTGCTTGCGGAGGTAGGAGTGTTGCTTTTGGACTTCTCTCCTTTAAGCCAATTCTCGGCTTCAATTGCGGCATCCAAGAGATCTTGAAGTGAATGATAAGTATGCAACCGCAATTGAGAAGAAATACCATAGCTCAAGCTATTCTTGAAGCGGATCATGGCTTGTTCTACACATTCGGTATCCATATCCAATACCATCCGGGTCTTCTCAATCTCATCAAAGTACTCATGCACCATTTTGACACCTTGTTTTATATCATAGAGCTTCTTGAGCTGCTCTTGTCGATACCTTGGAGTTATGTACTTGGTATTCATGTGCTCTTTCAACTCATCCCAAGTCACATTCACATGCAAATTCATCCTTCTCCTTGACCTCTTCATAGACTCCCACCAAGTAGAAGCATAGGCCTCAAAGGTAGAAACAGCATAGGTACCCTTTATTTCCTCAGTCATCTCATTTGTGTCAAAAACCCTCTCCATAAGTAGTACCCATTCCATGTATGCCTCCGGATCACGAGTTCCCTTAAATTTTGGAAGATTGAGCTTAATACGATTGAGGTTGTTGTTGTTGTCACGTACTCCATAGTTAGGCTCCGGTTGGCCTCCATAATGATCATCATGAGCAACATATTCCCTCCTAGCATTCCCTCTAGCATAACCCATGGGTGGCCCTCGACCTCGGCCTCTACCCCTACCCACATTTCGACCCCAATTCATTTGCCTCCTAGGCGGATAAGGAACATCATACCCATAGGCTTCATCACCATACCCGACCTTCTCCTCTTCATGAACTTCATCAATTTTCTCAAGAGGTGGAGCATTCCGCAAGGGTCTTCGAAGTGGAGAATTTCCTTGGGGATTGCCCACGGGTTGGGTGTTGCCCAACGCACACTCTTGAAGAGCTTCAACTTTCTTTTGTTCATATCTCTTGGTTAGCTCCACAAAGTGTCCGGAAGTCATAGGAGTGCTATGACTTGTGCCTTCTCCGGATTCAATTTAGATACTCGGGGTCCTCCTCTCACCGGTCTCAACTTGATTCCTCTCGACGGACTCAAGTCTCAAAGTTATGTCCTCCAACTTGGCTATAACGGTAGCCATAAAAATTTTCATAGGATCATCTCCATCGGTTGCCGTTGTACCTACAAAATCAACAAACATTAGTGAAAACACCTCACACACACCCTCATGTGTATAGCACTCGGGTCACTCGTTTAGTGGTGGTGGATATTTCACTCAAGTTTGAGTCTAGAAGCTTCACGTAGTTGATCAAAGAACCATAACTCAATCACTCAATCCACAAGTCCAATGCATGGGGTGAGTGGAGTTAATGGGACTCGATTGAACGATAAGCACTTTCAAGTGAGGACTTGAGTCAAATGATACTACGGGTCTTCTTTGAATTCTAGTGTCTTTTCTAAGGCACAATGATCCTAAAAGCTTCAAAGACTAGTACCAACTAAGTAGGAAAGTTAATGAGGGAAGTACTAGTTCGATGGTATGCAAGCAAAGAAGCAACAGAACCTAGGAAAAACTACCCAAAAGGCTTCAGGTGTGAGGCCCTCCGCCCTGAAATTGAGGCCCTCTGCCTCTTTAGAGTAGGTGGCCGCCCAGAGTAAAGCTACAGTGAGGAGGCGCTCCGCCTCTTTGGGGAGGTGCTCCACCTCTTTGGGGAGGCGCTCCGCCTCACCAAAATCTAGAGAGTTCAAAAAATTGAGGCGCTTCGCCTCTATGCTTAGAAGCTCCGCCTTCTGTAATTTTCAGCACAGTTTCACTTCGTGTTTTCTTGGTTTTGCACCCAAAAATCCAATGATTCTCACGTTGTTTTAGCAATCCGAAGGTACCCAAACGTATATTCAACCACAAGGATCAAAACCCAATGATTTTTAGCTAACCCCAATCAATAACAATCAAATCACCATGTTCATCAAGTTCATAATTAGGGTTTCAAATTTTCAAATCATGCAAATCAACTCCCAATCACGAGTTTATGGTACCAAAATAACGGGTTTTCATCAAGGATCAATCTACCATAACACCCATAACACGAATCAATAACATCAACAAGTTATACCAAATTTTTGGATTTTCAAATTTTTCTATTTTTTTTGTGTTTTTCTCCTTTCAATAACAATAAACAAGAAACTAAAGATAGGAATCGACCTAGGCACGAAGAATCAAGGTTCGGGGGTTTGTAGGAACAAATCCCGAGCCTTGTTCTGATACCAAGATGATAAGTATCAAATTAAACACGATAAAAAGATAGGAGAGCGAGACACTTCTCGAACTCCCTACAAGGTAACCACGGAGAACTCATTCCGTGATACCCTCGTATCGGCGTCTAGAAGGACCTACAACTATGCAACTACCCTCGAGACGACAAAGGACTCACAAGTAGAATGATCGGGGGGGTTTGGGGGTCAACTAGAGTCCATTAGTAAACTCAAACCAACTCAAAGGGTTTTCATTCAATGAAACTCTTCTCTTGAACATTGTTCATTCAATTCATTCATCAAAGCTAACTAAAGAAAATGAAAGGCTGATTAGAGTATTTATAGGCCTCACCTAGACATTAATGAAAGGCCTAAAGTACCCCGAATGTTGGTTAAAACAAATAAGGCCACGCAGGGTTATAGTTTGAATTTCACAGAAACTTAGTAAAAATCCCGCATTGCTGTCACAGGGGGTAGGCGGTCTGCCTCCCCTAACTAGGCGCCCGCCTCCAAGAGTCCAGAGAGCCGACACTCACTAGGCGATCCGCCTCCTTCTGTGGGCGGTCCGCCTCTTCCTGAAGCTTCTTGGAACGCCTCGAAATGTGTCCCGGATGCTCCTCTTTCAATGGCATTCCAATGCATGACGTTGAAGAGCTCTTCCTTGGCCTTGGATGGTTGCTCAAGTTGCCCCGCATCACTAGTAGTCGTAAACTTGAATGTGTGGGCTATAATGATGAAGAAGCCATTATGGAAGCTTTCCTTGATAGTTTATCTAGTGAGGAAGATTGTCTTGGATGTGGGTTTGAGGGTGAGGAAGTCACTCTTGGTGTGTGTAAGAGTGTTTCCAAGAAGGGGAGTGGAGTATTTGATGTTAGTTGTCGCTTGAATTATGTTGCTTACTCCATCCCATATGTTGATGACACCTTGAGTATTGAGCATGCCAAAGCCAATGTGTCACATTGTGATAATATTGACTTGAAGGCGTCGTGTGTTGGGAATAAGCTTAGGGGTCATAGGGAAGTTGATTGCTATATCTTGCATGTTCTATGTCCTATTGATCTCTTTGCTAGTTCTTGTGTTTGATGCACTTTCTTTTTTAGTCAAGCACTGGTTGTTTCCTTGGGAGACGTGGGCTTTTTCATTGGTATTGATGCTTGGCTCTATCATAAGAGTGTGTTTTCCCACACTTTTGGCACTAACCTACTCTTGTAGTGGGAAGCTTTGTTTGTGCTTGTTTTGAATGTAGGCTTGATGGTTTGATTTCGAGGACGAAATCCTTTCATGAAGGGGAGGATGATGCGGGGTAAATTGGAGCCAAAGCGCCAACCATCAAGTGCAAAGCTTGAGAGCACAAAGAGTACCATCAAGGCCTCCGGAAGCAACTTGAAGATCATGCAATGGAGTGCCAAAGAAGGAGGAGCACATAGGCACCAAAGGAGAGGCTCGGGGGACACATTTTTAGCCATTCCAAGAACCCCCAGGAAGGGGCGGGCCGCCTACTCAAAGGGGCGGACCGCCTTGTTGATTTCAAGGCTCAAGTGTTTGGGGTGCCTGTTTAATGGGCGGACCGCCTACTCTGGCCGCCCACTTTTTGGCTGGGGCGCCTACTCTGGTGGCCTACTATTCTGGCGGGGCGCCTAGTTGCTGAAGTGTCAAGACGGGACTCCTACTACTTTGTGGTGTAATTCCAACTATAGCCCTAAGTGACTTGTATTGTTTTAATTAGACTTAGGGGCTGTTTAGGCATTTCATTTAGAAGTGTGGTGAACCTATAAATACCACACTTGGTCTTTTATTTCATTCGCTTGTTTAGATTTGAAGAATAGACTTGTAGAAAGAGAGGCAAGGCCTTCTTCTTTGTAGAAACTTGAAGCTTCGGATTATCTCTTGGTTGGGACCTATGGAGATTCATCACTAGTACGGATTCTTGTATGGTTCAAGTTTCCCTTCCTCTTTCGGATATTCAATTCATGGTTTGAATCGTTTATCCATTCTTTTCTTCTATTTCTGTTCTTCCCCATCCCCTACTTTCTTGTTATCTTGTGATTGTTGCTTCCGCATTCTTGTTACTTTCTTCGGCATATCTACCCCGTATCAAAAGCCTTGGCTCTAGCTTTACCTTCAAAATTAACAACCATTTCCCTTGGCAAAGGGGTTAGGTCAAGGGGAATCAAGGGGTTAAAACCATAAACGCACTCAAAGGGAGTCATGCCAATCATGCTATGCAATGTACGATTATAGGCAAACTCCATAAGAGGCAATCTATCAATCCAAGTCCCGGCCTTACCTCGGGTCATGGATCTAAGAAGTGCACCCAAGGTTTGGTTCACCACCTCGGTTTGGCCATCCGTTTGTGGGTTGTGGGACGTAGAGAACAAAAGCTTGGTGCCAAGGGCACCCCATAAACTCCTCCAAAAATGGCTTAGGAACTTGTCATCCCTATCACTCACTATGGTTTGAGGCACACCTTGCAACTTCAAAACATTATCAATAAACAAAGAAGCCACATGTTGTGCATCATCACATTTTTTACATGGAATGAAGTGAGCCATTTTAGAGAACCTATCCACAACAACATAAATTCTATCATGGCCCCCCATAGTCCTTGGTAGTCCCATGATAAAGTCCATTGATATATTCAACCACGGACTAGTAGTTACGGGGAGAGGGGTATACAACCCATGGGGGTCTGCTTTGGATTTAGCACGTTTGCACTCAAGACAATTAGTGCAAAACTTTTCTTTAAGGACAGCCAAAGTCTTTCTTGTCCCAAAGTGACCCATGAGTCCTCCACAATGTGCCTCTTGCACTAGCAATTCCCTCCATGAGGACTCGGGTATGCACACTCTACCATTTTTGAAGATGTAGCCATTAACCCATTGGTATTTTTCAACTCTCTCCCCTTTCTCTAGAGCTTCATGGATGCTCTTTAGCTTGGGGTCATGAGCATACATCAACTTGATGCTCTCAAAACCCATGAGCTTAGAGGTGAGAGTAGTGGCAAAAGCAAACATCCTAGAAAGCGCATCCGCCACAACATTGTCTTTCCCCTTTTTTGTATGGAACAACATAGAGAAAAGACTCAATGAACTCAACCCACTTGGCATGCCTCGTGTTTAGCTTCTCTTGGCCCCTAAGATGTTTGAGTGACTCATGGTCACTCTTAATTACAAACTCCCTAGGCCATATGTAATGTTGCCAATGAGCAAGAGCTCTCACTAGGGCATACAACTTCTTGTCATACATAGAGTAATTCAAGGAGGCCCCTTTCAATTTCTCACTAAAGTATGCTATGAGTTTGCCATCTTGCATTAAAGCACCACCAATTCCAACCCCCGAGGCATCACATTCAACCTGAAATGCCTTTCCAAAGTCGGGCAATTGCAATAGGGGGGCGGTACTTAACCTACTCTTCAATTCTTGGAAGGCCTTCTCTTGAGGCTCTCCCCACACAAATGGTTGGTCCTTCTTCACCAATTAGGTGAGTGGAGCAGAGATGGAGCTAAAGTCTTTCACAAATCGTCTATAAAAACTAGCAAGACCATGAAAGCTCCTCACTTGAGTCACGGTGGTATAAGTAGGCCAATCACGAATGGCCTCCACCTTGGACTTATCCACCTCCACTCCTTGGTCACTTACAAATAACCCAAGGAAGACAACCTTTTCCACACAATAGGCACACTTTTTAAATTGGCATAGAGCTTTTCGGCTCTTAGCACTTCAAACACTTGACTCAAGTTGCCAACATGATCATCTATTGACTTACTATAAATCAAGATATCATCCAAATAGACAACCACAAATTTATTGATGAATGGTTTCAACACATGGTTCATTAGTCTCATAAAAGTACTAGGTGTGTTGGAAAGCCCAAAGGGCATCACCAACTATTCATAGAGACCAAACTTGGTCTTGAATGCGGTTTTCCATTCGTCCCCGGGTTTCATCCGGATTTGATGGTAACCGGACCTAAGGTCTATTTTGGTAAAGAGACATGAACCACTCAATTCATCTAACATATCATCAAGTTGGGGAATGGGATGACGGCACTTTACCGTTATTTTGTTCACGGCCCGACAATCAACACACATTCTCTAAGTGCCATCCTTCTTTGGAACGAGGATCACGGGCACGACACAAGGACTCAAGCTTTCCCTCACCAAGCCTTTAGTGAGCAATTCATCAACTTGCTTTTGCAATTCTCTTGTCTCCTCCGGATTGCTCGTATAAGCCAATTCATTTGGAATTTGGGACCCCGGGATAAAATCAATTTGGTGTTCTATCCCCCTCAATGGAGGAAGACCACTCGGCATTTCTTCCGGGAACATGTCTTCAATTACCTTCAAAATATTCTCAATTGCACTAGGTAAAGGGTTAGTTAAAGAATCAACATCGGATGCAAGAATCATACCTTTATGCACTAGGCAAAGGAGTAGCTTGTTGCCATCATTTCCTCTCAAGAGTTCACCCAGTTGCATCATGGCACATATGCCACCGGTAGAAGATGGTGGGATTGCCACCAAGCTTTCGGACAAAGGGCTAGTCTCCACAACCGACTTAGCCTTTTTCGCCTCTCTTAACTCCCTCATTCGCTTGTAATCCTCACTTACTTGCTTGGGAGTCAAGGGTTTAAGCACAAATCTCCTTCCTTCATGTTTGATCGTATAAGTATTGACACGACCATTATGAACTGCATGTCTATCAAGTTGCCAAGGCCTTCCAAAGAGAAGGTGGCATGCTTGCATAGGCACCACATCGAACAAGTGTTCATCCACATAACTACCCATTTTGAACTTAATCATTGCTTGCTTCACCACCTTTAGCTCCCCACACTCACTAAGCCATTGCAAACGGTAGGGTTTGGGGTGTTTCAAGGTAGGCAATTTCAATTGGGTAGTAAGTGATTGACTCACAACTTCCTGAGTCAATGATCATAGAGGAAAAAATACCCATGACTCGGCATCTAGCAAGGAAGAGATTTTCCCTTTGCAAGGTCTCACTATCCTCCACAATCATGGCACCTAAACTCCTCCTCTCTACTAGGAAAGTAAGAGGATCATCGTCCTCCACCGTGTCATCCTCCACACCAACCTCTACTCCCTCATCTCCCTCTACTCCCTCATCCTCCGGTTCCCTCTCTTGTTGATAGGCATCATTACCAACAACAACCATGGTCCTTTTCGTAGGACACTCTTTAGCAAAGTGACCATACCCCTTGCATTTGTGGCATTGAATTGAAGAAGAAGTAGGAGTATTCAATTGGGTTTTAGAGTTACCTCCTACATTAGGTGTGCACTTCTCATACGGCTTCTTCACATCTTTGATAGCATTTGCACCACTTGTGCCACTAGCATTTGGGAATCTTGCATTAGGAGTAGGAGTTTTCCATTTCTTTGGCTTGTTCATAGAAGTGGATGTGTTGCCCTTGTAACGGTTGGACTTTTCATCATTAAGCCATTGCTCGGCTTGAATGGCGGCATCAAGGACTTCTTGAAGTGAAAGATAAGCATGCAATCTCAATTGTGAAGCTATACCATAGCTCATGCCATTCTTGAAGCGGATCACGGCTTGCTCATCTTCTTCGGTGTTCATATCCAAGGCCATCCGAGTCTTCTAAAACTCATCATAATACTCATGCACCGTCTGGACACCTTGCTTTAGTTCATAAATCTTCTTTAGTTACTCTTGACGATATCTAGGAGTGATGTACTTGATACTCATGAGACCTTTCAAATCATTCCAACCCACAATCACGGGGATTCCCGCTCTCCTCCTTGATCTCTTGATGGATTCCCACCAAGTAGATGCATAGGACTCAAAGGATGAAATAGCATAAATACCTTTCTTTTCATCGGTCATCTCATTTGTGTCAAACATTCTTTCCATGAGTAGTACCCATTCAATGTAGGCTCCCGGATCACAATTCCCTTTAAAGATTGAGCTTCACACTATTGAGGCTGGTGTTGTCACGACACCCATGGAAAGGCTTCGGTTGGCCTCCATAGTGATCTTCATTACCACCATACTCCCTCCTAGCATTCCCTCCAACATACCCCATGGGTGGCCCTCGACCTCGGCCTCTACCCCTATCCATATTTCGACCCCACTTCATACCTCGCCTTGGTTGATAGTGATCATCATACGCATATATCTCATCACCATACTCGGCTTCCTCCCCTTCTTGAGCTTCATTGGCTTGCTAAAGAGGTTGAACATTCTGAATGGGTCTTGGAAGTGGAATGTTTCTTTGGGGGTTGTCCAAAATATTGGGAATGCCCGTTCGTTGGGTATTGCCCAACACTTGATCAATTCTCTCTCGATCCTCCTTCACCCGTTGTTGATGATTTGTTGATGATTAAGAAAATCAACAACTTGTTCTGGGGTAAAGGTATGACTACTTGAGCCTTCTCCGGTCTCAACTTGGACACTCGGGGTCCCATCTCCAATTCGGACACTCGGGGTCCCTTTCTCAACTAGGACACTTGAGGCCCCTTGTCCCACTTGGATACTTGAAGTCACCTTTTCAAGTGATTCAATCTTTTGGCCCATGATGTCCATCTTGGCAAGAATGTTAGCCAAGGCATCCTTGATAAAATATTGACTTTCGTTAGCCATTGTACCTACAAGAAGAACAAACGTTAGTGAAATCAACTCACACACTCCTTCACTTGAGTTTCACTCGGGTCAATCCTTTAGTGGTGGTGGATATTTCACTCGACTTGTAGTTCCAAAGCTTCACGTAGATGAGTAGCAATCCCTCAAGTCAACAAAACTATTCACGAGTCAAGCACACTCCGGGGTGAGTGGAGTTAATGGGACTCAATGAACGCTAGGCACTTTGAAGTGAGGACTTGAATCAAAAGGTTCTACGAATCTTCTTGGAGTTCTACTCCCCAACTAATGCACGAATCACCTAAAATAAATGAAGGGTTACTGCTAATTAAGTAGAAATATTACTTAGATAAACACTAATTAGAGGTTAGGCAACAAGAAACAAGAAATCCTAGAAGAAACTACCCAATTCCCAAGCTTCAGGGGTCAGGCGGCCCAGTGTATTGGGGCGGAGCGCCTGCAAAAACCACCAGTGGGGGTGGTCAGGCGGAGGGTCCAGAGTTGGGGCGGAGCGCCTGGACAAAGAAGTGGTCAGGCGGGGCGCCCAGAGTTGAGGCGGAGCGCCTGGGACGAAAAACACCTGGGTTTTATACTCTGTGTTCTTCGATTTCAATCCAATTTCTAGGTCGATTCCAACGTGTTTTGCCCAAATTCAAGGTGCCCAAATTCAAGGTACCCAAAGTTGCATATTGATACAAACTTCAATCCCCAATAATTTTCACACCCAAACAACAAACAAATAAGACATAATCATGATTCAAAGTTTCAAGTTGGGGTTTCAACAAGGGTTTCAAAAGGGTTCAAGGCGGATTTCGATTCTTCAAACTTGGTGTTACCGAACTCCTATTCACACAAAATTTATTTCAATTTGTTTGTTCTTCAATAAAGAACAAACCCCGGTAATCAATTGCACAAACCATAATCAAACAACCCAAGAATCAATCAAATTCATCAAGAAGAAGGGTTTTGGGAGGGTTTATTAATTTTGGGGTTTCAAAATTTCAAATCTCGATTCCAATCAAATCCACAAGATTGTGGTACCCAAACGTCGGATTTTCAACAAGGATCAAGAATCTATAACACCCATAACACGAATCGATCACACCAAAAAGTTACGACAATTTTTGTATTTTTCTTCATTCAATAACTTCAACAACAAGAAATCTAAAGAAACTAACGTAGGCACGAAGAATGAAGGGTCGGGGGTTTGTAGAAACAAAACCCGAGCCTTGCTCTGATACCAAACTGATAAGAATCAAACGCGGAAAAAGTAAAAGATAAAGAACTAGACGTAACTCGATTAATAATCTCAAGTAGCAACAAAGAACTCGTTTCGTTACACCCCGAGAGAATATCAAGAACACCTGCGCTAGGCAACTACCCTCAAGCTAACGTGAGCACGCAAGTAGAATGGTCGGGGGAGGGATTAGAAATCATCTAGATTCACTAGAGGAAGAACAAGTCCCATCAAAGGTTTCATTCCATAAAAGAGTTCAACTCTTAACAAGGGTTTTAATCATCAATCATAAGCTAAGGAATGAAATAGGCTAGCTAGCTATTTATAGATGTTTTTAGGCACCAAGTGAAAGGTCTAGAATGCCCACACTTAGGCTTAGAGATAAAAGACCATGTAGGGTCAAAATAGACGAAACACACATAGAATTCACGTGATTCAGCATTTGGGGAGGAGCGCCCAAGTTGGGGTGGAGCGCCCGCCAAAGTGTGCAGTGGGGGAGGCTGGGCGGAGCACCTGGCTGAGGGGCGGAGCGCCTGGCCCCTTTGGTGGCTGGCGCTCTCAGGCGGGGCGCCTGGTTCACTGGGCTGCTCCTCTTGCACTTTGCTCACCCGGAATGGCTTCCAATCACTTCCTTCTTCTAGGCTCTTCCTTACCAAGTGCATGTGTACTCCTTGGATCTCCTCAGCTTGGCTCCGTGTGAAGGGTCTTGTGGGGGTTTGGGTCTTATCAGGCGTGGGGCCTAAAGCTGAAACCATCCGAAACACTTCCAAAGCTCTTCACTTCAAGTCCATTGCTTCTTCCAAGCTTGAGACATGTTGGAAAGGTGTCTCGGCTCGTTTGATCCTTATCATCCTCCCCTTCTTGAGAAGATTTCGTCCTCGAAATCAATACATTCACATCCATGGCATCATCTCTTCGGGGTGCCCAAAGCTCTCCTCCCTTGCAACCCTTGATCGTCACTTTGACATAGGTTTCTTCCAATGTCTCCTTTGCCTTAACATGGACCTTAGAATCTACAAGCAACGACAAGCAAACACAAGATTTCCTACTTTGAAAGTAGGTTAGTGCAAGAAATGTGGAAAACACACTCTTGTGATATAACCAAGCATCAATGTTTAGCATAAATACCAAATCTCCAATGATATCATCAAGCACTTGGTTCAATGAAAACATGCACTCAATACAATAGCGAGCAAATAGGTCATGGGGACATGGAAAATGCAAGATCAAGCTATCAAAATCCCCTTGAACCTTAAGCTCAAGATCAACAAACCAATCAATCCTCAAGGTGTGATTAATAAGTGGAGTGGAGTGAGTCGAGTAACTCAACATACAAGTAGTATCAAGTACTCCACTCCCCTTCATTAGAGCATACCTACTCACACCAAGGGATTCCTTTCCCCCCTCATTTCATCACCTAAGCAACCCTTCTCAAGAGACAAGCTCTCAAGGAAGGCATTGATGATAGATTCTTCTTCATCATAACCCCAACAAGCAATAGTAGGGTCACTCAAAGAACCATCTACCTCATCCAAATTCTCAAACAATGGGTTGCCTAAGGAATCAAATCCTTCACACCATGCGGGTTCCATTTTACTATTCACCCTAGTCCGATACAAGTCATTACCACTAATGGGAATGCCTTCAAATAATGGATTAGTAGAAACATGCATCTCATTATCATGATCAAGCATATACAAGTTATCAAGACTAGGTTCACTTGAGGAGCCATCATAGACAACTTTGTCCAATTCATGCAAGCTGGACCACTCAAGGTTACTATCATGCTCACCACAACACATAGACCCACAAAATAAAAGCATATCAACAAGGGTATGATCAACTATCTCATCTACCCCTTTATAAAAGATTGGCGGTGTGTCATAGCAAAGGTCACAATCAAAGTCATCTTTCAAGTCTACACTAGTGAGAGATTCATTGAACAATGAGCTCACATCATGATGTGGCTTAGCAAATCTCTCAACTAATGTTACACAAGCACACACAAGTTGACTTTTAGACTCTTCACTAGTGGTATACTCACTAGATGTATCAAAAACACCAACTAGTGTTGAGTCATCACAAGACAAGTAGTTAGTAGGCTCATGAAAAGGTGAAGCAACACTTACATTTGTAGTACTTCCTTGATCACTAACAAGGCTTGAAGTGTCATATGCAATTCCTCCTTCATGAAGCTCACTTTGAGAACTTTTCCCCTCTTGTCTTTCCTTCCAAGCACATGGTTGAGGCTCCAATGGCTTGTCTTCAATTGTACCAACACATGAACTTTCACAAGAAAAGTAGAAGATGAAAAATTGTCAGAACAATGGGTGCTCTCACTCTCAATTTTTCTTTCCTCACCTCTCTTCTCTCTCAATTTTACATCAAGGTCAAGTGTAGTTTGTGGTGAAAATCCACTCACATCACTCCTCAATTCCTCTCCTTTTTCCTCTCTTGGATTATCACCGGTCACTCCCTCACTTCTCTCTATCTTTTCACTCTCATTTGAAGATGAGTGACTCTCATTTTCACCATGCATTGGAAAGACAATGAGATTGTTTTCGCCGGGTTCAAGTACAATGGTTGACTTGGCTTTAGCCGCTTCCCTTAACTCCCTCATTCGTTTGTAATCTTCCCTTACTTGCCTTGGAGTCAAAGGTCTAAGCACATACTTTCTCCCATCTTGCATGACCGTGTAGGAGTTGGTCCGACCATCATGCACAACACATCTATCATATTGCCATGGTCTCCCAAACAATAGATGGCACGCTTGCATTATGACCACATCAAACAAGATCTTATCTTTATATTTACCCATGCTAAGCTCAATCAATGCTTGCTCCACCACCTTCAACTCCCCACACTCACTTAGCCATTGTAATCGATATGGGTTTGGATATTTCAAGGTGGGTATCTTCAATTGGGAAATTAATGTTTGGCTTACTATGTTGGTACAACTTCCCAAGTCAATAATCATGGAGAAAACTTGATGCAGGTTAAAACGAGCGGAATCTAAACACGATATAAACTATGCGGAAGCGATAAAACACAAGATAGATGATATCAAAAATATCAGAAAACAAGGATTGGGGAGTCAAGAAATGAAAAAAAAGAACGAATGAATAAATTCAAGACATGAATTAATCATCCAAAAGGGAGAATGAAACTCGAACCTTACAAGGAATTCACACTAGTGGTGAATCTCCATAGATTCCAAGCCGTACAAGATTCTTGAAGCCTCGGGCTTCGGACTAGAAAGGCTCGGCCTTCTCTAGTTCTCTCTTCTCAAATGTTCATACAAGCTAAGTTTATGAAACAAAAGACTAAGTGTAGTATTTATAGTTTTACCACACTCCTAAGTGAAATGACTAAAAGCCCCTAAGTCTAATTAAAACAATAGAAGACACTTAGGGCTATAGTAGTAATTACACAACAAAATAGAGCAAAAACCCGGATGGGGCTTCACAGCACTAGGCGCCCCGCCTAGCATCAAGTGGGTGGCTGCCCCAGTCATGGTGGCAGAGGGTGGGCGGTCCGCCCCTCCCTCAGAGGTGCTCCGCCTCAGAAAGTCCTGAGAGCAACACATCACTAGGCGGTCCGCCTGGTTTACTAGGCGGTCCGCCTCTTCCTGTAGCTTCTTGAGGCTCCTCAATTTGTGTCCCTCGAGCCTCTCCTTTGGTGTCTATGTGCTCCTCTTTCATTGGTGATCCAATGCATGATCTTCAAGTCGTTTCCGAAGCCCTTGACTTGCATTCCTTGTGCTCTCACGCTTGGCTCTTGATGGTTGGGAACAAAGCCAATTTGCTCGGCATCATCCTCCCCTTCTTGAAAGGATTTCGTCCTCGAAATCAAACCATCAACGCCTACAATCGAAACAAGCGGAACAAGTCTTCCTACTTCACAAGTAGGTTAGCTTATCAAGAAAAAGTGCAAGTGGTGTGGAAAACACACTCTTGTGATATAGCCAACCATCAATACCAATAAAAAAACATATGTTCCCAAAGGAAACATCAAATTCTTAGCTCAACAAGAACAAGCACTCATAACCAAAACAAGCAAAGAGATCAGTAGGGTAAGGAGCATACAAGACATAGCAATCAAGTTCCCTACAACCCCTAAGCTTATGGCCAACACACCAAGCATTCAAATCAACTTTATCAAAAAGTGACACATCGGATTTGGCATGCTCAACACTGAAGGTGTGCTCAACATGTGGGATGGAGTAAGTAAAATAGTTCAATGCACAACTAACATCGACTACTCCACTCCCCTTCTTAAAAGCATTCTTACATACACCGAGAGGTACCTCCTCACCTCCTAAGTCTCCCTCAAGACAATCTTCTTCACTAGACAAACTCTAAAAGAAGGTCTCCAATATAGGTTCTTCATTATTATAGTCCACACAATGAAGGCTAGGATTACTAGAAGAAAGGTCAACACGACCAATATCAAGACCACTCTTCTCACTTGGAGTTCCAAGCAATGGATCGTCCGTAGAGTCTAACTTTTCAAACCATGGAGGTTCGATTCTACTACCGACCCTAGTCCAATACAATTTACCACGACAAACGAGATTGCCTTCAAACAATAGAAATGTAAAGGCACGCACCTCAAATTCATGGATACACAAAAGCATAGAATCAAGACTAGGTCTTTCACTCTCACTTGAGGAGTCATCGAAAACAAATCGATCCAACTCACACTCAAGAGACTCTTCAAGATCAAATCCATCCTCACTACGACACAAAGGACCACCACTATCAATTAAGTAATCAAAGGGAAGAATAAGATTATCATGCAATTCATCTTCTCCTCTATCAAATATGGGTGGGGTGTCATAACAAAGTTCACAAACAAGGTCAATATCTTCATGATTTGGCTTTTCAACCCTCTCAACTAGTGGTTCATTTTCACACACAAGTTGACCCCAAGGCTCTACACTAGTTGCAAACACATTGTAATCATACATATCATCAACTAGTATGGAGTTATCACAAACACTAACACAAGACAAGGAAGTAATAGGCTCTTGGGAAGAAGAACGATCACTTACAGTTGAGTTGCATCCGGGCTCACTCAATGTACTTGAAGCGTCATGGCTAGCTTCTCGTCCTCGTAGCTCACATTTGGCATCTCCTTCACCTTGTCTTTCCATCATGGAACATGGTTGAGGCTCCATCGGTTTGCCTCCAAGAATACCTACACAAGTACTCACACAAGTAGAAGAAAAAGATAAAAGGTTAATGTTAGAATAAGGGGTGTTCTCACTCTCAATTTTTCTTTTTCCCTCTTTCTTTCCCCTCATTTTCTTTTCAAGGTCGGGTGTAGATTCGGGTGGTGACAACCCACTCACATCACTCATCACAAGCTCTCCTTTTTCCACTCGAGTGTTGTCACCGGTCACTCCCTTACTCCTCTCTATCTTTTGTATCTCAAATTCGGGTGAGTTGGGGCGAGGCCTAAGAATACCCATAGCCGGAGTAGATGGACTTTTTACATGAACACGGAATCTAGGACTTGGAGACTCATCACTTGATGTCTCCTTTTTCTTCGTTGGTGAACCACTCGACTTTGGAAGTGGCTTCGTGCTCACCTTGTTGACATTTGTCAACCCTTTTACAACACTAGTCCCACCATTGCTTGTGTTTGTAGGACTTGTTGTTTGCACATTGTTGCCCATGGAATGAAGTCCTCGCTCCTTGCTCCTTTGCATTGCCAAAGAAGGTGCACTAGCAGGCAATCGGCCTCTTGCACGATAAGGCACAAAGTCATAAATCCTTTGCGCTAAGCCCATGAGATATGCATCCTTCATCACACTATATTGCACCCTCTTCCCCTCCAACCACGGCTCACCTATCCACACATCAACATGACGCATGGGATACACGTCACACCACACATAGCATTTATAATTCCTATGAGATATGAGTACCCGAGCCTCCTTCGAAACCCACACTCCATCATACTCATAAGGATGCTCTAGCTTATGGAATGGTATCCTAAGCCTATCAACCAAAGAGGTGCTAATACAATTGGCATCGGTATCACCAATCTTGAGCAAGTATCCTCCAATACCATTTACCTCAACAACGAACCTTCTTCTACCCAAGTTTTGTAGACTGGCATCCAAATGAGAACTTGGACGCCCACAAGTGTCAACACCAACAACTTGGGTCTTCCTTATCCCTCCACTAGTGGCAACACCACTAGAACAATCTCCACTTCCCATCACTCTCCCAACATTAGAGATGTTGTTGGAAGTCGAGGAAGGAACCTTGCCATGGAACCTATAGTACTACTCCTACTACAACCATCCACGGCATTGAAAGAACAATCCAAGCCCTTAGTAGCAAAAGCAACACCATCTCTGAAACCACCCTCCACATGGAAATTAGAAGCATTAGGTCGCTTAGTGTACCTAGAAGGTGCAAGCTTCTCCTTTCCCATGGAACAACCACCACCTCCTCCCATACTAATGGAAGGACCTCTACTACTCCCTTGCTCACCACTAGCAACACCAAGAGAAGATGCAAATGAAGAATTCGTATACTCAACCTCATCATCAACTCTATCTAGGTCACCATCAATATTATCAAAATCTTCACAAGAAGAGTAAGTAGGAACATTGTACCTTGAAGCGTCACCATCCTCGGGTTCTTGACTAGAAGCATAAGGTTCCACAAATTCATCTTCATGAGCTTCATAGTCTTCTTCAACCTCACGATCATCATGGTGAACCGCTTCATCAACATAGGAGACATGGTTTCCATCATCATAGTAATGGCCATCATCCTCACCATAGGAACCATAGTCTCCATCATCACCATACGAGTCATAGCAACTCGCATCATCCCCACATGAGCCATAATCTCCGCCATCATCACCCAACATTGTTGCAACACAAATAAAACAAAACCTGCCAAAAGTCACTCCCTCACGTGTATCACTCAATTTATGAACACTCAAGAGCGAGGCATTTACAACTTGGGAACCAAGGTGATCACAACTAGTATGTCCAAATAAAAGTTCAGAATGGAGTTAATGAGACTCGATGGACGGACGGATATTTAAAAGTGCGCACTTGAGGCCAAAGAAAGTTCTACGAATCTTCATTGATTTCTAATCTCCTCGACACACGAATGTCCTAATACGCTAGTAAGTTAGTGTCTTTCGAGTAGGCCAATTATCCTAGAAACACTAACCAACAAGCCCGTGGGTGATCGAAAACCTACGAAAAATAACTACCCGGTTGCACTCCAGAAAGAGGCGCTCCGCCTCAAACCAGAGGCACTCTGCCTGGCAAAAATCCAGAGAGCAGCCCAGAGGGAGGCGGTCCGCCTCAAAATGTAGGCGGTCCGCCCTGTGTATTTTCCTGCAACTTCGGAAAACACGATTTTGGTCCGTTTTGCCCAAATTTTCCAATGATTTCAACCCGATACACAAAACTAATAATACCCAAAGGTGTATACAACTATAATAACCAATCCCCAATGATTTTAACCCTCCAACAAACAACAACAAGCTTCGATTCAACATTGAAGCGTTTTCAAGAAATTTTCAAACTTTTGGGATTTTGATTTCCAAATTTTGATTAGTAACACCAAAACGTGATATATGGGTATCAAAAAAAGGGGAATACAACAAGGAACAAACCCAGTACTTTTTAACACTTGGGGATTCGATTCCAACCCGATCTACCAAATTTTCTTTAGTTTTCTAGTTTTCAATTTTTTTGTTTTTCTTCAATTTTTCAAGAACAAACACAACAACAACAATGATACTAACATATGGAACAAGGAACGGGGGTTTGTAGAAACATAACCCGAGCCTCGCTCTGATACCAACTGATGCAGGGTAAAATGAGCGGAAGCTAAACACGATATAAACTATGCGGAAGCGATAAAACACAAGATAGATGATATCAAAGATATCGGGAAACAAGGATTGGGGTGTCAACAAACGAGAAGAAAGAACGAATGAATAAATTCAAGACATGAATTAATCATCGAAAAGGGAGAATGAAACTTGAACCTTACAAGGAATTCACACTAGTTGTGAATCTCCATAGATTCCAAGTCGTACAACATTCTTGAAGCCTCGGGCTTCGGACTAGAAAGGCTCGGCCTTCTCTAATTCTCTGTTCTCAAATGTTCATAAAAGCTAAGTTAATGAAGTAAAAGACTAAGTGTGGTATTTATAGTTTTCCCACACTCCTAAGTGAAATGACTAAAAGCCCCTAAGTCTAATTAAAACAATAGAAGTTACTTAGGGCTATAGTTGTAATTACACAACAAAATAGAGCAAAAACCCGGATGGGGCTTCACAGCACTAGGCGCCCCGCATAGCATCAAGTGGGCAGCCGCCCCAGTCATGGTGGCAGAGTGATGCAGCCCGAACAAGTGCTGATCATGTGTTCGGTCCACCAAGGCCAATGACACGAAGCCAAGCCAAGATGCTACACGATGTCCACATTCACTTGGCTTGGTCGAAGGAAGGCAACTACTCCGAAGCTGAGTACCCGAGCTCAAAAGAACCGAAGGCTTCATCTACAATCTTGAACTCGAGGGAGGGAGTGACCGAACCCCACCCGAGCACTCAACATCGACTCCGAAGTAAAAGGCAAATGACCAAAGGAAGAGTGATCGATGTCAAAATGAGCTGAGCTGAACAATTGAGCACCAAAGTATAGAAGCTCGAGCTCAAGTGTTCGAATCAAGTGTTCGATTGAAGGAGTAACTTAACACTCACTTAGGCAGCCCTGCGTGGCTTACTCCTATTGGTCGTCTGTGACCATTTACTGTTTTATCCTTAGCATAGCCTATAAATACTCGATTTCATTTCATTTGTAGACAGTCTTTGATGAATTTTGAACATCACAGTTGCTATTAAAGTGTCTCCGATGGAGCCGAACCCCGACTTGGTATTTTAAAGAACTTGTGTCAATCGGTGTGAGTCGTTTGAATATTTTCTTCTTGGTCATTCAATTTGCAAGAAGAGTTGTCTTTCTTGAGGATTGTTGCTTAGTATAGGTGATTCTTGACCTTCATTCGGTCGAGCTTGAGACAAGTTCCTCACTGTTCTTTCGAATCAAAACAAGTCTTGTCTTGCTTCTATCTTTTATTTCTTGTTGTTCTTTCGCGTTTTCATGTTTAGCTAATCCTTCGGGTTTGCTTGCACCATCTTTGTATCAGAACAAGGTTTGAGCTTGTTATTACAACCTCAAATCTTGTTCATCTATTCGTGCTTGTGTCTCCAGTTTCAGCTTTCTTCCTTGTTGTGGATTGTTGTTGCTGGGTGTTTACCAAAAAAAAAAAAAAGAAAAAAAAAAGTAGAAAAGAAAAAAATTCAAAAATTTTGGTTGATTTGTTGGTTCTTTGAATCAAACAACCATTGATTTGTGTTCACCACTGTCCCAGGATTGATTTGAGCACCCGACCTACAACGTTTGTGACTAGGATTTCTCGACAAAATTTGGACTATTTTGAGCTTAGTGGTGATTGAACTCGAACTCCAGTGTGTTCTTGGTTGTTTTCAGTAAAGACTGGTGGTTCTTGATTGATTTGGGTTTGTTTGGTGCTTAAATTTTGAAGTTCTAAAGGTTTGAACCATCGTCCGTACACCGGAAAATTGTTACGTTTGTAACAGTGAACGGACACGAGGAGCTGAGTCTTAGCTCAAAGAACTTTGAACTACATTTCCTCCGTTGTTGTTGTTACCGGAGTTGAAAGAAGAAACCCAAACTCTGTTGAAATTCGTGGTCAGTGAACGAAGTTAAAGTGTCCGTACGCCGTAGCAAATATTCACTGTTCCATTGAAGAAGAAAGGGGTAAAGTGTAATGATCAAAACCCAGGTGAAAATTTTGTCGGCTAGAAAAGGGAATTGGATAAGGTAAACCTTATCCGCACCAAGGAGGGACCACTCTTGTACGGATAAGAGTTGGTGTGTTCGAAAGGGTTTTCGAAGAGGAATCGAAGGGTAGATTCTCCTAGGTTTTCACTTTTCTTGTGTTCGATAAATCTAGTTAGTGGATCTCTTGAGTAATTCTTCCTACTCGAGGTCGTACTAATTCATTTGATCGTATAGGAACTCGTGCATGGGTGACCGAAGTTCAAATTTCGTAGAAAATTCTTGACTTCCGAAGCGCAGAGTAAATAGCGTCCGTTCCGTCGAGTCGTATCAATGCACTCATCCCGAAGGAGACATTGTAACTTGTCAAATTCGAAGGAACTGAGAGAAGTTGATCAACCGAGGAAGCCATTGGCTACAAGTTATTGAGTGACTAAAACCGAACCCATAAAATTGAGTGGACCCGAGTGCAACCCATCAAAGGTGAGGGAGTGTGAGAGGTGATCTCTAACCTTAACATTTTATTAGGTCTTTGATTCGTGCAGGTACCATGACTGGGAATGCAGGCGATGGCAAAGGCATTGAGAAGCCGATCTCATGGCTGCGATACAAGGCATCAGTGCCGAAGCAAGAGGAGTGAGTGCCCGAGTAGCTCAACTCGAGCAAGGAAGTGCGTCCGTGGCCTTATATGGGTCCGGCGCAGGAACTAGCAACTCCACTCCGATGAAACCTGAGCTGTATGCTGAGCTTGTTCGACAACATCAGTTGATGAGTGAGGCTATTCGAAGAGAAATCTTGGGCAATCCCCAAGCACAACCACAAAACTTGGGCAATCCCTAAGTTCCACAGCTAAACTTGGGCATTCCCCGAGGTGATTATCAAAACTTGGGCATTCCCCGAGGTGAAAGAGAACCGCTTCCAATGGCCCAAAGACAAGTTAAGAACGTTGATGAAGGGGTCAACGAAGGAGGTCGTGGAAATTTCAAAGGTCGAGGCCAAGGCGCAAATATTCATCGAAATATTGAGCGTGAGGCTGATGATCGCTATGATGAGTATTCCGAACATGTTCGTGGTGTTCGAGACTCAAACTTGAGCACTGTCAAGATCACTATTCCATCATTTAAAGGAACTAGTAATCCGGATGAATACCTTAAGTGGAAGCTTAAGATGGAACGAAGCTTCGAAACCAATGAGGTGACCGATGAGAGAAAAGCTGCCCATGCCATTGCTTAGTTCGAAGCGTATGCATCTACATGGTGGGAAGCTGACAAAAGCCATAGACGAAGGAATGCCGATCCCGAAGTCTTTACTTGGGCACAATTGAAGAGAGCAATGGATGCTAAGTATTTGAGTGCCAAGTACAGGAAACTCAATTACAAAAGCTCTATGAGTTAAAGCAAGGGTCCAAGTCAGTCCAAGAGTATCATGATGAATTCAAAAGAGTTCGATTGAATCTTGATCTGGTAGAAGATGAAGAGCAAGCCACTATTCGATTCAAAAATGGCTTAGCTCGGGATGTGTCATCTCAATTAAGGCTACACGTGTACCGCACGTTGGAAGATCTATTCGAAGCTGCCACCGAAGCTGAGAAATTGGTGAAGGACGATAAGGCAAACCGGTATCGAGGAGTCACTACTTCTACTCCTTTGAACCGAGGTAAAGAATGGAAAAGTCCAAATCCAACAAGTGCCAACACTTTTCGATATTCGAAGAACCCTTCGAAAGGGGTGTGACCGTTAACAAACAAGAGAAGTGGGAGGTAAAGTTCAACTCAACTCTCCTAGTGCTTCAACTATTCAGTGTCATAAATGCAAAGGTTATGGTCACATGGCAAAAGAGTGTCCAACTCGCAAGGTAATTCTTGTGCTCGACAATGGAGAAGTTTGTGAGCAAGCGAGTGACACCGAGAAGGAATATATCAAGGAGATTGACCGAGCTGATGATGATGATGGTCGTGAAGCTGCCGAAGCTGATCATCCGAAAATGTTTCTTGTGGTTCGAAGGAATTTGAGCTGCATGACTCTCAAAGAAGAGGACAACCAAAGAGAAAATCTTTTCCATGCCCGATGTCGAGTCAGGGCGAAGGTGTGTTCGATGATCATTGACTCAGGTAGTTATACAAATGTAGTGAGCCATACCTTAGTTTCACAAATGGGACTACCTACTTTGAAATATCCCCACCCTTACAAATTGCAATGATGAACGAGTGTGGAGAATTGAGGGTTGTCAAACAAGTTTGGATCATATTTAGAATTGGAGAATATCAAGATGAGATGATGTTCGATGTGGTGCCGATGCAAGCTTGTCATTTGCTATTGGGTCGACCATGGCAGTATGATCGGTCGGTTGTTCACAATGGAAGATCCAACACTTACACTGCAAAGCTCGAAGGGAAAAGTTTCATACTCAAGCCCTTGTCTCCAAAACAAGTAGCCGAGGACTATAAACGGATGAAAGAATTGAAAGAAGCGGCCAAAGCTAAGCTTCCGATGGGAACAAAAATTGTGGCCGAACACAAAGACTCATCGTCCGAAGTAAGAAATGTCTGCGCAATCATGCAACAGGGTGAGTTCCTACGAGGCAACGACAATGATCAGATAATGATTTGCCTCGTGCACAAGGGTATCTTTCTAAACTCTAATGATAATTTTTCTAACGCCCTTTGCCTACTGCTGTACAAAGTGTTTTGCTGGACTTCGGAGACCTGTTTCTAGAAGAAATACCGGGTGGATTACCTCCATTGAGAGGAATCGAGCACCAAATTGACTTCGTACCGGGGTCTCAAATCCCCCAATAAACCTGCATACCGGTGTAATCCCGTAGACACCAAAGAGTTCCAAAGCCAGGTTGATGAGTTGCTGAACAAGGGCCTTGTTCGAGAGAGCTTGAGTCCTTGCGCCGTTCCTGTTATACTTGTCCCAAAGAAAGATGGAACATGGCGAATATGTGCTGATTGTCGAGCAGTCAACAAAATAACGGTAAAGTATCGCATTCTCTCCCTCGATTAGATGACATGCTAAACGAGTTAAGTGGTTCTTCATGCTTTACGAAGATAGACCACAGGTCCGGTTACCACCAAATCCGAATGAAACCCGGAGACGAGTGGAAAACCGCATTCAAGACCAAGTTCGGTCTCTATGAATGGTTGGTGATGCCTTTTGGCTTATCCAATGCACCGAGCACATTCATGCGACTGATGAACCATGTGCTCAAACCGTTCACAAATAAGTTTGTTGTCGTTTACTTCGATGACATACTTGTTTATAGCAAATCTGTGAATGAACATGTCGAACACCTAAGGCTAGTGCTTGATAAGCTTAGAGAAGAGAAGTTATATGCTAACTTCAAGAAATGTGCCTTTTGTGTCGAACGTGTAGTCTTTCTAGGATTCGTTCTCAGTGCTGATGGTGTCGAAGTCGACGATTCAAAAGTCGAAGCAATCAAAGATTGGCCATCTCCAACCTCGGTATCACAAGTTCGTAGCTTCCATGGCTTAGCTAGCTTTTACCGAAGGTTTTTTCGTGACTTTAGCACCGTGGCAGCTCCTTTAACCGAGCTGGTTAAGAAAGACCATCCATTTGTGTGGGGAGAGTCCCAAGAGAGGGCTTTCCAACAGTTGAAACGGAGGCTTTGCTCTGCCCCGTTGTTGCAACTCCCTGACTTCGGCAAAGCATTCGAAGTCGAGTGTGATGCATCCGGAGCTGAGATCGGAGGAGTGCTTATGCAAGAATCGAAGCCGATCGCTTACTGATGCGGGGCAAATCGAGCCAAGACACTTTCCAACACTTTCAAACGTATGCCAAGCTTGGAAGATACAAAGGACTTGAAGTCAAGAGCTTTGGAAGTGTTTCGGATGGTTTTAGCATTAGGCCTCACGCCTAAGGATGAGGAGGGAGGCCCAGCACATCCAGGCGCCCCGCCTAGCTCAGGCGCCCCGCCTGAAGACTTCACTGCATAAGAGTGCAAATGTGCACAGGCGCCCCGCCTGCCTAGGCGCCCCACCTGACCCCGGCACCCCTCCCACCTTCAGGCGCCCCGCCTGACCTAGGCGCCCCTCCCAGCATCAGGCGCCCCACCCAGCTTCAGCACAATCCAGGCGCCCCTCCCAGCTGCTGAACTTATGTTTCTTTTACTGTTTTGCCCTACGAGGCTTATTTGATGAACCTTATTAGTAAGGGCATTTGGGTCATTGTGTAAGCTTGGGAAACACTATAAAAACCCAAGTATAGCTTATTTTACACTTAGCTTGTTTAGATGAATGATGATTGAACATTGTAAAGAGTGGAACTCTTTTGGTTTATGAAAACCAACCTATGTTTGGGATTTGTGTGCTTCTAGTGGATTCTAGTTGGACAACAACCCCGCCCCGATCTTTCTACTTGCGAGTCCCCATTGGCTCGAGCGTAGTTGCGTAGTGTAGGTGATCCTTGACATCCACCTGGGGTGTAACAGAACTAGTTCTCCGTTGCTACTTGGGTCTTTGTTCGAACCTCGTCTCGCTTTTCTATCTATTTTTATCGCTTCCGTGTTTTCCCTACATCATTTGGTATCAGCGCAAGGCTCGGGTTTTGTTTCTACAAATCCCCGACCCTTGGTTCTTCGTGCCTAGTATCTTTTCTTTTAGTTTTCTTGTTGTTGAAGTTATTGAAAGAAGAAAATTACAAAAAAAATTGAAAAGTGAAAAAAATTCAAAAAACAATTGGTGTATCTTGTTGGTATGTTTGATACATGATATGGATGTTATATATTCTTGATCCTAGTTGAAATCCTATTGTTTGGGTACAAAAAACACTTGGTTTGGATTGGATTTGTGAAATTGAAGATTTGAAACCCCAAAATTTCCTTCAACCCTTGCTAAACCTTGTTCTTGATGATTTTGGCTTGATTCTTGGATTGAATGGATGTTTGATTGAGAACTTGATATTGGGGATTGATCTTCATTGAAAAACAAACGATTTGGTACCAATTTTGTTGGATTTGAACATGTATAACAGCAAATTTGATGAATCACAATCCTTGTTGAAACCCTTTTGATAAACCCTTGTGTTCTTGAGATTCTTGGCTTTGAATCTTGATTTGATTGATTGTTTGGTTGTAAATTTGATTGGGGTTTGTTAAGGAAGATCAAAAATAACTTTGGGTATCATTGGATTGTGAAAACAAGTTGAAAACGTCGGATTTGTGGATTGAAAATCGACTTGGAACAAGTTTGGAACGAATTGGGACTGCTTCAGAGCTAGACGCCCCGCCTAGCTTGGACACTGCATAGGAGGCGCAAATTTCACAGGCCCCCCGCCTAGCTAGGCCCCTGCCTGTAGGAAGCCGAGGCGCCCCTCCTGCATCTAGGCGCCCCTCTTGGTTGTTGAAGGTGTTGTTTTGGGTAGTTTTTCCTAAGTTTTCCTATTTCTTTGCTTGTATAACATCTAACTAGTGTTACTTTAAGTAACCATTCCACTTAATTGGTACTAGTCCTTGAAGCTTTTAGGTGATTCATGCCTAGTTGGAGAGTAGAACTCCAAGAAGACACGTAGACTCCTTTTGACTCAAGTCCTTACTTCAAAGTGCTTAGCGTTCATTGAGTCATATCAACTCCACTCACCCCGGAGTACAATTGGCTTGTGAATAGTTGGTTGAGTTGAGGATTGTTGTTCAACTACTTGAAGCTACTAGTATTCAAGTCCGAGTGAAATATCCACCACCACTAAACGAGTGAACCGAGTGAAATACTTGTGAGGGAGTTAGTGAGGTTATTTTGCTAAAGTTTGCTCATTTTGTAGGTACATGGCCAATGAAGGTGATGATTTCATAAAGAGTACCTTGGCTACTCTCTTAGCAAAATTGGATAGTATGAGCTTAAGGATTGAAGCTCTTGGAAGAAGGGCCTAGAGTGCCTAAATTGAGAAAGGGACCCCGAGTGTCCAAGTTGAAGCCGGAGGAGGCACGAGTGGTTGAACCTTTGCCCCGGGACAAGTTGTTGAGTTGCTTAGTCCTCAACAGGTAAAGGAAGACCGTGGAGGAAATGAACAAGTGTTGGGCAATCCCCAACAAGTGGGCAATCCCCACCCTTTTGGCAATCCCCAAAGGAATACTCCACTTCCAAGACCCATCTGAAATGTTCTACCTATGGATATGGTTGAGGAGGATAATCCTCATGTTTCCCTTTGTGAGGAGGAGCTTAGGTGCCGTATTTTTGGAGGATAGTAAGACTTTGTAAAGAGAGAATCTCTTCCATGCTAAATGCCGAGTCATGAGTCTTGTTTGTTCTATGATCATTGACTCGGGAAGTTGTGTTAACATAGTGATCCAAACCTTGCTTTCTCAATTGAAATTACCTACTCTAAAGCATCCAAACCCATACCGTTTACAATGGTTAAGTGAGTGTAGTGAGTTGCAAGTGGTGGAGCAAGTAATGATCGAATTTAGCATGGGAAACTATAGGGACAAAATCATGCTTGATGTCGCCCCGATGCAAGCTTGCCATCTTTTTTTGGGAGACCATGGAAATTTTATAGGTGTGTAGAACATGCTGGTCAGACCAACTCATACATGGTCAAGAAAGATGGGAAGAAGTATGGGCTTAGACCTTTGACTCCAAGGCAAGTAAGGGAAGACTACAAGCGAATGAGGGAGTTAAGGGAAGCGGCTAAAGCAAAGTCACCCAGTGTACTTGAACCCGAGGCAAACATTCTCATTGTCTTGCCATTACATGATGAAAATAAGAGTCACTTCACTTCAAATGAGAGAGAAAAGATAGAGAGAAGTGAGGGAGTGACCGGTGACAATCCAAGAGAGGAAAAAGGAGAGGATTTCAGGAGTGATGTGAGTGGATTGTCACCACAAACTACACTTGACCATGAGGTAAAATTGAGAGAGATGAGAGGTGAGGAAGGAAAAATTGAGAGTGAGAGCACCCACTGTTCTAACCCTTCTTTATCTTCTACCTTTTCTTGTGTAAGTTCTTGTGTAGGTACAATTGAAGACAAGACATTGGAGCCTCAACCATGTGTTTGGAAGGAAAGAGAAGAGGAGGAAAGTTCTCATTGTGAGCTTCATGAAGGGGGAGTTGCATATGACACTTCAAACCTTGTGAGTGATCAAGGAAGTACTACAAATGTAAGTGTTACTTCACCTTTCCATGAGCCTACTAGTTGCTTGTCTTGTGATGACTCAACACTAGTTGGTGTTTTTAATGCATCTAGTGAGTATACCACTAGTGAAGAGTCTAGTTGTCAACTTGACTATGCTTGTGAAACACTAGTTGAGAGAAATGCTAAGCCACATCATGATGTGAGCTCATTGTTTTGTGGATCTCTCACTAGTGTAGATTTGATAGTTGACAATGATTGTGACCTTTGCTATGATACACCACCAACCTTTGACAAAGGGAAAGATGAGATAGTTGATCATACCCTTATTGATATGCTTCTATTTGGTGGACCTATGTGTCGTAGTGAGGATAGTTGTGACCTTAGGGAGTCTTTTGAGTGTGAAATGGATCGATTTGTTTTCAATGACTCCTCGAGTATGGGTAAAGAACCTAGTCTTGATACCATGGTTTTGTGTGACCATGAATTTGAGGTGCATGCTTTTACATTTCCATTGTTTGAAGATAATCTCATTTGTGATAGCGAATTGTATCGGACTAGGGTTGATAGTATGATGGAACCTCCATGGTGTGAAGGATTTGACTCCTTAGGTAGCCCATTGTGTGAAAACTTGATTGAGGTAAATGACTCTTTGAGTGACCCTACTATTGCTTGTTGGGGTTATGATTAAGAAGAGGTCATTATCAATACCTTCCTTGAGCGCTTGTCTTTTGAGAAAGGTAGCCAAAGTGATAAAATTGGAGGTGAAGAGGAATCCCTAGGTGTGAGTAAGTATGCTCTAAAGAAGGGGAATGGAGTACTTGATACCCCTTGTTGGTTGAGTTATTTGATTCACTGCACTCCATTTGTTAATCACACCTTGAGGATTGATTGGTGTGATGATCTTGAGCTTAAGGTTCAAGGGGATTTTGATAGCTTGATCTTGCATTTTTCATATCCCCATGGCCTATTTGATCACTATTGTGTTGGGTGCATGATGATCTTTAACCAAGTACTTATTGTTCTCTTTGGAGACTTGATATTTGTGCTTATCATTGATGCTTGGTTATATCACAAGAGTGTGTTTCTACACTTCTTGCACTAACCTACTTTCAAAGTAGGAAATCTTGTTTTTGCTTGTCATTGCTTGTAGGTTCTAAGCTCCATGTTAAGGCAAGGGAGATCTTGTAAGAGACCTATGTCAAAGTGACGATCAAGGGTTACAAGGAAGGAGAGCATTGGGCACCCCGAAGAGATGATTCCATGGACATGAATGCATTGATTTTGAGGACGAAATCTCTCCAAGAAGGGGAGGATGATGCGGGGTAAATCGAGCCAAGACACTTTCCAACACTTTTCAACATGTGCCAAGCTTGGAAGATACAAAGGACTTGAAGTCAAGAGCTTTGGAAGTGTTTCGGATGGTTTCAGCATTAGGCCTCAGGCCTAAGGAGGAGGAAGGAGGCCCAACGCATCCAGGCGCCCCGCCTGAAGACTTCACTGCATAAGAGTTCAAATGTGCACAGGCGCCCCGCCTGACCCAGGCGCCCCTCCCAGCTTCAGGTGCCCCGCCTGACCCAGGCGCCCCTCCCAGCTTCAGGCGCCCCTGCAAGCTTCAGCACAATCCAGGTGCCCCTCCCAGCTTCAGGCGCCCCTCCCAGCTGCTGAACTTATGTTTCTTTTACTGTTTTCCCGTACGAGGCTTATTTGATGAACCCTATTAGTAAGGGTATTTGGGTCATCGTGTAAGCTGGGGAAACACTATAAAAACCCAAGTATAGCTTATTTTACACTTAGCTTGTTTAGATGAATGATGATTGAACATTGTAAAGAATGGAACTCTTTGGGTTTATGAAAACCAACCTATATTTGGGATTTGTGTGCTTCTAGTGGATTCTAGTCGGACAACAACCCCGCCCCGATCATTCTAATTGCGAGTCCCCGCTGGCTCATGGGCAATTGCGTAATGTAGGTGATCCTTGACATCCACCCGGGGTGTAACGGAACTAGTTCTCCGTTGCTACTTGGGTCTTTGTTCGAGCCTCGTCTCGCTTTTCTATCTATTTTTATCGCTTTCGTGTTTTCCCTACATCATTTACGTTAGCGAAAAGCTTAAGGGTGCAACCTTGAACTACTCTACATATGACAAGGAGTTGTATGCCCTCGTTCGAGCACTCGCCCATTGGCAACATTATTTGTGGCCTCGAGAGTTTGTGATTAAAAGTTATCATGAATCTTTGAAACATCTCCGATGTCAGGAGAAACTGTACCGAAGGCATGCCAAATGGGTAGAATTCATTGAAAGCTTTCCCTATGTAATTTATTACAAAAAGGGAAAAGATAATGTTGTGGCCGATGCGCTATCAAGGAAATTTGCCTTAGCAACCACTCTCGCCTCTAGACTCATGGGATTCAAAAGCATCAAGTCGATGTACGAAGATAATCCTAAGCTGAAATGCGTTCGTGACGAAATCTTGAGTGGCTGAAGGGTTGAGAAATATCAGTGGCACAATGGCTACCTCTTCAAGAATGGGAGGGTTTGTGTGCCAGTGTCGTCATGGAGAGAGCTCTTAGTTCGAGAAGCTCACTCCTGAGGCTTGATGGGTGATGTAGGGAAAATGCGGAAAAAGTAAACAAGATAAGAACGAGACATAACTCGATCAATAATCTCAAGTAGCAACGGAGAACCCGTTCTGTTACACCCCAAGAGAATGTCAACAACACCTACGCTAGGCAACTACCCTCGAGCTAACGTTAGCACGCAAGTAGAATGGTTGGGGGGGATTGGAAATCATCTAGATTCACTAGAGGAAGAACAAGTCCCATCAAAGGTTTCATTCAATAAAAGAGTCCAACTCTCAACACAAAGGTTTTTTTAATCATCAAAGTTAGCTAATGAATGAAAACAAGCTACTAGCTATTTATTGTTGTTTTTATGCACCAAGTGAAAGGTCTAGAATGCCCACGGTTAGGCTTAGAGATAAAAGACCATGTAGGGTCAAAATAGACATAACACTAAGAAAAATCCCGTGCTTCAGCTATTGGGGCGGAGTGCCCATGCTTGGGGTGGAGCGCCCGCCAAAATGTGCAGTGGGGTGGCCCTGGCGGGGTGCCTAAGATGCGGGCGGAGCGCCCCAGCCAAGGCAACTCAGGGCGGAGCGCCTGGATTGCTGGGCGGAGCGCCTGATGCACTGGGCTGCTCCCCTTGCGCTTTGATCATCCGGAATGGCTTCCAATCACTTCCTTCTTCTAGGCCCTTCCTCACCAAGTGTAAGTGTACTCCTTGGATCTCATTAGCTTGGCTCTGTGTGAGGGGTCTCATGGGGGTTTTGATGCAACCCAAATTGCATCGAGACCATTCACTCGAAGTCAAGCCAAGGATATACAAGACGCTCACCTACACTTGGTTTGGAGAGGCGTGGATGATACGAGCTCGGGAGGGGACTTAAAGACAATGCATTGGAGCTCAATCCATGTGGAAACAGGGCAGGAAACAGTGCAAGAAGCAGGGGAGCAAAATAGGGCAAAAACAGGGGAGATCTGCTGAGCTTACTGCCTGAGAACGGAAACTTGTTCTTCGCGATCGCGTCCTCACCTTCGCGATCGCGTAGAGTTACTATTTTGTCTGCGCGACCGCGCCAAGCCGCGCGCTATCGCGAGCTTCAGCTTTCGAGTCCCCTGCGCGATCGCATATACTCTAGCGCGATCGCGAAGAGGACTTGAGTAGCAGCGGACCAGAACCTAGGAAATATTGTAATGGGGTGCTATAAATGCCCTCTTTCATCATTTATTGCTTTTTTACACTACTTTGAACACAAAACATTAAATGAGCAATGCTCTTGAACCTTGTAACACTTTTGGCTTGAAATCAATTGGATGAATCCAAGTTGTTCTTCAATCCGTCTTCGATCATTCTATTTGCTCGAGCCTCGTGACTCTTGAGGATAGTTGCATAGTGTTAGGTGATTCTTTCCAATCGTTTGGGGTGTAACGGAACTAGTTCTTCGTTGCTACTCGAACTTTAGTGTAAGTCTCGTCTCGCTTTTATCTTTTATCGCTTTCGTATTTTCGATTGCATCAGTTGGTATCAGAGCAAGGCTAGGGTTGCGTTCTTACGAGCCCTCGTCCTACTCTTCGTGCTTGTCATCTTTGTTCCGCATTTATTTTCGTGTTCTTGTTCTTGTTTTATTGAAAAGAAGAAAAAAATTCAAAAACTTGAAAACCCAAAAATTTGGAGAAATCGCTTGTTGTTACGATTTTGTTGGTTTTGATTATCGGGGATTGTTTGTTTACGTGAACCCGACAATTGGGTACCAACAAAACGCATTTTGGAGTAGAAAATCAAAAGTTCAAAATTTGAACCCTAGGTTGGGTATTTTGCAAACTTTGCCAAAACTTGTTTGATGTTATGATTTTATGGATGTTTGGTATCGGGGATTGTTCACTATAGTATTCCCGTTGATTTGATACCCTCATAACATCATTTGGAGTATTGTAGTGAAAATCGAAATTTTGAACTTTGAAGGTTTTGAAAAGTTGAAGAACTTGACCCAAAATCATTGAAAAACAAGTTGTTAAATGGTTGTTTTTGTGTTAGAACCATTGTGGGTTGTTTACCACAGTTGAAAACACCTTTTACAAGCTTGAAAACTTGAAAGGTTGAATTTGGGTTATTGTGAGTGCCAAAACTGCTGTTTTTCTGTCGAGTTTCTGGTTCAGCTGAACAAACCTGCGCGATCGCGCAAGGTCTCGCGCTATCGCGCCATTTCTGAATTATTGTTCATCGCGATCGCGCCCAACCACACGCGATCGCGAAGGGTACCAATTTCCAGAATTTCCTGAAGTTGGACAGAACGTTCGCAAAGGCGTTGTAACAGTTTCCACCCACAAAAACTCCCATAGCATCATCAAATATGGTGAGTTTCTAGATCACAAACCAAAATTCGTCCAATTCCGAATCCGTTTAGTGGCGATTCGATCTTTGAACATTTGATCGCGCCACTTCCGGTTAGTACTTTGAGGGTAACACTTCTGCCCAATTAGTACTAATCCCTCATTCGACTAGGACACTCGTGCCTAGAAGGAGAGTAGATTTCAAAGAAGATTCGTAGTTAATAGTTTGGTTCAAGTGCGCACCAAATAGCTTGGCGTTGATCGAGTCCCATTGAATCCACTCTTCCCGAAGAGCATTTGGTTCTTGTAATTTGGTTTGATCTTTGAGGAGGTTGCGCAACTACGAGGAGGCCATTGATTTCAAGTTTGTGTGAAACCAACCCCAAGCTTGAGTGAACCCGAGCGACAAACAAAAGTGAGGGAGTGAGTGAGGACTTTTACTCTAATCTTCCTTTCTTGTTTTTGATTGTTGTAGGTACATGGCGGAGGAGAAAGCAAAGAGTACCATTGAGGTCCCAACCGACGTCTTGGCTAGTTTGTTAGCCGAGGTGAAGGCCCTAAACCTTAAAATGGAGATTCTTGAAAAGGAGAGGACCCCGAGTGTCCAAAAGGACCCCAATGAAGGCACTAGTGATGATTCCATCATGAAGCCGGATCATTATGCGGAGCTAGTTCGTCGACAACGGTTGAGGGATGAGGCTCTTGCTAGAGAAAGAATGTTGGGCAATCCCCAACCCTTGGGCAATCCCCAAGGAGATGTTCCATTCCTAAGGCCACGGAGAAACGTTGCACCTCTTGGGCAAGTTGATGAAGCTCAAGAAGGGGAGGGCCTCGGACTTGATGATGATTACTTTGATGTCCCCTATCCAAATAGGAGGGCGATGAATGGAGGCCGAGGTATAGATAGAGGTCGTGGTCGAGGTCGAGGACCACCAAGAGCTTATATGGGAAGGAACTTGGGAAGGGAATATGAAGATATTGATGACAACTATGGGGTTCAACCGGAACAACACCGTGGGGGTCGTGACACTAATCTCAATAGTGTCAAAATCACTATCCCTCCTTTCAAAGGGACTAGTGATCCGGAAGCATTCCTTGAATGGAAGGTCCAACTAGAGCGGGTCTTTGACACAAATGATATGACCGAGGAGAAGAAGGCCACCTATGCTATATCATCATTTGAGTCTTATGCATCTACATGGTGGGAGTCCATGAAGCGATCAAGGCGACGACTTGGGTTGCGGATGAACATTACTTGGGAAGAGTTGAAAGAAATAATGAACAACAAATATGTGACTCCCAAGTATCGACAAGAGCAACTCAAAAGGCTCTATGAATTAAAACAAGGTTACAAGTCCGTTGATGAATATTTCAACGACTTTGAGAAAATTCGGATGGCTCTAGATATGGAAACGGAAGATGAGGAACAAGCTATCATCCGTTTCAAAAGTGGCTTGAGTAAGGAGATTGCATCCCAATTGAGACTTCACATCTTTCACTCCTTACAAGATGTTTGTGATGCCGCGGTTGAAGCCGAGAAATGGCTCAAAGAAGAAAAGGCTCCTCGCTATAGGAGTACTACCACTACCACTCCTTCAACTCGCACCAAAGAATGGAAGAGCCCATATGCTAGTGGAGCAAGTGGGAGTCGAGATGTAAAGAAGCCTTTTGAGAAGGCTACCCCGAAGAGCGACCACAAAGAAGTTGGAGGTACTTCTAAAACTACTTTAAATACTCCTTCTTCTTCTTCCTTCCAATGTCATAAATGCAAGGGTTATGGTCACTTTGCCAAAGAGTGCCCTACCCGGAAAACAATGATTGTAATGGATGATGGGTTGGTCTATGAGGGGGAAAGTGAGCCCGAGGAAGATGATGAGGAGGAGAGTGAGGAAGTTGAGGGTGAAGGTGAGGAGAGAGCGACGGAGGGGGATGATCCTAATATGTTCCTTGTGGTACGCCGCATTTTGGGAACTATGTTGAGTGAGGAGAGGGAAGATGAGCAAAGGGAGAACTTGTTCCATGCCCGTTGTAGAGTGAGGGGGCAAGTTTGTTCCATGATTATTGACTCGGGTAGTTGTGCAAATGTGGTGAGCCAATCTTTGGTCTCACAATTGAAGTTGACTACCATTAAACACCCGAGCCCCTACCGTTTGCAATGGCTAAGTGAGTGTGGGGAATTAAGGGTAGTGAAGCAAGTCTTGGTTAGGTTCAAGATTGGAAACTATCAAGATGAACACATGTTTGACGTGGTGCCAATGCAAGCTTGCCATCTTTTGTTTGGAAGGCCTTGGCAATACGACAAACAAGTGGTTCATGATGGCCGGGCCAACACTTACACGGTGAAACATGAGGGAAAAAGGTTCGTGCTTAGACCTTTGACCCCGAAACAAGTAAGTGAGGACTATCGGCGCATGAAAGAGTTGAGGGAAGCGGCTAAGGCCAAGTCTCCGATTGTGGCCAAATCTTTGGCCGAGACTCCACCATCATCCACCGGTCGCATGTGTGCCATGATGCAACCGGGTGAGGTTTTGAGAGGTAATGATGGCACCAAGATGCTCATATGCCTAGTGCACAAAGGTATGGTTTTAAATTCCGAAAGTGATTATTTATCTAACCCTAACCCTTTGCCTAGTGCCATTGACAATGTTTTGAAGGTCTACGAGGACATGTTTCCGGAAGAGATGCCGGATGGACTACCTCCCTTGAGAGGTATTGAACATCAAATTGATTTTGTCCCGGGATCTCAAATCCCCAACAAGCCGGCATATAGAAGCAATCCCGAGGACACAAGGGAGTTGCAAAAACAAATTGATGAATTGCTTACAAAGGGCTTGGTGAGGGAAAGCTTGAGTCCTTGTGCCGTGCCCGTGATCCTCGTTCCAAAAAAGGATGGCACTTGGAGGATGTGTGTGGATTGTCGAGCGGTCAACAAGATCACGGTAAAGTATCGACATCCCATACCTCGATTGGATGACATGTTGGATGAGCTTAGTGGTTCTAGTGTCTTTTCAAAAATAGACCTTAGGTCCGGCTACCACCAAATCCGGATGAAACCGGGTGATGAGTGGAAAACCGCATTCAAGACTAAATTTGGTCTATATGAATGGTTGGTGATGCCCTTCGGCCTCTCCAACGCACCTAGCACTTTCATGAGATTAATGAACCACGTGCTTAAGCCATTTATCAACAAATTCGTGGTCGTCTACTTTGATGACATATTGATTTATAGCAAGTCAATAGACGACCATGTGGGCCACTTGAGTCAAGTGCTTGAAGTGCTACGAGCCGAAAAGCTCTATGCCAACTTTAAGAAGTGTGCCTTTTGTGTTGAAAAGGTTGTCTTTTTGGGCTTTGTTGTTAGTGTCAATGGTGTAGAAGTTGATGAGTCCAAAGTTGAAGCCATTAGAGATTGGCCTACTCCCACCACCGTTTCTCATGTGCGGAGTTTTCATGGCCTTGCTAGTTTCTATCGGCGCTTTGTTAGAGACTTTAGCACCATTGCCGCACCACTCACCGAGTTGGTGAAAAAGGACAAGTCCTTTGTTTGGGGAGAGCCGCAAGAGAAGGCTTTCCAAGAATTGAAAAGTAGGTTAAGTACCGCCCCATTGTTGCAATTGCCCGACTTCGGGAAGGCTTTTGAGGTAGAATGTGATGCCTCGGGGGTGGGAATTGGGGGTGTCCTCATGCAAGAAGGGAAGCCCGTTGCCTACTTTAGTGAGAAGTTGAAGGGCGCAACCTTGAATTACTCCACGTATGACAAGGAGTTGTATGCCCTCGTGAGAGCTTTAGCCCATTGGCAACACTATCTATGGCCTCGGGAATTTGTGATCAAGAGTGACCATGAGTCACTCAAGCATCTAAGAGGTCAAGAAAAGTTGAACAAGAGACATGCCAAGTGGGTGGAGTTCGTGGAGTCCTTTCCTTATGTAATTCATTACAAAAGGGGTAAGGACAATGTTGTGGCCGATGCGCTTTCAAGAAAATTCGCTCTTGCCACCACTCTCGCTTCTAGACTTGTGGGTTTTGAGAGTATCAAGTCATTGTACGCTCATGACCCAAAGCTCAAGAACATTCATGATGCTCTAGTGAGTGGGGGAAGGGTTGAGAAATACCAATGGGTAGACGGCTACATTTTCAAGCATGGGCGAGTGTGTGTCCCCGAGTCCTCTTGGAGAGATGTGCTAGTGCAAGAAGCACATTGCGGGGGCTTGATGGGTCACTTTGGGGTGGACAAGACTATGGCCATACTTAAAGAGCAATTCCATTGGCCAAAAATGAGGCCTCTTGTGGAGCGATTTTGCAATGCTTGCTTGGATTGCAAGAGGGCCAAGTCTAGATCCAACAACCAAGGACTATACACTCCTTTGCCCATTCCTACTAGTCCGTGGGTTGACCTTTCTATGGATTTTGTTATGGCTTTACCCCGGACTAGAGGAGGACACGATAGCATTTTTGTTGTCGTTGACCGTTTTTTCCAAAATGGCTCACTTCATTCCGTGCAAAAAGACTAATGATGCCCAACATGTAGCTTCCTTGTTTATTGATCATGTCTTAAAATTGCATGGGGTGCCTCGCACCATTGTTAGTGATAGGGACTCCAAGTTCCTTAGCCATTTTTGGAAGTGTTTGTGGGGTGCTCTTGGCACCAAGTTGCTCTTCTCCACGTCCCACCACCCTCAAACCGATGGACAAACCGAGGTGGTGAACCGGACTTTGGGAGCTCTACTTCGAGCTATGACCAAAGGAAAGGCCGGGACTTGGATTGATAAGCTACCACTCATGGAGTTCGCATATAACCGCACTTTACATCGCATGATTGGTATGACTCCATTTGAGTGTGTTTATGGTTTTAACCCATTGATTCCTCTTGATCTTACCCCTTTGCCAAGGGATATGGTTGTTGATTTTGAAGGTAAAGCTCGGGCCAAAGCATTGCTTGAACTTCATGCCAAGGCGCGGAAGACTTTAGAAGAGACCTATGAGAAGATAGCAACCAAGAAAAACAAAGGAAGAAAGAAGGTGGACTTCAAGAAGGGAGATTGGGTATGGGTGCACTTCCGCAAGGAACGATTTCCAAACCAAAGGAAGGGGAAGTTGGCACCAAGGGGCGATGGACCATTCCAAGTGTTGTCCAAGATCAACAACAATGCATACGTGATAGATTTGCCCGGTGAGTATAATGTGTCGACTACTTTCAATGTTAGTGACTTGACTTCTTTTGATGTAGGTGATGATACCTTGGAGGAGGACGCCTCAATTTCGAGGACGAAATCTTCTCAAGAAGGGGAGGATGATGCAATCCAAATTGCATCGAGACCATTCACTCGAAGTCAAGCCAAGGATATACAAGACGCTCACCTACACTTGGTTTGGAGAGGCGTGGATGATACGAGCTCGGGAGGGGACTTAAAGACAATGCATTGGAGCTCAATCCATGTGGAAACAGGGCAGGAAACAGTGCAAGAAGCAGGGGAGCAAAACAGGGCAAAAACAGGGGAGATCTGCTGAGCTTACTGCCTGAGAACGGAAACTTGTTCTTCGCGATCGCGTCATCACCTTCGCGATCGCGTAGAGTTACTATTTTGTCTGCGCGACCGCGCCAAGCCGCGCGCTATCGCGAGCTTCAGCTTTCGAGTCCCCTGCGCGATCGCATATACTCTAGCGCGATCGCGAAGAGGACTTGAGTAGCAGCGGACCAGAACCTAGGAAATATTGTAATGGGGTGCTATAAATGCCCTCTTTCATCATTTATTGCTTTTTTACACTACTTTGAACACAAAACATTAAATGAGCAATGCTCTTGAACCTTGTAACACTTTTGGCTTGAAATCAATTGGATGAATCCAAGTTGTTCTTCAATCCGTCTTCGATCATTCTATTTGCTCGAGCCTCGTGACTCTTGAGGATAGTTGCATAGTGTTAGGTGATTCTTTCCAATCGTTTGGGGTGTAACGGAACTAGTTCTTCGTTGCTACTCGAACTTTAGTGTAAGTCTCGTCTCGCTTTTATCTTTTATCGCTTTCGTATTTTCGATTGCATCAGGTTTGCCCGGCATCATCCTCCCTTTCTTGAGAAGATTTCGTCCTCGAAATTGAGACATCATCATCCACGACCTCTCCATCTCCTACATCCAAAGGAACCAAGTCACAAACATTAAATGTATTAGAAACTTGATACTTACTTGGCAAGTCGACCACATAGGCGTTGTTGTTTATCTTGAAAAGCACTTGCAATGGCCCATCTCCCCGGGGTGCCAACTTCCTTTTTCTAAGGTTTGGAAACCTTTCTTTCCCGAAGTGCACCCACACATAGTCACCCTTCTTGAGTTCCACCTTATTGCGTCCTTTGTTTTTCTTGGAGCAACCTTTGCATAAGCTTCCTCCAAATTCTTCTTTGCCATAGCATATAGTTCCACCAAAGCCTTGGCTCTAGTTTTACCTTCAAAATAAACAACCATTTCCCTTGGCAAAGGGGTTAGATCAAGGGGGATCAAGGGGTTAAAACCATAAACACACTCAAATGGAGTCATGCCAATCATTCTATGCACGGTACGATTGTAGACAAACTCCATAAGAGGTAACTTGTCAATCCAAGTCCCACCCTTACCTCGGGTCATGGCTTTAAGAAGAGCACCCAAAGTACGGTTCACCACCTCGGTTTTTGGGGTGGTGGGACGTAGAAAACAAAAGCTTGGTGCCAAGGGCACCCCATAAACTCCTCCAAAAATGGCTTAGGAACTTGGTGTCCCTATCACTCACTATGGTTTGAGGCACTCCATGCAACTTCAAAACATTATCAATAAACAAGGAAGCTACATGTTGTGCATCATCACATTTTTTACATGGAATGAAATGAGTCATTTTGGAGAACTTATCCACAACAACATAAATGCTATCATGGCCCCCCCTAGTCCTTGGTAATCCCATGACAAAGTCCATTGATATGTCCAACCACGGACTAGTAGGTACGGGGAGTGGGGTATACAAATTATGGGGGTTCGATTTGGACTTAGCAAACTTGCACTCAAGGAAAGAGTTGCAAAGTCTCTCAACATGTGTCCCCATTTTAGGCCAATGTAATTGCTCCCTAAGAATGGCCAAGGTTATATCCCTACCAAAGTGACCCATGAGTCCCCCACAATATTCCTCTTGCACAAGCAATTCTTTCTATGAGGACTCGGGTATGCACACTTCACCATTTTTAAAGACGTATCCATTAACCCATTGGTATTTTTCAACTCTCTCCCCTTTCTCTGGAGCTTCATGGATGCTCTTTAGCTTGGGGTCATGAGCATACATCAACTTGATGCTCTCAAAACCCATGAGCTTAGAGGTGATAGTAGAGGCAAGAGCGAACTTCCTAGAAAGCGCATCCGCCACAACATTATCTTTCCCCTTTTTGTATTGCACAACATAGGGAAAAGACTCAATGAAATCAACCTACTTGGCATGCCTCTTGTTTAGCTTTTTTTAGCCCTTAAGATGTTTGAGTGACTCATGGTCACTCTTAATCACAAACTCCCTAGGCCAAAGATAGTGTTGCCAATGGGCAAGAGCTCTCACTAGGGCATACAACTCCTTGTCATACGTAGAGTAATTCAAGGAGGACCCTTTCAATTTCTCACTAAAGTAGGCTATGGGTTTCCATCTTGCATTAAAACACCACCAATTCCCACCCCCGAGGCATCACATTCAACCTCAAATGCCTTTCCAAAGTCAGGCAATTGCAATAGGGGGCGGTACTCAACCAACTCTTCAATTCTTGGAAGGCCTTCTCTTGAGGCTCTCCCCACACAAATGGTTGGTACTTCTTCACCAATATCGGTGAGTGGAGTGGCAATGGAGCTAAAGTCTTTCACAAATCGTCTATAAAAACTAGCAAGACCATGAAAGCTCCTCACTTGAGTCACGGTGGTTGGAGTAGGCCAATCACGTATGGCCTCCACCTTGGACTTATCCACCTCCACTCCTTGGTCACTTACAACAAACCCAAGGAAGACAACCTTCTCCACACAAAAGGCACACTTTTTCAAATTGGCATAGAGCTTTTCGGCCCTTAGCACTTCAAGCACTTGACTCAATTGGCCAACATGATCATCTATTGACTTACTATAAATCAAGATATCATGAAAATAGACAACCATAAATTTATTGATGAATGGTTTCAACATGGTTCATTAGTCTCATAAAAGTACTAGGTGCGTTGGAGAGCCCAAAGGGCATCACCAACCATTCATAGAGACCAAACATGGTCTTGAATGCGGTTTTTCATTCGTCCCTGGGTTTCATCTGGATTTGATGATAACCGGACCAAAGGTCAATTTTGGTAAAGACACATGAACCACTCAATTCATCTAACATATCATCAAGTCGGGGAATGGGATGACGGTACTTTACCATTAGTTTGTTCACCGCCCGACAATCAACACACATTCTCCAAGTGTCGTCCTTCTTTGGAACAAGGATCACGGACACGACACAAGGACTCAAGCTTTCCCTCACCAAGCCTTTAGTGAGCAATTCATCAACTTGCTTTTGCAATTCTCTTGTGTCCTCCGGATTGCTCCTATAAGCCAATTCGTTTGGGATTTGAGACCCCGGGATAAAATCAATTTGGTGTTCTATCCCCCTCAATTGAGGAAGACCACTCAGCATTTCTTCCGGGAACATGTCTTCAAATACCTTCAAAACATTCTCAATTGCACTAGGTAAAGGGTTAGTTAAAGAATCAACATCGGATGCAAGAATGATACCTTTATGCACTAGGCAAAGGAGTAGCTTGTTGCCATCATTTCCTCTCAAGAATTCACCCGGTTGCATCATGGCACATATGCCACCGGTAGAAGATGGTGGGATTGCCACCAAGCTTTCGGCCAGAGGACTAGTCTCCACAACCGACTTAGCCTTTGCCGCCTCTCTTAACTCCCTCATTCGCTTGTAATCCTCACTTACTTGCTTGAGAGTTAAGGGTTTAAGCACAAATCTCCTTCCTTCATATTTGACCGTGTAAGTGTTGACACGACAATCATGAACCGCATGTCTATCAAATTGCCAAGGCCTTCCAAAGAGAAGGTGGCATACTTGCATAGGCACCACATCGAACAAGTGTTCATCCACACAACTATCCATTCTGAACTTGATCATTACATGCTTCACCACCTTTAGCTCCCCACACTCACTAAGCCATTGCAAACGATAAGGTTCGAGGTGTTTCATGGTAGGCAATTTCAATTGGGTAATAAGTGATTGACTCACAATATTAGCACAACTTCCCGAGTCAATAATCATACAGCAAACAACACCCATGACTCAGCATCTAGCATGGAAGAGATTTTTCCTTTGCAAGGTCTCACTATCCTCCACGATCATGGCACCTTAACTCCTCTTCACGACTGATGTAGTATGGCCGCCCGTCGTGGGTCCACATCCTCGGGAGCCGTCCGTTATGGGGTCCACCCCCTGGAGGAGTTGTGTGGCTCGGGGTGGTCATGGTGGTGTCGGGGACGGACCTCGTTTTGGGGTTGATCCAGCGATATAAGATGTGAGTTGCGCCTCTACCATCATCTATGGCTTTTGGTAGAAATGGTTGCAGCTCACACTTAAAGTTTGGTATCAGAGCCAACCCAGGTTCGATTCCCGGCTACACCATGCGATGTTCGGGGACGAACTTGCTATAAAGAAAGAGGGGATGATGTAGTAGGGCCGCCCGTCGTGGGGTCTACATCCTCAGGAGCCGCCCGTTGTTGGGTCCACCCCCTGGAGGAGTTGCGTGGATCGGGGTGGCCATGGTGGTTTCGGGGACGGACCTCGATTTGGGGTTGATCCGGTGATATAAGATGTGAGTTGCGCCTCTACCATCAACTTTGGCTTTTGGTAGAAATGGTTGCAGCTTACTCTTAAAGTTGATGATGAGAACCAAACGTGCCAAGACACCTTTCCAACATGTATCAAGCTTGGAAGAAGCAAAGGACCACAAGTCAAGAGCGTTGGAGGTGGATCGAAGCCGTTCCGGAAAGACCCAAGCTGAGGCGCCCCTCCTAGGCAAAGCAGGCTCCCCGCCTAGGAAGCAAAGGGCCCAGGCGCTCCGCCCACCCAGGGGGCACTCCGTTTAGGCCTCTCCACTTTGTCTATTTTGACCCTACGTGGTCTTTTAAGCTTAAAGCCTAAGTGTGGGCTATTTAGTCATTTAACTTAGTGCCTAAAAACCTCTATAAATAGGTAGATAGCTTATTTCATTCCTTAGTTTATTTTGAATGATGAATTAATATTGTAAAGAGGGATCTCTTTGGGTTTATGAAAAACCAACCTTTGTTTGGGATTTGTGTGCTTCTAGTGGATTCTAGATGGACAACGACCCCGCCCCGACCATTCTACTTGCGAGTTCTAGTTGACTCGAGGGTAGTTGCCTAGCGTAGGTATTCTTGACATTCTCTCAGGGTGTAACGGAACGAGTTCTCCATTGCAACTTGAGATTATTGATCGACTTACATCTCGTTCTTTATCTTTTACTATTTCCGCGTTTGATTCTCATCAGATGATGAGAACCAAACGAGCCAAGACAACTTTCCAACATGTATCAAGCTTGGAAGAAGCAATGGACCTCAAGTCAAGAGGGTTGGAAGTGGATTGAAGCCGTTCCGGAAAGACCCAAGCTGAGGCGCCCCGCCTAGGCAAAGCAGGCGCCCCACCCTGGAAGAAAAGGGCCCAGGCGTTCCGCCCGCCCAGGGGGCGCTCCGCCCAGGCCCCTCCACTGCACACTTTCGCGGGCGCTCCGCCCATAATCCTGAGATGCGGGATTTTAAGTGTGTTTTGTCTATTTTTACCCTACGTGGTCTTTTAAGCTTAAAGCCTAAGTGTGGGCTATTTAGTCATTTAACTTAGTGCCTAAAACCTCTATAAATAGGTAGATAGCTTATTTCATTCCTTAGTCTATTTTGAATGATGAATGAACATTGTAAAGAGGGATATCTTTGGGTTTATTAAAAACCAACTTTTTTTTGGGATTTGTGTGCTTCTAGTGGATTCTAGTTGGAAAACAACCCCGCCCCGACCATTCTACTTGCGAGTCATAGTTGACTCGAGGGTAGTTGCCTAGCGTAGGTGTTCTTGACATTCTCTCGGGGTGTAACGGAACGAGTTCTCCGTTGCTACTTGAGATTATTGATCAAGTTACGTCTCGTTCTTTATCTTTTACTTTTTCCGTGTTTCATTCTCATCAGTTTGGTATCAGAGCAAGGCTCGGGTTTTGTTTCTACAAACCCTCGACCCTTGATTCTTCGTGCCTGGTATCTTCTTTTAGATTTCTTGTTGTTGAAGTTGTTAGAAAGAAGAAAAAACTAAAAAATTGAAAAAAAAAGTTGAAAATACAAAAATTATCGTAACTTTGTGGTGTGGTTGATTCTTGTTATGGGTATTATAGATTCTTGATCCTTGTTGAAAACCCGACGTTTGGGTACCACAATCTTGTGGATTGGATTGGAATCTAGAGATTTGAAATTTTGAAACCCCAAAATTGATAAACGATCCCAAAAACCTTGTTCTTGATGAATTTGATTGATTGTTGGGTTGTTTGATTATGGGGTTGTGTAGTTGATTACCGGGGTTTGTTCTTCATCAAAAACAAACAATTTGAAACAAATTTCATGTGAATCGGAGTTGTATAACATCAAAAGTGAAGAATCAAAACCCACTTTGAACCCTTGTTGAAAAACACTTGTTCAAACTTTGCTTGATGATTGTTCTTGATTTGTTGGGTGTTTTGATGTGAAAATCATTGGGGTTTTAAGGTTATATCAATATTCAACTTTTGGTACCTTGGATTTGTGCAAAAAATGTTGAAATCGGACCAAATTTTTGCTTGGAATTAAAGAAATCGGAGTCTGAAAAACAGGGGGCTCACTCAGTAGGTGCTCTGCCCCACCCCTGGGCGCCCCACCTGCCCCCTCCCCCACTGTTGGTTTGGGGAGGCGCTCCGCCCCAACCTCTGGGTGGTCCGCCCCATTTCCTGAAGGTGTGTTTGGTAGTTTTCCTTAGGTTTTTCCTATTTCTTTGTTGTCTAAACTCTAATTAGTGCTTATCTAAGTAACTTTCCTACTAAATTAGCACTAATACTTCATTGCTATTAGGTAATTCGTGCCTTAGTTGGAGAGTAGAACTCCAAGAATATCCGTAGAATCCTTTGACTCAAGTCCTTACTTTAAAGTGCTTATCGTACATCGAGTCACGTTAACTCCACTCACCCCGGAGTACAGTTGATTTGTGAGCTGATTTATTGAGTTGAGGATTGTTGTCCAACTACTTGAAGCTTTTAGGACTCAAGTCCGAGTGAAATATCCACCACCACTAAACGAGTGACCCGAGTGCTATACACGTGAGGGTGTGTGTGAGGTGTTTTCACTAAGGCTTGCTCTTCTTGTAGGTACAATGGCTAACGAAAGTCAAGATTTTATCAAGGATGCCTTGGCTAATCTTATTGCCAAGATGAGGTGACCACAAGTCTCCAAGTTGAGGCCATTGAGAGGAGGACCCCGAGTGTCCAAATTGAATCCGGAGAAGGCACAAGTCATAGCACTCCTATGACTCCAGGACATTTTACCGAGGTAACCAAGAGATGTGAACAAAAGAAAGTTGAAGCTCTTCAAGAGTGTATGTTGGGTAATACCCAACCCGTGGGCAATCCTCACAACTTGGGCAATCCCCAAGGAAATTCTCCACTTCGAAGACCCGTTAGATTTGTTCCACCTCTTGAGCAAGTTGTTGAGGCTCAAGAAGAGGAGGAGGCCGAGTATGGTGATGAAGCCTATGGGTATGATGCTCCTTATCAACCTAGGAGGCAACTGAATTATGGTCGAAATGTGGATAGGGGTAGAGGCCGAGGTCGAGGGCTACCCATGGGATATGTTGGAGGGAATCCTAGAAGGGATTATGGTGTGTATGGTGACCCCTATGGAGGCCAACCGGAGCCATACTTGGCTCGTTTGGTTCTCATCAGTAACGATTGGACTTTTCTCCCTTAAGCCATTGCTCGTCTTCCATTGCGGCTTCCAATAATTCTTGAAGTGAAGGATAAGAATGCAACCTCAATTGAGAAGCTATACCATAGCTCAAGCCATTCTTGAAATGGATCATGGCTTGTTCTTCATTCTCGGTCTCCATATCCAATGCCATCCGTATCTTCTCAAACTCATCATAGTACTCATGAACCGTCTTGACACCTTGCTTTATATCGTTACTGATGAGAACCAAACGAGCCAAGACACCATAGCCGGAGTTGGTGGACTTTTCACATCAACCCAGAATCTAGGTCCTGGAGACTCATCACTTGATGTCTCCTTCTTCTTCGTTGGTGAACCACTCGACTTTGGAAGTGGCTTCGGGCTCACCTTGTTGACATTTGTCAACTCGTTTGTAGCACTAGTCCCACTATTGCTTGTGTTTGTAAGACTTCTTGTTTGCACATTGTTTCCCATGGAATGTAGTTCTCGATCCTTGCTCCTTTGACTAGCCAAAAAGCTGCACTAGTACGCACTTGGCTCTTCGCCCGGTAAGGCACAAAGTCATAAACTCTTTGCCATACGCCCACAAGATACGCATCCTTCACCACACTATATTGCACTCTCTTACCCTCCAACCACGGTTCACCTATCAACACATCCACATGACGCATGCGATACACATCACACCACACATAAAATTTATAATTCCTATGAGATATCGATACCCGAGACTCCTTAGAAACCTACACTCCATCATGATCATAAGGATGCTCTATCTTATGACATGGTATCCTAAGCCTATCAACCAAAGAGGTGCTAATACAATTGGCATCGGTATCACCAATCTTGAGCAAGTATCTTCCAATAACATCTACCTCAACAACGAACCTACGTCTACCCAAGTCTTGTACATTGGCATCCAAATGAGAATTTGGACGTCCACAAGTGTCAACACCAACAACTTGGGTCTTCCTTATTCCTCCACTAGTGGCAACACCATTAGAACAATTTCCACTTCCCGTCATTCTTCCAACATAAGAAATGTTGTTGGAAGTCGAGGAAGGAACATGGAACCCATAAGTGCCTCTCGCCTTGGTCCCATAGCCCATAGTACTACTCGTACTACAACCATCCCACACCCCTTATGGCATACAACCCCTTTGTAGCAAAAGCAACACCATTTCTCAAACCAACCTCCTCATGGGAATTAGAAGCATTAGGTCGCTTAGCGTACCTAGAAGATGCAAGCTTCTTCTTTCCCACGGAACAACCACCACCGCCTCCCATACTAATGGAAGGTGCACTACTACTCCCTTGTACACCACAAGCAACACTAAGAGAAGATGCATATGAACAATTTGTATAATCAGCATCATCATCAACTCTATCTATGTTACTACCAACATTTTCAAAATCGTCACAAGAAGAGTAAGTAGGATCAATGTACCTTGAAGCGTCACCATCTTCGTATTCTTGACTTGAAGCATTAGATTCATCAAATTCATCTTCACAAGCTCCATAGTCTTCTTGCATCTCATGATCATCATAGTAACCCGCTTCATCACCATACCAGCCATAGTTCCCCAAGTCTTCATAGCAATATCCATCATCATCCTCAAAGGAACCATAGTCTCCATCACCATACGAGTCATAACAACTCGCATCATCCCCACATGAGCCATAATCCCCCCACATTCAACATCTGACATTGTTGCAACACCAAAGAACAAAACCTCCAAAAAGTCACTCCCTCACGTGTATCACTCAATATATGTACACTCAAGAGTGAGGCCTTATCAACTTCGGAACCATGGTAATCACAACTAGCATGTCAAATTTAATGTTTGAAATGGAATTAATGAGACTTGATGTACGGACGACTATTTAAAGTGCGCACTTGAGGCCAAAAGGAGTTCTACGACTCTTCTTTGATTTCTAGTCTCCTCTACGCACGAATACCCTAATACGCTAAAGGATTAGTGTCCTTCAAGTAGGCCAATTACTTTAGAAACACTAACCAAGAGGTATGGTAGCAAACGGGACACAAAAGATTTGACTCGAATTGGCAACAAACAGATTCGGAATCGGATGAAATTTCGTTTGTGATCTAGAAACTCATCATATTTGATGAACCAAATGGATTCTTGATGTTTGGAAACTGTTCGGAAATCGTTGCAAACGTTCTGTTCCAAAACTAGAATTCTGGAAAATTGTTTCTTCTTCGCTATCGCGTGCAACACAGCGCTATCGCGAAGAAAAAAATTTTCAAAATTTAATTTTTCTCTTTGCTGTCGGAGCACATCTCTTCACGATCGCGAAGGGTTAACATTCCCTAAGCGCTATCGTGGGAGAGCCTGCGCGATCGCAGAGGTCTGCTGTGCAGAACCAGAATCCCGACTGCAACTTCAATTTTTGGCACACAAACAACCCCGATTCGACTTATTACTCAGTTCCAACAATACCCAATGGTGTTTTTAACTATAACAACCAATTCCCAATGGTCTTAAACCTCTAACAAACAACGACAAAGCTTCAATTCAAGTTTGAAGCATTTTCAAGAAATTTTAAACTTTTGGATTTTGATTTTCGAAGTTTTGAATCGTAACACCAAAACACGAGATATGGGTATCAAAATGACGGGAATACAATAAGGAACAAACCCCAATACTTTTTAACACCCGGGGATTTGAATCCAACCCACTCAACCAATTTTTTTTAACTTTTCTATTTTTTCTATTTTTTTGTTTTTCTTCAAATTTTCAAGAACAAACAACACAATCACAACAATGACAAGAACAAGTCTGAGGATTCGTAAGAACAAAGCCTAGTCGTGCTCTGATATCAACTAATGCAACCCAAAACGAGCGGAAGCTAAACACGATACAAACAATGCGGAATCGATAAAGATAACAAGAAATCGAGACTGGGAAGGCAAGAAATATAAGAAAGAATCGAATTCAATTCACTAACGTTGATTGAATTCAAAATGGAGAAAAGGAAACTCAAACCTTACAATGGAATTAAACTAGGTGTCGATCTCCATAGGTTCCAAGTCGAGACATACAAGAAGGGCTCGACCTCTTCAATGTTCTCTCTCAATTCTATCTTCTATCAATGACTAACTAACGAATGAAAGAGCTAATGTTCTATTTATACATTTACATAGATAAATGGACAAAAATTGCCTCTGCAGCTGATTCTGATACGCTGCTCAACATTCATAATTCGCGATCGCACAAGGGACAGACATCACTTCCAGACACCACGAACGCGTAGAACGCAACGCGATTGCGCAGAGCATCCAGCTTCTCTTCGTGATTGCGCAGGCAGTGTCGCGATCGCGAAGAACAGTTCTTCTTCAGCAGGCAGTAAGCTCCCAGTGTGCTGCCCTGTTTTGTGCTGCCCAGTTTCCTGCCCTGTTTTCCTCCATCCTTGGAGCTCCAATGCATGATCTTCAAGAGGTTTCCGGAGGCCTTGACTCGTATCCCTTGTGCTCTCGAGCTTGGCTTTTGATGGTTGGGAACTACGCCATTTTATATTGCATCACATACTTGGTATTCATGAGATCTTTCAATTCATTCCAAGTCACATTCACATACACACCCGCTCTTCTCCTTGTCCTCTTTATGGACTACCACCAAGTAGAAGCATAAGACTCAAAGGATGAAATAGCATAAGTACCTTTCTTCTCATCGGTCATCTCATTTGTGCCAAACACCGTCTCCATGAGTAGTACCCATTCCATGTATGCCTCCGGATCACAAGTTCCCTTAAAGATTGGAAGATGAAGCTTCACACTATTGAGATTATTAAGATCATGACCTCCATGGTAAGGCTCCGGTTGGCCTCCATAAGGGTCACCATACACACCATAATCCCTTCTAGCATTCCCTCCAACATATCCCATGGGTGGCCCTCGACCTCGACCTCTACCCCTATCCACATTTCGACCCCAATTCATACCTCACCTTGGTTGATATTAATCTTCATACCCATGGGCTTCATCACCATACTCGGCTTCCCCCTCTCTTTGAGCTTCAAAAATTTGCTCAAGAGGTTGAACATTTCGAACGAGTCTTGGAAGTGGAATATTTCCTTTAGAATTGCCCACGGGTTGGGGATTGCCCAACACACACTCTTGAAGAGCTTCAACTTTCTTTTGTTCATATATCTTGGTTACCTCCACAAAGTTTCCGGAGTCATAGGAGTGCTATGACTTGTGCCTTCTCCAGATTCAATTTGGACACTCGGGGTCCTTCTTTCAATGGCCTCAACTTGGAGACTTGTGGTCACCTTCTCAAGATTTTAAATCTTTTGGCCCATGATATCCATTTTAGCAAGGATACTAGCCGAAGCATTCTTTACAAAATCTTCACTTTCGTTTGCCATTGTACCTACAAGAAGAACAAACGTTAGTGAAAACACCTCATACACACCCTCACGAGTATAGCACTCGACTCAGTCGTTTAGTAGTGGTGGATATTTCACTCAAACTTGAATCTATAGCTTCAAGTAGTTGAATGACAATCCTCAACTCAATCAATCAATTCAAGAGTCAAGTGTACTCTGGGGTGAGTGGAGTTAACGTGACTCGATGTACGATAAGCACTTTAAAGTAAGGACTTGAGTCAAAGGATTCTACGGATCTTCTTAGAGTTCTACTCTCCAACTAAGGCACGAATTACCTAATAGCAATAAAGGATTAGTGCTAATTAAGGACTTGGGGCGGAGCGCTTCCCCAAACCACCAGTGGGGGGGGGCAGGTGGGGCGCCCAAGGGTGGGGCGGAGCGCCTACTGGGTGTACCCCCTGTTTTTCCAACTCCGATTTCTTCAATTCCAAGCCCAAATTTGGTCTTATTTCAACGTGTTTTGCAAAAATCCAAGGTAACCGAAGTTGTATAATGGTAATATCTTCAAACCCCAATGATTTTCACATCAAAACAACCAACAATCAAAGCACAATCATGATTCATAGCTTCAAGTTGGGGTTTCAACAAGGGTTTCAAAGTGGATTTCGATTCTTCAATTTCAATGTTATACAACCTTAAATCACACGAAATTTGTTTCAATTTGTTTTTTTTTCAATGAAGAACAAACCCCGATAATCAAATCAACAATCAACACTCATCCAACCCAAGAATCAATCACAAATCATCAAGAACAAGGGTTTTTGAAGGGTTTACTAATTTTGGGGTTTTCAAATTTTCAAATCTCGTGAATCCAATCCAAACCACGTGTTTTTGGTATCCAAACAACGGGTTTTCAACAAGGATCAAGAATCTATAACACCCATAACAAGAATAAATCACACCAAAAAGTTACGACAATTTTTGTATTTTTAACTTTTCTATTTTTTTGTATTTTTATTTTTTCTAATAACTTCAACAACAAGAAAACTAAAAGATGATACTAGACACGAAGAATCAAGGGTCGGTGTTTGTAGAAACAAAACTCGAGCCTGGCTCTGATACCAAATGATGCAGGGAAAATGTGGAAAGTAAACAAGAGAAAGAAGGAGACGTAACTCGATCGAAAATCCCAAGTAGCAACGAAGAATTTGTTCTGTTAAACCCCGAGAGATTGACAAGAACACCTACTTTAGGCAACTACCCTCGATTTAACTAGAACCCGCAAGTAGAATGATTGGGCCAGGGTCCACATTTAACTAGAATCTACTAGTAGAAGACAAGTCCCAACAAGGGTTGTTTTCTTAAACCCAAAGAGATCCACTCTTTACAAAATTCATTCATCATTCAAAATAGACTAAGTAATAAAATAAGCTATCTAGTTATTTATAGAGGTTTCTAGGCATTAAGTGAAAGGTCTATAATGCCCACAAGCTAGGCTTTAATCTAAAAGACCATGCAAGGTCAAAATAGTCACTTCACACTCAAAATCTCGGGTGTCAAGCGTTTGGGCGGAGCGCCCGTTTCTTTGGCGGGGCGCCCACAAAGTTGGCCAGTGGAGGGGGCTGGGCGGAGCGCCAAGGCCAAGTGTATCTCAGGCAGGGCGCCTGCTTTGCCTAGGCGGAGCGCCTGGCTGCCTGTGTGGTGGAGCACCGATGCTCCATCGCCTAAGTAGGCTTCACTCATCTCCGAAGCTCTTGCCCTTGCATCCTTTGCATCCTCCAAGCTTGGTACATGTTGGAAAGTGTCGTTTTCCCGGCATCGTTTATATCCTCCTCACAAGCAATCTCCTCATCCTCCTCATTTTCGGGCTCAGTATCTTGCTCATACACCAAATTGTCTACCGCAACCATGGTTCTTTTTGTAGGACAATCTTTAGTAATATGTCCATATCCCTTACACTTATAGCATTGAGTAGAAGTAGAAGTAGGATTGCTCAAGTGAGTTTTAGAATTACCACCCAATGGTGGTGTAGACTTCTCATATGTTCTCTTCACTTCTTTGCTAGCACTTGCACCACTTGCACTTGGAAAGTTTGCATTTGTAGTCTTCCATTCATTTGGTTGGCTCACGGGAGTAGGAGTGCTACTCTTGTAACGGTTGGACTTTTCTCCTTTAAGCCATTGCTCGGCTTCAATTGCGGCTTCCAATAGAACTTGGAGTGAAGGATAAGAATGCAACCTCAATTGCGAAGCTATACCATAGCTCAAGCCATTCTTGAAACGGATCATGGCTTGTTCTTCATTCTCGGTCTCCATATCCAATGCCATCCGGATCTTCTCAAACTCATCATAGTACTCATGAACCATCTTGACACCTTGCTTTAGATCATAAAGCTTCTTAAGTTGATCTTGACTGATGTAGTAGGGCCACCCGTCGTGAGGTCCACATCCTCGAGAGCCGCCCGTTCTAGGGTCCACCCCCTGGAGGAGTTTCGTGGCTCGGGGTGGTCATGGCGGTGTCGGGGACGGACCTCGATTTGGGGTTGATCTGGCGATATAAGATGTGAGTTGCGCCTCTACCATCAGCTATGGCTTTTGGTAGAAATGGTTGCAACTCACTCTTAAAGTTTGGTATCAGAGCCAACCTCGGTTTGAATCTCGGCTACACCATGCGAAGTTCGGGGACGAACTTGCTTTAATAAAAGGGGGGATGATGTAGTAGGGCCGCCAGTCGTAGGGTCCATATCCTCGAGAGCCGCCCGTTGTGGAGTCCACCCCTGGAGGAGTTGCGTGGCTTGGAGTGGTCATGGTGATGTCAGGGACGGACCTCGATTTGGGGTTGATCCGGCGATATAAGATGTGAGTTGCGCCTCTACCATCAGCTATGGCTTTTGGTAGAAATGGTTGCAGCTCACTCTTAAGACAAAAAGAATGATGAGCATCAAAATCAAAAGACAAAAAGAACGATAAAAGGGAACGAGACACGTCTCGAAGTCCCTACAAGGTAACCACGAAGAACTTGTTCCGTGATACCCTCGTATCGGTGTCATGAAGAGCCTACACTATACAACCACCCTCGAGTTTCACCCGGGACTCGCAAGTAAAATGATCGGGTGTCGGCTCGATAATCAACTAGGATCCGCTAGTGAATTCAAGTCAACCAAAGGGTTTTCTTCATAAACAAGAGTTCAACTCCATTCATCATTCAACAATAATCAAAGTAAGCTAAGGTTCAATGAAGACAAGTAAAGTATTTATAGGCTTCACTTAGACATAATGAAAGGCCTAAACTACCCCCAAAGTGGGTTAAAATAAATAAGGCCACGTAGGGCTATAGTTGGAAGTTCACGCAAACTTAACAAAAATCCCGCATTGCTGTCACAGGGGGTAGGCGGTCCGCCTACCCCCACTAGGCGCCCGCCTCCTATGAATTCTAAGAGCTTGCAGCCACTAGGCGGTCCGCCTCACCAAAATCCAGAGAGTTAATATTTTTCAGGCGGTCCGCCCCTTTGGGTAGGCGGTCCGCGTCTTCCTGAAGCCTCTTGGGGTGTCTCATTTTGTATCTCTTGAGCCTCTCCAAGTGTCCTAGATGGTCCTCCTTCTATGGTACTTGATACGGGTCAAACCCACGGAAGCAATAACAAGGTAACGGAAGCAATAAGTAAACACGAGATCAAAGAAATAAGGGATGGGGAAGAACAAAAATAGAAGAAAGAACGAATCAAACTAAACAAATAGATTGATTCAAAAGGGACAAGAGACTTGAACCATTAAACGGGGTCACGCTAGCGGTGATCCACCATGGATTCCAAGTAAGAGATACATGAAGTGAATGCTTCAACAAAAATGGCTAAGCCTATTCTATCTTCTCAATTCTATCTTCAAAACTAGCTAATGAAATAAATGACTAAGTGTGGTATTTATAGGTTCACCACACTTCTAAATGAAATGACTAAAAGCCCATAAGATAAGTTAGTGCAATAGAAACACTTAGGGCTAGAATAGGAATTGCACCATAAAAACAAGTCTTCAAATGGCTTGGAAGTAGGCGCCCCGCCTAGTGAAAAGAGGCGCCCCACCTAGTGCTTTGTAGGTAAAACAGGCGCCCCAATGGGCAGGAGTAGGCGCCCCACCTACTTGAAGTAGGCGGTCCGCCCAAAATAGCGGCGACCAGAGATCCAGAGGCTTTCATTCTAGTAGGCGGTCTGCCTAGTGAAACAGGCGGTCCGCCCCTTCTTGGTGGTTCTTGAAATGGCTCAAAATGTGTCTCCCGAGCCCCTCCTTTGAAGCCTAGGTGGTCCTCCTTCCTTGGCGCTCCTATGCATGATCTTCAAGTCGCTTCCCGGAGCCCGTGACTTGCCTTATTTGTGCTCTCAAGCTTGGCTCTTCATGGTTGGCGCTTTGGCTCCAATTTGCCCCGCATCATCAAGTCAAACCCACGGAAGCAATAACAAGGCAACAGAAGTAATAAGTAAACATGAGATCAAAGAAATAAGGGATGGGGAAGAACAAAAATAGAAGAAAGAATCAATCAAACTAAACAAATCGATTGATTCAAAAGGGAGAAGAGACTTGAACCATTAAACAGGGTCACGCTAGCGGTGATCCACCATGTGTTCTGTTAGCTTGGATAAGCTTGGAGTTTTGACTGATGACTGAGGAACGGATTCAAAGGACCTGTTCCTTTGAATCACTGCAGCTAAATAGATAATTCATGAAAAATCGTTTAAGTTAAGATATTATTAATTATTCTAAAACTAATGTTTATCTTGATGATTATGCAGGTCTAAACGGATACGAAAAGATTGCATAAATAAAGGATAAAGGATAGAAGATCCGGATTCTAAAGAGAAGAATCCAATTAGGACTCAAACTCATGGGAGCTTTGGAGTTCTAATTGCGCAAGACTTCTTGGCTGCTGGAGCTATAAAACGTGGAGCATATCAGCCATAGAAGAGTGTACAAATACAGAGAGCATCGAGCAAAAGCTTAAAAGGGTCATTAGCTTATTTGTGTAATCAGTTAGCTACAGTAGAACTAAGTTAGAACCTGTTCCTTAGATTGAATCTTGTAAAAGTTCAAGTCTTAATTCAACTGTAGTAAGCAATAATCGAGTTGTAAACTTTCTGGTTCAAGTCGTGGACTGACACAACTTTACTGATCGTGAGAAAAATCACTAAAGGATTAGAGTTAGTCCTAGGTTAGTAAGAGTGAGTCTTGTAACCAAGTGGATCTTTTTACATAGTGAAGTTGAAATCCTACTTGAGAAGTAGGTCGTGGTTTTTTGATCCCGAGTCAAGGGGTTTTTCCACGCTAATATCTGGTGTTCAATTACTTACAGTTTTAATTCCGCATATCGTATGGTAAAGGAACACATTTTAAGGAACTGGTCCTTAAAACAGTAAAGTGGTGTATCGTGAGAAATATCAATTGGTATCAGAGCGGGTTATCCTTGAAAAGGCTAACACCTAGGATTAGATGAGTACATCATGAGAGAACAGTGAGGGTCAGTCAATGGTTAGAGCTCCTTATTTCAATGGGAAATACTATTCATGGTGGAAAGAAAGGATGCGTGATCACCTTCAAGCAGAGGACTATGAATTGTGGGATACAATAACTGAAGGTCCCATGATCCCTATGAAGAAGGACGCTGAGGGAAACGATGTTCCCAAAACCAGGAAGTAATGCAATGCTGAAGATATAAAGCAATGGGAAAAGAATGCAAAAGCTAGGAAGTGGCTTGTTGGTGGACTTAGTCCGAACGAATGCACTAGAATCAGAGGGTATGCCACTGCAAGGGAGATTTGGGATGCGTACAAGTTGCACACGAAGGAACAAGTCAGGTAAAAAGGTCCAGAGGTACACTTCTTTATGCTGGATATGAAAGTTTTAAAATGAAAGAAGAAGAGTCAATCTCTGAAATGTATACTAGATTTAATGCCATTGCTTCTGAACTTATCTCTTTGGAAAGGGTTTTGACTGTGGAAGATAGAGTAGAAAAGATTCTAACTAGGGTTCTTCCAGATTCTTGGGAGATCAAAGCTAGTGCTATCATAGAAAGCAAATATTTAACCACTCTATCCTTAGATGAACTTATAGGCAATTTAAAGACTTTTGAACTAAGGAAAAAGGTTAAAAAAATAGGAGTTGCAATTAAAACTGAGCCTAACCTAGCCTTGACTGCCACTGATAAGATTATTGATGATAAGGACCTGGTCCTTATTGCTAAAAGTGTTCAGAAATATTTGATTAAGAAAAAAGGCAATTAGTGGACAGGGTAGGTCTACTAATATGAAACAGGCTGGAGAATGCCACAAATGTGGAAGCTCGGAGCACTACATCAGCAAATGTTCAATTATGGAAGGAGAATGGAGGAAGAGATTCATTGAGGAAAGGAAAAAGGCTTGGGAACAGGTCCATAAGAAAAGTGGAAATCCCAAAGCAATGGTTGCAGGATGGCAAGACAGTGAAGACGAAATAACTGATGATGATCTGGATGAGGATCTTGCTCTAATGGCTCTTGGAGATTCAGAAAATGAAGAAGATGCTGAGATATTTGTTTCTAAAGTTAAAGAAGATGTAAAAAGCATCTCTAGAGAAAAATTCGTTAAAGTATTCCATATTGTGCTGGATGAATTTAAATCTCTAAGGGATGGTAATCATCAACTGCATGATAAAATTGATTGTTTAGAAGCAGAATGCAAAGAGGAAGTAATTAAAAATGATTTTCTGGAAAGGAAGATTAGCATGCTTGAGGAACAGGTCCTCACACTTGAATCAACTGCTCAGGAATTAGAAAATGTTAAAACAGTTGAAAAAGGTAAAGGTATTGCTAATTCTCATCAGATCATTGCTGAAGAGAAACTGAAAGTCACAGTTGATGAACTGTGTTAAAAAGATGAGAAGATAAGATCTTTAGAAGAAGACTTGGTTAAAACAAAAATGGAACTAAGAAAAACTGTAAAATGGAACAAGTCTTCTGAAGCACTAGAATGGTTACAGGAAAATCATAGTAGTAACAGGAAAGGTATTGGATTCATGAAAGCACAGAGTTCATCCAAATAGGATCCAAAGAGTAAGTACTTATCGCTTCCTGAAAACTGGCTATGCACTCATTGTGGGAACACTGGTCACCAGAAAGAAAATTGTCAATCTTTAAAAAGGGCTGCCCAGAGGAACAGGTCCTATAAACCTGCTCAAAATTCTGTGAAACAGAAGAATAGGTCCTATAAACCTGTTCAACATTCTTTAAAAAGGGAAACTGTTCACACAATGAACCCATTACCATTCTGGGCTAGGAGAGATCTGATTCATCCTTTTTCTAAAGGAAAGGAACCCAAACTAGTTTGGGTTCTTAAAATTAACCCCTAGTTTTATTTTGCAGGCTATAGTGAAGGAGATAAACCACAAATGGTACATGGACAGTGGTTGCTCAAGGCACATGACAGGACATAAGGAACTGTTCCTTTCACTCTAAGCCTTCCAAGGAGGAAGTGTTTCCTTCGGCAATGGTAAGAAAAGGGAAATCATTGGAAATGGAAAGGTGGGTAGGTCTGATTCACACTGTATAGATAATGTGTTTCTAGTAGATGGGCTGAAGCATTACTTATTGAGCATATCTCAGTTGTGTCACAAAGGTAATAATGTTAATTTCTCATCTACTGGATGCACTGTGACTAACCAAACTTCTGGAGAGATTATTTTGCAGGGAAATAGGCATGGAAACATCTAAAAAGTAGACTTGCTGACACTATCTGATGGAAGCTTGAGTTGCTTAAGTGTGGTGCAAAATGATCCCCTCCTATGGCACAAAAGACTAGGACATGCTAGTCTTTCATAATTGAACAAACTTGTGTCCAAGGAGTTGGTGATAGGCCTTCCTAACATCTAGTTTAATGATGAAAAAATATGTGAAGCATGTGCCAGGGGGAAGCAAGTAAAATCCTCCTTCAAACCGAAGAAACAGGTAAGTACCACTAAACCTTTAGAACCGGTCCATATGGATTTATGTGGTCCAATGAGAACAATGAGTCGTGGAGGTAAGAAGTATGTTATGGTATTGGTGGATGATTACTCCAGATTTACGTGGACTATATTTCTTGCATCTAAAGAAGAAGCATTTAATGCATTTTCAATCTTTGCTAAGAAAGCTCAAAGAACTCTAGATAATCATATTGTTGCCATTAGGTCGGATCATGGAACGGAATTTGAAAATCATATGTTTTTCAATTTTTGTAATGAAAATGGCATTAATTATAATTTATCTTCACCTAGAACTCCACAACACAATGGTGTAGTGGAAAGGAAAAATAGGACTTTAGAGAAAATGGCAAGGACTATGTTAATATCTAGAAATTTTCCACAAAACTTTTGGGCTGAGGCTATTAATACTGCATGCTACATAATAAATAGATGTATGACAAAGCCATTAATAGAAAAGACCGTATATGAATTGCTTAAAGGAAGAAAACCCAATATCTCTCATCTTAGGACTTTTGGTTGCAAATGTTTTATACATAACAATGGGAAAGATACCTTAGGAAAATTTGATCCTAGAAGCGATGAGGGAATATTTGTTGATTATTCTTTAAATAGTAAATCTTATAGGGTGTTTAACAAGAAAACATTGAAAATTGAAGAAAGCATGCATGTTAAATTTGATGAAACTGACAGTCTCACTCAAGAACAGGTACAGGAGGATGAAGAAATTGGAATGCTGAAAGAGTTTGAACTTAATCCACAAATGCAGATTCTGGATATGAGAAGTGAACTGCAAGGAACTGTTCCTCAGGACAGAACTGAAAAGAGTGGCACAGAAACAGGGGGAACACATGTTGGTTCCACCTCACAAACTGGTAGTGCTACTCTATCAGGAACTGTTCCTCAACAGAGGACTTCTGACAATGGATTGACACCCAAGCCTTACAAGTATCAAGGGTCACATCCTGTGGATCAAATAATCTCAGATAAGGCTGCTGGGGTTCAAACTAGATCAGCAATCAAGAATCACAATATGTGTGCCTTTAGTGCTTTCTTATCTCTTGTTGAACCTAAAAATGTGAAAGAAGCACTGAAGGATGCAGATTGGATTAATGCTATGCAGGAAGAATTGAAACAATTCCAAAGGAGTCAAGTTTGGCATCTGGAACCCAAGCCAAGGACAGGTTCATAATTGGAACAAAATGGATTTTCAGAAACAAACTTGATGAGGATGGCATGGTAACAAGAAATAAGGCCAGGCTAGTCGTTCAGGGATATAGTCAAGAGGAGGGCATCGACTATGATGAGACTTTTGCTCCAGTTGCAAGATTGGAAGCAATAAGACTTCTTATAGCCTTTGCTACATACATGGAATTTACTTTACATCAAATGGATGTTAAGAGTGCATTTCTAAATGGTTACTTGAAAGAAGAAGTGTATGTCAACCAACCTCCAGGTTTTGAAAGTGAACAGTTCCCTGAACATGTGTACAAGTTGGACAAGGCCTTGTATGGGCTCAAGCAGGCACCAAGAGCATGGTATGAAAGACTATCAAAATTTCTACTCCAGCATGGATACAAGAGAGGTAAAATTGATAGTACATTATTTTTAAAAGAAAAAGGTAACCATCTCTTAATTGTTCAAATTTATGTGGATGATATAATCTTTGGTGCTACTTGTGAAAATTTAAGTAAGGAATTTGCAAACTTGATGGGGAGTGAATTTGAGATGAGCATGATGGGTGAACTCAATTTCTTTTTGGGTTTACAAATTAAGGAAACCTCAAATAGAACTATGATCCATCAACAAAAGTATGTTAAGGATTTACATAAAATATTTGATATGGATAATGATAAGGAAATTGACACACCTATTGCTACTGCCCCAAAATTGGATCTTGATGAACATGGAATATCAGTTGATCAAAAATTGTATAGGGGTATGATAGGTTCTCTACTTTATCTAACTGCTAGTACACCTGATATTGTTTTTAGTGTTGGTTTGTGTGCTAGGTTTCAATCAGATCCTAATGAATCTTATTTGAAAGCTGTTAAAAGAATATTGAGGTATCTGAAAGGAACAGGTCCCTTGGGACTTTGATATTCAAAAGGTGGTAGTTTTAATCTTTTTGGATATACTGATGCTGACTATGCAGGTTTCCTTGTTGATAGAAAAAGTACCTCAAGTATGGCACATTTTCTTGGTGAGTGTTTGGTTTCTTAGGGGAACTAAGAAACAAAATTCAGTGGCACTTTCCACTGCTGAGGCTGAATATGTGGCAGCTGCTTCATGCTATTCACAGTTGTTATGGATCAAACAACAATTACAGGATTGTGGTGTTGATGTAGGAACTGTTCCTATCTATTGTGATAACACTAGTGCTATTAATATGACAAAGAATCTAGTGCATCACAAAAGGACTAAACACATTGACATAAGACATCATTTCCTAAGAGACAATTATGAAAAAAGTTTGATCACCATAGCATTTTGTCCCACTGAAAGGCAAATTGCTGACATTTTTACACAAGCTCTAGGTAAAGATGATTTTGAAAGAAATAGGTTGGAATTAGGGATGATTAAATTCACATAAAATCATCAATGCTTTACTTCATAATTGACTAGAAAAGTGCACTTAAAATGAATTTTATTCAAGTCATTATGAATGATTCAGTCCAGCTTAAATACTTAAATGTATACTCTTATGCCATATTTCTTATTTATAGTTGCTAAAATTGAATGATGTTACCCTTATGCTCTTAGAATTTCAGATGATAAAAAATGTTGCAAATTGGAAGGACACCGAATTTTCGTGTTAAAATCAGGTATGTACTCATTATTATTCAGTTAATTTAGAAGCACAAAGGCTATTGGTAACTTGTAATTAGGATAAATCCCACTAAGTTTCCTAACCATATCCAAATTGCATAAGAGTCCCATCGGAGGAACAGTTCCCACTCTGAAAAGGTAACTTGGCAGTCCAACGGCTCTATTTTTCCGGGAGACTCCCAAGAGTCCTAACGGTTGCATGTTGTGCTGAGGTAAGTGTGATCGATTCCTACTCTATTTCTACTACCTAATTCACCCTATAAATACACTCCTTCTCACCCATTATTCTTTTACCTTGTTCATCAACTAAATTCTCAAAATTTCAGAAAGAATAGTCAATTAACTTTTAATTCGAATTGCAAGAATGTCTCTTTCTTCTGATAATTCTTCAACTGTACCCACTACTGAACAACCACAAAATCTCAATCCTTCTTCACCCATGGATACCACTGACCTAAACCCTGAAATTCCTGAAACAATCCCAGAAATACCTGAACCTGAAATTCAGGGGGAAGGACCAGTTCCCACGGCTGAATCAATTGCTGAGCAGGTTGAGGATTTATCACGAGCTATGGTTCTGTATCAGTATCAGGTAAATTTCACATATCCTGTGAATGTTGTGATAGATGAGGAAGAAAAGGGAGAGGGGTCTGAGGCTGTTCTTGAGGGGGAAACAGTTAAGAGGTTGGAAGCACCCATGCATGGGTCATCGGGCTCTCCAGAGGCTGCTTTTAGAGCACCCATGGAGGATGTTATAGATGTTGATGAAGCTATAAGTGATAGTGATAGGCCCTTGGTGGATTTGATCAACATTAGGAGTCTGAAAAGAAAATTAGCTAGAAAGGGACCCATTGATGACCAAGTGACTGCTGAAATTGCTGCTAAGTTGAAGAAAATAGGTGACAGTTATAAGCCAGGAAATAAAAAGAAAGTTGAAACTTCCTCCAAGGCAAAAGGACCTGTTCCTTCTGCCTCAACCTCTGCTTCTGGGGTTAGGAGGACAAGAAGTGCTGCTAAAGCTGCTGATGAACAATTAGCTGCTGCTTTAGAAAGGAGCAGAAAAGGGAAAGGAAACAGGTTGTTGAAGAGGAAGAAGTGGAGGATATTGAATTTGATGATTTTGGTGAAGATGATGAGATGGCAACTGCTGAGGAGGTTGCTCCTAAATCTAAGAAAAGAAAAGTCGTTCAAAGAAGGGTAACAAGAAGTTTTGTTAAGGCTGCAGAAAAGACTGCTAAGAGGACCAGGTCCTCTAAAAGAGTTGTTGTGACTGAAAGTTCTGCTAGTGACAGTGATGAGTCTTTTGCTGGAGATGAAAGTGACAGTGAAGCTGAGGGAGATGAGACTGTACACTGTGTTCATGATGACATGCTTACCAGGAAGGTGTTAAAGGGTAGAGTATTGTCTGATGTGCAAGAAGAAGGGATGCTATGGTTGCTGCAAAAACTGCATGCTCAGGGCTGAAGGGACATGGTCCTTCAGATCTCTGGCAGGTGTGCAAAGGGGATGGTGCAAGAGTTCTACAAGAACTGCTCCATCAAAGATGACAGGATTACTACCTCTGTTAATGAAAATGTGATAATGTTTGATACCAGGGAACTTGGTGAGCTGTTGGGTATTCCTTTTACTGGGTATGACAGTTATGTCAAGAAGGTTTGGCCTGACTTGAAAAACTTGCCGACTGATTTGGAGATCACTAGGAAGTTTACTGAGAATGAAGGGGAAGAAAAACCAAGGGCTATGCAGAAAAGTGAGATGCACCCACAGCACCAAGTACTGTTCGAATTTGTTAACAAGGTAGTGATGCCAAGGCAAGAGAAAAGAGGAATTGCCAGTTTCATGGACCTGGTCCTTATGGAACTGTTGGACACTGAAAAGCAGATCAACTGGCCCAGTGTTATGATCCACCTGATAAAAAGGGTGATAGCTGGGAAGAGAAAGCACTCCTTACCGTTTGGGTTCATCTTAACTGATGTGTTTGCAAAATTGAAGATTCCCTTGGAAGGGGTAGTGAAGGCTACAAAGAAGGAAAAATTTGGCTGTGCCACATTGATCAGTTGTGATTTGCCAGTTCAGGCTGATCCTCCACAGGCTGGTATTGGGAGGCAGCCATTGAACAACAAAGTGAGGGAACTTAGGTAACAGGTTGCTATTCAGGCTGCTCAAATAGCAAGGCTGGAAGAGGAGAAGAATTACTGGAAGGCATAGGCCACAAAGGCAAAAGAGACAAATGAGGGAATGCTCAAGCAAATGTTTGAGTTGTTTAACAAGTCTCAGGGACCTGGTCCTTCCACATCCTGACCGCCTTAGCCTTTGGCCACCTTTTGTCCAGTGGGATTTAGCCTAGTCTAGTGCCTTAGTCTTTTCCTTCTTTAGTCTTTGAATAATTCTGTAGTACTTGCTTGTATCCCCTGGTTTAACATTTTGATTAAATGAATTGTCTTTGATGGCTAATATCATTGTCGTGCAGTTGCTTTAATCTGATTTATGTTTGCATTTTGAGTTGCCTCAATGGCCATGTGCTGATTAATTCTAACCTTGAGTTATATTTTTTATGCAACCTTTTCAATGATGCCAAAAGGGGGAAGAGTAAGTCTGATTTTGCGTGAACTTATACCTAGTTGAACATCTGTTCCTTAATGATGAATAAAGTCTCTACTGACTATTTTTTGAGCTTAAGTTGTACTTCAGGACATTAAGGATATGAAGCTATGCTTATGAATTTGTCATCATCAAAAAGGGGGAAAATGTTAGCTTGGATAAGCTTGGAGTATTGACTGATGACTGAGGAACGGATTCAAAGGACCTGTTCCTTTGAATCACTGCAGCTAAATAGATAATTCATGCAAAATCATTTAGGTTGAGATATTATTAATTATCCTAAAACTAATTTTATCTTGATAATTATGCACGTCTAAACGGATACGAAAAGATTGCATAAATAAAGGATAAAGGATAGAAGATGCAGATTCTAAAGAGAAGAATACAATTAGGACTCAAACTCATGGGAGCTTTGGAGTTCTAATTGCTAAAGACTTCTTGGCTGCTGGAGCTATGAAACGTGGAGCATATCAGCCATAGAAGAGTGCACAAATACAAAGAGCATCGAGCAAAAGCTTAAAAGGGTCATTAGCTTATTTGTGTAATCAGTTAGCTACAGTAGAACTAAGTTAGAACCTGTTCCTTAGATTGAATCTTGTAAAAGTTCAAGTCTTAGTTCAACTGTAGTAAGCAATAATCGAGTTGTAAACTTTCTGGTTCAAGTCGTGGACTTGACACGACTTCACTGATCGTGAGAAAGATCACTAAAGGATTAGAGTTAGTCCTAGGTTAGTAAGAGTGAGTCTTGTAACCAAGTGGGTCTTTTTACATAGTGAAGTTGAAATCCTACTTGAGAAGTAGGTCGTGGTTTTTTGATCCCGAGTCAAGGGATTTTTCCATGCTAATATCTGGTGTTCAATTACTTACAGTTTTAATTCCGCATATCGTATAGTAAAGGATCAAATTTTAAGGAACTGGTCCTTAAAACAGTAATGTGGTGTATCGTGGGAAATATCATGTTCCAAGTAAGAGAAACATGAAGCGAATGCTTCAACAAGAATGGCCAAGCCTATTCTATCTTCTCAATTCTATCTTCAAAACTAGCTAATGAAATAAATGACTAAGTGTGGCATTTATAGGTTTACCACACTTCTAAGTGAAATGACTAAAAGCCCATAAGACAAGTTAGTGCAATAGAAACACTTAGGGCTAGAATAGGAATTGCACCATAAAAACAAGTCTTCAAATGGCTCGGAAGTAGGCGCCCCGCCTAGTGAAAAGAGGCACGCCGCCTAGTGCTTTGTAGGTAACAGGCGCCCCAATGGGCAGGAGTAGGTGCCCCACCTACTTGAAGTAGGCGGTCCGCCCAAAATAGCGGCGGCCAAAGATCCAGAGGCTTTCATTCAAGTAGGCGATCTGCCTAGTGAAACAGGCGGTCCACCCCTTCCTGGAGGTTCTTGAAACTGTTCAAGATATGTCTCCCGAGCCTCTCCTTTGAAGCCTAGGTGGTCCTCCTTCCTTGGCGCTCCTTTTCATGATCTTCAAGTCGCTTCCCAGAGCCCGTGACTTGCCTTCCTTGTGCTCTCAAGCTTGGCTCTTCATGGTTGGCGCTTTGGCTCCAATTTACCCCGCATCATCGGGTCAAACTCACGGAAGCAATAACAAGGTAACGGAAGCAATAAGTAAACATGAGATCAAAGAAATAAGGGATGGGGAAGAATAGAAATAGATGAAAGAACGAATCAAACAAAACAAATAGATTGATTCAAAAGGGAGAATAGACTAGAACCATTAAACGGGGTCACGCTAGCGGTGATCCACCATGTGTTCCAAGTAAGAGATACATGAAGCGACTGCTTCAACAAGAATGGCCAAGCCTGTTCTACCTTCTCAATTCTATCTTCAAAACTAGCTAATGAAATAAATGACTAAGTGTGGTATTTATAGGTTCACCACACTTCTAAATGAAATGACTAAAAGCCCATAAGACAAGTTAGTGCAATAGAAACACTTAGGGCTAGAATAGGAATTACACCATAAAAACAAGTCTACAAATGGCTCGGAAGTAGGCGCCCCGCCTAGTGAAAAGAAGCGCCCCGCCTAGTGCTTTGTAGGCAAAACAGGCGCCCCAATGGGCAGGAGTAAGCGTCCCACCTACTTGAAGTATGCGGTCCGCCAAAAATAGAGGCGACCAGAGATTCAGAGGCTTTTATTCAAGTACGCGGTCCGCCTAGTGAAACAGGCGGTCCGCCCCTTCCTGGAGGTTCTTGAAATGGCTCAAAATGTGTCTTCTGAGCCCCTCCTTTGAAGCCTAGGTGGTCCTCCTTCCATGGCGCTTCTTTGCATAATCTTCAAGTCGCTTCCCGGAGCCCGTGGCTTGCCTTCCTTGTGCTCTCAAGCTTGGCTCTTGATGGTTGGCGCTTTGGCTCCATTTTGCCCCGCATCATCCTCCCCTTCTTGAAAGGATTTCGTCCTTGAAATCAAACCATCAAGCCTACATTCAAAGCAAGCACAACAAAGCTTCCCACTACAAGAGTAGGTTAGTGCCAAAAGTGTGGGAAAACACACTCTTGTGATAGAGCCAAGCATCAATAACAAGTAAAAAGCTTATGTATCTAAAGGAAGCAACAAGTACTTGACTCCAAAGGAAAGTGCACCCAACACAAGAACAAGCAAAGAGATCAATAGGATATGGAGGATGCAAGATATAGCAATCAAATTCCTTATGACCCCTAAGCTTATGACCAACACACCAAGCCTTCAAATCAATATTATCACAATGTGAAACATCGGCTTTGCCATGCTCAACACCCAAGGTGTGATCAACATGTGGGGTGGAGTAAAAAAAATAGTTCAATTGGCAACTAACATCAAATACTCCACTCCCTTTCTTGGAAGCACTCTTACACAAATCAACAGTGACTTCCTCACCTCCAAATCCAACTCCAAGACAATCTCCCTCACTTGACAAACTCTAAAGGAAGGTCTCCAAAATAAGTCCTTCATCATTATAGTCCACACAATGAAGGTAAGGACTACTAGAAGATGGTTCAACACAACCAATATCAAGACCACTCATCTTATTTGGGGCTCCAAACAATGGATCGTCCATAGAGTCTAACCTTTCAAACCATGGAGGTTCTATTCTATTACCAATCCTAGTCAGATACAATTCGCTACCACAAATGAGATTATCTTCACACAATGGAAATGTAAAGGCATGCACCTCAAATTTACGGTAACATAAAAGCATGGTATCAAGACTAGGTTCTTTACCCACACCCGAGGAGTCATCGAAAATAAATTGATCCATCTGACACTCTAGAAACTCCTCAAGGTTACAACCATCCTCACTACGACACATAGGTCCACCATTACCAAGCAACTCATCAAGGGAAAGAATAGGTATTCATTCAACTCATCTTCCCCTTTGTCAAATATAGGTGGGGTGTCATAACAAGGGTCACAAGCAAGGTCAACTTCACATTCTTTACTAATGAGAGGTTCCATGAAAACCGAGCTCACATCATGATGTGGCTTATCATCCCTCTCAACTAGCGGTTCACAATCACACACAAGTTGACCAACCGACTCTACACTAGTTGCAAACACATTATAGTCACATAACTCATCAACTAGTATAGAACCTTCACAAATACTAACACATGACAAGGAAGTAACATGTTCAAGGGAAGAACTTTCACATACCTTTGAGTGGCCACCTAGCTCACTCAAAGCACTTAAAGTGTCATGAGTTGTTTCTTCGCCTTGAAGCTCACATTGAAGACCTTCTTCGCCTTGTCCTTCAATCTTGGAACATGATTGAGGCTCCATCGGTTTGCCTCCAAGAGTACCTACACAAGAGCTAACACAAGTAGAAGAAAAAGATAAAGGGTTAAGGTTAGAATAAGGGGTGTCCTCACTCTCAATGATTCTTTTTCCCTCTTTCTTTTCCCTTATTTTCTTTTCAAGGTCGGGTGTAGATTCGGGTGGTGACATCCCACTCACATCACTCAACACATCCTTTCCTTTTTCCACTCGAGGAATGTCACCAGTCACTCCCTTACTCCTCTCAATCTTTTGTCTCTCAAATTTGGGTGAATTGGGACGAGGCCCAAGAATACCCATAGCCGGAGTAGGGGGACTTCTAACATCAACCCGGAATCTAGGACTAAGAGACTCATCAGTTGATGTCTCTTTCTTCTTTATAGGTGAATCACTTGGCTTTGGAGCTTGTGGCTTAGGGTTCACCTTGTTTACAATTGTCAACTCTTTTCTTGCACTAGTCCCATCGTTGGTTCTGATTGTAGGACTTCTTGTTTGCTTTCCTGCATCCTTGGATTGAGATACTTGCTCCTTTCCTTTTTGCATGGGCCAAGAAAATGTACTAGGATAGAACTTAAACTTTGCCCGGCAAGGTTCAATGTCATAAGTTCTTTGCCCCTTGCTCACTTTGTACACATCCTTCACGAGATCATACCGCATCCTCTTGCCTTGCAACCACGGTTGTCCAAGCCAAACACCATAATACTCCATGGGACACGCATCATACCAAATATATTCCTTGTAACTCCCATGAGATATGAGTACCCGAGCTTCACTAGTAACCCAAACACCTTGATACTCATAAGGATATTTCAATTTGTAGCATGGTATCTTTAGTCTATTAACCCAAACCTTGATACTCATAAGGATATTTCAATTTGTAGCATGGTATCTTTAGTCTATTAACCCAAGAGACGTTAATAAAATTAGCATAGGCTTCACTAATCTTGAGCAAGCATCCTCCACTACTATTATCTCAAAAATGAACCTACATTCACACATGTCTTGTATAGGATCAAGTCCAAGAAAACCATCATCCCCAAGTTGGGTTCTCCTTATCCCTCCGCTAGAATAACCTCCACTTCCCGTCACTCTTCCAACATAAGAAGTGTTGTTGAAACTCGAGGAAGGAGTACCACTATGGAACCCATAATTGCCTCTCGCCTTGGTTCCATAGCCCATAGCTCCACTCCTACCACCACTAATAGAGCAATGTACTCCAACCATGGTAAGAGCAACATTTCTCACTCCACCCTTCACATGGGATTTAGAAGCATCAAGCCGTTTAGTATAAGTAGGGTAGGCAAGCTTCTCCCTTCCCATGGAATAACCACCACCTCCTCCCATACTCATGGAAGGACTTCTACTACTCCCTTGCACACCATTAGCATCACTAAGAGACGATGAAAATGAACAATTCTCATAATCAATCTCATCATCCATTCTCTCTATGTCACTTTCATCATAGTCAAATTCACCAAAAGAAGAGTAAGTAGGATCATCATACCTTGAAGCGTCACCAGCTTCATATTCTTGACTTGGAGCATAAGAATCTTCACATTCATTTTCGCAAGCCCCATACTCTTCTTCATCTTCATAATCAACATAGTGACCCACTTCTTCATCATATGAGCCTTGGTTCCCCAAATCGTCATAGCAATACCCATCATCATCACCATAGGAACCATAGTCTCCATCATCTCCGCATGATTCATACCCTCCATAATCGTCATCCGATGCCATAGTTGTAACAAAAGAGTAGAGGACCTCACAAATTCACTCCCTCACGTGTATCACTCAAAGATGTCACTCAATTTTCTTTCCACTCGTGTATACACTCAAGATCGTTGGCTTTTGTGACCATACTGTATTGTTCTCACCACTCAAGCCTTTTTCCACTCAAGACCTTCTTATCTCTTATTAATCGCAATGGGAAGATCAATCAACTAATGCACCCAAGTAATGGTTCAGAATGGAGTTTAAGTGACTCGATGTACGAAAGCTAATTTAATGCGCACTTGAAGTAACCAAGTTCTATGACTTTAAGCAAAGACTTCAAGACACACAACACCCTAAAGGATCAAAGATTAGTATTAATAAAGTATGACTAATACCTTAGAAACACTAACCATGAAGTTCGGAAGTAAAGGAAATACGAAATCCTATGAAAACTCCACCCGAACAATTTTCAGCAAAAGACCCCCCCCCCCCACCTCTGAAAGTAGGCGGTCAGCCCACTTTTTCACAGTGGAGAGTAGGAGGTCAGCCTACTTGAAGTCCAGAGAGTGTGCACAAAAGAGGCGGTCCGCCTCTGTAAGTAGGCGGTCCGCCCACTGCAATTTCCTGCAGCCTTTCACTTCGTGTTTTTGGTTCGTTTGCACCCAAATCTCCAATATTTTCAAGGTGTTTTTCCAATCCGAAGGTACCCCAATGTGTTTTCAACTACTACAATCAATCCCTAATGATTTATATCAACACCCAATCCATAACAAATCTAAATCAAGAAATTTCAATCAAGTTCTAGGGTTTTTCAATTTTGGGGTTTTTGATTTTTCAACTTTTGATTCTCAACACCAAATCACATTACAAGGGTACCAAATCAACGGGTAATCATCATATATCAATCCCCGATATCAAACAACCAACGGATCATCAAATCCAATCCACAATAAGATTTTTTTTGTATTTTTCACTTTTTCAATTTTTTTGTTTTTCTTCTTTTCTCAAGAACATAAACACAATAACAATAAGGTAAAGATAGGATGAACAAGGATCGAGGGTTTGTAAGAACAAATCCTGAGCCTTGCTCTGATACAAAGATGATACGGGTCAAACCGACGGAAGCAATAACAAGGTAATGGAAGCAATAAGTAAACACGAGATCAAAGAAAAAAGGGATAGGGAAGAACAGAAATAGAAGAAAGAATGAATCAAACTAAACAAATAGATTGATTCAAAAGGGAGAAGAGACTTGAACCATTAAACGGGGTCACGCTAGCGGTGATCCACCATGGATTCCAAGTAAGAGATACATGAAGCCAATGCTTCAATAAGAATGGCCAAGCCTATTCTATCTTCTCAATTCTATTTTCAAAACTAGCTAATGAAATAAATGACTAAGTGTGGTATTTATAGGTTCACCACACTTCTAAATGAAATGACTAAAAGCCCATAAGACAAGTTAGTGCAATGAAAACACTTAGGGCTAGAATAGGAATTACACCATAAAAACAAGTCTTCAAATGGCTCGGAAGTAGGCACCCCCCGCCTAGTGAAAAGAGGTGCCCCGCCTAGTGCTTTATAGGCAAAACAGGCGCCCCAATGGGCAGGAGTAGGCGCCCCACCTACTTGAAGTAGGTGCCCCACCTACTTGAAGTAGGCGGTCCGCCCAAAATAGTGGCGGCCAGAGATCCAGAGGCTTTCACTCTAGTAGGCGGTCCGCCCCTTCCTGGAGGTTCTTGAAACAGCTCAAAATGTGTCTTCCGAGCCCCTCCTTTGAAGCCTAGGTGGTCCTCCTTCCTTGGCGCTCCTTTGCATGATCTTCAAGTCGCTTCCCGGAGCCCGTGACTTACCTTCCTTGTGCTCTCAAGCTTGGCTCTTGATGGTTGGAGCTTTGGCTCCAATTTGCCCCGCAGCAGTACTCCAATTCATTATCTTCAAGCCGCTCTCGGAGCCTTCTTCCATGTCCTTCCAAGACAAGTAGAGATGAGTGTCTTGAATAAACTTGGCTTGCCTTCTAGTGAAAGGCCTTGAGGTAGTATGCCCCGCATCATCCTCCTCTTCTTGGGAAGGTTCCATCCTCGAAACTATGGCTTCTTCCTCTCCGGCATCACAATCCCCTACATCAAAAAGGGTCAAGTCAGTCACATTAAAAGTATTTGACACATTGTACTTAAGTCAGTCACATTAAAAGTATTTGACACATTGTACTTACCCGGGAGATCAATCACATAGGCGATGTTCTTGATCTTGGAAAGTAGTTGAAACAGTCCATCTCCACGGGGTGCCAACTTTCCTATCCTAAGGTTTGGAAACCTTTCTTTGCGGAAATGAACCCACACCCAATCTCCCTTTTCGAGCTCAAGCTTCTTCCTTCCCTTGTTCTTCTTGGAAGCAACCTTTGCATAGGCTTCCTCCAAGTTCTTCTTGGCTTTAGCATAAAGCTCAATCATAGCCTTTGCTCGGCTTTTCCATTCAAAATTAGCAACCATGTCCCTTGGCAAAGGGGTTAGATCAAGGGGAATCAAGGGATTAAAACCATAAACACATTCAAATGGAGTCATGCCAATAAAACTATGCAAAGTACGGTTATAGGAAAACTCCATAAGAGGTAACTTATCAACCCACATGGCTCTAAGAAGAGCACCCAAAGTCCGGTTTACCACCTCGGTTTGTCCATCCGTTTGAAGGTGGTGGAACGTAGAGAACAATAGCTTGGTGCCAAGAGCACCCCACAAGCTCCTCCAAAAATTGCTAAGGAACTTGGTGTCCCTATCACTTACAATAGTTTGAGGCACACCATGCAACTTTAATACATTATCAATGAACAAAGAAGCAACATATTGTGCATCATCACACTTTTTACATGGGATGAAGTGAGCTATTTTGGAGAACCTATCCACGACAATATAAATGCTATCATGTCCCCCCCTAGACCGTGGTAGTCCCATAACAAAATCCATCGAAATATCTATCCACGGACTAGTAGGCACGGGGAGAGGAGTATACAAACTATGGGGGTTAGCTTTAGATTTAGCATGCTTGCACTCAAGGAAATTTTTGCAAAGCTTTTCAACTTGAACCCCCATCTTTGGCCAATGGAATGGTTCCATTAGAATGGCCAAGGTCTTGTTCCTCCCAAAGTGTCCCATCAAGCCCCCACAATGAGCTTCACGAATTAGCGGTTCCCTCCAAGAGGACTCGGGAACACACACTCTACCATTTTTAAAGATATAGCCTTTAACCTATTGGTACTTCTCAAACCTTTCTCCCTTTTCAAGAGCTTCTTGAATGCTCTTTAGCTTAGGGTCTTGAGCATACATCAACTTGATGCTCTCAAAACCCATGAGCTTCGAGGCAAAGGTGGTGGCTAGAGCAAACTTCCTAGAAAGTGCATCCGCCACAACATTGTCTTTCACTTTCTTGTATTGGATAACATAGGGAAAAGACTCAATGAACTCTACCCACTTGGCATGACGCTTGTTCAATTTCTCTTAGCCCCTAAGATGTTTGAGTGACTCATGGTCACTCTTAATCACAAATTCTCTAGGCCAAAGGTAGTGTTGCCAATAAGCAAGAGCTCTCACTAAGGCGTACATCTCCTTGTCATACGTAGAGTAGTTCAAGGAGGCACCCTTCAATTTCTCACTAAAGTAGGCTATGGGTTTCCCATCTTGCATTAAAACACCACCAATTCCCAACCCCGACGCATCACATTCAACCTCAAATGCCTTTCTAAAGTCGGGCAATTGTAGTAGAGGGGCAGTACTCAACCTACTTTTAGATTCTTGGAAGGCCTTCTCCTGAGGCTCTCCCCAAACAAAAGGTTTATCCTTCTTCACCAATTCGGCGAGTGGAGCGGCAGTGGAGCTAAAGTCTTTCACAAATCGTCTATAAAAATTAGCAAGACCATGAAAGCTCCTCACTTGAGTCACGGTAGTAGGAGTAGGCCAATCACGAATGGCCTCTACCTTAGACTCATCCACCTCCACTCCTTGGGAACTAACAACAAACCCAAGGAAGACTACCTTCTCAACACCAAAGGCACACTTTTTAATATTAGCATAAAGCTTTTCGGCTCTCAACACTTCAAGCACTTGCCATAGGTGATCAACATGGTCGTCTATTGACTTGCTATAGATCAATATATCATCAGAGTAGACGACCAGAAACTTGTTGATGAATGGCTTTAGAACATGGTTCATTAGCCTCATGAAAGTGCTAGGTGCGTTGGAGAGCCCAAAGGGCATCACAAACCATTCATAGAGACCAAACTTGGTCTTGAATGCGGTTTTCCATTCGTCCCCAGGTTTTATCCGGATTTGATGGTAACCTGACCTAAGGTCTATTTTGGTAAAGACACATGAACCACTCAATTCATCTAACATATCATCAAGTCGTGGAACGGGATGACGGTACTTTACCGTTATCTTGTTCACGGCACGGCAATCTACACACATTCTCCAAGTGCCATCCTTCTTTGGAACAAGGATCACGGACACAGCATAAGGACTCAAGCTCTCCCTCACCAAGCCTTTAGTAAGCAATTCATCAACTTGCCTTTGTAGCTCCTTGGTGTCCTCGGGATTGCTCCTATAAGCCGGTTTGTTTGGAATTTGAGACCCCGGGACAAATTCGATTTGGTGCTCAATACCCCTCAAGGGAGGTAGACAAATTGGCATTTCATCTGGGAACATGTCTTCAAAATCCTTCAAAACACTAGGTAAAGGGTTAGTGGAAAAATCAAGATCTGATGTAAGAATCATACCTTTGTGCACTAGGCATGAGTAGTTTGTTGCCATTATTTCCTCTCAAAAGTTCACCCGGTTGCATCTTGGCACATATGCTACCAGTAGAAGATGGTAGAGTCACCACCAAGCTCTCGGCCAAAGGACTAGTCTCAACAACCGACTTAGCCTTTGCCGCCTCTCTTAACTCCCTCATTCGCTTGTAATCATCAGTAACTTGCTTGGGAGTTAAGGGTCTAAGTACAAACTTCTTTCCCTCGTGCTTGACCGTGTAGGTATTATGATAAGGGGCAAATTGGAGCCAAAGCGCCAACCATCAAGAGCCAAGCTTGAGAGCACAAGGAAGGCAAGTCACGGGCTCCGGAAACGACTTGAAGATCATGAATTGGAGTGCCATGGATGAAGGATCGCCTAGGCTACTTGGAGAGGCATCCGAGACACATTTCGAGGCAAACCAAGGAGCCACAGGAGGAAGCGGACCGCTCCCTCAACTCTCTGAAGTTTGAAGGGGCTCAGTAGGCGGGGCGCCTACTTGGCGCGCCTGGTACACCAGGCTGGGCGCCTACTCCACTGAAGACCATGACGGGACACCTTATTAAGTTGCTATGTTTTGACTATTATAGCCCTACGTGGCCTTTGTTATTTCAACCTACTTTGGGGTACTTTAGGGCTTTCATGATGTCTAAGTAAAGCCTATAAATACATCACCTATCTTCTTTGAACCTTAGCTTGTTTAGATGAATAATGATTGAATATTGTAAATAGTGGAACTCATTGGGTTTGTGAAAACCAACCTATGTTTGGGACTTGTTTACTTCTAGTGGATTCTAGTTGCATAACAACCCCGCCCCGATCATTCTACTTGCGAGTTCTAGTTGACTCGAGGGTAGTTGCTTAGCGTAGGCTCTTTTTGACACCGATACGAGAGTATCACGGAACAAGTTCTTTGTGGTTACCTTGTAGGGAGTTCGAGATGCGTCTCGTTCCCCTTTATCTTTACTTTTATCGTCTTTTTGATTTTGATCCTTATCATCTTGATATCAGAGCAAGGCTCGGGTTTTGTTTCTACAAACCCCCGACCCTTGATTCTTTGTGCCTAGGTTAGTTTCTACTTTAGTTTTCTTGTTGTTGTTATTGAAAAGAAGAAAAACACCAAAAAATAGAAAAAGTTGAAAATAAAAAAAAATTTGGCCTATCTTGTTCGTTGGATTGATTCTTGTTGTGACTGATATTGGGGTTTGTTCCTTATTGGAAACCTATTATTTTGGTACCTAGAAACATTGATTTGAAGTTGTAATCAAAGATTTGAAACTTTGAAACCCTTGAAGATTTGAAAATTTTGAACCCTAGCTATGAACATGATGAACATGGTGGATTACTTGTTTTTTATTGGAGTTCGATAAAAGTTATTGGGGTTTGATCTTGGAGATTGAAAACACGTTTGGGTACCTTCGGATTGCCAAAACAACGTGAGATTTGTTTGGTTTTTGGGTGCCAAAGCCAAGAAAAACGAAGTTGAACGTTGCTGGAAATTACAGGACACCCACTGTGGGTGAGCTCTCTGGACTTTGGGCAGCCTGTTTTTCAGGCAGACCGCCTACTCCTCTCTGAAGACCACCAGGCGGACCGCCCACTCTGGGTAGGTGGGGCGCCTACTTTTGTGTAGCGTCGTTTTGGGTAGTTTATCCTAGGTTCTCTTGTTTCTTTGATTGCATTGCATCTAGCTAGTACTTCTTTGAGTAACCTTTCCTACTTGAATTGTGCTAGCCCTTTGAAGCTATTAGGAAACTCAAGCCTAGAACGGAGAGAAGGATTCAAAGAAGACTCGTAGTATCATTTGGCTCAAGTCCTCACTTCAAAGTGCTTAGCTTCCATTGAGTCATATCAACTCCACTTACCCCGGAGTACAATTGGCTTGTGAATAGTTGATTGAGTTGAGGATTGTTGTTCAACTACTTGAAGCTTTTAGTATTCAAGTCCGAGTGAAATATCCACCACTACTAAATGAGTGAACCGAGTGCTATACACGTGAGGGTGTGTGTGAGGTGTTTTCACTAACGTTTGTTCTTCTTGTAGGTACAATGGCCAATGAAGGTGATGATTTAATGAAGAGTACCTTGGCTACTATCTTAGCAAAATTGGATAGTATGAGCCTAAGGATTGAAGCTCTTGAAAGACGGGCCTCAATTGCCCAAGTTGGAAAAGGGACCCCGAGTATCCAATTTGAAGCCGAAAGAGGCACTAGTGGTTCAACCTTTACCCCGGAACAAGTTGTTGGATTGCCTAGTCAACAATGGGTAAAGGAAGACTGTGAAAGAAATGAACAAGTGTTGGGAAATCCCCAACAAGTGGGCAATCCCCACCTTTTGGGCAATCCCCAAAGGAATACTACACTTCCAAGAACTATTCAAAATGTTCTACCTCTTGATCGTATTAAGGAGGCTATAGAGGAAGGAGATGATCCTCAAATGTTCTTGGTAGTTAGGAGGAGTTTGAGTACCATTTTCATGGAAGAGGAGGTGGAGAATGTTCAAAGAGAAAACCTCTTTCATGCTAGATGTCGAGTCATGGGTATAGTTTGTTCCATGATTGTTGACTCAGGAAGTTGTGCCAACATAGTGAGCCAAACATTGATTTCCCAATTGAAGATACCCACCTTGAAACACCCCAACCCATATCAATTACAATGGCTAAGTGAGTGTGGGGAGTTGAAGGTGGTGAAGCAAGAATTGATTGAGCTTAGCATTGGGAACTATAAAGACAAAATAATGTTTGATGTTGTCCCGATGCAAGCATGCCATCTATTATTTAGGAGACCATGGCAACATGATAGATGTGTTGTACACGATGGCCGGACCAATTCATATACGGTCAAGCATAATGGGAAGAAGGATGTGCTTAGACCTTTGACCCCAAGGCAAGTAAGGGAAGGCTACAAGCAAATGAGGGAGTTAAGGGAAGCGGCTAAAGCAAAGTCGCCCATTGTACTTGAACCCAAGGCAAACAATCTCAATGTCTTGCCATTGCATGATGAAAATGAGAGTCACTCTACTTCAAATGAGAGAGAAAAGATAAGAGAAGTGAGGGAGTGACCGGTGACAATCCAAGAGATGAAAAAGGAGAAGATTTGAGGAGTGATGTGAGTGGATTGTCACCACAAACTACACTTGACCATGAGGTAAAATTTAGAGAGAAGAGAGGTGAGGAAAGAAAAATTGAGAGTGAGAGCACCCATTGTTCTAACAATTCTTCATCTTGTACTTTTTCTTGTGAAAGTTCTTGTGTAGGTACAATTGAAGACAAGCCATTGGAGCCTCAACCATGTGCTTGGAAGGAAAAACAAGAGGAGGAAAGTTCTCAATGTGAGCTTCATGAAGGAGGAGTTGCATATGACACTTCAAGCCTTGTGAGTGATCAAGGAAGTATTACAAATGTAAGTGTTACCTCACCTTTTCATGAGCCTACTAGCTACTTGTCTTGTAATGAATCAACACTAGTTGGTGATTTTGATGCATCCAGTGAGTATACCACTAGTGAAGAGTCTAGTTGTCAACTTCAGTATGCTTGTGAAACACTAGTTGAGAGAAATGTTAAGCCACATCGTGATGTGAGCTCATTGTTTTGTGAATCTCACGCTAGTGTAGATTCGATAGTTGACAATGATTGTGACTTTTGCTATGATGCCCCACCAACCTTTGACAAAGGGAAACATGAGATAGTTGATCGTACCCTTATTGAAATGCTTCTAATTGGTGGACCTATGTGTCGTAGTGAGGATGGTTGTGACCTTGAGGAGTCTCTAGAGTGTGTGATGGATCGATTTGTTTTCGATGACTCCTCGAGTGTGGGTAAAGAACCTAGTCTTGATACCATGCTGGTGCAAGCAAACCCGAAGGAAAGCTAGGCACGATGAAAATGCGCAAGAAAAGAAGAATAAAAGATAGAAGCAAGACAAATCTTGCTTCGATTCAAAAGAACAGTGAGGAACCTGTCTCAAAGCTCAATCGAATGAAGGTCAAGAAGCACCTATGCTATGCAACAATCCTTAAGAAGAACAAGCTTTCTTACAAACTGAATGACCAAGAAGAAAATGTTCAATCGAAGACACCGAATGACACAAGTTCTTTAAAATCCAACCCCGACTCCATCGGAGATTCACAATATCACTTGCTATGTTTGATCATTCAATAACAACTATCTATTACAATGAAATATAAGGAGTATTTAAAGACTAGGCTAAGGACAAAATAGTAAAGGGTCACAGGCGACCAATAGGAGTAAGCCACGCAGGGCTGTTTTAGTGAGTGTTCAGTCACCCCTTCAACCGAACACATGACCTCGAACACTTGAGCTCGAGCTTCTTCACATCGGTGCTCAGTTGTTCTGCTCAGCTCTTTCTTTACATCAATCGCCCTTCCTTTGGTTAATTGAACTAACTTCGGCGCCGATGTTGAGTGCTTGGTTAAGGTTCGGTCACTCCCCTCTTCAAGCTAAAGCTTGTAGATAAAGCCTTCGGTTCTTGAGCTCGAATACTCAGCTTCGGAGTAGTTGCTTTCCTTCGGCCATGCCAAGTAAATGTGAACATCATGCAGAAGTTTGACTTGGCTTCGTGTCATTGGCCTCGGTGGATCAAACACTTGATCAGCACGTGTTCGGGCTGCATCATCCTCCCCTTGTTGAGAAGATTTCATCCTCGAAATCGAGCCCTCCTCGTCCTCCAAAGTTTGACCTATAACACAAGGAACTAAGTCAGCAACATTAAAGTTGTTGGACACATTATACTCACTAGGGAGGTCGATCACGCAAGCATTGTTGTTGATCTTGGTCAATACTTGGAATGGACCATCCCCTCGAGGAGCCAACTTTCCTTTCCTTTGGTTCGGGAAGTGTTCCTTTCGGAAGTGAACCCAAACCTAATCTCCCTTCTTTAATTCCAACTTTTTACGCCCCTCGTTTTCTTTGATGCAACCTTTGCATAAGCTTCCTCGAGGTTCTTCTTCACCTTTGCATGCAACTCGATCAAGGCAGTGGCTCGCTGAGTACCTTCAATATCAATAACAGAATCTCGAGGCAATGGGGTTAAATCAAGTAGAATCAAAGGATTAAAACCACACACACATTCCAACGGGGTCATGTTTATCATTCGATGCACCATTCGATTGTATGCAAATTCCATCATGGGCAAACGATCTGCCCAGTTTCCGACCTTGCCTTTTGTCATTGCTCGAAGCAAAGACCCAAGGGTTCGGTTAACTACCTCGGTCTATCCATCAGTCTAAGGATGGTGAGACGTCGAGAATAGTAGCTTGGTGTCGAGGGCACCCCACAAGCATTTCCAAAATGACTCAAGAACTTTGAGTCTCGATCACTCACAATAGTACGAGGCACACCATGCAATTTCAACACATTCGAGGTAAACAAAGCAGCTACATGTTGTGCATCATCACACTTTTGCCAAGGAATAAAGTGAGCCATTTTTGAAAAGCGGTCGAATACGACAAAGATGCTATCATGTCAACCCCCCGACCTCGGTAACCCCAAAATAAAGTCCATGGATATATCAACCCAAGGTCGATCAGGCACAGGCCATGGGGTGTACAAACCATGAGGGCTAGACTTCGATTTAGCTTTCTTGCAAACGAGACAAGCGTTGCAAAGCTTTTCCACATCTCGTCGCATTTTGGGCCAATGGAACTGCTCAGTTAAGATACCAAGAGTTTTGTCGACACCGAAGTGTCCCATCAGACATCCGGAGTGAGCTTCTCAAACTAAGAGCTCTCTCCACGATGACATTGGCACATAAACCCTCCCATTTTTGAAGAGGTAGCCATTGTGCCACTGGTATTTCTCAACCCTTCGGTCACTCAAGATTGCGTCACGAAGGCATTTTAGCATGGGATCATCTTCGTATATCGACTTGATGCTTTCGAATCCCAAGAGCCTTGAGGCGAGAGTTGCCGCTAAGGCAAATTTCGTTGATAGCGCATCGGCCACGACATTGTCTTTTCCCTTTTTGTAATGAATTACATAGGGGAAACTCTCAATGAATTCAACCCAATTGGAATGCCTTTGGTTTAATTTCTCTTGACCTCAGAGATGTTTCAAAGATTCATGATCACTTTTAATCACAAACACTCGAGGCCACAAATAATGCTGCCAATGGGCGAGTGCTCGAACGAGGGCATACAACTCCTTGTCATACGTAGAGTAATTCAAGGTTGCACCCTTAAGCTTTTCACTAAAGTAAGCGATCGGCTTCGATTCTTATATCAACACTCCTCCGATCCCACTACGGACGCATCACACTCGACTTTGAATGCTTTGCCGAAGCCAGGGAGTTGCAACAACGGGGCAGAGCAAAGCCTCCGTTTCAACTGTTGGAAAGCCCTTTCTTGTGACCACACACATGGATGGTCTTTCTTAACCAGCTCGGTTAAAGGAGCTGCCACGGTGCTAATGTCACGAACAAACCTTCGGCAAAAACTAGCTAAGCCATGGAAGCTACGAACTTGTGATACCGAGGTTGGAGTTTGCCAATCTTTGATGGCTTCGACTTTGGAATCGTCAACTTCGACACCATTAGCACTGACAACGAATCCTAGAAAGACTACACGTTCGACACAAAAGGCACATTTCTTGAAGTTAGCATATAACTTCTCTTCTCTAAGCTTGTCAAGCACTAGCCTTAGGTGTTCGACATGTTCATCCACAGATTTACTATAAACAAGTATGTCTCGAAGTAAACGACAACAAACTTATTTATGAACGGTCGGAGCACATGGTTCATCAGTCGCATGAATGTGCTTGGTGCGTTGGATAAGTGATGCAGCCCGACCACGTGCTGATGAAGTGATCGATCCACCGAGGAGACCGATGACAAGAAGCCAAGCCAAGCTGCTGCACGATGTGCATGTTCACTTAGCCTGGCCGAAGGAAAACAATTGCTCCGAAGCTGAGTGGCCGAGCTCAAGAATCGAAGGCATTATCTTCAGATTTGAGCCCGAAGGCAAAGTGATCGAGGACAATGAGCTCGAAGACAATTGAGCGTCCGAAGGCAACAAGTGTGTTCGAGCAGACAATCGAGAACCGAAGCCAAGGCTTACCGAAGTCAAAGTCTGCCGAACACAATTTAATTCAGCCCTGCGTGGCTTATTTCTATTGGTCGCCTGTGACCCTTTTACTAGTTTACCCTTAGTGTTTCCAATATAAACCTTGTTCCCTTTTATAGATGATGCAATGCAAACCCGAATGAGTTGCTTAGCACGAACGCGGAAGATAAACAACAAAAGATAAAGATAGAAGCAAGACAAAACTTGCTTCTTTTGAAAGAACAGTGAGGAACCTGTCTCAAAGCTCGATCAAAAGGGACACAAGAATCACCTAAACTATGCAACAATCCTCAAGAGAACATGCCTCTTGCAAACTGAATGATCAAAGAGGAATGTTCAATCGGATTAACCGAAAGCCACAAGTCCATAAAGCCCTCACAGGGGTTTGCTCACGACGGAGACAAGAAATGTGCTCGGCACTTTCATTAATAAATCAATGTTAAAAAAACTAGGTCCCCTTACAATAAAAGGGAACAAGGTTTATATAGGAAACACTAAGGGTAAACTAGTAAAAGGGTCACAGGCGACCAATAGAAATAAGCCACGCAGGGCTGAATTAAATTGTGTTCGGCAGACTTTGACTTCGGTAAGCCTTGGCTTCGGTTCTCGATTGTCTGCTCGAACACACTTGTTGCCTTCGGACGCTCAATTGTCTTCGAGCTCATTGTCCTCGGTCACTTTGCCTTCGGGCTCAAATATGAAGATAATGCCTTCGATTCTTGAGCTCGGCCACTCAGCTTCGGAGCAATTGTTTTCCTTCGGCCAGGCTAAGTGAACATGCACATCGTGCAGCAGCTTGGCTTGGCTTCTTGTCATCGGTCTCCTTGGTGGATCGATCACTTGATCAGCACGTGGTCGGGCTGCATCATCCTCCCCTTCTTGAGAAGATTTCGTCCTCGAAATCAAGCCCTCCTCGTCCTCCGAAGTTGGACCTACAACACAAGGAACTAAGTCAGCAACATTAAAGGTGTTGGACACGTTATACTCACCAGGGAGGTCGATCACGTAGGCATTGTTGTTGATCTTGGTCAACACTTGAAATGGACCATCCCCTCGAGGAGCCAACTTTCCTTTCCTTTGGTTCGGGAAGCGTTCCTTTCGGAAGTGAACCCAAACCCAATCTCCCTTCTTTAATTCCAACTTTTTACGCCCCTTGTTTTTCTTTAAGGCAACCTTTGCATAGGCCTCCTCGAGGTTCTTCTTCACCTTTGCATGCAATTCGATCAAGGCAGCTGCTCGTCGAGTACCTTCAAAATCAAGAACAGAATCTCGAGGCAATGGGGTTAAATCAAGTGGAATCAAAGGATTAAAGCCATACACACATTCAAACGGGGTCATGTTGATCATTCTATGCACTGTTCGATTGTATGCGAACTCCATCATGGGCAAACGATCAACCCAGTTTCCAACCTTCCCTTTGGTCATTGCCCAAAGCAAAGATCCCAAGGTTCGGTTAACTACCTCGGTCTGTCCATCAGTCTGAGGATGGTGAGACGTCGAGAATAGTAGCTTGGTGCCGAGGGCACCCCACAAACACTTCCAAAAATGACTCAAGAACTTCGAGTCTCGATCACTCACAATAGTACGAGGTACACCATGCAATTTTAACACGTTAGAAACAAACAATGTAGCTACATGCTGTGCATCATCACACTTTTTGCAAGGAATAAAGTGAGCCATTTTTGAAAAACCGTCAACCACAACGAAGATGCTATCATGTCCTCCCCCCGACCTCGGTAACCCCAAGACAAAGTCCATGGATATATCAACCCAAGGGCGATCAGGCACAGGCAACGGGGTGTACAAACCATGAGGGTTGGACTTCGATTTTGCTTGCTTGCAAACGAGACAAGCGTTGCAAAGCTTTTCCACATCTCGTCGCATTTTGGGCCAATGGAACTGCTCGGTCAAGATACCAAGAGTTTTGTCGACACCGAAGTGTCCCATCAGTCCACCAGAGTGAGCTTCTCGAACCAAGAGCTCTCTCCACGATGACACTGGCACGCAAACCCTCCCATTCTTGAAGAGGTAGCCATCATGCCATTGATTTTTTTCCAACCCTTCGGCCACTCAAGATAGCGTCACGAACGTATTTTAGCTTGGGATCGTCCTCGTACATCGACTTGATGCTTTCGAATCCCATGAGCCTAGAGGCGAGAGTGGTCGCTAAGGCAAATTTCCTTGATAGCGCATCGGCCACAACATTATCTTTTCCCTTTTTGTAATGAATTACATAGGGAAAGCTTTCAATAAATTCAACCCACTTGGCATGTCTTCGGTTTAATTTCTCCTGTCCTCGGAGATGCTTCAAGGACTCATGATTGCTTTTGATCACAAATTCTCGAGGCCACAAATAATGCTGCCAATGGGCGAGTGCGCGAACGAGGGCATACAATTCCTTGTCATACGTTGAGTAATTCAAGGCTGCACCCTTAAGCTTTTCGCTAAAGTAAGCGATCGGCTTCGATTCTTGCATCAGCACTCCTCCGATCCCAACTCCAGACGCATCACACTCGACTTCGAAAGCTTTGCCGAAGTCAGGGAGTTGCAACAACGGGGCAGAACAAAGCCTCCGTTTCAACTCTTGGAAAGCCCTTTCTTGGGACTCTTCCCACACAAATGGATGGTCTTTCTTCACCAGCTCGGTTAAAGGAGCTGCCACGGTGCTAAAGTCACGAACAAACCTTCGGTAAAAGCTAGCTAAGCCATGGAAGCTACGAACTTGTGATACCGAGGTTGGAGTTGGCCAATCGTTGATGGCTTCGACTTTTGATTCGTCGACTTCGACACCATTAGCACTGACAACAAATCCGAGAAAGACTACACGATCGACATATAAGGCGCATTTCTTGAAGTTGGCATACAACTTCTCTTCTCGAAGCTTTTCAAGTACTTGCCTTAGGTGTTCGACATGTTCATCCACGGTTTTGCTATAAACAAGTATGTCATCGAAATAAACGACGACAAACTTATTTATGAACGGTTTGAGCACATGGTTCATCAGTCGCATGAATGTGCTCGGTGCATTGGATAAGCCAAAGGGCATCACCAACCATTCATAGAGACCGAACTTGGTCTTGAATGCGGTTTTCCACTCGTCTCCGGGCTTCATTCGGATCTGGTGGTAACCGGACCTGAGGTCAATCTTTGTAAAGCATGAAGAACCACTTAACTCATCTAACATGTCATCTAATCGAGGGATAGGATGACGATACTTTACCGTTATTTTGTTGACTGCTCGACAGTCAACACACATTCGCCATGTTCCATCCTTCTTCGGGACAAGGATAACTGGAACGGCGCAAGGACTCAAGCTCTCACGAACGAGACCCTTGTTTAGCAATTCATTAACCTGCCGTTGGAGCTCTTTGGTGTCTTCGGGATTACACCGGTATGCAGGTTTGTTAGGGATTTAAGACCCTGGCACGAAGTCAATTTGGTGCTCGATTCCTCTCAACGGAGGTAATCCACCTGGCATTTCCTCGGGAAACATGTCCTCGAAGTCCTGCAAAACTTTACGAACAAACAAAGGCAAAGGGTTATCATTAGAAAAATCATCATTAGAGTTTAGAAAGATACCCTTGTGCACGAGGCAAATCATCGTCTGACCGTGGTCGTTGCCTCGTAAGATCTCACCGGGTTGCATGATTGCACAAATTCCTTTCACTTCGGGCAGCGAGTTTGTCTCTTCGGGCCCCAATTTTGCTCCCATCGGAAGCTTAGCTTTGGCCGCTTCTTTCAATTCTTTCATCCGTTTATAGTCCTCGGTGACTTGTTTTGGAGACAAGGGTTTGAGTATAAAACTCTTCCCATCGAGCTTCACAGTGTAAGTGTTGGATCTGCCATTGTGAACAGCTGTTCGGTCATACTGCCATGGTCGACCCAATAGCAAATGACAAGCTTGCATCGGAACCACATCGAATATCATTTCATCTTGATACTCTCCGATTTTGAACTTGATCCACACTTGTTTGACAACTCTCAATTCTCCACACTCATTCAGCCATTGTAACTTGTAAGGGTGGGGATGCTTCATCGTAGGTAATCCCATTTGTGAAACCAAAGTTTGGCTCACTACATTGGCACAACTACCGGAATCAATGATCATCGAACACACCTTTTCCCTCACTCGACATCGGGCATGAAAGAGGTTTTCTCTTTGGTTGTCCTCTTCGTCAAGAGTCATGCAGCTCAAATTCCTTTGAACCACAAGAAACATTCCCGGGTGATCAGCTTTGGCAGCCTCATGATCATCATCATCTTCAGCTCGGTCAGTCTCCTCGATAACTTCCTCCTCGGTGTCACTCGCTTGCTCATGGACGGTTCCATCTTCGAGCAGAAGCATAACCTTGCGAGTTGGACACTCTTTTGCCATGTGACCATAACCTTTGCATTTGTGACACTGAATATTTGAAGCACTAGGAGAGTTGAGTTGAACTTTACCTCCCACTTCTCTCGACTGGTTAACGGTCACACCTCTTTCGAAGGGTCTCTTCGAATCTCGAACAGTGTTAGCACTTGCTTGGTTTGGACTCTTCCATTCTTTACCTCGGTTCAAAGGAGTAGAAGTAGTGACTCCTCGATACCGGTTTGCCTTGTCGTCCTTCACCACTTTTTCAGCTTCGGTGGCAGCATCGAACAGATCTTCTAACGTGTGATACACGTGGAGCCTCAATTTAGATGACACATCCCTAGCCAAGCTATTTTTGAATCTGATAATGGCTTGTTCTTCATCTTCGACCAGATCAAGATTCAATCGGACTTTTTCGAACTCATCGTGGTACTCTTGGACAGACTTGGACCCTTGCTTTAACTCATAGAGCTTTTGCATTTGAGTCTGCCTGTACTTGGCACTCAAATACTTAGCATCCATTGCTCTTCTCAATTGTGGCCAAGTATTGACTTCGGGATAGTCATTCCTTCGTCTATGCCTCTTGTCAGATTCCCACCATGTTGATGCATAGGCTTCGAACGAAGCAATAGCATGGGCAGCTTTTCTCTCATCGGTCATCTCATTGGTTTCAAAGATGCGCTCCATTTTAAGCTTCCATTCAAGATACTCATCGGGATCACTAGTTCCTTTAAAGGGTGGAATAGTGATCTTGACACTGTTCAAGTTTGAGTCTCGAACACCTCTAGCCTGTTCAGGAAACTCATCATCTCGATCATTGGCTTCACGCCCAATATTTCTTTCAACATTTGCGCCTCGGCCTCGACCACGGAAATTTCCACGACCTCGGTGAGCTTGCCTTCGTTGAGCGAATGGCAGCTCACGCTCATATTCGTCCTCGGGAAATTCCTCTTCATCAACCTCCTCGGCAACGGCTCCAAGATCTCTTCGGGCCACTGGAGGTGGTATTCTTTCTCCTCGGGGAATGCCCAAGTTTTGATAAGCAGCTTGGGGATTGCCCAAGTTAAGTTCTCTTCGAATTGCTTCACTTGTCAACTGATGTTGTCGTACAAGCTCAGCATACAGCTCAGGTTTCATCGGAGTGGATTGGCTTGTTCCAGTGCCGGACCCATTCATGGCCACGGACGCGCTTCCCTGCTCGAGGAGAGTTACTCGAGCAGTTACTCCTCTTATTTCGGCACTAACGCCTTGTATCGCAGCCATGAGATCGGCTAACGATACTTCGGGCCTTTCAATGCCTTTTCCTTCGCCTCCATTACCAGCCATGGTACCTGCACAAGTCAAAGACCAAACAAATGTTAGGGTTAGAAATCACCTCACACTCTCCCTCACCTTTGTTGGGTGGCACTCGGGTCCACTCAATTTATGGGTTCGGTTTTTGATCACTCAAGGACTTGTTATCAGTGGCTCGTCTGATTGATCGGTCCTCTAAGATCCTTCAAGTTCGACAATAGTCACTGCCTCTTCGGGAAGAGTGAAGTGATGTTCGACTCGATGGAACGGACGCTTTTTAACTGAGCTCGGGGAGTCAAAAAAATTTCTACGAAAGTTTGGACTTCGGTCACCCCTTCGCACAAATTCCTATTAGCTTAAAAGAGTTAGCACGACCTCGAGTAGGACAATTACTCGAAAGATCCACCAACTAGAATTTGACACGAAAGAAGGTGAGAACCTAGGAGAATCTACCCTTTAATTCCCTTTTGGAATCTTCCTCGGCCACACCAACTCTTGTCCGTACAAGAGTGGTCCCTCCTTGGTACGGATAGGGTTTTACCTTATCCACTTTCCTTTTCTCAGCCGACAAATTTTCACCTGGGGTTTTGATGTTTACACTTTACCCCTTCTTCTTCAATGGAACAGTGACCTTTGCTCCGGCGTACGGACACAACAACTTCGGTTCACTGACCACTAATTTCAGCAGATCTGGGTCGCTTTTCAACTCCGGTCTCAACAACGGAGGAAATCAATCTTCACGGCTCATTCGCGTCGTACACTGTTACGATGGTAACAATTTTCCGGTGTACGGACAACGATTCAAACCTTTAAACTTTGATTTTTAAGCAACAAAACAAACCCAAATCACTCAAGAACCACCAATCTTCATCGGTTTCAACTAAACACAATGGGGTTCGAGTTCAGTCACCATTGAAGCTCAAAATCAGTCCAAATTTCACCAAGAAGCCCTAGTCACAAAATTAGTACGTCGGGTACTTGTTGGGTTCAGAACTCGATGGTGAACAAGAATCAATGGTTGTTTATCCCAAACAACCAACAATCAAACACAATTTTTGAATTTTCTTTTAACACACCTTTTTTTTTTTTCGTAAAATAACAACACCAACAGTAACAAAACCAAATCAAGAACACGAAACGGAAAACAAAGACAACGCACGAAAATAAGGATAACTTGAACAGGATTTGGGGTTGTGGAAACAAGCCCAAACCTGGCTCTGATACCAAGATGATGCAATGCAAACCCGAAGGAGTTGCTTAGCACGAACGCGGAAGATAAACAACAAAAGATAAAGATAGAAGCAAGACAAAACTTGCTTCTTTTGAAAGAACAGTGAGGAACCTGTCTCAAAGCTCGATCAAAAGGGACACAAGAATCACCTAAACTATGCAACAATCCTCAAGAGAACATGCCTCTTGCAAACTGAATGATCAAAGAGGAATGTTCAATCGGATTAACCGAAAGCCACAAGTCCATAAAGCCCTCACAGGGGTTTGCTCACGACGGAGACAAGAAATGTGCTCGGCACTTTCATTAATAAATCAATGTTAAAAAAACTAGGTCCCCTTACAATAAAAGGGAACAAGGTTTATATAGGAAACACTAAGGGTAAACTAGTAAAAGGGTCACAGGCGACCAATAGAAATAAGCCACGCAGGGCTGAATTAAATTGTGTTCGGCAGACTTTGACTTCGGTAAGCCTTGGCTTCGGTTCTCAATTGTCTGCTCGAACACACTTGTTGCCTTCGGACGCTCAATTGTCTTCGAGCTCATTGTCCTCGGTCACTTTGCCTTCGGGCTCAAATCTGAAGATAATGCCTTCGATTCTTGAGCTCGGCCACTCAGCTTCGGAGCAATTGTTTTCCTTCGGCCAGGCTAAGTGAACATGCACATCGTGCAGCAGCTTGGCTTGGCTTCTTGTCATCGGTCTCCTCGGTGGATCGATCACTTGATCAGCACGTGGTCGGGCTGCATCAATAAGCCAAAAGGCATTACCAACCATTCATAGAGTCCAAACTTGGTCTTGAATGTGGTTTTCCACTCGTCTCCGGGTTTCATTCGGATTTGGTGGTAACCGGACTTGAGGTCTATCTTCGTAAAGAATGAAGAACCACTAAACTCGTCTAGCATGTCATCTAATCGAGGGTTAGGATGACGATATTTTACCGTTATTTTGTTGACTGCGCGGCAATCAACACACATTCGCCATATTCCATCGTTCTTTGGGACAAGCATAACAGGAACGGCGCAAGGACTCAAGCTTTCTCGAATAAGGCCTTGTTCAGAAACTCATCAATCTGCCTTTGGAGCTCTTTGGCGTCTTCGGGATTACACCGGTATGCAGGTTTGTTGGGGATTTGAGACCCCGGTACGAAGTTAATTTGGTGCTCGATTCCTCTCAACGGAGGTAATCCACCTGCATTTCTTTGGAAAATATGTCTCCGAAGTCCTGCAAAACACTTTGTGTAGCACTAGGCAAAGGGTTATCGTTAGGAAAATCATCATTAGAGTTTAGAAAGATACCCTTGTGCACGAGGCAAATCATCATCTGATCGTTATCGTTGCCTCGTAGGAGCTCACCCGGTTGAACAATTGCACAAATACTTCTTACTTCAGTCAGTGAGTTTGTATCTTCGGCCCCCAATTTTGCTCCCATCGGAAGCTTAGCTTTGGCCGCTTCTTTCAATTCATTCATTCGTTTATAGTCCTCGGTGACTTGTTTTGGAGACAAGGGTTTGAGTATAAAACTCCTCTCTTCGAGCTTTGCAGTGTAGTGTTGGATCTTCCATTGTGAACAACCAACCGATCATAATGCCATGGTCGACCCAATAGCAAATGACACGCTTGCATCGGCCCACATCGAACATCATCTCATCTTGATATTCGCCAATTCTAAACTTGATCCACAGTTATTTGACAACCCTCAATTCTCCACACACATTCAACCATTGTAATTTGTAAGGGTGGGGATGCTTCAAAGTAGGTAGTCCCATTTGTGAAACCAAGGTTTGGCTCACCATATTTGCACAGCTACCTGAGTCGATGATCATCGAACACACCTTCCCCCTTACTCGACATCGGGCATGGAAAAGATTTTCCCTTTGGTTGTCCTCCTCTTCGAGAGTCATGCACCTCAAATTCCTTCGAACCACAAGAAACATTTCCGGATGATCAGCTTCGGCAGCTTCACGACCATCATCCTGTTCAGCTCAGTCAATCTCCTCGATAAATTCCTCCTCGGTGTCACTCGCCTGCACGCAAACTTCTCCATTGTCGAGCACAACGTGCGAGTTGGACACTCTTTTGCCATGTGACCATAACCTTTGAATTTATGAAACTGAATATTTGAAGCACTAGGGGAATTTAGTTGAACTTTACCTCCCACTTCTCTTGGCTGGTTAACGGTCACACCCCTTTCGAAGGGTTTCTTCGAATCTCGAACAGTGTTCGCACTTGTTGGATTAGGACTCCTCCAATCTTTACCTCGGCTCAAAGGAGTTGAAGTAGTGACTCCTCGATACCAGTTTGCCTTATCGTCCTTCACTAATTTCTCAGCTTCGGTGGCAGCTTCGAACAGATCTTCCAACGTGTGGTACACGTGTAGCCTCAATTGAGATGACGCATCCCGAGCTAAGCCATTTTTGAACGGAATAGTGGTTTGCTCTTCATCTTCTTCCAGATCAAGATTCAATCGAATTCTCTCGAACTCATCATGATACTCTTGGACTGACTTGGACCCTTGTTTCAACTCATAGAGCTTTTGTAATTGAGTTTGCCTATACTTAGCACTCAAATACTTAGCATCCATTGCTCTCTTCAACTGTGCCCAAGCAATGACTTCAGGATAGGCATTCCTTCGTCTCTGCCTTTTGTCAGCTTCCCACCATGTAGATGCATACGCTTCAAACGAAGCAATGGCATGGGCAGTTTTCCTCTCATCGGTCATCTCATTGGTTTCGAAGATTCGCTCCATTTTAAGCGTCCAGTCAAGATATTCATCCTGATCACTAGTTCCTTTATAGGGTGGAATAATGATCTTGACACTGCTCAAGTTTGATTCTCGAGCACCTCGAATCAGTTCGGGATACTCATCATAATAATAATACCCCTCATGCTCAATATGTCGTTCAACATTTGCACCTCGGCCTCTACCTCGGAAATTTCCACGACCTCGGTGAGCTTTTCCTCGTTGAGCGAATGGCTGCTCATATTCAGGTTCGGCATCAGGAAATTCTCCTTCATCTACCTCTTCATCAACGACCTCAATTTGTCTTTGGGTCATTAGAAGTGGTATTCTTTCACCTCGGGGAATGCCCAAGTGTTGATTTTCAACTCAATTGTGTTGGGGGATTGCCTAAAACTTTCTTTCGAACAGCCTCGCTCTTCAACTGATGTTGTCGAACAAGCTCAGCAAATAGCTCAGGTTTCATCGGAGTGGAGTTGCTAGTTCCAGTGCCGGACCCAGGTAAGGCCACGGACACAGAGCACTCACTCCTCTTACATCGGCACTGATGCCTTGTATCGCAGCCATGAGATCGGCTAACGACACTTCGGGCTTCTCAATGCCTTTGCCATCGCCTCCATTCCCAGCCATGGTACCTGCAAAAATCAAAGACAAAATAGAATGTTAAGGTTAGAATTCACCTCACACACTCCCTCACCTTTGATGGATGGCACTCGGGTCTACTCAATTTATGGGTTCAGTCTCAAGAACTTGTAGCCAATAGCTTCCTCGGTTGATCAACTTCTCTCAGTTCCTTCGAATTTGACAAGTTACAATGTCTCCTTCGGGATGAGTGAATTGATATGACTCGATGGAACGGATGCTATTTAATCTGCGCTTCGGAAGTCAAAGAATTTTCTATATAATTTGGACTTCGGTCACCCACGCACGAGTTCCTATAAGCTCAAACGAGTTAGTACGACCTCGAGTAGAAAGAATTACTCTAGAGATCCACTAACTAGATTTATCGATCACAAGAAAAGTGATAACCTAGGAGAATCTACCCTTCGATTCCTCTTCCGAATCCCTTTCGAACACACCTACTCTTGTCCGTACACGGACAAGAGTGGTCCCTCCTTGGTACGGATAGGGTTTTACCTTATCCAATTCCCTTTTCTAGTCGACAACTTTTCACTTGGGGGTTTTGATCTTTACACTTTACCCCTTTCTTCTTCAATGGAACAGTGAAGATTTGCTCTGGCGTACGGACACTTACTTCGTTCACTGACCACGATTGCTAACAGAATTTGGGTTTGCTTCTTTCAACTCCGGTAACAACAACAACGGAGGAAATCAGTTCAAAGTTCTTTAAACTAAGACCCAGCTCCACGTGTTCGTACACTGTTACGAATCGTAACGATTTTCCGGTGTACGGACGACGGTTCAAATCTTAAAACTTCGAAATTTAAGCACAAACAAACCCAAATCAATCAAGAACAACCAGTCTTCATCGGAAACAACCAAAAACACACAAGGGTTCGAAATCAGTCACCACTAAGCTCAAAACAGTCCAAAATTTTGTCGAGAAACCCTAGTCACAAACGTTGTACGTCGGGTGCTCAAATCAATCCTTGGACAGTGGTGAACACAAATCAATGGTTGTTTGATTCAAACACCCAAAAATCAAAGAAAATTTTTGAAGTTTTTTTTTCTACTTTTTTTTTTTTTTTTGTAAACACCACAGCAATAACAATCAACAACAAGGAAGAAAGCTGAAACTGGAGACACAAGCACGAATATAATGATAAGGAGTTGAGGTTGTAAGAACAAGCTCAAACCTTGCTCTGATACCAAGATGGTGCAAGTAAACCCGAGGGAAAGCTAGGCACGATGAAAACGTGGAAGAAAACAAGAATAAAAGATAGAAGAAAGACAAATCTTGCTTCAATTCAAAAAACAGTGAGGAACCTATCTCAAAGCTCAATCGAATGAAGGACAAGCTTCTTGCAAATAGAATGACCAAGAAGAAAATGTTCAATCGAAGACACCGAATGACACAAGTTCTTCAAAATCCCACGTCGGGGTTCGGCTCTATCGGAGACTCACAATAGCACTTGCTATGTTCGATCATTCAACAAAAACTGTCTATTACAATGATATATAAAGAGTATTTATAGACTAGGCTAAGGACAAAATAGTAAAGGGTCACAGGCGACCAATAGGAGTAAGTCACGCAGGGCTGCTTTAGTGAGTGTTCGGTCACCCCTTCAACCGAATACGTGACCTCGGACACTTGAGCTCGAGCTTCTTCACTTCGGTGCTCAGTTGTTCTGCTCAGCTCTTTCTTGAGATCGATCGCCCTTCCTTCGGTTAATTGAACATACTTCGGCGCCGATGTTGAGTGCTTGGTTAAGGTTCGGCCACTCCCCTCTTCGAGCTCAAGCTTGTAGATGAAGGCTTCGGTTCTTGAGCTCGAATACTCAGCTTCGGAGTAGTTGCTTTCCTTCGGCCAAGCTAAGTAAATGTGAATATCATGCAGAAGTTTGGCTTGGCTTCGTGTCATTGGCCTCGGTGGATCGAACAGTTGATTAGCACGTGTTCGGGCTGCATCACATGCTTTTGTGTGACCATAAATTTGAGGTGCATGCTTTTACATTTCCATTGTGTGAAGATAGTAACATTTGTGGTAGCGAATTGTATCGGACTAGGATTGGTAATGGAATAGAACCTCCATGGTTTGACAGGTTAGACCCTATGGACGATCCATTATTTGGACCTCCAAGTAGGATGAGTGGTCTTGATATTGGTTGTGTTGAACCAACTTCTTGTAGTCCGAACCTTCATTGTGCGGACTATAATGATGAAGTGCCAATTTTGGAAACCTTCCTTTGGAGTGTGTCAAGTGAGGGAGATTGTCTTGGAGTTGGATTTTGAGGTGAGGAAGTCACTCTTGGTATGTGTAAGAGTTCTTCCAAGAAGGGGAGTGGAGTATTTGATGTTAGTTGTCAATTGAACTATTTACCTTGGGTGTTGAGCATGCCAAAGCCAATGTGTCATATTGTGATAATATTGATTTGAAGGCTTGGTGTGTTGTTCATAAGCCTAGGGGTCATAGGGAAGTTGATTGCTATATCTTGCATGTTCCATGCCCTATTGATCTCTTTGCTTGTTCTTGTGTTAGATGCACTTTCTTTGTGAGTTAAGTACTTGTTGTTTCCTTGGGAGACATGAGCTTTATTATTGGTATTGATGCTTGGCTCTATCATAAGAGTGTGTTTTCCCACACTTTTGGCACTAACCTACTCTTATAGTGGGAAGCTTTGTTTGTGCTTGTTTTGAATATAGGCTTGATGGTTTGATTTCGAGGACGAAATCCTTTCAAGAAGGGGAGGATGATGCGGAGCAAATTGGAGCCAAAGCGCCAACCATCAAGAGCCAAGCTTGAGAGCATAAGGAAGGCAAGTCACGGGCTCCGGAAGCGACTTGAAGATCATAAATTGGAGTGCCATGGATGAAGGATCGCCTAGGTTACTTGGAGAGGCATCCGAGACACATTTCGAGGCAAACCAAGGAGCCACAGGAGGAGGCGGACTGCCCACTCTACTAGGCGGACCGCCCCCTCAACTCTCTGATGTTTGAAGGGGCTTTGTAGGCGGGGCGCCTAGTGCACAGTAGGCGGGGGTCGCCTATTTTACAGGTGGGGCGCCTGGTACACCAGGCTGGGCGCCTACTACACTGAAGACCTTGACGGGACACCTCATTAAGTTGCTATGTTTTGACTATTATAGCCCTACGTGGCCTTTTTTATTTTAACCCACTTTAGGGGTACTTTAGGGCTTTCATGATGTCTAAGTGAAGCCTATAAATGCTTCACTTGTGTTCTTTGAACCTTAGCTTGTTTAGATGAATGATGATTGAATATTGTAAAAAGTGGAACTCTTTGGGATTATGAAAACCAACCTATGTTTGGGACTTGTTTACTTCTAGTTGATTCTAGTTGCATAACAACCTCGCCCCGATTATTCTACTTGCGAGTTTTAGTTGACTCGAGGGTAGTTGCTTAGCGTAGGCTCTTTTTGACACCGATACGAGGGTATCACGGAACAAGTTCTCTGTGGTTACTTTGTAGAGAGTTCGAGACGCGTCTCGTTCCCCTTTATCTTTACTTTTATCGTCCTTTTGATTTTGATCCTTATCATGTTAGCACGGCCATCATGAACCACGTGTCTATCAAATTGCCATGGCCTTCCAAAGAGAAGGTTGCATGCTTGCACAGGCACCACATCAAACATGTGTCATCCGCATAGTTCCCTATCTTGAACTTGATCATGACTTGCTTGACCACCTTCAATTCACCACACTCACTAAGCCATTGCAAACGGTAAGGATTTGGGTGTTTCAAGGTTGGTATCTTCAATTGGGAAACTACTGTTTGGCTAATGACATTGGCACAACTTCCTGAGTCAATAATCATGGAACAAACAAGATCCATGACTTGGCATTTTGCATGGAAGAGATTCACTCTTTGCAAAGTCTCACTATCCTCCACAAACAAGGCACCTAAAATCCTCCTCACAACAAGGAAGGCATGGGCATCATCATCATCCTCCATTGCATCCTCCCCCATATCATCCTCCACATCACACTCTACTCCCTCATCCTCGGGTTCACTATCTTGCTCATACACCAAGTCACCCACAAGAACCATAGTTTTCCGGGTAGGGCAATCTTTGGCAATATGTCCATAACCCTTATATTTATAGCATTGAGTAGAAGTAGAAGTAGGATTACTCAAATGAGTTTTAGAGTTAGCTCCTACATGTTGTGTAGACTTCTCATAAGGTTTCTTCACATCCTTGCTAGCACTTGCACCACTTGCATTTGGGAATCTTGCACTTGTAGTAGGAGTCTTCCACTCCTTTGGCTTGCTCATGGGAGTAGTAGTACTACTCTTGTAACGAAGGGATTTCTCCTCTTTGAGCCATTTCTCGGCTTCAACCGCATCTTCACATAGCTTGTAGTGATTTTCGTACTTGTGAAACTTCAATTGTGAAGCTATGTCTCGGCTCAAGCCCCCTTTAAATCAAATCATGGCCGTCTCATTCTCTTCCTCATCCAAGTCTAGAGCCATCCGGACTTGTTCAAATTCATTGAAGTACTCCCCAACCGTCTTGTAACCTTGCTTCGACTCATAGAGACGCTTGTATTGGTCCACACGGCATTGGTTAGTCAAGTACTACTCATCCATCACACGGATCAACTCTTCCCAAGTAAGATTGATAGCCATTCCCGTCCTCCTTCTATTCCTCTTAATTGACTCCCACCAAGTAGAAGCAAAGGACTCAAAGGAAGATATTGCATACTTGGACTTCTTCACCTTGGGCATATCATTGGTGTCAAATATCCGCTCCATGGACAACTTCCATTCAAGGTACTCCACCAGGTCACTACTTCCTTTGAAAGAGGGAATAGTGAGCTTCACACTATTAAGATTGTTGTTGTCACGACCCCCTTGGTAAGGCTCCGGTTGGCCTCCCAAGTAATCTCCATATCCACCAAGATCCCTCCTAGCATTCCCTCCAAATACCCCATGGGTGGCCCTCGACCTCGGCCTCTACCCCTATCCACATTCTGACCCCTAAATTGATAATGAGCATCATATCCACCATCACCATAATCATCCTCCTCCCCTTCTTGAGCTTGTGCAACTTGCTCAAGAGGTTGAACATTTCGAATAGGTCCGGGAAGTGGAACATTCCTTTGGGGATTGCCCATAAGGTTAGGAATGGTCACTCGTTGGGTATTGCCCAACAATTGTTCAATTCGATCACGATCCTCCTTTACCCGTTGTTGATTAAGCAACTAAACAACTTGTTCCCGGGTAAAGGTCGAACTACCTGTGCCCTTAATGGCTTCAACTTGGGCACTCGGGCCCTTTTCTCAACTTGGACACTAGGGGTCCCCTTCTCCGATTGGACATTGAAAGTCGCTTGCTCAACTTGGGTACTTGATGTCACCCTCTCAAAATACTCAATCCTCAAGTTCATACTATCCAATTTGGCAAGGATAGTAGCAAGGGCATTCTTAGAGAAATCATCTCCTTCGTTGGCCATCGTACCTACAAAATGAGCAAACGTTAGTAAAATAACCTCACTCACACCCTCACAAGTGTTTCACTCGGTTCACTCATTTAATGGTGGTGGATATTGCACTCGAGCTTGAGTCCAAAGCTTCACTATGTTGAGCAACAAACCTCAACTTAATCACTCAACTCAAAAGCCAAATGCACTCCGGGGTGAATGGAGTTGATGTGACTCTATTGGAACGATAAGCTATTTAAGTGCGGACTTGAGCCAAAAGATACTACGAATCTTCTTCGAATTCTACTCTCCTATCCAGGCTTGAGTTTCCTAATAGCTTCGAAGGGCTGGCACTATTAAAGTAGGAAAGATTACTCAAAGAAGTACTAGCTAGATGCAATTTAATCAAAGAAACAAGAGATCCTGCAAAAATCTTCCCAAAACCAACAGTTTCATAACTAGGCGCCCTGCCTCAGCAGAGTAGGTGGCCGCCCAGAGATAGGCAGCAGTGAGGAGGCGCTCCGCCTCTTTGGAGAGGCACTCCTCCGCACAAAATCCAAAGAACTCTCAGACTTTAGGCATTCCGCCTCAGTGTATAGGCGGAGCCCTTCTGCAATTTTTAGCACAGTTTCACTTTGTGTTTTCTTGGTTTTGCACCCAAAAAATCCAACAATTCTCACGTTGTTTTAGCAATCCGAAGGTACGCAAATGTGTTTTCAACCTTCAAGATCAAACCCCAATAAATTTTATCAAACCCCAATAAAAAACAAGCAATCCACCATGTTCATCATATTGATAGTTAGGGTTTCAAAATTTTCAAATCTCAAAGGGTTTCAAATTTTCAAATCTTTGATTACAACTTCAAATCAAAGTTTCTAGGTACCAAAATAACGAATTTCCAATAAGGAACAAACCCCAATATCAATCATATCAAGAATCAATCCAACGAACAAGATACGCCAAATTTTGGTGTTTTCAACTTTTTCTATTTTTTTGTGTTTTTCTTCTTTTCAATAATAACAACAAGAAAACTAAAGTAGAAACCGACCTAGGCACGAAGAATCAAGGGTCGGGGGTTTGTAGGAACAAAACTCGAGCCTTGCTCTGATACCAAGATGATAAGGATCAAAATCAAAAGACAAAAAGAACGATAAAAGAGAACGAGACGCGTCTCGAACTCCCTACAAGGTAACCACGAAGAACTTGTTCCGTGATGCCCGCGTATCGGTGTCAAGAAGAGCCTATGCTATGCAACCACCCTCGAGTCGCACCCGGGACTCGCAAGTAGAATGATCGGGTGTCGGTTCGATAATCAACTAGGATCCGCTAGTGAATTCAAGCCAACCAAAGAGTTTACTTCATAAACAAAAGTTCAACTCTATTCATCATTCAACAATAATCAAAGTAAGCTAAGGTTCAATGAATACAAGTGAAGTATTTATAGGCTTCACTTAGACATAATGAAAGGCCTAAAGTACCCCCAAAGTGGGTTAAAACAAATAAGGCCACGCATGGCTATAGTTGGAAGTTCACGCAAACTTTACAAAAATCCCGCATTGCTGTCACAGGGGGTAGGCAATCCGCCTCCCCCCACTAGTCGCCCGCCTCTTGAGAATACTAAGAGCTTGCAGCCACTAGGTGGTCCGCCTCAATATGTAGGCGGTCCGCCTCACCAAAATCCAGAGAGTTAACATTTTTCAGGCGGTCCACCCCTTTGGGTAGGCGGTCCGCCTCTTCCTGAAGCCTCTTGTGGTGTCTCATTTTGTATCTCTTGAGCCTCTCCAAGTGTCCTAGATGGTCCTCCTTCCATGGTACTCCAATTCATGATCTTCAAGCCGCTCTCGGAGCCTTCTTCCATGTCCTTCTAAGTCAAGTGGAGAAGAGTGTCTTGAATCAACTTGGCTTGACTTCTAGTGAAAGACCTTGAGGTAGTATGCCCCGCATCATTGACGATACCTAGGGGTCGCATACTTGGTATTCATGAGATCCTTCAATTCATTGCAATTTTTGGTCTGATTTCCACTTTTTTTGCACAAATCCAAGGTACCCAAAGTTGTATAATGATAATATCTTCAAATCCCAATGATTTCACATCAAAACAACCAACAATCAAAGCACAATCATGATTCAAAGTTTCAAGTTGGTGTTTCAACAAGGGTTTCAAAGTGGATTTCGATTCTTCAAATTCGATGTTATACAACTCCAAATCACACAAAATTTGTTTCTATTTGTTTGTTTTTCAATGAAGAATAAACCCCGATAATCAAATCAACAATCAACACTCATCCAACCCATGAATCGACCAAAAGCCATCAAGAACAAGGGTTTTGGAAGGGTTTAACAATGAGTTTTCAAAATTTTCAAATCTCGTGATTCCAATCCAAACCACGTGTTTTTGGTATCAAAACGATGGGTTTTCAACAAGGATCAATAAACTATAACACCCATAACAAGAATCAATCACACAAAAAAGTTATGACTAATTTTTTTTGAATTTTTTACCTTTTCAATATTTTTGTATTTTTCTTCTTTCAATAACTTCAACAACAAGAAACTAAAAAGATAAGATACTCGGCACGAAGAACCAAGGGTCGGGGGTTTGTAGACACAAAATCCGAGCCTTGCTCTGATACCAAATCATGCAGGGAAAAATGCAGAAAGAAAACAAGATAAAGAACGAGACATAACTCGATCGAAAATCCCAAGTAGCAACGCAGAACTTGTTCCGTTACACCCCCAGAGTGATTCAAGATTAATAACGAAGAACGGAAATAAAGGATAAAAGCAAGACACTTAATGATCTACCAAGAATTGCAAGTAGGAACTAGTCTTCTTACCTTCTTGATGAAGCAAAGGAGGACCTATACTAAGCAACAACCCTCAAGACAACTAGGAATTGAAAGTTGAATGATCAAGAAGAAGGAAGTTGTTCAATTCGATTCCACACAAATGAACAAGAATTCCCACATGAACTAGGGTTTAGCAAAAGCTGCATTTTATTTAATAATGAAGTGATGTGCTGAAAATAACCCTAAGGAGGGCTTAAATATGTTCAGCCCTAAAGCCTAAAATAGTTAGGAAAAGAATAACTAAGGAAAGGCCAATAATTTGGCTAAATGTCAAGCGACCATGCAGGGCCAAATAAGTGCCATCAAACTAACTATGATCGTGTATACAAAGTATCACATAGGAACTCGGTAAGAAGCTGCTCGAGTATCCTAAATTGCTGCCCGTTGGTGAAGTTCTGCTCGAGTAGCTCTGCCCGTGATGTAGCTCGCCGAGCTCTCCAAACATCCCCCCTTCTCCAATGCTAATCAATGCCTCTCTTGTCACCTCCAACACGCTCCTTCGCTTGACTTTTCGTAAATGGTCTTGAAGGCACGAACATAGCTTGATCAGGCTGGCCTGCATCATTCTCCCCTTCTTGAGAAGATTTCATCCTCAAAAGCCATCATCGTCTCTCAACGCGGCACTACCGTTATTTTGTTGACTGACCAGCAATCAACGCACATCCTCAGAGTGCCGTCTTTCTTAGGAACAAGGATCACGGGCACGACACAAGGACTTAGACTCTCATGGACCAGCCCCTTAGTTAGTAACTCATCCACTTGACGCCGCAGCTCCTTGGTATCGTCTGGGTTGTTCCTATAGGCTGGTTTATTAGGTATTTATGAGCCCGGTATGAAATCTATTTGATGCTCAATTCCCCTCAAAGGAGGCAGCCCACTCGGCATCTCCTTGGGAAACATATCCTCAAATTCCTCCAAAACATCATTAACAACACTAGGCAAAGGGTGAACATTAGTAGTAACATCATCATTAGAGCTCAAATAAAAACCCTTATGTACAAGGCAAATTAAAAATTTAGAATCATCATTACCTCGCAAATACTCACCTGGCTGCAACATTGCACAAAGATTACTGGCAGGGATGGTGTAGCAGTGTCAGTTTCGGCCTCTAGCTTAGCCTCCGTAAGAGACTTTCCTTTAGCAGCCTCTTTCAGCTCTCGCATGCGCCTATAATCATCACTAACCTGTTTGGCTGTCAAGGGCTTGATTTATAACTCTTTCCCTCCAACTTGATCGTGTAAGTGTTAGCCTTACCATCGTGAGTGACACCCCTATCAAATTGCCAAGGTCTGCCCAACACAAATGGCAAGCCTGCATCGGCACTACATCACACATGAACTCATCTTGATAAGCTCCCACCCTAAACTTAATAAGCGCTTGCTTCACCACCTTCAACTCACCACACCCACTCAACCACTGCAGCTCATAGGGATGGGGATGCTTAATTGTGGGCAGCTTAAGTTAAGTCACCAACGTCTGACTCACTACATTAGTGCAACTACCCGAATCAATTATCATAGAGCTCACCTTTCCCCTAACCCTACATCTAGCATGAAACAAGTTCCCACGCTGCACATCTCCCTCTTCTTCTACACTCATTGCGCTTAAATTCCTACGCACCACTAAAAACATGTTCACACTCTCATCTTCCACTACATCTTCCTCACACTCAACCAAATCAGCCCCCTCATCTCCCTCAATCTCCTCATCACTCTCCGCCTCATGGACAGTACCATCATCAAGAATAAGCATGGTTTTTTGTGTAGGACAATCCTTTGCAAAATGCCCATAGCCTTGACATTTATGACATTTAAAAGAGGAAGCACTAGGAGTATTAAGCTGAGTTTTAGAAATACCTCCCGACCCCTTAGGATCACCTTTTGGCATTATTTTATCCGCTGATTTCTGCACATCACGGCCCACACTTGCTCCCCTGGTACTCGGTGTCCTCCATTCCTTGTTTTGGCTCATAGGAGCAGAAGTAGAACTACCTCTATAGCAGCCTGCCTTCTCTTCTTTTATCATTTTCTCGGCTTCAATGGCAGCTAGTAATGCATCATAAAGAGACAAGAAAGTGTGTAGCCTCAACTGTTTAGATATGTCACGATTCAGCCCATTCTTGAATCGTAGGATAGCCTCGTCCTCTTCTTCTTCTTCCATGTCAAGTGATAGCCGAATCTTCTCAAATTCATCATGATATTCTTCCACAGATTTCAGCCCTTGCTTCAAGTCATATAACCTCCTAAGTTGCTCTTGTTTGTGTTTTGGGTTGACATACATCCGGGTCATTACTTGTTTCAATTCTCTCCAGGTTAGGCACACGAGCAGATTGTGTCGTGTTCGAGATCGTTTTTCAACCTCCCACCAAGTAGAAGCATAGGATTCAAAGGTTGCAATGGCATAGGTAGCTTTCTTCTCCTCAGCCATGTCATTAATCTCAAAAATCCTCTCAACTTGACGCCTCCACTCTAAAAACTAGTCAGGTAACCTTGACATTATTTTGACCACTATCACGAGCTCCACGGGCTGGTTCATTATGCTCCACCTCATAATACCCAGCATATTCATCAAATTCAGGCTCCAAATTTCGTCCCCCATAGCCCCCAAAGCCTCCTCGAGGATCACGGCCAAATCCACGGCATCTCACATTACCACGACACCCATATGCTTGTCTCACCCTTGGTCCTCGCTGCCTAAAATCATCTTGGCCATACTCATCAAGCACGGGTTGATCATCCTCATGGGCTGCCCGTATTTCCCCCGCGGGTACTATGTTTCTCCGACAGGCATCAATGGTGGTATATTACCCTGGGGAATGCCCAAGGCTCTCGCATTGCGAGCATCTCTTTCTCTCAACTCTTGTTGACGAGCTATCTCAGCAAATTATTCAGGCTTTATAGTCCAACCATCATAAGTTCCTTCCCCGGCATTTTTCTGAGCACTGGCTGATTTTTCTATGGTTTCAACCTGATAAGGATCAAAATAAACACGATAAAAAGATAGGAGAGCGAGACACTTCTCGAACTCCCTACAAGGTAACCACGGAGAACTCGTTCCGTGATACCCTCGTATCGGCGTCTAGAAGGACCTACAACTATGAAACTACCCTCGAGACGACAAAGGACTCGCAAGTAGAATGATCGGGGGGGTTTGGGGATCAACTAGAATCCACTAGTAGACTCAAACAATCTCAAAAGGTTTTCATTCAAAGAGACTCTTCTCTTGAACATTGTTCATTCAATCATTCATCAAAGCTTACTAATGGAAATGAAAGACTAACGGCCCTTTTATAGGTGCCTTACACATGTAATAAAATGTCTAAAAGACCCCTAAATTGGGCTTAAATAATATAGGCCACGTAGGGCTATAATAGTCAAAACATAACAACTAAGTGATGTGTCCCGTTTTGGAGTGGTAGGGGTAGGCGGTCCGCCTCAACCCCTTAGGCGCCCGCCTCTTAGACATCTCAGTGTGCTGATCAAGTGTTCGATCCACCGAGGAGACCGATGACAAGAAGCCAAGCCAAGCTACTGCACGATGTGCACGTTCACTTAGCCTGGCCGAAGGAAAACAATTGCTCCAAAGCTGAGTGGCCGAGCTCAAGAATCGAAGGCATTATCTTCAGATTTGAGCTCGAAGGCAAAGTGACCGAGGACAATGAGCTCGAGGAGAATTGAGCGTCTGAAGAGAACGAATGTGTTCGAGCAGACAATCGAGAACCGAAGCCAAGGCTTACCAAAGTCAAGTCTGCCGAACATATTTTAACTCAGCCCTGCGTGGCTTATTTCTATTGGTCGCCTGTGACCCTTTTACTAGTTTACCCTTAGTATTCCTATATAAACCTTGTTTCCTTTCATTGCAAGTACCTAGTTTTTGAACATTGATGAATTAATGAAAGTGCCGAGCACCTTTCTTTTGTCTCCGTCGTGAGCAAAACCCTGTGAGGGATTTTATGGATTTGTGGCTTTCGGTTAATCCGATTGAACATTCCTCTTTGATCATTCAGTTTGTAAGAGGCAATGCTCTCTTGAGGATTGTTGCATAGTTTAGGTGATTCTTGTGTCCCTTTTGATCGAGCTTTGAGACAGGTTCCTCACTGTTCTTTTGAAAGAAGCAAGTTTTGTCTTGCTTCTATCTTTTATCTTTCTTGTTTGTTTTCCGCGTTTGTGCTTAGCAACTCCTTCGAGTTTGCATTGCACCATCTTGGTATCAGAGCACGGTTTGGGCTTGTTTCTACAACCCCAAATCCTGTTCAAGTATCTTTATTTTCGTGCGTTGTGTCTTTGTTTTCCGTTTCGTGTTCTTGATTTGGTTTTGTTACTGTTGGTGTTGTTATTTTACAAAAAAAAAAAAAAAAGTGTTAAGAGAAAATTCAAAAATTGTGTTTGATTGTTGGTTGTTTGGGAAAAACAACTATTGAATCTTGTTCACCATTGGTTCCTGATTCCAACAAGTACCCGACGTACTGATTTCGTGACTAGGGTTTCTTGGTGAAATTTTGGACTGTTTTTAAGCTTTAATGGTGGCTGAACCCCATCGTGTTTGGTTGAAACCGATGAAGATTGGTGGTTCTTGAGTGATTTGGGTTTGTTTGTTGCTTGAAAATCGAAGTTCTAAGTTTGAAAAACGTTGTCCGTACGCCGGAAAGTTGTTACGAATCTGTAACAGTGTACGACACGGCGAGCTGGTTCTTAGCTCAGAGGACTTTGACTTCCTCCGATGTCGTTTAAGACCGGAGTCGAAAGAGCAACCCAGATCTGTTGAAATTCGTGGTCAGTGAACCGAAGTAGATTTGTCCGTACGCCGGAGCAAAGGTCACTGTTCCATTGAAGTAGAAGGGGTAAAGTGTAAACATCAAAACCCCAGGTGAAAATTTGTCGGCTGAGAAAAAGGACAGTGGATAAGGTAAAACCCTATCCGTACCAAGGAGGGACCACTCTTGTACGGACAAGAGTTGGTGTGATCGAGGAAGATTCCAAAAGGGAATCAAAGGGTAGATTCTCCTAGGTTCTCACTTTCTTTCGAGTCAAAATTCTAGTTGGTGGATCTTTTGAGTAATTGTCCTACTCGAGGTCGTACTAACTCTTTTGAGCTGATAGGAATTCGTGCGAAGGGGTGACCGAAGTCCAAACTTTCGTAGAAATTCTTTTGACTCCCCGAGCTCAGTTAAAAGCGTCCGTTCCATCGAGTCGAACATCACTTCACTCTTCCCGAAAAGGCAGTGACTATTGTCGAACTTGAAGGATCTTAGAGGACAGATCAATCAGACGAGCCACTGTTAACAAGTCCTTGAGTGATCAAAAACCGAACCCATAAATTGAGTGGACCCGAGTGCCACCCATCAAAGGTGAGGGAGTGTGTGAGGTGATTTCTAACCCTAACATTTGTTTGATCTTTGACTTGTGCAGGTACCATGGCTGGAAATAATGGCAAAAGCATTGAGAAGCCCGAAGTGTCGTTAGCCGATCTCATGGCTGCGATACAAGGCGTTAGTGCCGAAATAAGAGGAGTAACTGCTCGAGTAACTCTCCTCGAGCAGGGAAGCACGTCCGTGGCCATGAATGGGTCCGGCGTTGGAACGAGCCAATCCACTCCGATGAAACCTGAGCTGTATGCTGAGCTTGTACGACAACATCAGTTGACAAGTGAAGCAATTCGAAGAGAACTTAACTTGGGCAATCCCCAAGCTGCTTATCAAAACTTGGGCAATCCCCAAGCTGCTTATCAAAACTTGGGCATTCCCCGAGGAGAAAGAATACCACCTCCAAAGGCCCAAAGAGATCTTGGTGCCGTTGCCGAGGAGGTTGATGAAGAGGAATTTCCCGAGGACGAATATGAGCGTGAGCTGCCATTCGCTCAACGAAGGAAAGCTCACCGAGGTCGTGGAAATTTCCGAGGTCGAGGCCGAGGCGCAAATGTTGGAAGAAATATTGAGCGTGAGGCTAATGATCGAGAAGATGAGTTTCCCGAACAGGCTAGAGGTGTTCGAGACTCAAACTTGAACAGTGTCAAGATTACTATTCCACCCTTTAAAGGAACTAGTGATCCCGATGAGTATCTTGAATGGAAGCTTAAAATGGAGCGCATCTTTGAAACCAATGAGATGACCGATGAGAGGAAAGCTGCCCATGCCATTGCTTCGTTCGAAGCTTATGCATCAACATGGTGGGAATCTGACAAGAGGCATAGAAGAAGAAATGACTATCCAGTAGTTGATACGTGGCCACAGTTGATGAGAGCTATGGATGCTAAGTATTTGAGTGCCAAGTACAGGCAGACTCAAATGCAAAAGCTCTATGAGTTAAAGCAAGGGTCCAAGTCTGTCCAAGAGTACCACGATGAGTTCGAAAAGGTTCGATTGAATCTTGATCTGGTCGAAGACGAAGAACAAGCCATTATCAGATTCAAAAATGGTTTGGCTAGGGAGGTGTCGTCTCAATTGAGGCTCCACGTGTATCACACGTTGGAAGATCTGTTCGATGCTGCCACCGAAGCTGAAAAATTGGTGAAGGACGACAAGGCAAACCGGTATCGAGGAGTCACTACTTCTACTCCTTTGAACCGAGGTAAAGAATGGAAGAGTCCAAACCAAACAAGTGCTAACACTGTTCGAGATTCGAAGAGACCCTTCGAAAGAGGTGTGACCGTTAACCAGTCGAGAGAAGTGGGAGGTAAAGTTCAACTCAACTCTCCTAGTGCTTCAAATATTCAGTGTCACAAATGCAAAGGTTATGGTCACATGGCAAAAGAGTGTCCAACTCGCAAGGTTATGCTTCTGCTCGAAGATGGAACCGTCCATGAGCAAGCGAGTGACACCGAGGAGGAATTTATCGAGGAGACTGACCGAGCTGAAGGTTATGATGATCATGAGGCTGCCGAAGCTGATCATCCGGAAATGTTTCTTGTGGTTCGAAGGAATTTGAGCTGCATGACTCTTGAAGAAGAGGACAACCAAAGAGAAAACCTCTTTCATGCCCGATGTCGAGTGAGGGGAAAGTTGTGTTCGATGATCATTGATTCTGGTAGTTGGGCCAATGTAGTGAGCCAAACTTTGGTTTCACAAATGGGATTACCTACGATGAAGCATCCCCACCCTTACAAATTACAATGGCTGAACGAGTGTGGAGAATTGAGAGTTGTCAAACAAGTGTGGATCAAGTTCAAAATCAGAGAGTATCAAGATAAAATGATATTCGATGTGGTTCCGATGCAAGCTTGTCATTTGCTATTAGGTCGACCGTGGCAGTATCACCGAACAGCTGTTCACAATGGCAGATCCAAAACTTACACTGTGAAGCTCGATGGGAAGAGTTTCATACTCAAACCCTTGTCTCCAAAACAAGTCACCGAGGACTATAAACGGACGAAAGAATTGAAAGAAGCGGCCAAAGCTAAGCTTCCGATGGGAGCAAAATTGGGGCCCGAAGAGACTAACTCACCGCCCGAAGTGAAAGGAATTTGTGCAACCATGCAACCCGGTGAGATCTTACGAGGCAACGACCACGGTCAGATGATGATTTGCCTTGTGCACAAGGGTATCTTTCTAAACTTTAATGATGATTTTTCTAATGATAACCCTTTGCCTTTGTTTGTTCGTAAAGTTTTGCAGGACATCGAGGACATGTTTCCCGAGGAAATGCCAGGTGGATTACCTCCGTTAAGGGGAATCGAGCACCAAATTGACTTCGTGCCAGGGTCTCAAATCCCTAACAAACCTGCATACCGGTGTAGTCCCGAAGACACCAAAGAGCTCCAACGGCAGGTTGATGAATTGCTGAACAAGGGCCTCGTTCGTGAGAGCTTGAGTCCTTGCGCCGTTCCAGTTATCCTTGTCCCGAAGAAGGATGGAACATGGCGAATGTGTGTTGACTGTCGAGCAGTCAAAAAAATCACGGTAAAGTATCGTCATCCTATCCCTCGATTAGATGACATGCTTGATGAATTGAGTGGTTCTTCATGCTTTACAAAGATTGACCTCAGGTCCGGTTACCACCAGATCCGAATGAAGCCCGGAGACGAGTGGAAAATTGCATTCAAGACCAAATTTGGTCTATATGAATGGTTGGTAATGCCTTTTGGCTTATCCAATGCACCGAGCACATTCATGCGATTGATGAACCATGTGCTCAAACCGTTCATAAACAAGTTCGTTGTCGTTTATTTCGATGACATACTTGTTTATAGTAGAACCATGGATGAACATGTCGAACACCTAAGGCAAGTGCTCGAAAAGCTTCGAGAAGAGAAGTTGTATGCCAACTTCAAGAAATGCGCCTTCGGTGTCGATCGTGTGGTCTTTCTTGGATTCGTTGTCAGTGCTAATAGTGTCGAAGTCGACGAATCAAAATTCGAAGCCATCAAAGATTGGCCAACTCCGACCTCGGTATCACAAGTTCGTAGTTTCCATGGCTTAGCTAGCTTTTACCGAAGGTTTGTTCGTGACTTTAGCACCGTGGCAGCTCCTTTAACCGAGCTGGTGAAGAAAGACCATCCATTTGTGTGGGAAGAGTCCCAAGAAAGGGCTTTCCAAGAGTTGAAACGGAGGCTTTGTTCTGCCCCGTTGTTGCAACTCCCTGACTTCGGCAAAGCATTCGAAGTCGAGTGTGATGTGTCTGGAGTTGGGATCGGAGGAGTGCTAATGCAAGAATCGAAGCCAATCGCTTACTTTAGCGAAAAGCTTAAGGGTGCAACTTTGAATTACTCAACGTATGACAAAGAGTTGTATGCCCTCGTTCGAGCACTCGCCCATTGGCAGCATTATTTGTGGCCTCGAGAATTTGTGATCAAAAGCGATCATGAGTCCTTGAAGCATCTCCGAGGACATGAGAAATTAAACCGAAGACATGCCAAGTGGGTTGAATTTATTTAGAGCTTTCCCTATGTAATTCATTACAAAAAGGGTAAAGATAATGTTGTGGCCAATGCGCTATCAAGGAAATTTGCCTTAGCGACCACTCTCGCCTCTAGGCTCATGGGATTCGAAAGCATCAAGTCGATGTACGAGGACGATCCCACGCTGAAATGCGTTCGTGACGCAATCTTGAGTGGCCGAAAGGTTGAAAAATATCAATGGCATGATGGCTACCTCTTCAAGAATGGGAGGGTTTGTGTGCCAGTGTCATCGTGGAGAGAACTCTTGGTTCGAGAAGCTCACTCCGGTGGACTGATGGGACACTTCGGTGTCGATAAAACTCTTGGTATCTTGACCGAGCAGTTCCATTGGCCTAAAATGTGATGAGATGTGGAAAAGCTTTGCAACGCTTGTCTCGTTTGCAAGAAAGCAAAATCGAAGTCCAACCCTCATGGTTTGTACACCCCGTTGCCTGTGCCTGATCGATGTTGGGTTGATATATCCATGGACTTTGTCTTGGGGTTACCGAGGTCGGGGGGGAGGACATGATAGCATCTTCGTTGTGGTTGACCATTTTTCTAAAATGGCTCACTTTATTCCTTGCAAAAAGTGTGATGATGCACGACATGTAGCTACATTGTTTGTTTCTAATGTGTTAAAATTGCATGGTGTACCTCGTACTATTGTGAGTGATCGAGATTCAAAGTTCTTGAGTCATTTTTGGAAGTGTTTGTGGGGTGCCCTCGGCACCAAGCTACTATTCTCGACGTCTCACCATCCTCAGACTGATGGACAGACCGAGGTAGTTAACCGAACCTTGGGATCTTTGCTTCGAGCAATGACCAAAGGGAAGGCTGGAAACTGGGCTGATCGTTTGCCCATGATGGAGTTTGCATACAATCGAACGGTGCATCGAATGATTAACATGACCCCGTTCGAGTGTGTGTATGGATTTAACCCTTTAATTCCACTTGATTTAACCCCATTGCCTCGAGATTCTGTTCTTGATTTTGAAGGTACTCGACGAGCAGCTGCTTTGATCGAATTGCATGCAAAGGTGAAGAAGAACCTCGAGGAGGCCTATGCAAAGGTTGCCTTAAAGAAAAATAAGGGGCGTAAAAAGCTGGAATTAAAGAAGGGAGATTGGGTTTGGGTTCACTTCCGAAAGGAACGCTTCCCGAACCAAAGAAAAGGAAAGTTGGCTCCTCGAGGGGATGGTCCATTTCAAGTGTTGACCAAGATCAACAACAATGCTTATGTGATCGACCTCCCTGTTCAGTATAACGTGTCCAACACCTTTAATGTTGCTGACATAGTTCCTTGTGTTGTAGGTCCAACTTCGGAGGACGAGGAGGGCTTGATTTCGAGGACGAAATCTTCTCAAGAAGGGGAGGATGATGCAGCCCGAACACGTGCTGATCAAGTGTTCGATCCACCGAGGAAACCGATGACAAGAAGTCAAGCCAAGCTACTGCACGATGTGCACGTTCACTTAGCCTGGCCGCAGGAAAACAATTGCTCCAAAGCTGAGTGGCCGAGCTCAAGAATCGAAGGCATTATCTTCAGATTTGAGCCCGAAGGCAAAGTGACCGAGGACAATGAGGTCGAGGAGAATTGAGCGTCTAAAGAGAACGAATGTGTTCGAGCAGACAATCGAGAACCGAAGCCAAGGCTTACCAAAGTCAAGTCTGCCGAACATATTTTAACTCAGCCCTGCGTGGCTTATTTCTATTGGTCGCCTGTGACCCTTTTACTAGTTTACCCTTAGTATTCCTATATAAACCTTGTTTCCTTTCATTGCAAGTACCTAGTTTTTGAACATTGATGAATTAATGAAAGTGCCGAGCACCTTTCTTTTGTCTCCGTCGTGAGCAAAACCCTGTGAGGGATTTTATGGATTTGTGGCTTTCGGTTAATCCGATTGAACATTCCTCTTTGATCATTCAGTTTGCAAGAGGCAATGTTCTCTTGAGGATTGTTGCATAGTTTAGGTGATTCTTGTGTCCCTTTTGATCGAGCTTTGAGACAGGTTCCTCACTGTTCTTTCGAAAGAAGCAAGTTTTGTCTTGCTTCTATCTTTTATCTTTCTTGTTTGTCTTCCGCGTTTGTGCTTAGCAACTCCTTCGGGTTTGCATTGCACCACCGCCTGATCAGAATCCAGAGAGCAGTCAATCATTAGGCGGTCTGCCTCATTCAGTAGGCGGTCCGCCTCTTCCTGAAGCTTCTTGGAACGGCTCGAAATGTGTCCCGGATGCTCCTCCTTCCATGGCGTTCCAATGCATGACCTTGAAGTGCTCTTCCTTGGCTTTGGATGGTGCTTTTGGATGGTTGCTCAATTTGCGCTACAACATCCTCCCCTTCTTGAGAAGATTTCATCCTCGAAATCAAGGCGTGGACTCTCATGGCATCATCAACTTCTCGGGGTGGCCAATACTCTTCTTCTTTATCCTTCTTGAACGTCGCTTTGACATAGGCTTCTTCCAAGATCTTCCTTGCCTTAGCATGGAGCTTAGAACCTACAAGCAATGACAAGCAAACAGAAGCAAACTTCCTACTTTAAAAGAAGGTTAGTGCAAGAAGTGTGAAAAACACACTCTTGTGATATAACCAAGCATCAACAATAAGCACAAATATCAAGTCTCCAATGGGAACAATAAGTGCTTGGTTAAAGATCAACATGCACTCAACACAATAATGAGCAAATAGGTCATGGGGACATAGGAAATGCAAGATCAAGCTATAAAAATCCCCTTGACCCTTAAGCTCAAGATCAACACACCAATCTATCCTCGAGGTGTGATCAATATGTTGAGTGGAGTGAATCAAATAGCTCAACCTACGGGTAGGATCAAGCACTCCACTCCCCTTTTTTAGAGTATACTTACTCACACCAAGGGATTCTATTTCCCCTCCAATTCATCACCTAAGCAACCCTTCCCACTAGTCAAACCATCAAGAAAGGTATTGATAATGGCCTCTTCTTCGTCATAACCCCAACAAGCAATAGTAGGGTCACTCAAAGAGCCATTCACCTCTCCCAAATTCTGAACCAATGGGTTGCCTAAAGAATCAAATCCTTCACACCATGGGGTTTCCATATTACTACCCACCCTAGTCCTATACAAGTCATTACCACTAATGAGGATGCCTTCAAATAATGGATTAGTAAAAGCATGCATCTCACTATCATGATCAAGCATAGACAAGTTATCAAGACTAGGTTCACTTGAGGAGTCATCATAGACAGCCTTGTCCAATTCATGCAATTTGGACTCCTCAATGTTAATTCCATCTTTACCACAACACATTGGTCCACCAAATAGAAGCATATCAATGAGGGAATGGTCAACTAGCTCATCTTCCTCTTTGTCAAAGGTTGGTGGTGTGTCATAGCAAAGGTCACAATCATTGTCAACTATCAAATCTACACTAGGGAGGGGTTCAATGAACAATGAGCTCACATCATGATGTGGCATAGCATCCCTCCCAACTAGTGTTTCACAAGCACACACAAGTTGACAATTAGACTCTTCACTAGTGGTATACTCACTAGATGCATCAAAAACACCAACTATTGTTGAGTCATCACAAGACAAATAGCTAGTAGGCTTATGAAAAGGTGAAGTAACACTTACATTTGTAGTACTTCCTTGATTACTCACAAAGCTTGAAGTGTCATTTGCAACTCCTCCTTCATGAAGCTCACATTGAGAATTGTCCTCCTCTTATCTTCCCTTCCAAGCACATGGTTGAGGCTCCATCGGCTTGTCTTCAAATATACCTACACAAGAACTAACACAAGAAAAACTAGAAGATGAAGAAAGGTTAGAATAATGGGTGCTCTCACTCTCAATTTTTCCTTTCTCACCTCTCATCTCTCTCAATTTTACCTCATGGTCAAGTGTAGTTTGTGGTGACAATCCACTCACATCACTCCTCAAATCCTCTCCTTTTTCCTCTCTTGGATTGTCACTGGTCACTCCCTCGATTGTCTCTATCTTTTCTCTCTCATTTGAAGTGGAGTGACTCTCACTTTCATCATGAAATGGCAAGATAATGAGATTGTTTGCCTCGGGCTCAAGTACAATGGGTGACTTTGCTTTAGCCGCTTCCCTCAACTCCTTCATTCATTTGTAGTCTTCCCTTACTTGTCTTGCAGACAAAGGTCTAAGCACATACTTCCTCCTATCTTGCTTTACCGTGTACGAGTTGGTCCTACCATCATGAACCACATCTTTCATGTTTCCATGGTCTCCCCAACAATAGATGAAAAGCTTGCATCGGGACCACATCACACATGATATTATCCCTATAGTTCCCAATGCTAAATTCAATCATCACTTGTTTCACCATCCTTAGTTAGCCATTGTAAACGATATGGTTTTGGATGCTTTAGAGTGGGTAACTTCAATTGGGAAATCAAGGTTTGGCTCACTATGTTGGTACAACTCCCCGAATCAATAACCATTGAACATACTTGGCCCCTCACACAACACCTAGCATGAAAGAGGTTTTCTCTTTGATCATTTTCCACCTCCTCTTCCATGAAAATGGTACTCAAGCTTCTCCTAACCACCAAGAACAATTGAGGATCCGCATGCTCCTCTATAGCCTCCTCACAATCAACTTCCTCATCCCCCTCTACTTCCTCATTTTCGGGTTCACTGTCTTGCTCATACACCAAGTTACCAACCATAACCATGGTTTGTTTTGTAGGACAAACTTTAGAAATATGTCCATACCTTTTACAGTTATAGCATTGAGTAGAAGTAGAAGTAGGATTATTCAAGCGAGTTTTAGAAGTACCTTCCAAGTGTGGTGTAGTCTTCTAATATGGCTTCTTCACTTCTTTGCTAGCACTTGCACTTGGGAAGTTTCCATTTGGAGTTTTCCACTCCTTTGGCTTGCTTGTGGTAATAGGAGTGTTGCCTTTGGACTTCTCTCCCTTAAGCCAATTCTCGGCATCAATTGCGGCTTCGAACATATCTTGAAGTGAGAGATAATGATGCAACCTCAATTGAAACGGTATACCATAGCTCAAGCCATTCTTGAAACGGATCATGGCTTCTTCTTCACCCTCGGTATCCATATCCAATGCCATCCGGGTCTTCTCAAATTCAAATTCATCCTTCTTCTTGACCTCTTCATGGACTCCCACCAAGTAGAAGCATATGCCTCAAAGGTTGAAATAGCATAGGTACCCTTTCTCTCCTCGGTCATCTCATTGGTGTCAAACACCATCTCCATATGTAGTACCCATTCCATGTATGCCTCCGGATCACAAGTTCCCTTAAAGGATGGAAGATTGCGCTTAACACTATTGAGGTTGTTGTTGTTGTAACGTACTCCGTAGTTAGGCTCCGGTTGGCCTCCATAGTGATCATCATGAGCAACATATTCCCTCCTAGCATTCCCTCTAGCATATCCCATGGGTGGCCGTCAACCTCGGCCTCTACCCCTATCCGCATTTCGACCACAATTCATTTGCCTCCTAGGTTGATAAGGAGCATCATACCAATGGCATCAATGGAAGGTATCAAATCAGTCCTCATTGCTTTCATTTCGGCGAGAAGACTGGTCATGTCAGCCGTTTATCTGCTATTCCAGCCATGTACCTGCAATAAATCAAAGACTAGAGAACGTGTTAAGGTTAGTAAAATACCTCACCCGCTCCCTCACTTTTAATGACACTCGGCTTCACTCAAAATTTAAGATAGGATCTCACAAACTTGCCCAAACGGCTTCCTCGAATTGATCAAGTTCCTCAACGACCCTTCAAATTCACAAATTCACTAGTTCTCTTCGGGGTGAGTGAATTTGTGAGACTCTATAGGCGGACAGCTTTTAAAGTGAGCACGGGAAGCCAAAGAATTAACTACGAACGTTGGAAATTCTGAATTTTAGCACGAATTCCTACAAGCTCAGAAATTAGTAATTACTTAAGTAGGAAAACTACCTAAGAATTACTAATTAGAAGTGATTAACACAAAGAAATAAAGAAATCCTAGATAAAATATGAGTATACACCCTTAAATAGGTGCACAAGACAACCTTTTTATAGTAGGATAAGTTTTTCCTATTTTTCCCTTCCTTTCCAACTCAAACTTGGACAACTTTTACCACTTTTTCCACCTCCTTTGACACGCCTAATTTGCTGATTTTTCCCTTAGAAAAACGTGGGAAACCGTCTCCTAAAGCCTAAGGAGAACTGATTTCCTTATATGGAAAGTAGGTAAACTTCTCCCCTTTGAATTGGGATTTGTTTCCTTCTTGAATTAGGCTTAGGTTTTCCTCTTTCTTTCTCACAAGTGCAGCTGATTTCAAGCCTCCTTAACACCACAAATTTCAGCAAAGAACAAGATCAAAATCGTGTAGAAAGCTTAAGGATTCAAGATCAAAAACAAGTTCTTTCAACCAAACTCAAGAACAACAACTTGTTGTTCAAGATCTAACAATCTTCTATCAAGATACACGTTCCAAAGGGCTTAAGAATGATCAATACACGCTGCCCTAATACTTCTTATAAGGTTCTAATGTTTTCAAGTATTCTCCTTCAAGAAAATCAAGGATCAAGCAAGAAAGGATGAAATCAAGAAACACACCAAGAATCATCAAGAAACTCTTCAAGAATTGTTTCAAACCTCAAGATTAAAAAAAAACCACTTCTTTAGTAAAGTTTTCTTGTACCCTAGGTGTGTATGATCATCCACCACAATAAACACGGCTGAATATGTTTTTTTTTGTTTTTAAAATCAAAACGAAAATAAGTTGGGACCCTAAACTAAGGCACGAAGAACAGGATTGGGGATGTAGAAACAAACCCTTTCCAATCTCTGATACCAACTGATGCAAGATTAACAACGAAGAACGGAAATAAAGGATAAAAGCAAGACACTCAATGATCTACCAAGAATTGCAAGTAGGAACTAGTCTACTTACCTTCTTGATGAAGCCAAGGAGGACCTATACTAAGCAACAACCCTCAAGACAACTAGGAATTGAAAGTGGAATGATCAAGAAGAAGGAAGTTGTTCAATTCGATTCCACACAAAAGAACAAGAATTCCCACATGAACTAGGGTTTAGCAAAAGCTGCATTTTATTTAATAATGAAGTGAAGTGCTGAAAATAACCCTAAGGAGGGCTTAAATATGATCAGCCCTAAAGCCTAAAATAGTTAGGAAAAGAATAACTAAGGAAAGGCCTATAATTTGGCTAAATGTCAAGCGACCATGCAGGGCCAAATAAGTGCCATCAAACTAACTACGATCGACTATACAAAGTATCACATAGGAACTCGATAAGAAGCTGCTCGAGTATTGATACGGGGATAAATACGCGGAAGCTACAATCTATACGAGCGGAAGAAAATAATAAAGATAACAAGAAATTGAGGTTAGGAAGGCAAGAAATGAGAAGAAAGAAACGAATTCAATTCACATACGTTGATTGAATTCAAAGGGAGAAATGAAACTCGAACCATACAATGGATTCACACTAGGTGTCGATCTCCATAGGTTCCAATTTATACAAGATTCACGAAGCTTCAAGCTTCAAGCTTCAAGCTTCGAACTCGAAGGGCTCGGCCTCGTCAACGTTCTCTCTTCTCTCTCAAGTCTAAAAGCAAAGCTAATCAATGAAAATAGCTAAGTGTCCTATTTATAATTTTTTATAAGACATAGTGAAATGATAAAAATGCCCCCAAAGATAATTAGGACATAAAAGGCCACTTAAGGGCAAAATAGGAACTTTACTCCAAAAATCAACCAAGCTTCAGCATTGGGCGCTCCGCCTGGAATCTGGGCGCTCCGCCTGAACCCTTTGAAGACTGGGCACTCCTCCTAGAGCTGGGCGCTCCACCCTGGGCGCTCCGCCTAGAACTTGGGCGCTCTGCTTGAACCAAGAGTAGTCTAGGCGCTCCGCCTAGAACTCAGGCGCTCCACCTGGAACATGAGGAGTCTGGGCGCTCCTCCTAGGAGCTGGGCGCTCCTCCTTCCTTGGTGCTCCGATGCATGATCTTCAAGTTGCTCCCGGAGACCCTGACTTGCGATCCTTGTGCTCTTAAGCTTGGTTCCTTATGGTTGGTATCTTAGCTCGATTTGCCCCGTATCATCCTCCCCTTCTTGAAAGGATTTCGTCTTCGAAATAAAACCATCAAAACCTACATTCAAAACAAGCACAACCAAAGTTTCCTACTTCACAAGCAGGTTAGCTTTAACAAGAACAAGTGCAAAGGGTGTGGGAAAACACACTCTTGTGATAGAGCCAAGCATCAATGCCAATTAAAAAGTGTATGTTCCCAAAGGAAATAATAAATTCTTGGCTCAATAAGATCAAGCACTCATACTCAAAACAAGTAAAGAGATCAACGTCATGCAATATGTAGCAATCAAATTCCCTATAATCCCTAAGCTTATGACCAACATACCAAGCCTTCAAATCAATTTTATCACAAGGTAACAGATCGGCCTTGGCATGCTCAACATATGGAATGGAGTAAGTAAAATAGTTCAATTCACAACTAATATCGAATACTCCACTCCCCTTCTTAGAAATACTCTTACACACATCAAGAGTAACTTCCTCACTTCAAAATTCACCTCTAAGACAACCCTCGTCACTAGACAAACTCCAAAGGAAGGTCTCCAAAATAGGCTCTTCATCATCATTCCACACAAGGAAGGTTAGGACTACTAGAAGACAGGTCAACACGACCAATATCAAGACCACTCTTCTCACTTGGAGTTCCAAACAATGGATCATCCCTAGAGTCTAACTTTACAAACCATGGAGGTTCTATTTCACTACCAACCCTAATCCGATACGATTCACTATCACAAATGAGATTGCCTTCCAACATTGGAAATGTAAAGGCATGCACCTCAAATTCATGGTTACACAAAAGCATAATATCAAGACTAGGTCCTTCACTCTCACTCGAGGAGTCATCGAAAACAAATCGATCCATCTCATACTCTAGAGACTCCTTAAGGTCACCACCATCCTCACTACAACACAAGGGACCACCACTAGCAACTAAGCAATCAAAGGGAAGAATAGGATAATCATGCAATTCATTTTCTCCTTTATCAAATATGGGTGAGGTGTCATAACAAGGTTCACATACAAGGTCAACTACAACATCATCACTAAAGAGAGGTTCAATGAAAACCGAGCCCACATCATGATGTGGCTTTTCAACCCTGTCAACTAGTGGTTCGTTTTCACACACAAGTTGACCCAAAGGCCCTACACTAGTTGCAAACACATTTTATTCATACGTATCATCAACTAGTGTGGAGTTATCGCAAACACTCACACAAGACAAGGAAGTAATATGCCCATGGGAAGAAGAACTAACACTTACACTTGAGTTGCGTCCGGGCTCACTCAATGTACTTGAAGCGTCATGGCTAGCTTCTCCTCCTCGTAGCTCACATTTGGAATCGCCTTCATCTTTTCTTTCCATCTCGGAACATGATTGAGGCTCCATCGGTTTGCGTCCAAGAATCCCTACAGAAGAATTCAAACAAGTAAAAGAAAAAGATAAAGGGTTAAGATTAGAATAAAGGGTGTCCTCACTCTCAATTTTTCTTTTTCCCTCTTTCTTTTCCCTCATTTTCTTTTCAAGGTCGGGTGTAGATTCGGGTGGTGACAACCCACTCACATCACTCAACACAACCTCTCCTTTTTCTACTTGAGAGTTGTCACCGGTCGCTCCCTTACTCCTCTCTATCTTTTGTCTCTCAAATTCGGGTGAGTTGGGACGAGGCCCAAGAATACCCATAGCCGGATTAGGTTAACTTTTTACATCAACTCGGAATCTAGGACTTGGAGACTCATCACTTGATGTCTGCTTCTTCTTTGTTGGTGAACCACTCGGCTTTGGAAGTGGCTTCGGTCCCACCTTGTTGACATTCGTCAACTCTTTTGTAGCACTCGTCCCACCATTTCTTGTGATTGTAGGACTTCTTGTTTGCACTTTTTCAACCATGGAATGAAGTTCTTGCTCCTTGCTTCTTTGCATAGCCAAAGAAAGTGCACTAGTAGGCAATCGGCCTCTTGCCCGATAAGGCAGAAATTCATAAACCCTTTGCCCTATGCCCACAAGGTACGCATCCTTCAAAACATCATATTGCACACTCTTGTTTCGCAACCATAGGTCACCTAGCCATATATCAATATCCCACATGGGATACACGTGACACCAAACATGCTTCTCATAACTCCCATGAGATATGGACACCAAGGCTCCCTTACAAACCCAAATTCCATTATAATCATACGAATATTCTAAAGTGTCGCACGGCATCCTTAGCTTAGTGACCAACGAAGTGCTAATGCAATTGACATCGGTGCCTCCAATCTTGAGCAAGTGTCCTCCAATACCATCTACCTCAACAACGAAACTACGTCTACCCAAGTTTTGTAGAGATGCATCCAAGGAAGAACTTGAATGCCCACGACTATCAACACCAACAACTTGGGTCTTCCTTATCCCTCCACTAGTGGAAATACTACTAGAATAACCTCCACTTCCCGTCACTCTTCCAACATTAGAAATGTTGTTGGAAGTCGAGGAAGGAACCTTGCCATGGAACCCATAAGTTCCTCTCGCCTTGGTTCCATAGCCCATAGTACTACTCCTACTACAACCATTCACGCCCCTCACGGCATATAACCCTTTTGTAGCAAAAGCAACACCATCTCCAAAACCAACCTCCACATGGGAATTAGAAGCATTAGGTCGCTTAGCGTACCTAGAAGGTGCAAGATTCGTCTTTCCCATGGAACAACCACCACCTCCTCCCATACTAATGGAAGGACCTCCACTACTCCCTTGTACACCATTAGCAACACCAAGAGAAGATGCAAATGAATAATTCATATAACCAACCTCATCATCAACTCTATCTATGTCACCGTCATTATACTCAAATTCATCACAAGTAGAGTAAGTAGGATCAATGTACCTTGAAGCGTCACTATCTTCGATTTCTTGACTCGAAGCATTGGATTCATCAAATTCATCTTCATGAGCTTCATAGTCATTATCAACCTCACGATCATCATAGTGATCCGCTTCATCCTCATATGAGCCATAGTTCCCCGAGTCGTCATAGCAAGTTCCATCATTACCCTCGCAGGAACCATAGTCTCCTTCGTCTCCACATGAGCAAGAACCTCCACATTCATCATCCGACATTGTTGCAACACCAATAGAACAAACCTCCCAAAAGTCACTCCGTCATGTGTATCACTCAATATATGAACACTCAAAGGCGAGCCTTAGCAACTTGAGAACCAAGGTGATCACTAGTATGTCCAAGTTAACGTTCGGAATGGAGTTAATGAGACTCGATGTACGGACGGCTATTTAAAGTGCGCACTTGAGGCCAAGGGAGTTCTACGACTCTTCTTCGAATTCTAATCTCCTCTACGCACGAGTGTCCTAATAGGCAGTATTAGTGTCAATGGAGTAGGCCAATTACCCTAGAAACACTAACCAAGAAGTTAGGAAACAAACAGAACACAAAAAGACGCGAAACGAAACTAATCGGATGCGTTTCAGGGTTGGGCGCTCCGCCCAGTTGTGGGAGGCGCTCCGCGTGGGTAGGAGGCGCTCCGCCTGGCTGCCCCTACTACCAAGAAAGTTGGGCAGTCCACCCAAGGTTAGGCACTCCGCCTAGACCACGGTTTCAGCTTATTCAACAATGGGTTTTTGGTGATTTTGGCCAACTTTTTGGTTCGATTTCAACCCGATACACAAAACCAACGATACCCAAAGGTGTATACAATTATAATAACCAATCCCCAATGGTTTTCAACTCCAAAGAAACAACAGCAAGCTTCGATTCAAGATTGAAGCGTTTTCAAGAATTTTCAAACTTTTTGGATTTTGATTTTGAAAATTTTGATTCGTAACACCAAAACACGATATATGGGTATCAAAACGACGGGAATACCATAAGGAAAAAACCCCAATAATTTTTAACACTTGGGGATTCGATTCCAACCCGATCTATAAAATTTTCTTGAGTTTTCTAATATTTGAAATTTTTTTGTTTTTCTTCAAATTTTCAAGAACAAACACAACAACAACAATAATACTAACATGTTGAACAAGGAATGGGGGTTTGTAAGAACATAACCCGAGCCTTGCTCGGATACCAACTGATACGGGGATAAATACGCGGAAGCTACAATCTATACGAGCGGAAGGAAATAATATTTGATAACGAGAATTCGAGACTAGGAAGGCAAGAAACGAGAAGAAAGAAACGAATTCAATTCACATACGTTAATTGAATTCAAAGGGAGAAATGAAACTCAAACCTTACAATGGATTCAAACTAGGTGTCGATCAAGGTTCACGAAGCTTCAAGCTTCGAACTCGAAGGGCTCGGCGTCTTCAACGTTCTCTCTTCTCTCTCAAGTCTAAAAACAAAGCTAATGAATGAAAATAGCTAAGTGTCCTATTTATAGTTTTTCATAATACATAGTGAAATGACAAAAATGACCCCAAAGCTAATTAGGACATAAAAGGCCACTTAAGGGCAAAATAGGAACTTCACTCCAAAAATCAACCAAGCTTCAACGTTGGGCGCTCCGCCTGGAATCTGGCCGCTCTGCCTGAACCCTTTGAAGACTGGGCGCTCCTCCTAGAGCTGGGTGCTCCACCCGGGCCGCTCCACCTAGAACTTGGGCGCTCCGCCTGAACCAAGAGTAGTCTAGGCGCTCCGCCTAGAACTCAGGCGCTCTGCCTGGAACATGAGGAGTCTGCGCGCTCCTCCTGGCTGAGGTAGGTGCTCCTCCTTCCTTGGTGCTCCGATGCAAGATCTTCAAGTTGATCCCAGAGACCGTGACTTACAATTCTTGTGCTCGCAAGCATGGTTCTTGATGGCTGGTATCTTAGCTCGATTTGCCCCGTATCAAGTATCCTAAGTTGCTGCCCGTTGGTGAAGTTCTTCTCGAGTAGCTCTGCCCGTAATGTAGCTCGCCGAGCTCTCCAAACACCCCCCCTTCTCCAATGCTAATCAATGCCTCTCTTGTCACCTCCAACACACGGGCCGCTTCTTCTATCATCGCACAATTATAGCTCTTCATCACTATCAAGTGAGCATCATGAAGCTCCTTAGCTTGACTCCTCGTAAATGGTCTTAAAGGCACGAACATAGCTTGATCAGGCTAGCCTGCATCAGAGAGGTTGCCAAGAACACCTGCGCTAGGCAACTACCCTCGAGTTAAATAGAACCCGCAAGTAGAATGATCGGGGCGGGGTCCACATTCAACTAGAATCCACTAGTAGAAGGCAAGTCCCAAACAAGGTTGGTTTTCATAAACCCAAAGAGTTCCAACTCTTTACAAAATTCATTCCAATTCACATTCACATACACACCCGCTCTCCTTCTTGTCCTATTTATAGACTCCCACTAAGTAGAAGCATAAGACTCAAAGGATGAAATAGCATAAGTACCTTTGTTCTCATCGGTCATCTCATTTGTGTCGAACACCCTCTCCATGAGTAGTGCCCATTCCATGTATGCCTCCGGATCACAAGTTTCCTTAAAGATTGGAAGATTAAGCTTCACACTATTGAGATTGTTAAGATAACGACCTCCATGGTAAGGCTCCGGTTGGCCTCCATAATGGTCACTATACACACCATAATCCCTTCTAGCATTCCGTCCAACATATCCCATGGGTGGCCCTCGACCTCGGCCTCTACCCCTATCCACATTTCGACAGCAATTCATACCTCACCTCGGTTGATATTGATCTTCATACCCATAGGCTTCATCACCATACTCGGCTTCCTCCTCTCTTTGAGCTTCAACAATTTGCTCAAGTGGTTGAACATTTCGAACGGGTCTTGGAAGTAGAGCATTTCCTTGGGGATTGCCCAAGTGGTGGGGATTGCCCACGGGTTGGGGATTGCCCAACACACACTCTTGAAGAGCTTCAACTTTCCTTTGTTCATACTTCTTGGCCATCTCCGCAAAGTGTCCGGGAGTCATAGGAGTGCTATGAATTGTGCCTTCTCCAGATTCAATTTGGACACTCGGGATCCTCCTCTTAATGGCCTCAACTTGGATACCTATGGTCACCTTCTGAAGATTTTCAATATTTTGGCCCATGATATCCATTTTAGCAAGGTTACTAGCCAAAGCATTCTTCATAAAATCTTCACCTTCGTTGGCCATTGTATCTACAAGAAGAACAAATGTTAGTGAAAACACCTCACACACACCCTCACGTGTATAGCACTCGGGTCACTCGTTTATTGGTGGTGGATATTTCACTCGGACTTGAGTCCTAAAAGCTTCAAGTAGTTGAACAACAATCCTCAACTCAATCAATCAACTCACAAGTCAAGTGTACTCCGGGGTGAGTGGAGTTAACGTGACTCGATGTACGATAAGCAATTTAAAGTAAGGACTTGAGTCAAAGGATTCTACGGATCTTCTTGGAGTTCTACTCTCCAACTAAGGCATGAATTACCTAATAGCAGTAAAGGATTAGTGCTAATTAAGTAGGAAGATTACTTAGATAAGCACTAATTAGAGGTTAAGCAACAAAGAAATAGGAAAACCTAGGAAAAACTACCAAACCCAACACTTCCAGTACCTGGACGGAGCGCCCCTAGTTGAGGCAGAGCGCCTCAAGTTTTCAACTGGGGAGGGGGGGGTCAGGCGGGGCGCCCTAGGGCTGGGCGGAGCGCCTGGGGGTCGGGCCCCTGCTTTTCCAACTCCGATTTTCTTCAATTTCAAGCCAATCTTTGGTCCGATTTCAACGTTTTTTGCACAAATCCAAGGTACCCAAAGTTGTATAATGATAATATCTTCAAACCCCAATGATTTTCACATCAAAACAACTAACAATCAAAGCACAATCATGATTCAAAGTTTCAAGTTGGGGTTTCAACAAGGGTTTCAAAGTGGATTTCGATTCTTCAAATTCGATGTTATACAACACCAAATCACACGAAATTTATTTCTATTTGTTTGTTTTTAAATGAAGAACAAACCCCGATAATCAAATCAACAATCAACACTCATCCAACCCATGAATCGACCAAAAGCCATCAAGAACAAGGGTTTAACAATTTTGGGGTTTTCAAATTTTCAAATATCGTGATTCTAATCCAAACCACGTGTTTTTGGTATCAAAACGATGGATTTTCAACAAGGATCAATAATCTATAACACCCATAAAAAGAATCAATCATACAAAATAGTTATGACCAATTTTATTTTGAATTTTCCACCTTTTCAATTTTTTTGTTTTTTTCTTCTTTCAATAACTTCAAAAACAAGAAACTCAAAAGATTAGATACTAGGCACGAAGAACCAAGGGTCGGGGGTTTATAGAAACAAAACCCGAGCCTTGCTCTGATACCAAATGATGCAGGGAAAACGTGGAAAGTAAACAAGATAAAGAACGAGACGTAACTCAATCGAAAATCCCAAGTAGCAACGAAGAACTTGTTCCGTTACTCCCCGAGAGATTGTTAAGAACACCTACATTAGGCAACTACCCTCGAGTTAACTAGAACCCCCAAGCAGAATGATCGGGGCGGGGTTGACATACAACTAGAATCCACAAGCAGAAGACAAGTCCCAAACAAGGTTGGTTTTCATAAACCCAAAGAGTTCCACTCTTTACAAAACTCATTCATCATTCAAAATAGACTAAGTAATGAAATAAGCTATCTAGCTATTTATAGAGGTTTCTAGGCATTAAGTAAAAGGTCTATAATGCCCACAAGCTAGGCTTTAATCTAAAAGACCATGCAAGGTCAAAATAGTCAATTCACACTAAAAATCTCGGCTGTCAAGTGTTCGGGCGGAGTGCCCGCAAAGTTGGTCAGTGGAGAGGGCTGGGCGGAGCGCCTGGGCCAAGTGTATCTCAGGCGGGCCACCTGCTTTGCCTAGCCGGGGCGCCTGGCTGCCTGTGTGGAGGAGCATCGATGCTCCCTCTCCTAAGTAGGCTTGACTCATCTCCAAAGCTCTTGCCTTTGAATCCTTTGCATCCTCTAAGCTTGGTACATGTTGGAAAGTGTCGATTTGCCCGGCATCAACAACCCACTCACATCACTCAACACAACCTCTAATTTTTCCACTCGAGACTTGTCACTAGTCACTCCCTTACACCTCTCAATCTTTTGTCTCTACGCGGAAGCAATAATCTAAATGAGCGAAAGCTCTAAACACGAACGCCAAGCCTCTCAATGTCTTTCTAGGATGAAATCCTCGGGTTTCCAAGTCATTATTGATACACGAGCTTCAAGCTCTAAACACGAAGGACAAGCCTCTCAATGTCTTTCTCTCAATTCTATACTCAAACTAGACTAATGAAATGAAATGTCTAAGGGGAGCTTATGTAGTGCTCCCTTACATATTTAGGAAATGACTAAAAGCCCCTAAGTAGAGTTCATACAATAGAAACACCTAGGGCCAAATTAGGAATTACACCACAAAAACAAGTCTCGAAACTTCCCGGAACTAGGTGCCCTGCCTCGAGAAACAGGCGCCCCGCCTGATGCTGAGTAGAGGGAACCAGGTGCCCTTCTCAGTATTGGTGGTGCAAGAAAACCCGTAGTTTTAGCTAAACACGAAAACGGAAGAGAACAACAAGAAATAAAAGATAGAAGCAAGACAAGACTTGCTTTGATTCAAAAAAATAGTGAGGAACTTTTCTCAAGCTCGATCGAATGAAGGTCAAGAATCACATATACTAAGCAACAATCCTCAAGAAAGAAAACGCTTCATGCAAATTGAATGACCAACAAAAAAATGTTCAAACGACTCACACCGATTGACACAAGTTTTTTAAAATCCCACGTCGGGGTTTGGCTCCATTGGAGGCACTTTAATAGCAACTGCTATGTTCAATATTCATCAAAAGACCTCTACAAATAAAATGTAATCAAGTATTTATAGGCTATGCTAAGGATAAAACAGTAAATGGTCACAGGCGACCAATAGGAGTAAGCCACGCAGGGTTGTTCAATGAGTGTTCGGTTACTCCTTCAACCGAACACTTGACTTCGAACACTTGAGCTCGAGTTCCTTCACTTCGGTGCTCGGTTGCTTAGCTCTGCTCATTCTTGACATCGATCGCTCTACCTTTGGTTATTTGCCTTTTGACTTCGGCGTCGTTGTTGAGTGTTCGGGTGGGGTTCGGTGGTACAACCAAACCCGAGGGAAAGCTAGACACAATGAAACGCGGAAGAAATAGCAAGAATAAAAGATAGAAGCAAGACAAATCTTACTTTGATTCAAAAAGAACAGTGAGGAACCTGTCTCAAAGCTCAATCGAATGAAGGTCAAGACGCACCTATGCTATGCAACAATCCTCAAGAAGAACAAGCTTCTTGCAAACTGAATGACCAAGAAGAAAATGTTCAATCGAAGACACCAAATTACACAAGTTCTTTATAATCCCACGTCGGGGTTTGGCTCCATTGCAGATTCACAATAGCACTTGCTATGTTTAATCATTCAACAATAACTCCTTACAATGAAATGGAAATGGGTATTTATAGACTAAGCTAAGGACAAAATAGTAAAGAGTCACAGGCGACCAATAGGAGCAAGCCACGCAGGGCTGTTTTAGTGAGTGTTCGGTCAGTCCTTCAACCGAACACGTGACTTCGAACACTTGAGCTCAGCTCATCTTGACATCGATCGTCCTTCCTTCGGTTAATTGGATTTACTTCGGCGCCGATGTTGAATGCTCGGTTAAGGTTCGGTCACTCCCCTCTTCAAGCTCAAGCTTGTAGATGAAGCCTTCGGTTCTTGAGCTTGAAGACACCATATTTGCACAACTACCTGAGTCAATGATCATCGAACACACCTTTCCCCTAACTCGGCATCGGGCATGAAAAAGATTTTCTCTTTGGTTGTCCTCTTCTTCGAGAGTCATACAGCTCAAATTCCTTCGAACCACAAGAAACATTTTTGGATGATCAGCTTCGGCAGCCTCACGACCATCATCCTGTTCAGCTCGATCAATCTCCTCGATAAATTCCTCCTCGGTGTCACTCGCCTGCTCACAAACTTCTCCATTGTCGAGCACAAGCATAACCTTACGGGTTGGACACTCCTTTGCCATGTGACCATAACCTTTGCATATATGGCACTGAATATTTGAAGCACTAGGAGAGTTTAGTTGAACTTTACCTCCCACTTCTCTTGGCTGGTTATTGGTCACACCTCTTTCGAAAGGTTTCTTCGAATCTCGAACAGTGTTAGCACTTGTTGGATTAGGACTCTTCCATTCTTTACCTCGGTTCAAAGGAGTTGAAGTAGTGACTCCTCAATACCGGTTTGCCTTATCGTCCTTCACCAATTTCTCAGCTTCGGTGGCAGCTTCGAACAGATCTTCCAACGCGTGGTACACGTGCAGCCTCAATTGAGATGACATATCCCGAGCTAAGCCATTTTTGAACCGAATAGTGGCTTGCTCTTCATCTTTCTCCAGATCATGATACAATCGAATTCTCTCGAACTCATCATGATACTCTTGGACTGACTTGGACCCTTGCTTCAGCTCATAGAGCTTTTGTAATTGAGTTTGCCTATACTTAGCACTCAAATACTTAGCATCCATTGCTCTCTTCAACTGTGCCCAAGTAATGACTTCGGGATAGGCATTCCTTCGTCTATGCCTTTTGTCAGCTTCCCACCGTGTAGATGCATACGCTTCAAACGAAGCAATGGCGTGGGCAGCTTTTCTCTCATCGGTCATCTCATTGGTTTCGAAGATTCGCTCCATTTTAAGCTTCCACTCAAGATATTCATCCAGATCACTAGTTCCTTTAAAGGGTGGAATAGTGATCTTGACACTGCTCCAGTTTGATTCTCGAGCACCTCGAATCGGTTCGGGATACCCATCATAATAGTCATTAGCCTCCCGCTCTATATGTCGTTCAACATTGGCGCCTCGGCCTCTACCTCAGAAATTTCCACGACCTCGGTGAGCTTGCCTTCGTTGAATGAACGGCTGCTCATATTGAGGTTCGGTATCAGGAAATTCTCCTTCATCTACATCTTCATCAATGACCTCAATTTGTCTTCGGGCCATTGGAAGTGGTACCCTTTCACCTCGGGGAATGCCCAAGTGTTGATTCTCAGCTTGGGGATTGCCCAAGTTTTGTTGTGTTTGGGGATTGCCCAAAACATCCCTTCTAACAGCCTCGCTCTTCAACTGATGTTGTCGAACAAGCTCAGCAAACAGCTCAGGTTTCATCGCAGTGGAGTTGCTAGTTCCAGTGCCGGACCCAGGTAAGGCCAGGGACACACTTCCTTGCTCGAGTTGAGCGAGTAGCTCACTCCTCTTACTTCGACACTGATGCCTTGTATTGCAGCCATGAGATCGGCTAACGACACTTCAGGCTTCTCAATGCCTTTGCCATCGCCTCCATTCCCAGCCCTGCACAAATCAAAGACCAAATACAATGTTAAGGTTAGAAATCACCTCACACACTCCCTCACCTTTGATGGGTGGCACTCGGGTCCACTCAATTTATGGGTTCGGTTTTGGTCACTCAAGAACTTGTAGCCAATGGCTTCCTTAGTTGATCAACTTCTCTCAATTCCATCGAATTTGACAAGTTACAATGTCTCCTTCGGGATGAGTAAATTGATACAACTCGATGGAATGGACGCTATTTACTCTGCACTTCGGAAGTCAGAATTTTCTACGAAATTTGGACTTCGGTCACCCACGCACGAGTTCCTGTGAGCTCAAATGAGTTAGTACGACCTCGAGTAGGAGGAATTACTAAAGAGATCCACTAACTAGATTTATCAAACACAAGAAAAGTGAAAATCTAGAAGAATCTACCCTTCGATTCCTCTTCGAAATCTCTTTCGATCACACCAACTCTTGTCCGTACAAGAGTGGTCCCCTCTTGGTACGGATAGGGTTTTACCTTATCCAATTCCCTTTTCTAGCCGACAACTTTTCACCTAAGGTTTTGATTTTTACACTTTACCCCTTTCTTCTTCAATGGAACTTCGTTCACTGACCAATAATTTCAACAGAGTTTGGGTTGCTTCTTTCAACTTCGGTAACAACAACACGGAGGAAATCAGTCCAGAGTTATTTGAGCTAAGACTCAGCTCTTCGTGTTCGTACGGTGTTGCAATCATAACAAATTTCTGGCGTACGGACACGATTCAAATCATAGATATTTTTAAAAAAAATGAAGCACAAAACAAAGCCAAATCTAGCAAGAACCACCAATCTTCATCGGTTTTAACCAAAACACGTTGGGGTTCAAAATCAGTCACCACTCATCTCAAAACAGTCCTAAAATTCGTCAAGAAACCCTTTCCACAAATGTTGTACGTTGGGTACTCAAATCATTCCTTGGACAGCGGTGAACAAGAATCAACGGTTGTTTGATTCAAACTGCCAACAAAATCAACCAAAATTTTTGAAATTTTCTGTATCTACTTTTTTTTTTTTTTTTTGGTAAGCACCACATCAACAACAAGGAAGAAAGCTGAAACGGAAGAGACAAAGCACGGATAAACGAACAGGATTTGTGGTTGTAAGAACAAACTCAAGCCCTGCTCTGATACTAAGATGGTGCAAGCAAACCCGAGGGAAATCTAGACACAATGAAACGCGGAAGAAATAGCAAGAATAAAAGATTTTGCAAGCCAAATCTTTCTTTGATTCAAAAAAACAGTGAGGAACCTGTCTCAAAGCTCAATCGAATGAAGGCGAAGACGCACCTATGCTATGCAACAATCCTCAAGAAGAAAAAGCTTCTGGCAAACTGAATGACCAAGAAGAAAATGTTCAATCGAAGACACCAAATGACACAAGTTCTTTATAATCCCATGTCGGGGTTTGGCTCCATAGGAGACTCACAATAGCACTAGCTATGTTTAATCATTCAACAATAACTCCTTACAATGAAATGGAAAGGAGTATTTATATACTAAGCTAAGGACAAAATAGTAAAGGGTCACAGGCGACCAAAAGGAGCAAGCCACGCAGGGCTGTTTTAGTGAGTGTTCGGTCAGTCCTTCAACCGAACACGTGACTTCGAGCACTTGAGCTCAGCTCATCTTGACATCGATCGCCCTTCCTTCGGTTAATTGGATTTACTTCACCAATTTCTCAGCTTCGGTGGCAGCTTCGAACAGATCTTCCAAGATTTCTCTTCGAATAGCCTCACTCGTCAACTGATGTTGTCGAACAAGTTCAGCATACAGCTCAGGTTTCATCGGAGTGGAGTGGCTAGTTCAAGCGCTGGACCCGGGTAAGGCCACGGTCACAGTTCCTTGCTCGAGTTGAGCTACCCGAGCACTCACTCCTCTAACTTCGGCACTGATGCCTTGTATCGCAGCCATGAGATCGGCTAACGACACTTCGGGCTTCTCAATGCCTTTGCCATCGCCGCCATTCCCAGCCATAGTACCTGCACAAATTAAATACCAAATAAAATGTTAAGGTTCGAAATCACCTCACACACTCCCTCACCTTTGATGGGTGGCACTCGGGTCCATTCAATTTATGGGTTCGGTTTTTGGTCACTCAATAACTTGTAGCCAATGGCTTCCTCGGCTGATCAACTTCTCTCAGTTCCTTCGAATTTGAAAAGTTACAATATCTCCTTCGGGATGATTGAATTTATACGACTCGATGGAACGGACTCTATTTACTCTGCGCTCCGGAAGTCAAAGAATTTTCTACGAAATTTGGACTTCGGTCACCCACGCACGAGTTCCTATACGCTCAAATTAGATAGTACGACCTCGAGTAGGAAGAATTGCTCAAGAGATCCACTAACTAGATTTATCGAACATAAAAAAAGTGAAAACCTAGGAGAATCTACCCTTCGATTCCTCTTCGGCATCCCTTTCGAACACGCCTACTCTTGTATGTACAAGAGTGGTCCCTCCTTGGTACGGATAGGGCTTTACATTATTTAATTACCTTTCCTAGCCGACAAAATTTTCACCTGGGGTTTTGATCTTTGCACTATACCCCTTTCTTCTTCAATGGAACAGTGAAGATTTGCTCCGGTGTACGGACACTTTACTTCGTTGACTGACCAAGAATTTCAACAGAGTTTGGGCTGCTTCTCCCAACTCCGATAACAACAACAACGGAGGAAATCAGTCCAAAGTTCTTTGAGCTAAGACTCAGCTCCTTGTATTCGTACACTGTTACAAACGTAACAATTTTCCGGCGTACGGACACGATTCAAATCATAGAACTTTGAAAATTTAAGCACAAAACACACCCAAATCAATCAAGAACCACCAGTCTTCATCGGCAACAACCAAAAGACACTGGGTTCGAAATCAGTCACCACTCAGCTCAAAACAGTCTAAAAATTCACCAAAAAATCCTAGTCGACAATCGTGTACGACAGATGCTCGTTGGAATCAGAAAACGATGGTGAGCAAGAATCAACGGTTGTTTGATTCAAACAACAAACACATCAACGTAAATTTTTGAATTTTCTTTTTCTACTTTTTTTTTTTTAGTAAACACCACAGCAACATCAATCAACAACAAGGAAGAAAGCTGAAACTGGAGACACAAGCACGAATAAACGAATAGGATTTGGGGTTGTAAAAATAAACTCAAACCTTGCTCTGATACCAAGATGGTGCAAGCAAACCCGTAGGTTTAGCTAAACACGAAAACACGGAAGAGAACAATAAGAAATAAAAGATAGAAGCAAGACAAGACTTGCTTCGATTCGAAAGAACAATGAGGAACTTGTCTCAAGCTCGATCGAATGAAGGTCAAGAGTCACTTATACTAAGTAAAAATCCTCAAGAAAGACAACGCTTCTTGCAAATTGAATGACCAAGAACAAAATGTTCAAACGACTCACACTGATTGATACAAGTACTTTAAAATCCCACGTCGGGGTTCGGCTCCATCGGAGGCACTTTAATAGCAACTGCTGTGTTCAATATTCATCAGAAGACCTCTACAGATGAAATGTAATCGAGTATTTATAGGCTATGCTACAGATAAAACAGTAAATGGTCACAGGCGACTAATAGGAGTAAGCCACGCAGGGCTATTCCATGAGTGTTCGGTTACTCCTTCAACCGAACACTTGACTTCGAACACTTGAGCTCGAGTTCCATCACTTTGGTACTCGGTTGCTCAGCTCTGCTCATTCTTGACATCGATCGCTCTTCCTTTGGTTATTTTCCTTTTGACTTCGTCGTCGATGTTGAATGTTCGGGTGGGGTTCGGTCACTCCCTCCTTCGAGCTCAAGCTGTAGATGACGCCTTCGGTTCTTGAGCTCGGGTACTCGGCTTCGGAGTATTTTCTTTCCTTCGACCAAGCCAAGTGAATGTGGACATCTTGTAGCAGCTTGGCCATTGGCCTCGGTGGATCGAACACTTGATCAGCACGTGTTCGGGATGCATTAACTTGGCAGTCCACCTCTACATCAGGGAAGCAGAGTGGGCGATCCACCTGAAAAGTAGGCGGCTAAGAATCCTGAGAGCTGGTTTTCATGTAGGCGGTCCGCCTAGTGCATTGGACGGTCCGCCTCTTCCTGGAAGCTTTGGAAACGACTCAAAATGGACTCTAGGTGTTCCTCCTTGGTCCGTAGTTGGTCCTCCCTTGATGGCACTCAATTACATGACCTCGAATCACTCTCGAATCCTCTTTTGGAGTCCTTCACTTGTATCCTTTGTGCTCTCGAGCTTGGCTCTTGATGGTTGGCCCTTTGGCTCAATTTGCCCCGCATCATAATCTTGTGAGGGGGGTTGTCTTGAGTATGAAATTAGAGGTGAGGGGGTATCTCTTAGTGTGAGTATGAGACTTTTAAGAAGAAGAGTGGGGTAATTGATGCTAATTGTGAATTGAACTACTTTGCCTATTTCATCCCACAGGTTAACCACACTTTGAGAATTGAGCATGCCGAACCCATTGTGCCGCATTGTAAAAGTATTGTATTAAAGGTTTGGCGTGTTGGTAATGAGCTTAGGGATCATAGGGCTGTTGGTAAATTGATCTTGCATGTTCCATGTCCTAATGATCCTTTTGTTCGTTCTTGTGTTGACTGCATTTCATTGCTAAGTCAAGTAGTTATCGTTTCCTTGGGAGACGTGAGCTTTTTAGTTATCATTGATACTTGGCTTTACGATAAGAGTGTGTTTTCAACACTATTTGCACTAACCTACTTTTGGAGTAGGAATTTTTTGGTTTTGCTTGTCGTTGCTTGTAGGCCCTAGGTTCTATGCTAAGGCAAAGCAGAACTTGGAAGAAGCCTAATCAAAAGTGGCATTCAAGAAGAACAAGGGAGGAGAGAATTGGGCAATCCGAGGAGATGAAGATGCCATGAAAGATGACGCTTTGATTTCGAGGACAAAATCTTCTCAAGAAAGGGAATTGATACGGGGCAAATCGAGCCAAGACTCCAATCAACGATTGCATGCTTGAAGGATTCAAAGGACGGAAAGCCAAGGGCTTTAAGAGCGATCCGGAGAAGTATCGAGAGGATAAGCACCTAGAAGCACCACCCAGGCACACAGTCGGTCCGCCCAAGCACCTAGGCGGTCCGCCCAAAGCTGTAAATAGCTGGTCGCTCGGCCCAGCAGTTGGGCGATCCGCCTCCCTGAGCCGCTGTCTAAGAATTCTCAACTTTCAGGCGGTCTGCCCCCTTTGAGGCGCTCTGCCCATGACGCTGAAAATGCTAGATTTTTGTTGTGAACTTCCTATTATGCCCTTAAGTGTTGTATATTATTTTAACTTAGTGTGAGGGTATTTTAGTTGATGCAATGCAAACCAAGCCAAGACCCTTTACTAGAAGTCAAGCCAAAGCAATCCATGATGCTCAAATTCACTTGGTGTGGCAAGGCATGGACGTGGAAGATGGGAGCTCCGAAACCACCTTGAAGATCATGAATGGGAGCACCATAGAAGGAGGACCATCTAGAATGGAAGGAGGACCATCAGGAAGGGGCGGACCGCCTCCCAGAATGGGCGAATTGCCAACTTAAATATCAAGTCTCTGGATTTCCAAGGGGAGGACTGCCTCTGTGCAATGGGTGGACCGCCCACTTTGATGTGCAACTTTTCCAAGCCTTGCAGAGGCGGGCCGCCTCCCTAACTGGGCGGGGCACCTAGTTTACTGAGGATCCATCTGAGATTCCTACTATTTTGTGGTGTAATTCCATGTATAGCCCTAGCTTACTTCTATTGTTTTGAACCACTTTAAGGGTATTCTAAAAATTTCATTTGTAGAAGACTATAAGAGTCTTCAACTAGTCTTGAATTCATTACTTCGTTTTGAATACACAAACATATGAGATAAACTATCTCTTTGAACCTCTGAATTTTAGCTTGATTTCAATTGGAAGAATTCGAGTTGAACTTCAAACCTTTCCGATCATTATATTTGCAAGGACCTCGTGATTCTTGAGGATAGTTGCATTACGTTGGTGATTCTTGACCTTCGTTCGGGGTGTAACGAAACATTGTTCTTCGTTGCTACTTGAACAATCTGTGAGTCTCGTCTTGTTTTTATCTATTTATCGCTTTCATAGTTTCGATTGCATCAGTTGGTATCAGAGCGAGGCAAGGGTTACATTCCTACGAACCCTCATCCTACTCTTCGTGCTTTTATCTTTTTTACTTGTTTCCTTTCATGTTCTTATTCTTGTTAAATTGAAAAAGAAGAAAAATATTCAAAAACAAAAAAAAAAAATCACAAAAATTGCTAGATGATCTTGGTTATGATGATTTCTTTGGTGTTTGTTATCGGGGATTGTTTGTTATCATATTTCCGTTGATTGGTTACCCACAAAACAAGTTTTAAGATTATGATTCGAAATCTTGAAAATCAAATCTCCCAAAAGTTGAAAACCCTAGAATTTGTTCAAATTCCTTGATTTGGATTTGTGTTGATTGAAAGATGTTATAAATCACTGGGGTTTGCTTGTAGTAGTTGAAAATACATCGGAGAACCTTTGAATTGGGTAAACACCTTGAAAACATTGGAAAATTCGGTGCCAAAGGCCAAGAACACGAAGTTGAAACTATGTTGTAAAACGCAGTAGGTCCGCCCACTTATATAAGCGGACTGCCCGAATTTTATCAGCTCTATGGATTTCTATGTAGGCAGACCGCCACCTTGCACAGGCGAACCACCCACTCCTAGAAGGGGTGTCGGGGCAGTCGTTTCGTAGATTTTCGTGTCTTGTTTGTTTCTGCTACTTCCGGTTAGTACATTGAGAGTAATTGTCCTATTCAATTAGTACTAATTCATTGAGCACTTAGGCTATTCATGCGTGTTGGTGTTTGAAAAATTCCAAGAAGACTCGTAGAACTTCTTTGGCTCAAGTGCTGACTTATAAAGCCGAACGCCCATAGAGTCCCATTAAATCCACACTTCCCGAAGAGCGTTTGAAACTTACGGATTTGTTTGGTCGTTGAGGAGGTTGTTCGACTCCGAGGAAGACTTTTGAAATCAAGCACGAGTGAACCTACCCCAAATTTGAGTGTACCCGAGTGACATTCAAAAGTGAGGGAGTGCGTAAGGACTTATATTCTAATTTCTTTGCTTGTTTCTTATTGCTTGTAGGTACATGGCGGAAGAAAAGTCTAAGGATACCGTTGAGGTCCCAACACACATCTTGGCTAGTCTCTTGGCCGAGATGAAGGCTCTAAACCTAAAAATGGAGACCTTTGAAAGAGAAAGGACCCCGAGAGTCCACAAAGATGCCGGGGAAGGCACAAGTGATGGCTCAACCGTCAGACCAGATCAATTTGCGGAGCTAGCTCATCAACAACGGTTGAAAGACGAGACTCTTGTTCGTGAAAGATTGTTGGGCAATTGGTGCAAGCCAAATCCGAAGATAAGCCTAGCAACCGAATCAACAGCAGAAAACAAGATAGAAAGATAGAAGCAAGACAAGACTTGCTTCGTTTCGAAAGAACAGTGAGGAACTTGTCTCAAAGCTCGATCAACATGAAAGTCAAGAATCACCTAAACTATGCAACAATCCAGAAGAGAACATTGCCTCTCGCAAACTGAATGATCAAAGAGGAAATGATCAATCGGATTCACCAAAAGCCACAAGTCCAAGACTCCCTCACTGGGGTTTTGCTCACATCAGAGACAAGAAATGCTCTCGGCAATTTCATTCATTACTCAATATCAAAACTAGCTACTTACTATGGAATGGAACAAGGTTTATATAAGAAATATCAAGGGCAAACTAGTAAAATGGTCACAGGTGACCAATAAGAACAAGCCACGCAGGGCTGAACTAAAGTTTGTTCGGCAGCCTTGACTTCGGTGCTCGGTTGCTAGCTCGATCACACTTGGATGAGTGTTCGGCAGCCTTGACTTCGGTACTTGGTTGCTTGCTCGAACACATTTGTCATTGGGCGCTCACTTGAATTCGAACACAATTTGTTCTGTTCGGTTCGGTGCTGCTCGACGCCAAGAGTTGGTGTTCGATCACTTTGTCCTCGGGCTCAAATTTGAATATGTGGCCTGCGAATCTAGCACTTTGTGATTCCTCCTCTGAACACATACTTCCTCCCGGCCAAGCCAACTAAATGTGCATGTCATGGAGTAATTTGGCTTGGCTTCGTGTCATTGGTCTCGGTTGATCTGTCATTGACTTCGGTGGATTATCGAGTACTTGATTAGCAGTTTGGGCTACATCATCCTCCCGTTCTTGAGAAGATTTCGTCCTCAAAATCGCTTCATCATCTGTCTCCGGTACTTGGCCTACAACACAACCAGTTAAGTCAGTCATATTGAAGGTGTTGGACACATTATACTCACCTAGGAGGTCGATCACATAAGCATTGTTGTTAATCTTGTTCAGCACTTAAAATGGACCATCCCCTCGAGGAGCCAACTTTCCTTTCCTTTGGTTCGGGGATCGCTCTCTTCGGAAGTAAACCTAAACCCAATCTCCCTTATTCAACTCCAACTTCTTTCGCCCCTTGTTCTTTTTCAATGCCACTTTGGCATAAGATTCCTCGAGATTCTTCTTTGTCTTGACATGCAATTTGAGCAGAGCTTTAGCTCGATGAGTACCTTAAAAATCAATAACAACATCTCGAGGAAATGGGGTTAGATCAAGTGGAATCAAAGGATTAAAACCATACACACACTCGAACGGGGTCATGTTTATCATTCGATGCATCATTCGATTGTATGCAAATTCCATCATGGGCAATCGATCAGACCAGTTTCCAACCTTGCCTTTGGTCATTGCACGAAGCAAACACCCCAAGGTTTTGTTAACTACCTCGGTCTGTCCATCAGTCTGAGGATGGTGAGACGCCGAGAATAGTAGTTTGGTGCCGAGGGACCCCACAAACATTTCCAAAAATGACTCAAGAACTTCGAGTCCCGGTCACTCACAATTGTACGTGGCACACCATGCAATTTTAACACATGAGAAATAAACATGGAGCAACATGTTGTGCACAATCGCATTTCTTGCAAGGAATAAAGTGAGCCATTTTGAAAAATCGATCCACGACAACGAAGATGTGGTGCAATGCAAACCCGAAGGAATTGCTAAGCACAAACGCGGAAGAAAACAAGAAAGATAAAAAGATAGAAGCAAGACAAAACTTGCTTCTTTCGAAAGAACGGTGAGGAACCTGTCTCAAAGCTCGATCGAAAGAGATACAAGAATCACCTAAACTATGCAACAATCCTCAAGAGAACATGCCTCTTGCAAACTGAATGATCAAAGAGGAATGTTCAATCAGATTAACCGAAAGCCACAAGTCCATAAATCCCTCACAGGGTTTTGCTCACGACGGAGACAAGAAGAAATGTGCTCGGCACTTTCATTCAATTCATCAATCTTCAAAAACTAGGTCTCTCCAATGAAAGGAAACAAGGTTTATATAGGAAATACTAAAGGTAAACTAATAAAAGGGTCACAGGCGACCAATGGAAATAAGCCACGCAGGGCTGAATTAAATTGTGTTCGGCAGACTTTGACTTCGGTAAGCCTTGGCTTCGGTTCTCGATTGTCTGCTCGAACACACTTGTTGCCTTCGGACGCTCAATTGTCTTTGAGCTCATTGTCCTCGGTCACTTTGCCTTCGGGCTCGAATCTGAAGATAATGCCTTCGATTCTTGAGCTCGGCCACTCAGCTTCGGAGCAATTGTTTTCCTTCGGCCAGGCTAAGTGAACGTGCACATCGTGCAGCAGCTTGGCTTGGCTTCTTGTGAAGGTGTTGGACACGTTATACTCACCAGGGAGGTCGATCACGTAGGCATTGTTGTTGATCTTGGTCAACACTTGAAATGGACCATCCCCTCGAGGAGCCAACTTTCCTTTCCTTTGGTTCGGGAAGCGTTCCTTTCGGAAGTGAACCCAAACCCAATCTCCCTTATTTAATTCCAACTTTTTACGCCCCTTGTTTTTCTTTAAGGCAACCTTTGCATAGGCCTCCTCGAGGTTCTTCTTCACCTTTGCATGCAATTCGATCAAGGCAGCTGCTCGTCGAGTACCTTCAAAATCAAGAACAGAATCTCGAGGCAATGGGGTTAAATCAAGTGGAATCAAAGGATTAAAGGCATACACACATTCAAACGGGGTCATGTTGATCATTCTATGTACCGTTCGATTGTATGCAAAATCCATCATGGGCAAACGATCAGCCCAGTTTCCAACCTTCCCTTTGGTCATTGCCCGAAGCAACGATCCCAAGGTTCGGTTAACTACCTCGGTCTGTCCATCAGTCTGAGGATGGTGAGACGTCGAGAATAGTAGCTTGGTGCCGAGGGCACCCCACAAACATTTCCAAAACTGACTCAAGAACTTCGAGTCTCGATCACTCACAATAGTACGAGGTACACCATGCAATTTTAACACGTTAGAAACAAACAATGTAGCTACATGTTGTGCATCATCACACTTTTTGCAAGGAATAAAATGAGCCATTTTTGAAAAACGGTCAACCACAACGAAGATGCTATCATGTCCTCCCCCCGACCTCGGTAACCCCAAGACAAAGTCCATGGATATATCAACCCAAGGTCGATCAGGCACAGGCAACGGGGTGTACAAACCATGAGGGTTGGACTTCGATTTTGCTTTCTTGCAAACGAGACAAGCGTTGCAAAGCTTTTCCAAATCTCGTCGCATTTTGGGCCAATGGAACTGCTCGGTCAAGATACCAAGAGTTTTATCGACACCGAAGTGTCCCATCAGTCCACCGGAATGAGCTTCTCGAACTAAGAGCTCTCTCCACGATGACACTGGCACACAAACCCTCCCATTTTTGAAAAGGTAGCCATCATGCCACTGATATTTCTCAACCTTTCGGCCACTCAAGATTGCGTCTCGAACACATTTCAGCTTGGGATCGTCCTCGTACATCGACTTGATGCTTTCGAATCCCATGAGCCTAGAGGCGAGAGTGGTCGCTAAGGCAAATTTCCTTGATAGCGCATCGGCCACAACATTATCTTTTCCCTTTTTGTAATGAATTACATAAATTCAACCCACTTGGCATGTCTTCGATTCAATTTCTCCTGACCTCGGAGATGTTTCAAAGACTCATGATCACTCTTGATCACAAACTCTCGAGGCCACAAATAATGCTGCCAATAGGCGAGTGCTCGAACGAGGGCATACAACTCTTTGTCATACGTAGAGTAATTCAAAGTTGCACCCTTAAGCTTTTCGCTAAAGTAAGCTATCGGCTTCGAGTCTTGCATCAGCACTCCTCCGATCCCAACTCCAGACGCATCACACTCGACTTCGAATGCTTTGCCGAAGTCAGGGAGTTGCAACAACGGGGCAGATCAAAGCCTCCGTTTCAACTCTTGGAAAGCCCTCTCTTGGGACTCTCCCCACACAAATGGATTGTCTTTCTTCACCAGCACGGTTAAAGGAGCTGCCACGGTGCTAAAGTCACGAACAAACCTTCGGTAAAAGCTAGCTAAGCCATGGAAGCTACGAGCTTGTGATACCGAGGTTGGAGTTGGCCAATCTTTGATGGCTTCGACTTTTGATTCGTCGACTTCGACACCATTAGCACTGACAACAAATCCAAGAAAGACTACACGATCGACACCAAAGGCGCATTTCTTGAAGTTGGCATACAACTTCTCTTCTCGAAGCTTTTCGAGCACTTGCCTTAGGTGGTCGACATGTTCATCCACGGTTCTGCTATAAACAAGTATGTCATCGAAATAAACGACAACAAACTTATTTATGAACGGTTTGAGCACATGGTTCATCAGTCGCATGAATGTGCTCGGTGCATTGGATAAGCCAAAAGGCATCACCAACCATTCATAGAGACCGAACTTGGTCTTGAATGCGGTTTTCCACTCGTCTCCGGGTTTCATTCGGATCTGGTGGTAACCGGACCTGAGGTCTATCTTCGAAAAGCATGAAGAACCACTTAACTCATCTAGCATGTCATCTAATCGAGGGATAGGATGACGATACTTTACCGTTATTTTGTTGACTGCTCGACAGTCAACACACATTCGCCATGTTCTATCCTTCTTCGGGACAAGGATAACAGGAACGGCGCAAGGACTCAAGCTCTCACGAACGAGGCCCTTGTTCAGCAATTCATCAACCTGCCGTTGGAGCTCTTTGGTGTCTTCGGGATTACACCGGTATGCAGGTTTGTTAGGGATTTGAGACCCTGGCACGAAGTCAATTTGGTGCTCGATTCCTCTCAACGGAGGTAATCCACCTGGCATTTCCTCGGGAAACATGTCCTCGAAGTCCTGCAAAACTTTACGAAAAAACAAAGGCAAAGGGTTATCATTAGAAAAATCATCATTAGAGTTTAGAAGGATACCCTTGTGCACGAGGCAAATCATCATCTGACCGTGGTCGTTGCCTCGTAAGATCTCACCGGGTTGCATGATTGCACAAATTCTTTTCACTTCGGTCGGTGAGTTTGTCTCTTCGGGCCCTAATTTTGCTCCCATCGGAAGCTTAGCTTTGGCCGCTTCTTTCAATTCTTTCATCCGTTTATAGTCCTCAGTGACTTGTTTTGGAGACAAGGGCTTGAGTATGAAACTCTTCCCATCGAGCTTCACAGTGTAAGTGTTGGATCTGCCATTGTGAACAGCTGTTCGGTCATACTGCCACGGTCGACCCAATAGCAAATGACAAGCTTGCATCGGAACCACATCGAATATCATTTCATCTTGATACTCTCCGATTTTGAACTTGATCCACACTTGTTTGACAACTCTCAATTCTCCACACTCATTCAGCCATTGTAACTTGTAAGGGTGGGGATGCTTCATCGTAGGTAGTCCCATTTGTGAAACCAACGTTTAGCTCACTACATTAGCACAACTACCGGAATCAATGATCATCGAACACACCTTTCCCCTCACTCGACATCGGGCATGAAAGAGGTTTTCTCTTTGGTTGTCCTCTTCTTCAAGAGTCATGCAGCTCAAATTCCTTCGAACCACAAGAAATATTTCCGGATGATCAGCTTCGGCAGCCTCATGATCATCATCAACTTCAGCTCGATCAGTCTCCTCGATAATTTCCTCCTCGGTGTCACTCGCTTGCTCATGGACGGTTCCATCTTCGAGCAGAAGCATAACTTTGCGAGTTGGACACTCTTTTTCCATGTGACCATAACCTTTGCATTTGTGACACTGAATGTTACCGGTCACACCTCTTTCGAAGGGTCTCTTCGAATCTCGAACAGTGTTAGCACTTGCTTGGTTTGGACTCTTCCATTCTTTACTTCGGTTCAAAGGAGTAGAAGTAGTGACTCCTCGATACCGGTTTGCCTTGTCGTCCTTCACCAATTTTTCAGCTTCGGTGGCAGCATCGAACAGATCTTCCAACGTGTGATACACGTGGAGTCTTAAGTGAGATGACACATCCCTAGCCAAGCCATTTTTTAATCTGATAATGGCTTGTTCTTCATCTTCGACCAGATCAAGATTCAATCGAACCTTTTCGAACTCATCGTGGTACTCTTGGACAGACTTGGACCCTTGCTTTAACTCATAGAGCTTTTGCATTTGAGTCTGCCTGTACTTGGCACTCAAATACTTAGCATCCATTGCTCTTCTTAATTGTGGCCAAGTGTTGACTTCGGGATAGTCATTCCTTCGTCTATGCCTCTTGTCAGATTCCCACCACGTTGATGCATAAGCTTCGAACGAAGCAATGGCATGGGCAGCTTTTCTCTCATCGGTCATCTCATTGGTTTCAAAGATGCGCTCCATTTTAAGCTTCCATTCGAGATACTCATCGGGATCACTAGTTCCTTTAAAGGGTGGAATAGTGATCTTGACACTGTTCAAGTTTGAGTCTCGAACACCACGAACCTGTTCGACATACTCATCATTTCGATCATCAGCCTCACGCTCAATATTTTTTTCAACATTTGCGCCTCGGCCTCGACCTCGGAAATTTCCACAACCTCGGTGAGCTTGCCTTCGTTGAGCGAATGGCGGTTCACGCTCATATTCGTCCTCGGGAAATTCCTCTTCATCAACCTCTTCGGTTACAGCATCAAGGTCTCTTCGGGCCACTGGAGGTGGTATTCTTTCTCCTCGCGGAATGCCCAAGTTTTGATAAGCAGCTTGGGGATTGCCCAAGTTTTCTTGTGCTTGGGGATTGCCCAAGTTAAGCTCTCTTCGAATTGCTTCACTCGTCAACTGATGTTGTCGAAGAAGCTCAGCATACAGCTCAGGTTTCATCGGGGTGGATTCGCTCGTTCCAGCGCCGGACCCATTTTTGGCCACGGACGCACTTCCCTGCTCGAGGTTAGATACTCGAGCACTCACTCCTCTTACTTCGGCACTGATGCCTTGTATCGCAGCCATGAGATCGGCTAACGACAACTCGGGCTTCTCAATGCTTTTTCCATCGTTTCAAGCCATGGTACCTGCACAAGTCAAAGATCAAACAAATGTTAGGGTTAGAAATCACCTCACACACTCCCTCACCTTTGATGGGTGGCACTCGGGTCCACTCAATTTATGGGTTCGGTTTTTGATCACTCAAGGACTTGTTAACAGTGGCTCGTCTGATTGATCGGTCCTCTAAGATCCTTCAAAGTTCGACAATAGTCACTGCCTCTTCGGGAAGAGTGAAGTGATGTTCGACTCGATGGAACGGACGCTTTTTAACTGAGCTCGGGGAGTCAAAAGAATTTCTACGAAAGTTTGGACTTCGGTCACCCCTTCGCACGAATTCCTATCAGCTTAAAAGAGTTAGTACGACCTCGAGTAGGACAATTACTCAAAAGATCCACCAACTAGAATTTGACACAAAAGAAAGTGAGAACCTAGGAGAATCTACCCTTTGATTCCCTTTTGGAATCTTTTTCGATCACACCCACTCCTGTCCGTACAAGAGTGGTCCCTCCTTGGTACGGATAGGGTTTTACCTTATCCACTTTCCTTTTTCAGCCGACAATTTTCACCTGGGGTTTTGATGTTAAAATTTTAACCCCTTTCTTCTTCAATGGAACAGTGACCTTGCTCCGGCGTACGGACACAACAACTTCGGTTCACTGACCACGAAATTCAACAGATCTGGGTCGCTTTCAACTCCGGTCTCAACAACGGAGGAAATCAATCTTCACAGTTCATTCGCGTCGTACACTGTTACGATGGTAATAATTTTTCCGGTGTACGGACAACGATTCAAACCATTAAACTTTGATTTTTAAGCAACAAAACAAACCCAAATCACTCAAGAACCACCAATCTTCACCGGTTTCTTCCAAACACAGTGGGGTTCGAGTTTTCAGTCACCATTAAAGCTCAAAACAGTCCAAAAATTCACCAAGAAACCCTAGTCACGAAATTGGTACGTCGGGTACTTGTTGGATTCGGAACTCGATGTTGAACAAGAATCAATGGTTGTTTTTCCCAAACAACCAACAATCAAACACAATTTTTGAATTTTTCTTTTTAACATTTTTTTTTTTTTTTTTTTTGTAAAATAACAACACCAACAGTAACAAAATTCAAGAACACGAAAAAGGAAAACAAAGACACAAACGCACGAAAATAAAGATAACTTGAACAGGATTTGGGGTTGTAGAAACAAGCCCAAACCGTGCTCTGATACCAAGATGGTGCAATGCAAACCCGAAGGAATTGCTAAGCACAAACGCGGAAGAAAACAAGAAAGATAAAAAGATAGAAGCAAGACAAAACTTGCTTCTTTCGAAAGAATAGTGAGGAACCTGTCTCAAAGCTCGATCGAAAGGGATACAAGAATCACCTAAACTATGCAACAATCCTCAAGAGAACATGCCTTTTGCAAACTGAATGATCAAAGAGGAATGTTCAATCGGATTAACCGAAAGCCACAAGTCCATAAATCCCTCACAGGGTTTTGCTCACGATGGAGACAAGAAGAAATGTGCTCGGCACTTTCATTCAATTCATCAATCTTCAAAAACTAGGTCTCTCCAATGAAAGGAAACAAGGTTTATATAGGAAATACTAAGGGTAAACTAATAAAAGGGTCACAGGCGACCAATGGAAATAAGCCACGCAGGGCTGAATTAAATTGTGTTCGGCAGACTTTGACTTCGGTAAGCCTTGGCTTCGGTTCTCGATTGTCTGCTCGAACACACTTGTTGCCTTCGGACGCTCAATTGTCTTTGAGCTCATTGTCCTCGGTCACTTTGCCTTCGGGCTCGAATCTGAAGATAATGCCTTCGATTCTTGAGCTCGGCCACTCAGCTTTGGAGCAATTGTTTTCCTTCGGCCAGGCTAAGTGAACGTGCACATCGTGCAGCAGCTTGGCTTGGCTTCTTGTCATCGGTCTCCTCGGTGGATCGATCACTTGATCAGCACGTGATCGGGCTGCATCAAGATGCTATCATGTCCTCCCCCCGATCTCGGTAACCCCAAGACAAAGTCCATGGATATGTCAACCCAAGGTCGATCAGGCACAGGCAACGGGGTATACAATCCATGAGGGTTGGACTTCGATTTAGCTTTCTTGCAAACGAGACAAGTGTTGCAAAGCTTTTCCACATCTCGTCACATTTTTGGCCAACGGAACTCCTCGGTTAAGATACCATGAGTTTTGTCGACACCGAAGTGTCCCATCAAGCCTCCGAAGTGAGCTTCTTGAACTAAGAGCTCTCTCCATGATGACACTGGCACACAAACCCTCCCATTCTGGAAGAGGTAGCTATCGTGCCACTGATATTTCTCAACCCTTCGGCCACTCAAGATTGTGTCCCGAACGCATTTTAGCTTGGGATCGTCTTCGTACATCAACTTGATTCTTTCGAATCACATGAGCCTAGAGGCGAGGGTGGTCGCTAAGGCAAATTTCCTCGATAGTGCATCGGCCACAATATTGTTTTTTCCCTTTTTGTAATGAATTACATAGGGAAAACTCTCAATGAATTCAACCCATTTGGCATGCCTTTGGTGCAGTTTCTCCTAACCTCGGAGATGTTTCAAAGATTCATGATCACTTTTAATCACAAACTCTCGAGGCCACAAATAGTGCTGCCAATGGGCGAGTGCTCGAACGAGGGCATACAACTCCTTGTCATACGTTGAGTAATTCAAGGTTGCACCCTTAAGCTTTTCGCTAAAGTAAGCGATCGGCTTCGATTATTGCATAAGCACTCCTCCGATCCCTTCTCCGGACGCATCACACTCGACTTCGAATGCTTTGCCGATGTCAGGGAGTTGCAACAATGGGGTAGAGCAAAGCCTCCGTTTCAACTCTTTGAAAGCCCTCTCTTGGGACTCTCCCCACGTGAATGGTTGGTCTTTCTTTACCAGCTCGGCCAAAGGAGCTGCCACGGTGCTAAAGTCTCGAACAAACCTCCGGTAAAAGCTAGCTAAGCCATGGAAGCTACTAACTTGTATTACCGAGGTTGGAGTTGGCCAATCTTTGATGGCTTCGACTTTTGATTCGTCGACATCAACACCATTAGCGCTGACAACGAATCCTAGAAAGACCACACATTCGACACAAAAGGCATATTTCTTGAAGTTAGCATATAGCTTTTCTTCTGTAAGCGTATCAAGCACGAGCCTTAGATGTTCGACATGTTCATCCACAGATTTACTATAAATAAGGATGCCATCGAAGTAAACGACAACAAACTTATTTATGAACGGCTTGAACACATGGTTCATCAGTCGCATGAATGTGCTCGGTGCGTTGGATAAGCCAAAAGGTATTACCAACCATTCATAGAGACCGAACTTGGTCTTGAATGCGGTTTTCCACTCGTCTCCGGGTTTCATTCGGATCTGGTGGTAAGCGGACCTAAGGTCTATCTTCGTAAAGCATGAAGAACCACTAAACTCATCTAGCATGTCATCTAATCGAGGGATAGGATGACGATACTTTACCGTTATTTTGTTGACTGCTCGGCAATCAACGCACATTCGCCATGTTCCATCCTTCTTCGGGACAAGGATAACAGGAACGGCGCAAGGACACAAGCTCTCTAGAACGAGGCCCTTGTTCAGCAATTCATCAACCTGCCTTTGGAGCTCTTTAGTGTCTTCGGGATTACACCGGTATGCAGGTTTATTAGGGATTTGTGACCCTGGCACAAAATCTATTTGGTGCTCGATTCCTCGTAATGGAGGCAATCCACCAGGCATTTCCTCGGGAAATATGTCCTCGAAGTCCTGCAAAACTTTACGAACAGACAAAGGCAAAGGGTTATCATTAGTTAAATCATCATTTGGAGTTAAAAGGATACCCTTATGCACGAGGCAAATCATCATTCGACCGGTGTCGTTGCCTCGTAAAATTTCACCCGGTTGCATGATTACGCAAATATTTTGACTTCGGGTTATGGAACTATTGTTTTGGCCATAATTGGTCCTCCGATGGGAATCTTAGCTTTAGCCGCTTCTTTCAGCTCCTTCATTTTCTTATAGTCCTCACTGACTTGCTTCGGAGTCAACGGTCTAAGCACAAACTTTCTTCCCTCGTGAGTGGCAGTATAAGTGTTAGCTTTGCCATTATGCACAACATTTCGATTAAATTGCCATGGCCTCCCAAATAGATGGTGGCAAGTTTGCATTGGCAACAGATCAAATATGAGCTCGTCAATGTAGTTGCTAATTTTGAATTTAACCAACACTTGTTTCGCAACTTTCTGTTCACCACATTCATTAAACCATTGCAACCGATATGGGTTCGGGTGCTTGAGGTGGGTAACTTCAATTGTGAAACCAATGTTTGACTTACAACGTTAGCACAACTACCGGAGTCAATGATCATCGAGCAGACCACACCCTTGACTCGGCATCTAGCATGAAAAAGGTTCTCACGTTGCACATTCTCATCGTCTTGGTGTAACATCACACTCAAGCTCCTTCTCACAACAAGAAATGCTCGAGGATCATCATCCTCGATTGCATCTTCTCCTTCGGAAATTAATTCCCCTTCATCACTATTCTCCTCTTCGGGCTCACTATCCTGCTCTTGGGGTCTTCCATCGATAAGAGCTATGGCCTTTCGAGTAGGACAGTCTCTAGCAAAATGACCATATCCTCTACACTTGTGGCATTGTGATAATAATCAAACACGGAAAAAGTAAAAGATAAAGAGAGAGACGTAACTCGATCGAATATCTCAAGTAGCAACGAAGAACTCGTTCAGTTACACCCCGAGAGATTGTCAAGAACACCTACCCTAGGCAACTACCCTCGAGCTAACGTGAGCACGCAAGTAGAATGGTCGGGGGGAATGGAAGTCATCTAGATCCGCTAGAGAACAACAAGTCCCATCAAAAGGTTGTTTCATTCAACAAAGAGTTCAACTCTTAACAAGGTTCTTTAATCATCAATCATAAGCTAAGTGTAAAATAAGCTATACTTGGATTTTTATAGTGTTTCCCAAGCTTACACAATGACCAAAATACCCTTACTAATAAGGTTCATCAAATAAGCCACGTAGGGCGAAACAGTAAAAGAAACATAAGTTCAGCAGCTGGGAGGGGCGCCTGAGGCTGGGAGGGGCGCCTGGACTATGCTGAAGCTGGGTGCCTGAAGTTGGGTGGGGCGCCTGGGTCAGGCGGCGCACCTAGGCAGGCGGGCACCTGTGCACAATTGCATTCTTATGCAGTGAGGTTTCCGGGCGGGGCGCCTGGATGTGCTGAGCTTCCCTCCTTAGGCGTGAGGCCTAGAGCTGAGATCACCCGAAATGGCTTCCAATCGCTTCCTTCTTCTAGGCCTCTTCTCACCAAGTGTAAGTATACTCCTTGGATCTCCTTAGCTTGGCTCCGTGTAAAGGGTCTTGTAGGGGTTTGATCCTTATCATCCTCCCCTTCTTAAGAAGATTTCTTCCTCGAAACTGAGGCATCATCGTCCACGACCTCTTCATCCCCTATATCCAAAGGAACCAAGTCACAAACATTAAATATATTAGAAACATTACACTCACTTGGCAAGTCGATCACATAGGCGTTGTTGTTTATCTTTGAAAGCACTTGGAATGGGCCATCTCCTCGGGGTGCCAACTTCCTTTTTCTAAGGTTTGGAAACCTTTTTTTCCGAAAGTGCACCCGCACATAGTCCCCCTTCTTGAGTTCCATCTTCTTGCGTCCTTTGTTTTCCTTGGAGGCAACCGTTGCATAGGCTTCCTCCAAGTTCTTCTTCGCCTTTGCATGGAGTTCAACTAAAGCCTTGGCTTTAGCTTTACCTTCAAAATTAATAACCATTTCCCTCGGCAAAGGGGTTAGATCAAGGGGAATCAAGGGGTTAAAACAATAAACGCACTCAAAGGGAGTCATGCCAATCATGCTATCAAATGTACGATTATAAGCAAACTTCAATAAGTGGCAATCTATCAATCCAAGTCCCGGCCTTACCTCGGGTCATGGCTCTAGGAAAAGCACCCAAGGTTTGGTTCACCACCTCGGTTTGGCCACCCGTTTGTGGGTGGTGGGACGTGGAGAACAAAAGCTTGGTGCTAAGGGCACCCCACAAGCTTCTCCAAAAGTGGCTTAGGAACTTGGTGTCCCTATCACTTACAATGGTTTGAGGTACACCATGCAACTTTAAAACATTATTTAATGAACAAAGAAGCAACATGTTGTGCATCATCACACTTCTTACATGGGATGAAGTGAGCCATCTTGGAGAACCTATCCACGACAACATAAATGCTATCATGTCCCCCCCAGTCCGTGGTAATCCCATGACAAAGTCCATAGAGCCCCCATCTTTGGCCAGTGGAATTGTTCTTTAAGAATAGCCAAAGTCTTATTCTTCCCAAAGTGACCCATGAGTCCTTCACAATGTGCCTCTTACACAAGCAATTCCCTCCATGAGGACTCGGGTATGCACACTCTACAATTTTTGAAGATATAGCCACTAACCCATTGGTATTTTTCAACTCTCTCCCCTTTCTCTAGAGCTTCATGGATGCTCTTTAGCTTGGGCTCATGAGCATACATCAACTTGATGCTCTCAAAATCCATGAGCTTAGAGGTGAGAGTAGTAGGAAGAGCAAACTTCCTTGTCTTTCCCCTTTTTGTATTGAACAACATAGGGAAAAGCTCAATGAACTCTACCCATTTGGCATGCCTCCTGTTCAACTTCTCTTGGCCCCTAAGATGTTTGAGTGGCTCATGATCACTCTTAATCAAAAACTCCCTAGGACAAAGGTAATGTTGCCAATGAGCAAGAGCTCTCACTAGGGCATACAACTCCTTTTCATACGTAGAGTAATTCAAGTAGGCACCTTTCAATTTCTCACTAAAGTAGGCTATGGGTTTACCATCTTGCATTAAAACACCACCAATTCCCACCCCGAGGCATCACATTCAACCTCAAATGCCTTTCCAAAGTCAGGGAATTGCAATAGAGGGGCGGTACTCAACCTACTTTTCAATTCTTGGAAGGCCTTCTCTTGAGGCTCTCCCCACACAAATGGTCGGTCCTTCTTCACCAATTCGGTGAGTGGAGCGGCAATGGAGCTAAAGTCTTTCACAAATCGTCTATAAAAACTAGCAAGACCATGAAAGCTCCTCACTTGAGTCACGGTGGTAGGAGTAGGCCAATCACGAATGGCCTCTACCTTGGACTTATCTACCTCCACTCCTTGGGCACTCACAACAAACCCAAGGAAGACAACCTTTTCCACACAAAAGGCACACTTCTTCAAATTGGCAAAGTGCTTTTCGGCTCTTAGCACTTCAAGCACTTGACTCAAGTGGCCAACATGATCATCTATTGACTTACTATAAATCAAGATATCATCAAAATAGACAACCACAAATTTATTGATAAACGGTTTCAATACATGGTTCATTAGTCTCATAAAAGTACTAGGTGCGTTGGAGAGCCAAAAGGGCATCACCAACCATTCATAGAGACCAAACTCGGTCTTGAATGCGGTTTTCCATTCGTCCCCGGGTTTCATCTGGATTTGATGGTAACCGGACCTAAGGTCAATTTTGGTACAGACACATGAACCACTCAATTCATCTAACATGTAATCAAGTCGTGGAATGGGATGACGGTACTTTACCGTTATCTTGTTCAGGGCTCGGCAATCTACGCACATTCTCCAAGTGCAATCCTTCTTTGGGACAAGGATCACGGGCACGGCACAAGGACTCAAGCTTTCCCTCACCAAGCCTCTAGTGAGCAATTCATAATCTTGCTTTTGCAATTCTCTTGTGTCCTCCGGATTTCTCCTATAAGCCTGTTTATTTGGAATTTGAGACCGCGGGATAAAATCAATTTGGTCTTCTATCCCCCTCAATGGAGGAAGACCACTCGGCATCTCTTCCGGGAACATGTCTTCAAATACCTTCAAAACATTCTCAATTGCACTAGGTAAAGTGTTAGTTAAAGAATCAACATCGGATGCAACAATCATACCTTTATGCATTAGGCAAAGGAGTAGCTTGTTTCCATCATTTCCTCTCAAGAGTTCACCCGGTTGCATCATGGCACATATGCTACCGGTACAAGATGGTGGGATTGCCACCAAGCTTTCGGCCAAAGGACTAGTCTCCACAACCTACTTAGCCTTTGCCGCCTCTCTTAACTCCCTCATTCGCTTGTAATCCTCACTTACTTACTTGGGAGTCAAGGGTTTAAGCACAAATTTCCTTCCTTCATGTTTTACCGTGTAAGTGTTGACACGACCATCATGGACCGCATGTCTATCAAATTTCCAAGGCCTTCTAAATAGAAGGTGGCATGCTTGCATAGGTACCACATCGCACAAGTGTTCATCCACATAGCTACCCATTTTGAACTTAATCATTGCTTTCTTCACCACCTTTAGCTCCCCACACTCACTAAGCCATTGCAATCGATATGGTTCGGGGTGTTTCAAGGTAGGCAATTTCAATTGGGTAATAAGTGATTGACTCACAACATTAGCACGACTTCCCGAGTCAATGATCATAGAGCAAACAACACCCATGACTCGGCATCTAGCATGGAAGAGATTTTTCCTTTGCAAGGTCTCACTATCCTCCACAATCATGGCACCTAAACTCCTCCTCACAACTAGAAAAGTATGAGGATCATCATCCTCCACCGTATCATCCTCCACATCACCCTCTACTTCCTCATCTCCCTCTACTCCCTCATCCTCCGGTTCACTCTCTTGTTCGTAAGCACCATCACCAACAACAATCATGGTCCTTTTCGTAGGAAACTCTTTAGCAAAGGTTGGGGAATGCCCAACTCATGCTCTTGTGGAGCTACATCGATTTTCAACTCATATCTCTTCACTACCTCCTTAAAAGGAGCAGGAGTTAGAGTAGAACCTCGGCTGGTTCCCTCTCTGGATTCAATTTGGACGCTCGGGGTCCTCCTTTCAAAATTCTCAAGTCTCAAGAATATTTCTTCCAACTTGGACATGATAATATCCAAGGTCGCCTTCGGGGGATCATCTCCTTCGTTAGCCATCTGATGCAAGATTAACAACGAAGAACGGAAATAAAGGATAAAAGCAAGACACTCAATGATCTACCAAGAATTGCAAGTAGAAACTAGTCTACTTACCTTCTTGATGAAGCCAAGGAGGACCTATACTAAGCAACAACACTCAAGACAACTAGGAATTGAAGCTCACATTGAAGATCTTCTTCACCTTGTCCTCCCATCTTGGAACATGATTGAGGCTCCATTGGTTTGCCTCCAAGAATAGCTACAAAAGCATTCACAATAGTAGAAGAAAAAGATAAAGAGCTAAGGTTAGAATAAGGGGTGTCCTCACTCTCAATGATTCTTTTTCCCTCTTTCTTTTCCCTCATTTTCTTTTCAAGGTTGGGTGTAGATTCGGGTGGTGACATCCCACTCACATCACTCAACACATCCTCTCCTTTTTCCACTCGAGGAATGTCACCGGTCACTCCCTTACTCCTCTCAATCTTTTTGTCTCTCAAATTCGGGTGAATTTGGATGAGGCCCAAGAATACCCATAGCCGGAGTAGGTGGACTCTTAACATCAACCCAGAATCTAGGACTTGGAGACTCATCACTTGAGCTCTCCTTCTTCTTTGCTGATGAACCACTTGGCTTTGGAGCTTGTGGTTTAGGTTTCACCTTGTTGACAATTGTCAACTCTTTTCTTGCACTAGTCCCACCATTGCGTGTGATTGTAGGACCTTTTGTTTGCTTCCTTTCATCCTTGGATTGAGATACTTGCTCCTTTCCTTTTTGTATAGGCCAAGAAGATGTACTAGGATAGAACTTAAACTTTGCCCGGCAAGGTTCAAAGTCATAAGTTTTTTGCCCCTTGCTCACTTTGTACACATCCTTCATGAGATCATACCACACCCTCTTGCCTTGCAACCACGGTTTTCCTAGCCAGACACCATAATACTCCATGGGATACACATCACACCAAACATATTCCTTGTAACTCCCATGAGATATGAGTACCCGAGCTTCACTAGTAACTAGAACACCTTGACACTCATAAGGATATTTCAATTTTTAGCATGGTATCTTTAGTCTATTAAGCCAAGAGACGTTAACAAAATTAGTATAGGCTTCAGTAATCTTGAGCAAGCATCCTCCACTACCATTCACCTCAAAAATGAACCTACATTCACACATGTCTTGTATAGGATCAAGTCCAAGAATACCATCGACTCGGGTTTTCCTTATCCCTCCACTAGTGGCAACACCACTAGAATAGCCTCCACTTCCCGTCACTCTTCCAACATGAGAAGTGTCGTTGAAAGTCGAGGAAGGATTACCACTATGGAACCCATAATTGCCTCTCGCCTTGGCTCCATAGCCCATAGCACCACTCCTACCACCACTACTAGAGCAATGCACCCCGGGTAGCAGAAAGAGCAACACCATTTCTCCTTCCACCCTTCACATGGGAACTAGAAGATGCAATCCTCCCATTTCCCATGGAACAACCACCACCTCCTCCCATACTAATGGAAGGTCCTCTACTACTCCCTTGCACACCGTGAGCAACACCAAGAGAATATGCATTTGCACCATTTGTATAATCAACCTCATCATCAATTCTCTCTATGTTACTATCATCATGTTCAAATTCACCATAAGAAGAGTAAGTAGGATCATCATACCTTGAAGCGTCAGCATCTTCATATTCTTGACTAGAATCATAAGGTTCTTCACATTCATCTTCGAAAGCCTCATAGTCTTCTCCATTTTCATAACCAACATAGTGACCCGCTTCATCATCATATGAGCCTTGGTTCCCCGAATCGTCATAGCAATACCCATCATCACCATCATAGGAACCATAGTCTCCATCATCTCCACATGAGTCATACCCTCCACAATCGTCATTCGAAGCCATAGTTGTAACCAAAGAGTTAAGGACCTCACAAATTCACTCCCTCACGTGTATAACTCAAAAGATGTCACTCAATTTTCTTTCCACTCGTGTATACACTCAAGGTCGTTGGCTTTTGTGACCTGACTCTATTGCTCTCACCACTCAAGCCTTTTTCCACTCAAGACCTTCTTTTCTCTTAGTAATCACAATGGCAAGATCAATCAACTAATGCACCCAAGTAATGGTTCGGAATGGAGTTATGTGACTCGATGTACGAAAGCTATTTTAATGCGCACTTGAAGCAAGCAAGTTCTATGACTTTAAGTAAATACTCCAAGACACACAACACCCTAAATAATCAAATTTTAGTGTCAATAAAGTAAGACTAATACCTTAGAAACACTAACCAAGAAGTTCGGAATCGAAACAAACACAAAAAAGCACAAAACGAAGCAAATTGAGCCAACCAGTGAACTGGGCGGTCCGCCTGGGTGGGTGGGCGGTCCGCCTAGGGTCTGGACCAGTAGCCTAAGTGGGCGGGGCGCCTAGGGGGTGGGCGGTCTACCTGGGTGGGTGCTCCAGCTTTTCCAAAAATGGGTTTTCGTTTGTTTTTGACCCAAATTTTCAACGTTATCACACCCGTTTCTTCAAAATAAATGGTACCCAAAGTTGGAAAATGTTATTTTCAACAAACCTCAATTAATTTCAACCATAAACATCCAATAATCAAAGCACAATCATCATTCAAAGATTCAAAGTGGGTTTTCAAAAGGGTTTCAAATTGGATTTTGATTCTTCGATTTCGGTGTTATACAACTCCAAATCTCACGAAATTTGTTTCAAACTGTTTGTATTTCAATGAAGAACAAACACCCGATAATCAACTCAATGATGAACAACCATCCAACCCATGAATCATCCAAGAATCATCAAGAACAAGGGTTTTAGAAGGGTTTATCAATTTTGGGGTTTTCAAATTCCAAATTTCTCAATTCCAATCCAACCCTTGTGTTTTTGGTACCCAAACAACGGGTTTTCAACAAGGATCAATAATCTATAACACCCACATCAAGATCTAATCACACCAACAAGTTATGCCCAATTTTTGGATTTTCATCTTTTTCAATTTTTTTATTTTTTTTCTTCTTTCACAAGAACATAAATAACAAGAACACTAAAGTAAAGATACAATGAACAAGGAATGTGGATTCGTAAGAACAAAATCCGAGCCTTGCTCTGATACCAAACTGATAAGGATTAATCGCGGAAACAAGTAAAATAGAGGCGGAAGCAAGTAAGACACGATAACCAAGAAATAGGGATAGGGAAGAATAGAAAATAGAAGAAAGAACGAATCAACTAACCAAAGTAGATTAATTCAAAGGGAGAAAGAGACTTGAACCACTAACGGGGTCACACTAGTGGTGATCCACCATGGATTCCAAGTAAGAGATACATGAAGCCAAGCTTCAACAAGAATGGCCAAGCCTATTCTATCTTCTATTTTCTCAATTCAACATTCACTAACTAACTAATGAGCTAATGACCAAAGTGTAGTATTTATAGAGGTTCTACACTTCTAAATAAAGTCTAAAATAACCCCACAAGTTGGGTGTAATAACAAAGATCACATAGGGTCAAACTAGTAAATAATACTAGGCTAATAATAGAAGTCTCGTCTTGCTTTGACTGCAAGTTAGGCGGAGCGCCTAGCATTTGGGCAGGGCACCTCAAAAAGTGGTCAGTGGAGTAGGCTGGGCGGAGCGCCCACTTTGGAGGCGGAGCGCCTGGCTCCCTCTTGCTCTGGGCGGAGCACCTAGGGTCCTGGGCGGAGCGCCTGGGCTTGGGTGCTTTCAACACTCCTTCAAATTGCTCCAAAAGCTCTTGGCTTCCCATCCTTTGCATCCTTCAATCCCGGCTCTTGATGGTAAGTACTGTAAGCTCGATTTGACCCTTATCACACTTGGAGAATGTGCGTAGATTGCCGAGCCATGAACAAGATAATGGTAAAGTACCGTCATCTCATTCCATGACTTGATGATATGTTAGATGAATTGAGTTGTTTATGTGTCTTTACCAAAATAGACCTTAGGTCCTGTTACCATAAAATCCGGTTGAAACCGGGGGACGAATGGAAAACCGCATTCAAGACCAAGTTTGGTCTCTATGAATGGTTGGTGATGCCTTTTGGGCTCTCCAACGCACCTAGTACTTTCATGAGGCTAATGAACCATGTTCTAAAGCCATTCATCAACAAGTTTGTGGTCGTCTACTTTGATGATATATTGATCTATAGCAAGTCAATAGACGACCATGTTGATCACCTAAGGCAAGTGCTTGATGTGTTTAGAGCCGAAAAGCTCTATGCTAATTTTAAAAAGTGTGCCTTTGGTGTTGAGAAGGTAGTCTTCCTTAGGTTTGTTGTGAGTGCCCAAGGAGTGGAGGTGGATGAGTCTAAGGTAGAGGCCATTCGTGATTGGCCTACTACTACTACCGTGATTCAAGTGAGGAGCTTTCATGGTCTCGCTAGTTTTTATAGACGGTTTGTGAAAGACTTTAGCTCCATTTCCGCTTCACTCACCGAATTGGTGAAGAAGGACAAACCTTTTGTTCGGGGAGAGCCTCAAGAGAAGGCCTTCCAAGAATTGAAAAGTAGGTTGAGTACCGCCCCTTTATTGTAATTGCTCGACTTTGGAAATGCAATTGTGGTTGAATGTGATACCTCGGGGGTGGGAATTGGTGGTGTTTTAATGCAAGATGGGAAACCCATAGCCTACTTTAGTGAGAAATTGAAGGGTGCCTCCTTGAACTATTCTACGCATGACAAGGAGATGTACGCCTTGGTGAGAGCTCTTGCTCATTGGTTTTGGCCTAGAGAATTTGTGAATAAGAGTGACAATGAGTCAGTCAAACATCTTAGGGGCAATGAGAAATTGAACAAGCGTCATGCCCAGTGGGTAGAGTTCATTGAGTCTTTTCCCTATGTTATCCAATACAAGAAAGGGAAAGACAATGTTGTGGCGGATGCACTTTTTAGGAAGTTTGCTCTAGCCACCACTCTTGCGTCCAAGCTCATGGGTTTTGAGAGCATTAAGTTGATGTATGCTCAAGACCCTAAGCTAAAGAACATTCACGAAGCTCTTGAAAAGGGAGAAAGAGTTGAAAAGTACCAATAGGGTACTGGCTATATCTTTAAAAATGGTAAAGTGTGTGTTCCCGAGTCCTCTTGGAGAGAATTGCTAATTCGTGAAGCTCATTGTGGGGGCTTGATGGGACACTTTGGGAGGAACAAGACCTTGGCCATTCTAATGGAACGATTCCATTGGCCAAAGATGGGGGTTCAAGTTGAAAAGCTTTGCAAAAATTGCCTTGAGTGCAAGCATGCTAAATCTAAAGCTAACCCCCATGGTTTGTATACTCCTCTCCCCTTGCCTACTAGTCCGTGGATAGATATTTCGATGTATTTTGTTATGGGAATACCACAGTCTGGGGGGGACATAATAGCATTTATGTTGTCGTGGATAGGTTCTCCAAAATGGCTCAGTTAATTCCATGTAAAAAGTGTGATGATGCGCAACATGTTGCTTCTTTGTTCATTGAAAATATATTAAAGTTGCATGGTGTGCCTCAAACCATTGTAAGTGATAGGGACATCAAGTTCCTTAGCCATTTTTGGAGGAGCTTGTGGGATGCTCTTGGAACCAAGCTATTGTTCTCTACGTCCCACCACCCACAAACGGGTGGACAAACCAAGGTGGTAAACCGGACTTTGGGTGTTCTTCTTGGAGCCATGACCCGAGGTAAGGCCGGGACGTGGGTTGATAAGTTACCTCTTATGGAGTTTGCCTATAACCGTACTTTGCATAGTTTGATTGGCATGACTCCATTTGAATGTGTTTATGGTTTTAATCCCTTGATTCCCCTTGATCTAACCCCTTTGCCAAGGGAAATGGTTGCTAATTTTGAAGGAAAAAGCCGAGCAAAGGCTATGATTGAGCTTCATGCTAAAGCCAAGAAGAACTTGGAGTAAGCCTATGCAAAGGTTGCTTCCAAGAAAAACAAGGGAAGGAAGAAGCTTGAGCTCAAAAAGGGAGATTGGGTGTGGGTGCACTTCCGCAAAGAAAGGTTTCCAAACCTTTGGGAAAGGAAGGTTGGCACCCCGTGGAGATGGACCGTTTCAAGTGCTTTCCAAGATCAACAACAATGCCTATGTGATTGATCTACCCAGTAGGTACAATGTGTCAAATACTTTTAATGTGATTGACTTGACTCTTTTTGATGTAGGGGATGGTGATGCCGGAGCGTAGGAAGCCATGGTTTCGAGGATGAAACCTCCCCAAGAAGGGGAGGATGATGCGGGGCATACTACCTCAAGACTGTTCACTAGAAGTCAAGCCAAGTTTATTCAAGACACTCATCTCCACTTGACTTGGAAGGACACGGAAGAAGGCTCCGAGAGCGGCTTGAAGATTATGAATTGGAGTACCATGGATGGAGGACCGCTTGGGCTCCAAGGGGAGCCACTCCAAGCTCATTTTGAGCCTCTTACACAAGTTCCAGGATGAGGCGGAGCGACTGATAAAGTTAGCCTCTCTGAACCTTTGGAGGCGGCCGCCTAGCTGGGGGAGGCGGACCGCCTACCCCATGTGACAGCATTACGGGATTTTTTCTAAGTTTGTGTGCAATTCCAACTATAGCCCTGCGTGGCCTTATTTGTTTTATCCCACTTTGGGGGTACTATAGGCCTTTCATTATGTCTAAGTGAAGCCTATAAATACTTCACTTGTCTTCATTGTTCCTTAGCTTACTTTGATTATTGATGGATGATGAATAGAGTTGAACTCTTGTTTATGAAGAAAACCCTTTGGTTGGCTTGAATTCACTAGCGGATCCTAGTTGATTATCGAACCGACACCCGATCATTCTACTTGCGAGTCCCGGGTGCGACTCGAGGGTGGTTGCATAGCGTAGGCTCTTCATGACACCGATACGAGGGTATCACGGAACAAGTTCTTCGTGGTTACCTTGTAGGGAGTTCGAGCCGCGTCTCGTTCCCTTTTATCATTCTTTTTGTCTTTTGATTTCGATCCTTATCATGCATAGCGTAGGTTCTACTTGACTCAAACGAAGGTGTATCAAGACATCGTTCCTTGGTGCTCGCTCGTAAGTTGTTCTTGTCGCGTCTCGCTTTATCTTTACTTTATCACTTCTGTAGGTTTCCCCTTATCAAAGTCAAGGGCTCCGAAGGAGGATTCGAGAGTGATTTGAGGTCATGGACTTGAGCGCCATCGAGGGAGGACCGACTACGGACCAAGGAGGAACACCTAAAGTCCATTTTGAGCCATCTCCACACCTCCAAGGAAGAGGCAGACCGCCCACAGCACTAGGCGGACCTCCTAGTTGAAGACCAACTCTCTGGATCTCAAAGGAGGCAGAACGCCTATGTAAACGGGCAGACCGCCCACTTTCCTACACTCTGTAGTAGGCGGACTACCTACTCTGCTAGGTGGGGTGCCTACTCTGCTAGGTGGGGCGCCTGTTTTGCCCAGTTTTAGACGGGAATTTGACGTGTAATCCCTATTTTTTCCCTACGAGGCTTGTATTATTTTTATTTCATTTGAGGGCTTTATAGACATTATATTAGGAGTGTGGAACACCTATAAATACCACACTTAGTCATTTTATTTCATTTCATTAGCTTACCTTGATTGAAGAATATACATAGAAAGAGAGGCAAGGCCTTCTTTGTTGAAGCTTAAAGCTTCGGATTATCTCTTTGCTTGGAACCTCTGGAGATTCATCTCTAATATGAATTCCATATATGGTTCAAGTTTCCTTTCCTCTCTCGGATATTCTTTCATGGTTTGAATCGTCTATCCATTCTTTTCTTCTATTTCTGTTCTTCCCTGTCCCTATTTTCTTGTTATCTTGTGATTGCTTGCTTCCGCGTCTATTTTATTGCTTCCGCATATTTAGCCTGCATCAATACCCCTCACCTCGTACCTACTAGCCCGTGGAAGGATATTTCTATGGATTTTGTTATGGGATTACTGCGGTCTGGGAGGGACATGATAGCATTTATGTTGTCGTGGATAGGTTTTCCAAGATGGCTCACTTCATTCCATGTAAAAAGTGTGATGATGTACAACATGATGCTTCTTTATTCATTGATAATGTGTTAAAGTTGCATGGTGTGCCTCAAACCATGGTGAGTGATAGGGACACTAAGTTCCTTAGCTATTTTTGGAGGAGTTTGTGGGGTGCTCTTGGCACCAAGTTGTTGTTTTCCATGTCTTACCACCCCCCAAACAGATGGGCAAATCGAGGTGGTGAACCGAACTTTGGGTGCTCTTCTTAGAGCTATGACCTGAGGTAAGGGCGGGACTTGGGTTGACAAGTTGCCTCTTATGAAGTTTGCATATAACTGTACTTTGCATCACATGATTGGTATGACTTCATTCGAGTGTGTTTATGGCTTTAATCCTTTGATTCCACTTGATCGCCCAAGGATGTGATTGTTAGTTTTGAAGTTAAGAGTTGAGCCAAGGCTATGCTTGAGATCTATTCCAAAGAAAGGAAGAACTTGGAGGAAGCCTATTCCAATGTTGATAAGGGGCAAATCGAGCCAAGACACCAACCATCAAGAGCCAAGCTAGGAGGATGCGAGGATGCAAGGCAAGAGCTTAGGAGATGATTTGAAGGCCATGCATCGAAGCTCAATTGAAGGAGGGAAGCCTACGCATCAGGGCCAAGCGGAGCGCCCAGAAGCCAGACGGAGCGCCCAGCTTTAAGGCAACCAGGCAGAGCGCCAAGAAGCCAAGCAAAGCGCCCAGCTTCAAGGCAACCAGGCGAAGCGCCCAAATCCAGGCGGAGCGCCCAAGCCTGGAGTCTTCTTTTATTAGAAGCTCAGCTAGGCGGAGCGCCGAGATCCAGGCGAGGCGCCCAAAGCTGAAGCTTGCTTAATTTTTTGTGTGAAGTTCCTATTTTTCCCTTAAGTGGCTTGTATGTCTTAACCCAACCCATGGGCAGTTTAGTCATTTCACAAGGGATTACGAAAAACTATGATACGGGTCAAACCCACGGAAGCAAATAACAAGTAACGGAAGTAAAAGCAAACACGAGATTGAAAAAATAAGGGATGGGGAAGAACAGAAAATAGAAGAAAGAACGAATCAAACTAACAAAGTAGATTGATTCAAAGGGAGAAAGAGACTTGCACCACTAATGGGGTCACACTAGCGGTGATCCACCATGGATTCCATGTAAGAGATACATGAAGCCCAAGCTTCAACATGAATGGCCAAGTCTATTCTATCTTCTCAATTCTATCTTCAAAACTAGCTCATGAAATAAAATGACTAAGTGTGGTATTTATAGGTGTTCCACACTCCTAATGTAATGTCTAAAAATTCCTCAAATGATATAAAACAATTACAAGCCTCGTAGGGTCAAAATAGGGATTACATGTCAAAATCCCGTCATAAACTAGGCAAAATAGGCGCCCCAAATAATAGAGTTGGCGCCCCACCCTGCAGAGTAGGCGCCCGACTATCCAAAGTACACGGTCCGCCCAAAAACTAGGCGGTCCGCCCCTTTTATGGGCGGTCCAAAGTTCAAAGAGTGTGCAAGTCACTAGGCGGTCCGCCTAGTCCAATGGGCGGTCCGCCCTTTCCTGGGAGGTTGGAAACGGCACAAAATGGACTCTAACTGTTCCTCCTTGGACCGTAGTCAATCCTCCCTCGTTGGCGCTCAAGTCCATGACTCCAAATCACTCTCGAACCCTCCTCTGGTGCCTTTGTCTTGGATCCTTTGTGCTCTCACTCTTGGCTCTTGATGGTTAGCGCTTTGGCCCCAATTTGCCCTGCATCGTCCTCCCCTTCTTGAAAGGATTTCGTCCTCGAAATCAAACCATCAAGCCTACATCCATAGCAAGCACAAACAAAGCTTCCCACTACAAGAGTAGGTTAGTGCCAAAAGTGTGGGAAAACACACTCTTGCGATAGAGCCAAGCATCAATAATAAGAAATAAGCTTATGTCTCAAACGGAAACAACAAGTACTTGACTCCAAAGGAAAGTGCACCCAACACAAGAACAAGCAAAAAGATCAATAGGATATGGAACATGCAAGATATAGCAATCAAATTCCCTATGACCCCTAAGCTTATGACCAACACACCAAGCCTTCAATCTAATATTATCACAATGTGACAATATTAGTATCATTATTGTTGTGTTCTTGTTGTTCTTGAGAAGAAGAAAAACAAAAAATTTGAAAATGTTGAAAAGTTGAAAAAAATTTGGTAGATCGGATTGGATTCAAATCCCCAAGTGTTAAAAAGTATTGGGGTTTGTTCTATATTGTATTCCCTTCGTTTTGATACCCATATATCACAATTTGGTGTTATGATTCAAAATTTCGAAAATCAAAACCCTAAAATTTGAAAATTTCTTGAAAATGCTTCAAACTTGAGTCGAAGCTTGTTGTTGTTTTTCCAGGTTGAAAAACCATTGGGGATTGTTGATAATAGTTGTATACACCTTTGGGCATCGTTGGTTTTGTGTATCGAGTTGAAATTGATCGAAAAAGTTGGCCAAAATCACCAAAAGTCCGTTGTTGAAAACTGCTAAACCGTGCCTTAGGCGGAGCGCCTAAATCTAGGAGGACCGTCAAACTTTTGGGCAGCAACCCAGCCAAGCGGAGCGCCCTCTTGTACTTGGCAGAGCCTACCCCTGTTTCGGGTCCGGTTTGTTTTGTTTCGTGTGTTTTTGTATTCCGTTTGTTTCCTAACTTCTTGGTTAGTGTTTCTAGGGTAATTGGCCTACTCCATTCACACTAACTATTGAGCGTATTAGGATACTTGTGCGTAGAAGATATTAGAATTCAAAGAAGAGTCATAGATTTTTCTTTGGCTTCAACTGCGCACTTAAATAGCTGTCCGTCCATCGAGTCTCATTAACTCCATTATGAACTAATACTTGGACATGCTAGTTATGATCACCGTGCTTTCTATGTTATTAGGATACACGTGAGGGAGTGATTTTTGTGAGGTTTTTCTCTTGGCATTGCAACTATATCGGATGAAGATTGTGGAGGGTATGACTCATGTGGAGATGAGGGAGACTATGGTTCCTACGATGGTGATGATGGGTATTGCTATGAGGATTCGGGGAACTATGGCTTGTATGAGGATGAAGCGGTTCACTATGATGATCGTGAGGTTAATGAAGACTATGAAGCTTGTGAAGATGAATTTGATGATTCTTATGCTTCAAGTCAAGAATATGAAGATGGTGACGCTTCAAGGTACATTGATCCTACTTACTCTACTTATGATGAATATGATGAAGTTGATAGTAAACTAGAGAGAATTGATGATGAAGTTGATTATATGCATTATTCATTTGCATCTTCTCTTGGTGTTGCTAGTGGTGTACAAGGGAGTAGTAGAGGTCCTTCCATTAGTATGAGAGGAGGTGGTGGTTGTTCCATGGGAACAAAGAAGCTTAAATCTTCTAGGTACACTAAGCGACCTAATGCTTCTAATTCCCATGAGGAGGGTGGTTTGAGAGATGGAGTTACTTTTGCTACAAAGGGGCTATATTGTTCTATCAATGTTGTAGGGGGCTTGAATAGTTGTAGTAGGAGTAGTACTATGGGCTATGGAACCAAGGCGAGAAGAACTTATGGGTTCCATGGCAAAGGTCCTTCCTCGACTTCCAACAACATTTCTAATGTTGGAAGAGTGACAGGAAGTGGAAGTTACTCTAGCTAAATTGCTAGGAGAGGAGGGATAAAGGAGACCCAAGTTGTTGGTGATGACACTCGTGGGCATTCGAGTTCTCTCTTGGATGCATCTCTAGGAAACTTGGGTAGATGAAGGTTCGTTGTTTAGGTAAATGGTTATGGAGGAAACTTGCTCAAAATTGAAGAGACCGATGTCAATTGTATTAGCACCTCTTTGGTTGATAGGCTAATGGATCCTTATGAGTATAATGGAGTGTGGGTTTCCAAGGAAGCTCGGGTACTTATAACTCATAGGAATTAGAAATGCTATGTGTGGTGTGATGTAAATCCCATGCAACATGTTGATGTGTGGCTAGGTGAGCCATGGTTGGAAGACAAGAGTGTGCAATATAGCACTATGAAGGATGTGCATCTTATGGGCATAGGGCAAAGAGTCTATTACTTTGAACCTTATCGGGCGAGAGGCCAGTTGTCTACTAGTACACCTTTTTTCTCTATGCAACGGAGGAAAGAGTGAGCACTTCATTCCATAAGTGAAAATGTGCAATCGAGGAGTCCTACAAACACAAGCAATGGTGGGACTAGTGCAAGAAAAGAGTTGGCAAATATCAACAAGGTGAACCCGAAGCCAAGTGGTTCACCAACAAAGAAGAAGGAGACATCAAGTGATGAGTCTCCAAGTCCTTGATTCCGGGCTGATGTAAAGAGTCCAGCTACTCCAGCTATGGGTATTTTTGGGCCTCGTCCCAACTCACCCGAATGTGAGAGACAACAGATAGAGTGGAGTAAGGGAGCGACCGGTGACAACTCTTGAGTGGAAAAAGGAGAGGTTGTGATGACTGATGTGAGTGGGTTGTCTCCACCCGAATCTACACCCGACCTTGGAAAACAAAAGAGGGAAAACAGAGAGGAAAAAAGAATTGAGACTGAGAGCACCCGTTATTCTAACCTTAACCTCTTATCTTTTTCTTTTATTTGTTTGGATTCTTGTGTAGGAATTCTTCGAGGCAAGCCGATGGAGCCTCAATCATATTCCGAAGTGGAAAGGCAAGGTGAAGGAGATTCCAAAGGTGAGCTACAAGGTGAAGGAACTACCCATGATGCTTCAAGTACATTGAGTGATATGTATGATTCCACATTAGTTGATGATATGTATGATTACAATGTATTTGCAACTAGTGTAGAGCCATTAGGTCAACTTTAGTGTGCAAATGAACCACTAGTTGAGGGGATTGAAAATCCACATCATGATGTGAGCTCGGTTTTCATTGAACCTCTCTTTAGTGAGGATATTGTGGTTGACCTTGCTAGTGAGCCTTGTTATGACACCCCACTCATATTTGATAAATGAGAAAATGAATTGCATGAATATCATATGCTTTCTTTTGATTGCTGAATAGAAAGTGGTGGTCTCTTGTGTCATAGTGAGGATGGTCGTGACCTTGAGGAGTCTCTAGTGTATGAGACGGATCGTTGTTTTCGATGACTCCTCAAGTGTAGATGTTGCCTCTTGTTTGAATACTTCGCCCTTGTTTGCTAATGAGCTTGAGAAGTGTGCCTATACTAATCCTTTGTATGAGGACAACTTTAATGGAAATGGTGATTTATATCAAACTAGAGTAGAGTGTGAGTTTGAACCTCCATGGATTAGAATGCTTAAATCTATAGATAATCCGTTGTTTGAGACCTCCCTTGGGAGTTTGTCTAGCGAGGAGGGTTGTCTTGGAGGTAAAAGTAGAGGTGAGGAGGTACCTCTTGGTGAGTGTAAGAGTGCTCTTAAGAAGGGGAGTGGAGTATTTGATGTTAGTTGTAAATTAAACTATTTTGCTTACTCCATCCCATATGTTGATCACTACTTGAGTTTTGGGCATACCGAAGACATTGTGTCTCCTTGTGATAAAAATAAATTAAAGGCTTGGTATGTTGGTCATGAGCTTAGGGATCATAGGGGGATTGATTGTTACATCTTGCATGTTCTATGTCCTATTGATTTCTTTGCTTGTCTTTGTGTTGGATGTACTTTCTTGTCGAGTCAAGTACTTGTTGTCTCCTTGGGAGTCAAGAGCTTATTACTTGTTATTGGCGCTTGGCTCTATCATAAGAGTGTCTTTTCCATACTTCTGAGCACTAACCTACTCTTGTAGTAGGATGTTTTAGTTTGTATTTGTCTTTAGACATAGGCTTTGATGGTTTTATTTCGAAGAAGAAATCCTTTCAAGAAGGGGAGGATGATGAAGGGAAAATCGAGCGAAGACACCAATCATCAAGAGCCAAGCTAGGAGGATGCAAGGATGCTAGAGCTTAGGAGATGATTTGAAGGCCATGCATCAGAGCTCAATTGAAGGAGGGAAGCCTACGCATCAGGGCCAGGCGGAGCGCCCAGCTTCAAGACAACTAAGCGGAGCGCCTAGAAGCCAGGCGGAGCACCCAGCTTCAAGGCAACAAGGCGGAGCACCCAGATCCAAGCGGAGCGCCTAAGCCTGAGGCCTCTTTTGATCAGAAACTCAGCCAAGCAGAGCGCCCAGATCCAAGCGGGGCGCCACATGCTGAAGCTTGCTTGATTTTTGGTGTGAAGTTTCTATTTTTCCCTTAAGTGGTTTGTATGTCTTAACCCAACCCATGGGCATTTTAGTAATTTCACAAGGGGTTAGGAAAAACTATAAAAACACCCCTTAGCCATTTCATTTTGTTAGTTTGTTTGAGACTTGAATAGAGAGAAGAGAGAACGTAGAAAGGCCGAGCCTTCTATTTCGAAGCGGATCGCGTCGTGTATATCTCGACTTGAAACCTATGGAGATTCATTGCTAGTATGAAACTATTGTAAGGTTCGAGTTTCAATTCTCCCTTTGGATAGTAAATTCTTGTTTGAATTTTTTATCCGTTCTTTCTTCTATTTCTTGCATTCCTAGTCTTGAATTTCTCGATATATTTTAGATATCACTTATCTTATTTTTATTGCTTCCGCATATTTGTATCGTGTTTGCTTCTGCATATTTTTTCCCCTTATCAAATGTGGCCACCAAGAAGAACAAAGGAAGCAAAAGGTTGGAGCTCAAGAAAGGAGATTGGGTGTAGGTGCACTTCCGCAAAGAGAGGTTTCCAAATCATAGGAAAGGGAAGTTGGCACCCCGAGGAGATGGATCATTCCAAGGGCTTTCCAAGATCAACAACAATGCCTACGTGATTGACTTTCCTGGTGAGTATAATGTCTCCACTACTTTCAACATTTCTGACTTGATTCCTTTTGATTTAGGTGATGAAGGGGCCGTGGTTGATGATGCCGTGATTTCGAGGACGAAATCCTCTTAAGAAAGGGAGGATGATGCGGGGCAAACCATCACGAGACCGTTCCCCTGGAGTCAAGCCAAAGAGGTCCAAGATGCTCACCTAAGCTTGTTGTGGAAGGGGCTTCAAGATGGAAGCCTTGGAGGCCATTTGAAGAAGTACAACATGATATTAGGCTAGTCGCTCCGCCCAGAGGACCCAGGCGCACCTCCGGAGCCTTAGGCGCTCCACCTTGGAAGTTGTGCGGTTGGGCGCTCCGCCCAAGTCTAGGTGCACCGCCCAATAAACTTTCTATCCCAAAAATAAATTACTTTCCAGGCGCTTCGCCCCAACTCAGGCGCTCCGCCCAATACGCTGAGATCCGGGATTTTGAGTAGTCTTTAACTATTTTGGTCCTGCGTGGTCTATTTCATTAAACTCAACTTGTGGGGCGTTGTAGACTTTATCTAGACTTGGGCAGGACTCCATAAATACCCAAGTCTTCTTCTAATTTGATTAGCTTACCTTGAATATTGACGACAAACATTGATATGAGATTCACTTATGAAAGTTCCCTTTACTTTTTGGCTTGAATCAATTGGTGGTACTAATTGACCTTCATTCCAAACCCGACCGGGCCCTTTGCAAGACCCACGTGCGTCTTGTGGACCGTCCGTATAGTGTAGGTTGTTCTTGACACGAATCGAGGGTGTCACGAAACCCGTCCTTCGTGGCTACTTCGTAGGGAGTTCAAGATCCGTCTTGCTCCTATCTTTGTTTATTTTCACTTCCGTGTTTACCCTGCATCATTGCACCTTCTAGGTATGCTAAGCGACCTAATGCTTCTAATTCCCATGTGGAGGGTGGTTTGATAGATGGTGTTGCTCTTGCTACAAAAGGTTTGTATTGTTCTATCAATGTCGTGAAGGGTAGTAGTAGTAGGAGTAGTACTATTGGCTGTGGAACCAAGGCGAGAGGCACTTATGGGTTCCATGGCAAGGTTCCTTCCTCGACTTCCAACAATATTTCTAATGTTGGAAGAGTGACGGGAAGAGGAAGTTACTCTAGCAATCTTGCTAGTAGAGGAGGGATAAGGGAGACCCAAGTTGTTGGTGTTGATACTCGTGGGCATTCAAGTTCTCTCTTGGTTGCATCTCTAGGAAACTTGGGTAGATGAAGGTTCGTTATTGAGGTAAATGGTATTGGAGGATACTTGCTCAGGATTGATGATACCGATGCCAATTGCATTAGCACCTCTTTGGTGGATAGGCTAAGATACCATTTCTTGAGCTAGAGAGTCCTTATGAGTATGAGGGAGTGTGGGTTTCCAATGAAGCTCGGGTACTTCTATCTCATAGGAATTATAAATGTTATGTTTGGTGTGATGTGTATCTAATGCACCATGTTGATATTTGGCTAGGTGAGCCATAGTTGCATGACAAGAGGTTGCAATATAGTGCTACGAAGGATGTGATTCTTGTGGGCATAGGACAAAGGGTTTATGACTTTGTACCTTATCGGGCAAGAGGCCAATTGCCTATTAGTGCACCTTTTATGGCTATGCAAAGCAGCAAGGAGCGAAAACTTCATTCCATGGGTAAAAATGTGCAATCGAGGAGTTCTACAAACACAAGCAATGGTGGGACTACTGCAAGAAAAGAGTTGGCAAGTGTGGTGCAAGCTAAATCTGAGGATGAAGCTAATCAACCGAAAACAACAGCGGAAAGTAAAGATAAAATATTGACACGGCTTTTCTTGCTTGAACGGCACCGAGGAACTAGTCTCGGTACGATTCAAGTAAAAGGAAAGAGCACCTAAGCTATGCAACAATCCTCAAGAGAACAATGCCTCTTGCAAACTGAATGATCAAAGAGGAATTGTTCAATCGGATTCACTGAAAGCCACAAGTTCCAAAGACCCCATCGAGTTTGCTCACATCTGAGACAAAAAGAGAAAGTGCTCTCGGCTACTCTTATTCAATACTTAGTACTCAAAATCTAGGTGTTTACAAATGAAATGGAAAGGAGTTTATATAGAAGCTGCTAGGGGCAAAATAGTAAAACTGTCACATGCGAGCAATAAGAATAAGCCACGCAGTGGCTAACTAAACTAAGTGTTTGATTTCTTGAATCTTAATGCTCTCAATTCAGTCGCACTCCCTTGGTTGCTTTCAATGCTTGTCGTCGAAGTGAAGTGTTCGGTTGCTTCCTTTGATTCGAACACCTGAGCTCGAACACTTGAACTTGGACAATCCTTCTTTGGTTGTTCTTTACCGTTTAGCGTCGATTTTAAGTGTTCGGTTGCTCCCTTCTTCGGGCTCGAGCTTGTAGATGACACCTTCGAATCTTGAGCTCGGCCAATCAACTTTGGAGTGGCTGCTTTCTCCCGACCACACCAATTGAACGTAAGTATCATGCAGCAACTTGGCTTGGCTTCATGTCATCGGCCTCGATGGAGTGAATGTTTGATCAGCACGGAATTGGGCTGCATCATCCTCCCCTTCTTGAGAAGATTTCGTTCTTGAAATCGAGCCCTCTTTAGTCTCCGATGCTTGACCTACAACACAAAGAGTTAAGTCAGCAATATTAAAGGTGTTGGGCACATTATACTCACTAGGGAGGTTGATCACATAAGCATTGATGTTGATCTTGCTCAAGACTTCAAACGGACCATCCCCTCGAGGATCCAACTTTCTTTTCCTTTGATTCGAATATCGTTCCTTTCGAAAGTGAACCCAAACCCAATCTCTCTTCTTTAACTCCAACTTTATGTGCCCCTTGTTTTTCATTGTTGCCACTTTGGCGTAAGCTTCCTCGAGGTTCTTCTTCACCTTTGCATGCAACTCCATCAAGGCAGTGGATCGTCGAGTACCTTCAAAATCAACAATAAAATCTCGAGGCGATGGGGTTAAATCAAGTGGAATTAAAGCGTTAAAGCCATACACATATTCGAATGGGGTCATTCCATTCATTCGATTGAATGTTCGATTGTATGCAAACGATCAGCCCAGTTTTCGACCTTGCCTTTAGTCATTGCTCGAAGCAAAGATCCCAAACTTTGGTTGACTACCTCGGTCTGTCCATCAGTCTGAGGATGGTGAGATATCAAGAATAGTAATTTGGTGCCCTCGACATTTTCAAAAATGACGCAAGAATTATGAGTCTCGATCACTCACAATAGTACGAGGCACGCCATGCAATTTCAATTGATTAGAAATAAACAAAGTAGCTGCATGTTGTGCATCATCACACTTTTTCTAAGGAATAAAGTGAGCCATTTTGGAAAAATGGTCAACTACGACAAAGATGTTATCATGCCAACCCACCGACCTCGGTAACCCCATAACAAAATCCATGGATATAGCAACCCACAGTCGATTAGGAACAGGTAACGGAGTATACAAGCCATGAGGGTTGGACCTCGATTTAGCTTTCCTGCAATCTATACAAGCATTGCAAAGCTTTTCCATATCTCTTCACATTTTTGGCCAATGGAACTACTCCGTCAAGATACCAAGTGTTTTGTCGACACCGAAGTGTCCCATCAAGTCTCCACAGTGAGCTTCTCGAACCAAAAGCTCTCCCCACGATGACACTGGCACACAAATAGGAAGCCATCGTGTCACTGATACTTCTCAACCATTCGGCCACTTAAGATTGCGTCACGGACGCTTTTCAGCTTGGGATCGTCTTCGTATCTCAACTTAATGCTTTCAAATCCCATGAGCCTCGAGGCGAGAGTGGTCGCTAAGGCAAATTTCCTTAATAGCGCATCGGCCACAACATTGTCTTTTCCCTTTTTGTAATGACTTGCATAGGGAAAGCTCTCAATAAATTCTACCCACTTGGCATGTCTTCGATTTAATTTCTCCTGGCCTTGGAGATGTTTCAAAGACTCATGATCACTTTTAATCACAAACTCTCTCGACCACAAATAATGCTGTCAATGGGCGAGTGCTCGAACAAGGGCATTCAACTCTTTGTCATACGTAGAATAATTCGAGGTTGCACCCTTAAGATTTTCGCTAAAGTAAGCGATCGGCTTCGATTCTTGCATCATCACTCCTCCAATCCCAACTCCAGACGCATCACACTCGACCACGAATGCTTTGTCGAAGTCAGGGAGCTGCAATAACGGGGCAGAGAAAAGCCTCCATTTTAACTCTTGGAAAGCCCTCTCTTGGGACTCTCCCCCACACAAATGGATGGTCTTTCTTTATCAGCTCGTTTAAAGGAGCTGCCGCGGTGCTAAAGTCACGAATAAACCTTCGGTAAAAGCTAACTAAACCATGGAAGCTACGAACTTGAGATACCGAGGTTGGAGTTGGCCAATCTTTGATGGCTTTAACTTTTGACTCATCGACTTTAACACCATTCGTACTCACAACGAATCCTAGAAAGACTACACGTTCGACACAAGAGGAACATTTCTTAAAGTTAGCATATAACTTGATGCAAGATTAACAACGAAGAATGGAAATAAAGGATAAAAGCAAGACACTCAATGATCTACCAAGAATTGCAAGTAGGAATTAGTCTACTTACCTTCTTGATGAAGCCAAGGAGGACCTATACTAACCAACAACCCTCAAGACAACTAGGAATTGAAAGTTGAATGATCAAGAAGAAGGAAGTTGTTCAATTCGATTCCACACAAAAGAACAAGAATTCCCACATGAACTAGGGTTTAGCAAAAGCTGCATTTTATTTAATAATGAAGTGAAGTGCTGAAAATATAGGGTTAAATATGTTCAGCCCTAAAGCCTAAAATAGTTAGGAAAAGAATAACTAAGGAAACGCCAATAATTTGGCTAAATGTCAAGCGACCATGCAGGGCCTGATGCAACCCAAATTGCATCGACGAGGCCATTCACTCGAAGTCAAGCCAAGGCGATACAAGACACTCACTTAAACTTGGTTTGGAAGAGCATGGATGATACGAGCTCGGGGGATGACTTGAAGACCAGGGCAGGAAACAGGGCAGCACAAAACAGGGCAAAATAGGGCAGCACATTGTGAGCTTACTGCCTGCTGAAGGAAAACTGTTCTTCGCGATCGCGACAATGTCTGCGCGATCACGAAGAGGAGTGCTTTGCCCTGCGCGACAGCGTTCATACTCGCGCAATCCCGAGGAAGTAATATCTAGTTTGTTCTGCGCGATCGCTACTCCTTGTGCGCGATCGCGATGAGGAGTTGAAGGGCAGCGTTCATCCAATTAATGTTTTGTGTTCAAAATAAGCCAAAAAGATGAATGAGCATTGCTCCAAAACTCTTGTAACTATTTTGGCTTGAAATCAATTGGATGAATCCAAGTTGCTCTTTAATCCTAATTGCTCGAGCCGGGTGTCTCTTGAGGATAGTTGCATAGAGTAGGTGAATCTTGTCATCGTTTCGGGTGTAACGAAACATTTTTCTTCGTTGCTACTTGAACAATCGTGTGAGTCTTCGTCCCGTTCTTATCTTTTATCGCTTTCATAGTTTCGATTGCATCAGGGCCAAATAAGTACCATCAAACTAACTACGATCGTCTATACAAAGTATCAAATAGGAACTAGGTAAGAAGCTGCTCGAGTATCCTATGTTATTGCCCGTTGGTGATGTTCTGCTCGAGTAGCTCTGCTCGAGTAGCTCTGCCCGTGATGTAGCTCGCCGAGCTCTCCAAACATCCCCCCTTCTCCAATGCTAATCAACATCTTTCTTGTCACCTCCAATACGCTGCCCGCTTCTTCCATCATCACACAATCATAGCTCTTCATCACCATCAAGTGAGCATCATGAAGCTCCTTAGGTTGACTCCTCGTAAATGGTCTTGAAGGCACGAAAATAGCTTGATCAGGCTGGCCAGCATCATTCTCCCCTTCTTGAGAAGATTTCGTCCTCGAAATCGAGCCATCATAATCTCTCAACGCGGCACTACCTGCAACACAAGGGGTTAAGTCAGAAATATTCAAAGTTGTAGATACATTATACTCACCCGGCAGGTCTATAACATAGGCGTTGCTATTGATCTTTTATAGCACTTGGAATGGACCATCCCCTCTCGGGGCTAGCTTCCCCTTCCTTTGGCTCGGGAACTTCTCCTTGCGGAAGTGCACCCAAACCCAATCACCCTTCTTCAAATCCAGCCTTTTCCTTCCCTTATTCTTCTTGTTCGCTACCTTCGCATAGGCGTCCTCCAAGTTTTTCCTTACCCTAGCGAGCAACTCGAGCAACGCGGCTGCCCGATTTTCACCATCAACACTAACAACTGCATCTCTAGGCAAAGGAGTAAGATCAAGTTGAATCAAGGGGTTAAAGCCATAAACACATTCAAATGGAGTTATACTAATCATCCTATGCACATTTCTATTATAAGCAAACTCCATAATAGGCAACCTATCAGCCCATGTCCCCGCCTTACCTTCGGTCAAAGCTCTAAGAAGAGCTCCTAAGGTTCTGTTAACAGCCTCAGTCTGACCGTCAGTCTGTGGATGATGAGACGTAGAAAACAATAATTTGGTGACTCAAAAATTTCGAATCCCTGTCACTGACAATTGTACGAGGCACACCATGCAGCTTTAACACATTAGCAATAAACAAAGAAGCAATGTGTTGTGCCTCATCACACTTTTTACAAGGAATGAAATGAGTCATCTTAGAGAACCTATCAACAACCACATAGATACTATCATAACCTCCCCGAGAACGAGGTAGCCCCATCACAAAGTCCATAGAGATGTCTACCCACGGGCTAGTAGGGACGGGCAGAGGAGTGTACAAACCATTATTACTAGACCTAGACTTGGCCCGTTTGCAGTCTAAACAAGCACCACAAATTCGCTCAACGTCATGTTTCATCTTAGGCCAATGAAACTGCTCCTCGAGTTTAGCCAAGGTCTTATCTACCCCAAAGTGACCCATCAAGCCCCCACAATGTGCCTCACGCACCAGCAGTTCACGCCATGAAGACGCGGTTATACAAACTCTTCCCTTCTTAAAAAGGTGCCCATCATGCCATTGATATTTCTCTACCCGCTGCCCATTACCTATGGCATCACACACACTCTTAAGCTTAGGGTCATGCACATACATAGACTTAATGCTCTCAAATCCCATCAGCCTATATGCAAGTGTGGTAGCTAGAGCGAATTTCCTAGAAAGGGCATCAGCCACTACATTCTCCATTCCTTTTTTGTAATGAATTACATAAGGGAAACTCTCTATGAACTCAACCCATTTGGCATGCCTCTTATTCAGTTTCTCTTGACCCCTAAGATGCTTGAGCGACTCATGATCACTCCTAATAACAAACTCCCTAGGCCATAGATAATGCTGCCAATGGGCTAAAGCTCTCACGAGGGTATACAACTCCTTGTCTTACGTAGCGTAATTCAAGGCAGCCCCCTTCAACTTCTCACTGAAATAAGCAATAGGCTTCCCTTCTTGCATTAGGACACCACCTATCCAAACCCCCGAAGCATCACACTTAATCTCAAATGCCTTGCTAAAGTCGGGCAATTTCAACAATGGGGCAGAACTAAGCCTATGCTTCAACTCTTGGAAAGCCTTCTCTTGAGACTCTCCCCACACAAAGGGTTGATCTTTCTTTACTAACTCAGTGAGTGGTGCTGCTATGGTACTAAAATCTCTCACAAAACGTCTATAAAAAGTAGCTAGACCATGGAAACTCCTAACTTGGGTCACACTAGTTGGAGCAGGCCAATCTCTAATAGCATCAACCTTAGAGTCATCCACCTCAACACCATTAGCACTAACTACAAAGCCAAGAAAGACAGCTCTCTCTACACAAAAGGCACACTTTTTAAAATTAGCATAGAGCTTTTCAGCCCTCAACACATAAAGTACATGATTTAGGTGATCAACATGGTCATCTACACTTTTGCTATAAATTAGAATATCATCAAAGTAAACGACCACAAACTTATTAATGAACGGCTTGAGTACATGATTCATTAGTCGCATAAACGTACTAGGTGCATTGGAGAGGCCAAAGGGCATCACCAACCATTCATATAGACCAAACTTGGTCTTGAACGCAGTCTTCCACTCATCACCCGGTTTAATACGGATTTGGTGGTAACCGGACCTAAGATCAATTTTAGAGAATACACTTGAACCACTTAACTCATCTAGCATGTCATCTAATCTAGGAATTGGATACCGATACTTTACCATTATTTTGTTGACTACCCGGCAATCAACACACATCCTCCAAGTACCGTCTTTCTTAGGAACAAGGATCACGGGCACGGCACAAGGACTTAGACTCTCAAAGACCAGCGTCTTAGTTAGCAACTCATCCACTTTACGCTGCAGCTCCTTGGTATCGTCTGGGTTGCTCCTATAGGCTGGTTTGTTAGGTACTTGTGATCCCGGTATGAAATCTATTGGATGCTCAATTCCCCTCAAGGGAGGCAGCCCACTCGGCATTTTCTCAGGAAACATATCCTCAAATTCCTGCAAAACATCATTAACAACACTAGGCAAAGGGTGAACATTAGTAGTAACATCATCATTAGAGCTCAATGAAACACCCTTATGTACAAGGCAAATTAACAATTTAGAATCATCATTACCTCGCAAATACTCACCTGGCTGCAACATTGCACCAAGATTACTAGGCAGGGATGGTGTAGCAGTGTTAGTTTCGGCCTCTAGCTTAGCCTCCGTAAGAGACTTTCCTTTAGCCGCCTCTTTTAGCTCTCGCATGCGCTTATAATCATCACTAACCTATTTGGGTGTCAAGGGCTTGAGTGTATAACTCTTTCCCTCCAAGTTGACCGTGTAAGTGTAGCCTTACAATCGTGAGTGACACCCCTATCAAATTGCCAAGGTCTGCCTAACAACAAATGGAAAGCCTGCATCGGTACTACATCACACATGAACTCATCTTGATTAGCTCCCACCCTAAACTTAATAAGCACTTGCTTCACCACCTTCAACTCACCACACTCACTCAACCACTGCAGCTTATAGGGATGGGGATGCTTATTTGTGGGCAGCTTAAGTTGAGTCGCCAACGTCTGACTCACTACATTAGTGCAACTACCCGAATCAATTATCATAGAGCACACTTTTCCCCTAACCCTACATCTAGCATGAAACAAGTTCTCACGCTGCACATCTCCCTCTTCTCCTACACTCATTGCGCTTAAATTCCTACGCACCACTAAAAACATGTTCACACTCTAATCTTCCACTACATCTTCCTCACACTCAACCAAATCAGCCCCTTCATCTCCCTCAATCTCCTCATCACTCTACGCCTCACGGACAGTACCATCATCAAGAATAAGCATGGTTTCGCATAGGACAATCCATTTCAAAATGCTCATAGCCTTGACATTTATGACATTTAAAAGAGGAAGCAATAAGAGTATTAAGCTGAGTTTTAGAAATCCCTCCCGACCCCTTAGGATCACCTTTTGGCATTATTTTGTCCACCGATTTCTGCACATCACGGCCCACACTTGCTCCCCCGGCACTCGGTGTCCTCCACTCCTTGTTTCGGCTCATAGGAGTAGAAGTAGAACTACCTCTATAACGGCCTGGCTTCTCTTCTTTTATCATCTTCTCGGCTTCAATGGCAGCTAGTAATGCATCATAAAGAGTCAAGAAAGTGTGTAGCCTCAACTTTTTAGATATGTCACGATTCAGCCCATTTTTAAATCGTATGATAGCCTCGTCCTCTTCTTCTTCTTCCATGTCAAGTGATAGCCGAATCTTCTCAATTTCATCATGATATTCTTCCACATATTTCAGCCCTTGCTTCAAGTCATATAACCTCCGAAGTTGCTCTTGTTAGTGTTTTGGGTTGACATACTTCCGGGTCATTACTTGTTTCAATTCTCTCCAGGTTAGGCGCTGATGAGAATCAAACGAGGAAAAAGTAAAAGATAAAGAATGAGACGTAACTCGATCAATAATCTCAAGTAGCAACGGAGAACTTGTTCCGCTACACCCCGAGAGAATGTCAAGAACACCTACGCTAGGCAACTACCCTCGAGTCAACTAGGACTCGCAAGTAGAATGGTCGGGGCGGGGTCGTTGTCCAACTAGAATCCACTAGAAGCACACAAATCCCAAACAAAGGTTGGTTTTTCATAAACCCAAAAAGATCCCTCTTTACAATATTAATTCATCATTCAAAATAGACTAAGGAATGAAATAAACTATCTACCTATTTATAGAGGTTTTTAGGCACTAAGTTAAATGACTAAATAGCCCACACTTAGGCTTTAAGCTTAAAAGACCACGTAGGGTCAAAATAGACAAAACACACTTAAAATCCCGCATCTCAGCATTTGGGGCGGAGCGCCTGCGAAAGTGTGCAGTGGAGGGGCCTGGGCGGAGCGCCCCCTGGGTGGGCGGAGCGCCTGGGCCCTTTACTTCCTGGGCGGGGCGCCTGCTTTGCCTAGGCGGGCACCTCAGCTTGGGTCTTTCCGGAATTGCTTCAATCCACCTCCAACGCTCTTGACTTGTGGTCCTTTGCTTCTTCCAAGCTTGATACATGTTGGAAAGGTGTCTTGGCTCGTTTGGTTCTCATCATCCTCCTCTTCTTGAGAAGATTTTGTCGTCGAAATCATTGCAATCGCGTCCATGGCATCATCTCTTCATGGTGCCCAAAGCTCTCCTCCCTTGCAACCATTGGTCGTCACCTTGACATAGGTTTCTTCCAAGATCTCCTTTGCCTTAACTTGGAGCTTAGAACCTACAAGCAACGACAAGCAAACACAAGATTTCCTACCTTGAAAGTAGGTTAGTGCAAGAAGTGTGGAAAACACACTCTTGTGGTATAACCAAGCATCAATGTTAAGAACAAATACCAAATCTCCAAGGAGATCATCAAGTGCTTGGTTCAATGAGAATATGCATGCAACACAATAAGGAGCAAATAGGTCATGGGGACATGGAAAATGCAAGGTCAAGCTATCAAAATCCCATTGAACCTTAAGCTCAAGATCAACAAGCCAATCCCTCCTCAAAGTGTGTTCAACATGTGGAGTGGAGTGAGTCAAATAACCCATCATGCAAGTAACATCAAGTACTCCACTCCCCTTGTTTAAAGCAAACTTACTCACACCAAGGGATTCTTCCTTACCCCCAATTTCATCACCTAAGAAACGCTTCCCACAAGATAAACTATCAAGAAAGGTATTGATAATGGACTCTTCTTCATCATAACCCCAACAAGCAATAGTAGGGTCACTCAAAGAGTCATTTACCTCATTCAAACTCTCATACAATGGGTTGCCTAAGGAGTCAAATCCTTCACACCATGGGGGTTCCATTTGACCAACCACCCTAGTCCGATACAAGTCTTTACCACTAATGAGAATGCCTTCAAACAATGGACTAGTATAAGCATGCATCTCACTATCATGATCAATCATAGACAAGTTATCAAGACTAGGTTCATTACTCTCACTTGAGGAGTCATCATGGACAATCTTTTCCATTTCATGCAAGTTGGACTCCTCAAGGGCACTATCATCCTCACCACAACACTTAGACCCACCAAATAGAAGCATATCAACAAGGGTATGATCAACTTTCTCATCTACCCCTTTATCAAAGATTGGCGGTGTGTCATAGCAAAGGTCACATTCAGTGTCAACTATCAAGTCTACACTAGTGAGAGATTCATTGAACAATGAGCTCACATCATGATGTGGCTTAGCAAGTCTCTCAACTAATGTCACACAAGCACAAACAAGTTGACTTTTAGACTCTCCACTAGTGGCGCATTCACTAGATGTAACACAAGCAACAACTAGTGTTGAGTCATCACAAGACAAATAGCTAGTAGGTTCATGAAAAGGTGGAGCAACACTTACATTTGTAGTTCTTCCTTGATCACTCACAAGGCTTGAAGTGTCATGTGCGACTCCTTCTTCATGAAGCTCACATTGAGAATTTTCCTCCTCTTGTCTTTCCTTCCAAGCACATCAAGACTCTAATGGCTTGTCTTCATTTGTACCTACACAAGAGCTTACACAAGAAAAAGTAGAAGATAAAGTATAGTTAGAACAATGGTTGCTCTCACTCTCAATTTTTCCTTCCTCACCTCTCTTCTCTCTCAATTTTACCTCATGGTCAAATGTAGCTTGTGGTGACAATCCACTCACGTCACTCCTCAAATCCTCTCCTTTTTCCTCTCTTAGATTGTCACCGGTCACTCCCTCACTTCTCTCTATCTTTTCTCTCTCATTTGAAGTGGAGTGACTCTCATTTTCATCATGCATTGGCTAGACAACAAGATTGTTTGCCTCGGGTTCAAGTACAATGGGTGACTTGGCTTTAGCCGCTTCCCTCAGCTCCCTCATTCGCTTGTAGTCTTCCCTTACTTGCTTTGGAGTCAAAGGTCTAAGCAAATACTTCCTCCCATCATGCTTGACCGTATATGAATTGTTCCGGCCATCGTGCACCACCGGGTCACTACACCCTTTGAAGGAAGGAATAGTGAGCTTGACACTATTAAGATTGTTGTTATCTTGACCCCCTTGGTAAGGCTCTGGTTGTCCTCCAAAGTTGCCTCCATAACCACCAAAGTCTCTCCTAGCATTCCCTCTAACATCCCTATCAAATCCTATGGGCGGCCCTCGACCTCGGCCTCTACCCCTAACAACATTGCGTTCCCAATTCATGGCTCTCCCATTTGGATTAGGAGCTCCGTAGTCATCATCTCCATATTCTTCCTCTTCCCTTTCTGAGCTTCCCCTACTTGTTCAAGAGGTCTCACATTTTGAATAGCCATTGGAAGAGGAACATTCCTTTGGGGATTGCCTATAAGGTTAGGGTTGATCCCTAGGTGGGGAATGCCCGTTCGTTGGGTATTGCCCAACATTTGTTCATACCTCTCACGATCTTCCTTCACCTGTTGTTGATTAAGCAACTCAACCACTTGGACAACTTGTTCCGGGGTGAAGTTAGGACTACTTGAGCCTTTATCGGCTTCAACTTGGACACTCGAGGACTCTTTCTCAACTTGGACACTCTGGGTCCCTTGATCACCTTGGGTACTTGAGGTCCCCTTTTCAAGAGAATCAATCCTTTGATTCATGATATCCACCTTGGTAAAAAGATTAGCCAAGGAATCCTTGATGAAATCTAGACTTTCGTTCGCCATTGCACCTACAAGAAGAACAAACGTTAGTGAAAACACCCCACACACACCCTCACGTGTATAGCACTCGGGTCACTCGTTTAGTGGTGGTGGATATTTCACTCGGACTTGAGTCCTAAAAGCTTCAACTAGTTGGACAACAATCCTCAACTCAATCAATCAACTCACAAGTCAAGTGTATTCCGGGGTGAGTGGAGTTAACGTGACTCGATGTACGATAAGCAATTTAAGGTAAGGACTTGAGTCAAAGAATTCTATGAATCTTCTTGGAGTTCTACTCTGCAACTAAGGCACAAATAACCTAATAGCAATAAAGGATTAGTACTAATTAAGTAGGAAAGTTACTTAGATGAGCACTAATTAGAGTTTAAACAACAAAGAAATAGGAAAACCTAGGAAAAACTACCCAAACAAACCTTCAGGAACTGGGGCGGACCGCCCAGCGGTTGGGGCGGAGCGCCTCCCCAAACCAACAGTGAGGGGGCAGGCAGGGCGCCCAGGGGTAGGGCGGAGTGCCTACTGGGTGACCCCCCTGTTTTTCCGACTCCGATTTCTTCAATTCCAAGCCAAAAATATTGATATAACATTCAAACCCCAATAAATTTCACACCCAAACAACCAACAAACAAGGCACAATCATGATTCAAAGTTTGAAGTTGGAGGTTTTCAACAAGGGTTTCAAAGGTTCAAGGTGGGTTTCGATTCTTCAAACTTGGTGTTACCAAACTCCAAATCACACGAAATTTTTTTCAAATAGTTTTTTTTTTCAAAGTAGAACTAACCTCGATAATCAAATCAATGATCAACAGCCAATAAACCCATCAATCGATCCAAAATATTCAAGAACAAGGGTTTAACAATTTTGGGGTTTTCAAAATTTCAAATCTCGTGAATCCAATCCAAACCTCGTGTTTTTTGTATCAAAATGAAGGGGTTTCAAAAGGGATCAAAAATTTATAACACCCATAACAAGAATCAATCACACCACAAAGTTACACCAATTTTTGTGTTTTTCACTTTTCTATTTTTTTGTATTTTTCTTCTTTCCAATAACTTCAACAACACGAAAACTAAATGATAAGAATCAAAAAGGAACGCGGAAAATAAAGATAGGAGTGAGACACTACTCGAACTCCCTACAAGGTAACCACGGAGAACTTGTTCCGTGATACCCTCGTATCGGCGTCAAGGAGGACCTACACTATGCAACTACCCTCGAGCCGCACCTGGGACTCGCAAATAGAATGATCGGGGTGGTTTGGGGTTCAACTAGAATCCACTAGTAAACTCAAACCGTCTCAACGGGGTTTTCATTCAAAGAGAATCCACTCTTGAACATTGTCAATTGACATTCAATCATTCATCATCATAGCTAACTTTGGAATAATGCTAAGCTATGGAGTATTTATAGGCCTCATTTAAGACATAAGGAAAGGCCTAAAGTACCCTTAAGTAAGTTCTAAAGTCATAAGCCACATAGGGGCATAATAAAAATTACATAGGCTAAAACTAGCAATTCCCGCAACTTGTTCAGCACTAGGCGCCCGACCTACTTAGAGTAGGCGCCCAGCCTTCCAGGGAGTAGGCGCTCAGCCTAGTTGAAGCAGGCGGCCAGCCTCCTTGGATTAGGTGGTCCGCCTGTTCTGAAGGGCTTGCAGAGGCGGTCCGCCTGAAGCACAATCCAGAGAGCTGATCAAAACTAGGCGGCCGGCCTAGTTGAGTAGGCGGTCCGCCCCTTCTTAGGCAGCCTTGAAACGCTCCGAAATTGATCCTGAATGCTCCTCGTTCCATGGCGTTCCAATGCATAAGCTCTTCCTTGGCCTTGGATGATGTTTTTTAGATAGTTGCTCGATTTGGGTCTTATCATCCTCCCCTTCTTGAGAAGATTTCGTCCTCGAAATCAAGGCTTGGTCTCTCATGGCTCTAACAACTCCTCGGGGTGGCCAAGAATCTCCTCCTTTGTCCTTCTTGATCGTCACTTTGACATAGGCTTCTTCCAAGATCCTCCCCGCCTGAGCATGGAGCTTAGAACCTACAAGCAACGACAAGCAAAAACAAGCAAACGTCCTACTTTGGAAGTAGGTTTGTGCAAGAAGTGTGGAAAGCACACTCTTGTGATATAACCAAGCATCAATAAAAATCATAAATATTAATTCTCCAAAGAGAACCATAAGCACTTGGTTAAAGATCAACATGCACTCAACAAGATAATGAGCAAAGGGGTCATGGGAAGATGGGAGATGCAAGATCAAGCTACCAAAATCCCCTTGAACCTTAAGCTCAAGATCAACACACCAACCTATCCTCGAGGTGTGATCAACATGTTGAGTGGAGTGAGTCAAATAGCCCACCCTACAAGTAGGATCAAGCACTCCACTCCCCTTCTTTAGGGCATACCTACTCACACCAAGGGATTCCTCGTTCCCTTCCATTTCATCAACTAGGCAACCCTCCTCAAAAGTCAAGCTCTCAAGGAAGGTGTTGATGATGGATTCTTCTTCATCATAACCCAAACAAGCAATAGTAGGGTCACTCAAAGAACCATCTACCTCACCCACATTTTCAAGCAATGGGTTGCCTAAGGGGTCAAACCCTTCACACCATGGGGGTTCCATTTGACCACCCACCCTAGTCCGATACAAATCGCTACCACAAATGAGATTATCTTCACACAATGGAAATGTAAAAGCATGCACCTCAAATTCATGGTCAAATACAAGCATGGTATCAAGACTAGGTTCTTCACCCACACTCAAGGAGTCTTCGAAAACAAATCGATCCATCTCACACTCTAGAGACACCTCAAGGTAACAATCATCCTTACTACAACACATTGGCCCACCAAATAGAAGTATATCAATTAGGGAATGGTCAACTACCTCATCTTTCCCTATGTCAAAGGTTGGCGGTGTGTCATAGCAAAGGTCACAATCATGGTCAACTATCAAATCTACACTAGGGAGGGGTTCAATGAACAATGAACTCACATCATGATGTGGCATAGTGCTCCTCCCAACTAGTGTTTCACATGCAAACTCAAGTTGACAACTAGACTCTTCACTAGTGGTATACTCACTAGATGCATCAAAAACACCAACTAGTGCTGAGTCATTACAAGACAAGTAGCTAGTAGGCTCATGAAAAGGTGAAGCAACACTTACATTTGTAGTACTTCCTTGATCACTCACAAGGTTTGAAGTGTCATATGCAACTCCTCCTTCATGAAGCTCACATTGAGGCTCCAATGACTTGTCTTCCAATGTACCTACACAAGAACTTTCACAAGAAGAGATAGAAGATAAAGAAGGGTTAGAACAATGGGTGCTCTCACTCTCAAATTTTCCTTCCTCACCCCTCATCTCTCTCAATTTTACCTCATGGTCAAGTGTAGTTTGTGGTGACAATCCACTCACATCACTCCTCAATTCCTCTCCTTTTTCCTCTCTTGGATTGTCACCGGTCACTCCCTCACTTCTCTCTATCTTTTCTCTCTCAATTGGAGTGGAGTGACTCCCATTTTCATCATGCATTGGCAAAACAATGAAATTGTTTGCCTCGGGTTCAAGTACAATGGGTGACTTGGCTTTAGCCGCTTCCTTCAACTCCTTCATGCGTTTGTAGTCTTCCCTTACTTGCCTTGGAGTCAAAGGTCTAAGCACATATTTCCTCCCATCATTCTTGACCGTATATGAATTGGTCCGGCCATCGTGCACTACACATCTATCATGTTGCCATGGTCTCCCAAATAAGAGATGGCATGCTTGCATCGGGACAACATCAAACAAGATTTTGTCTTTATAGCTTCCCATGCCAAACTCAATCAATGCTTGCTCCTCCACCTTCAACTCCCCACACTCACTTAGCCCTTGTAATCGATATGGGTTGGGATGTTTCAAGGTGGGTAACTTCAATTGGGAAATCAATGTTTGGCTCACTATGTTGGCACAACTTCCCGAGTCAATAATCATGGAGCAAACTACACCCATGACTCGGCATCTAGCATGAAAGAGGTTCTCTCTTTGATCATTCTCACTATCCTCCACCAACACGGCACCTAAGCTCCTCCTCACAACTAGAGAAACATGAGGATTATCCTCTTCAACCATATCCTCCTCCACATCTTCCGTGGGTGGAACATTTCGGATGGGTTTTGGAAGTGGAGTATTTCTTTGGGGATTGCCCAAAGAGTGGGGATTGCCCACTTGTTGGGGATTGCCCAACACTTGTTCACTTCCTTTAGCATAGCCCATGGGTGGCCCTCGACCCCGGCTTCTACCCCTATCCACGTTTCGACCCCAATGCATTTGCCTCCTAGGTTGATAAGGAACATCATACCCATAGGCTTCATCACCATACCCGGCCTCCTCCTCTTCTTGAACTTCATCAATTTGTTCAAGAGGTGGGACATTCCGCACGGGTCTTCTAAGTGGAGTACTTACTTGGGGATTGCCCAAGTTGAGGGGATTGCCCTCTTGTCGGGGATTGCCCAACCCATGCTCTCGTAGAGCTTCAACTTTGCTTTGCTCATACCTCTTGTTTAGCTCAACAAGGTGTCCGGGAGTCATAGGAGTGCTATGACTCGTGCCTTCTCCGGCTTTGCCTTGGACACTCGGGGTCCCTTGCTTTACTTGAGCAATAGGTGTCATCTTCTCAAGATTTCCAATCATTTGGTCCATGAGGTCCATCTTGGCAAGAAGATTAGCCAAGGCCTCCTTTATGAAATCTTGTCCTTCGTTGGCCATTGTACCTACAAAAAGCAACAAACGTTAGTAGAATACCTCTCCCACTCCCTTACAATTGTTTCACTCGGCTCGCTCGTGTTTAGTGGGGGATGGATATTTCACACAAGTTTGAGTTTAAAGCTTCAAGTAGTTGATCAACGAACCACGACTCAATCACTCAACTTATCAAGTCCAAATGCACTCCGGGGTGAGTGGAGTTAATGGGACTCGATTGGAAAGATAGGCACTTTAAATGAGGACTTGAATCAAAAGATACTACGGATCTTCTTTGAATTCTAGTCTCCTTTCTAAGGCACGATGATCCTAATAGCTCAAAGTAATTAGCACTAATCGAGTAGGATTATACTCTAATAGCACTAACCGGAAGCAATGCAATCAACAAAACAAGAGAACCTAGAAGAAACTACCCAATTCCCAACTTGAAGGAAGTAGGCGCCCCACCTGTTTTGAGTAGGTGGTCCGCCTGGTTCCCTATAGAGGGGAGTAGGCGGTCAGCCTACTTGAAGTAGGCGGTCAGCCTACTCTACTAGGCGGTCCGCCTCTGTAAAATCCAGAGAGTGAGCAAAAAGTAGGCGGTCCGCCCCTTCTACTAGGCGCCCCGCCTAGTGCAACTTCCAGCACTGTTCAAACTCGTTTCAAGTCGATTTCCAAGCCTCAAATCCGATTGTTTCAACTTGTTTTCACAATCCAATGATACCCAAAGTTGTTTTTGATCCCTTCTAACAAACCCCAATCAAATTTATATCCAAACAACCAATCAAATCAAGATTCAAAGTCAAGAACTTCAAGAACACAAGGGTTTATCAGAGGGTTTTCAAAATGGATTGTGATTCATCAAAGTTGGTGTTATATATGTTCAAATCCCACAAAATTGGTACCAAATCATTTGTTTTCCAATGAAGATCAATCCCCAATATCAAGTTTTCAATCCAACATCAATCCAACCAAAGAATCAAACCAAAATCATCAAGAACAAGTTCATCAAGGGTTTTAAGGAAAATTTGGGGTTTCAATTTTTCAAACTCCACCAATCCAAGTGTTTTAGGTATCCAAACAACGAGAATTCAATCACGATCAAGAATCTATAACACCCATATCATAAATCATCCAAACCAACAAGATACACCAATTTTTTTTGGAATTTTCAATTTTTCAATTTTTTTGTAATTTTCTTCTATCAATAACAATAAACAAGAAACTAAGGATAGGAATCGACCTAGGCACGAAGAATCAAGGGTCGGAGGTTTGTAGAAACAAAACCCGAGCCTTGCTCTGATACCAAGATGATAAGAATCAAAAAGGAACGCGGAAAATAAAGATAGGAGTGAGACACTACTCGAACTCCCTACAAGGTAACCACGGAGAACTTGTTCCGTGATACCCTCGTATCGGCGTCAAGGAGGACCTATACTATGCAACTACCCTCGAGCCGCACCTGGGACTCGCAAATAGAATGATCGGGGGTGGTTTGGGGTTCAACTAGAATCCACTAGTAAACTCAAACCGTCTCAAAGGGGTTTTCATTCAAAGAGAATCCACTCTTGAACATTGTCAATTGACATTCAATCATTCATCATCATAGCTAACTTTGGAATAATGCTAAGCTATGGAGTATTTATAGGCCTCATTTAAGACATAAGGAAAGGCCTAAAGTACCCTTAAGTAAGTTCTAAAGTCATAAGCCACATAGGGGCATAATAGAAATTACATAGGCTAAAACTAGCAATTCCCGCAACTTGTTCAGCACTAGGCGCCCGGCCTACTTAGAGTAGGCGCCCAGCCTTCCAGGGAGTAGGCGCTCAGCCTAGTTGAAGCAGGCGGCCAGCCTCCTTGGATTAGGTGGTCCGCCTGTTCTGAAGGGCTTGCAGAGGCGGTCCGCCTGAAGCACAATCCAGAGAGCTGATCAAAACTAGGCGGCCGGCCTAGTTGAGTAGGCGGTCCGCCCCTTCTTAGGCAGCCTTGAAACGCTCCGAAATTGATCCCGAATGCTCCTCGTTCCATGGCGTTCCAATGCATAAGCTCTTCCTTGGGCTTGGATGATGTTTTTTAGATAGTTGCTCGATTTGGGTCTTATCACTAAAAGAAGAGGCACGAAGAACCAAGGGTCGAGGGTTTGTAAAAACAAAACCCGAGCCTTGCTCTGATACCAAACTAATGAGAATCAAATGCGGAAAAAGTAAAAGATAAAGAACGAGACGTAACTCGATCAATAATCTCAAGTAGCAACGGAGAACTCGTTCCGTTACACCCCGAGAGAATGTCAAGAACACCTACGCTAGGCAACTACCCTCGAGTCAACTAGGACTCGCAAGTATAATGGTCGGGGCGGGTTCGTTGTCCATCTAGAATCCACTAGAAGGACACAAATCCCAAACAAAGGTTGGTTTTTCATAAACCCAAAGAGATCCCTCTTTACAATGTTAATTCATCATTCAAAATAGAGTAAGGAATGAAATAAGCTATCGACCTATTTATAGAGTTTTTTAGGCACTAAGTTAAATGACTAAATAGCCCACACTTAGGCTTTAAGCTTAAAAGACCACGTAGGGTCAAAATTGACAAAACACAATTAAAATCCCGCATCTCAGCATTTGGGGCGGAGCGCCTTCCCTCAGGCGGAGCGCCAGCGAAAGTGTGCAGTGGAGGGGCCTGGGCGGAGCGCCCCCTGGGTGGGCGGAGAGCCTGGGCCCTTTGCTTCCTGGGCGGGGCGCCTCAGCTTGGGTCTTTCCGGAACGGCTTCAATCTACCTCCAACGCACTTGACTTGTGGTCCTTTGCTTCTTCCAAGCTTGATACATGTTGGAAAGGTGTCTTGGCTTGTTTGGTTCTCATCAGGCGCACGGGCAGATTGTGTCGTGTTCGAGATCGTTTCTCGGCCTCCCACCAAGTAGAAGCATAGGATTCAAAGGCTGCAATGGCATAGGTAGCTTTCTTCTCCTCAGTCATGTCATTAATCTCAAAAATCCTCTCAACTTGACGCCTCCACTCTAAAAAATGGTCAGGATCACTAGTTCCCTTGAATGCGGGAATGGTAACATTGACACTATTTAGACCACTATCATGAGCACCACAGGCTGGTTCATTATGCTCCTCCTCGTAATACCCAGCATATTCATCAAATTCAGGCTCTAAATTTCGTCCACCATAACCCCAAAGCCTCCTCGAGGACCACAGCCAAATCCAAGGCATCGCACATTACCACGACCCCCATATGCTTGTCTCACCCTTGGTCCTCGCTGCCCAAAATCATCTTCGCCATTCTCATCAAGCTCGGGTTGATCATCCTCATGGGCTGCTCGTATTTCCCCCCGGGTAATATGTTTCTCCGGGCAGGCATCAATGGTGGTATATTACCCTGGGGAATGCCCAAGGCTCTCGCATTGCGAGCATCTCTTTGTCTCAACTCTTGTTGACGAGTTATCTCAGCAAATTGTTCAGGCTTCACAGTCGAACCATCAGTAGTTCCTTTCCCGGCATTTTTCTAAGCACTGGCTGATTTTTCTAGGGTTTCAACTCGTTTTCCAATGACATCAATGGAACGTATCAAATCAGTCCTCATTGCTTTCATTTCGGCGAGAAGACTGGTCACGTCAGCCTCGGGAATACCCTCACGTTTATCTGCTATTCCAGCCATGTACCTGCAATAAATCAAAGACTAGAGAACGTGTTAAGATTAGTAAAATACCTCACCCGCTCCCTCACTTTTGAATGACACTCGGGTTCACTCAAAATTTAAGGTAGGATCTCACAAACTTGCCCAAACGGCTTCCTCGAATTGATCAAGTTCCTCAACGACCCTTCAAATTCACAAATTCACTAGTTCTCTTCGGGGTGAGTGAATTTTTGAGACTCTATAGGCGGACAGCTTTTAAAATGAGCACGGGAAGCCAAAGAATTAACTACGAAAGTTGGAAATTCTAAATTTTAGCACGAATTCCTACAAGCTCAGAAATTAGTAATTACTTAAGTAGGAAAATTACCTAAGAATTACTAATTAGAAGTGATGAACACAAAGAAATAAGGAAATCCTAGAGAAATCTGAGTATACACCCTTAAATAGGTGCACAAGACGAGCCTTTTTATAGTATGATAAGTTTTCCCTATTTTTCCCTTCCTTTCCAACTCAAACTTGGACAACTTTTACCACTTTTTCCACCTCCTTTGACACGCCTAATTTGCTGATTTTTCCCTTAGAAAAACCTGGGAAACCCTCTCCTAAAGCCTAAGGAAAACTGATTTCCTTATATGGAAAGTAGGTAAACTTCTCCCCTTTGAATTGAGATTTGTTTCCTTCTTGAATTAGGCTTAGGTTTTCCTCCTTCTTTCTCACAAGTGCAGCTGATTTCAAGCCTCCTTAACACCATAAATTTCAGCAAAGAACAAGATCAAAATCGTGTAGAAAGGTTAAGGAGTCAAGATAAAAAACAAGTTCTTTCAACCAAACTTACGAACAACTTGTTGTTCAAGATTTAACAATCTTCTATCAAGAATCACGTTCCAAAGGGCTTAAGAATGATCAATACACGCTGCCCTAATACTTCTTACAAGGTCCTAATGTTTTCAAGTATTCTACTTCAAGAAAATCAAGAATCAAGAAAGAACGGATGAAAATCAAGAAACACACCAAGAATCTTCAAGAAACTCTTCAAGAATTGTTTCAAATTCCAAGATTCAAACAAACCACTTCTTTAATAAAGTTTTCTTGTACCCTAGGTGTGTATGATCATCCACCACAATAAACACGGCTGAATATGCTTCTTTTTTTAAAAATAAAAATCAAAACGAAAATTAATTGGAACCCTAAACTAAAGCACGAAGAACAGGATTGGGGATATAAAAACAAACCCTTTCCAAGCTCTGATACCAACTGATGCAAGATTAATAATGAAGAACGGAAATAAAGGATAAAAGCAAGACACTCAATGATCTACCAAGAATTGCAAGTAGGAACTAGTCTACTTACCTTCTTGATGAAGCCAAGGAGGACCTTTACTAAGCAACAACCCTCAAGACAACAAGGAATTGAAAGTTGAATGATCAAGAAGAAGGAAGTTGTTCAATTCGATTCTACACAAAAGAACAAGAATTCCCACATGAACTAGGGTTTAGCAAAAGCTGTGTTTTGTTTAATAATGAAGTGAAGTGCTGAAAATAACCCTAAGAAGGGCTTATATATGTTCAGCCCTAAAGCCTAAACAAGTTAGGAAAAGAATAACTAAGGAAAGGCCAATAGTTTGGCTAAATGTCAAGCGACCATGCAGGGCCAAATAAGTGCCATCAAACTAACTACGATCGTCTATACAAAGCATCACATAGGAACTCGGTAAGAAGCTGCTCGAGTATGCTAAATTGCTGCCCATTGGTAAAGTTCTGCTCCAGTAGCTCTACTCGAGTAGCTCTGCCTGTGATGTAGCTCACCGAGCTCAGCAAACACCCCCCCTTCTCAATGCTAATCAACGCCTCTCTTGTCACCTCCAACACGCTGCCCGCTTCTTCTATCATCGCACAATCATAGCTCTTCATCACCATCAAGTGAGCATCATGAAGCTCCTTAACTTGACTCCTCGTTAAAGGTCTTGAAGGCACGAACATAGCTTGATCCGGCTGGCTTGCATCATAACTTCTCTTCTCTATGCTTATCAAGCACTTGCCTTAGGTGTTCGACATGTTCATCCACAGATTTACTATAAATAAGTATGTCATCGAAGTAAACCACAACAAACTTATTTATGAACGGTTTGAGCACATAATTCATCAATCGCATGAACCTGCTCAGTGCGTTAGAGAGGCCAAACGGCATCACTAACCATTCATAGTGACCGAATTTAGTCTTGAATGCTGTTTTCCACTCGTCTCCCGGTTTCATTCAGATTTGGTGGTAACAGGACCTGAGGTCTATCTTTGTAAAGGATGAAGAACCACTAAACTCATCTAGCACGTCATCTAATAGAGGAAGAGGATGACGATACTTTACCGTAATTTTGTTGACTGCTTGGCAATCAACGCACATTCGCCATGTTCCATCTTTCTTAGGGACAAGGATAACAGGAACGACGCAAGGACTCAAGCTCTCTCAAACAAGGCTCTTGTTTAGTAATTCATCATCCTGCCTTTGGAGCTCTTTGGCGTCTTCGGAATTACACTGGTATGCAGGTTTGTTGGGGATTCGAGACCCAGAATAAAGTCAATCTGGTGCTCGATTCCTCTCAACGGAGGAAATCCACCTGGCATTTCTTCGAGAAACATGTCTCTGAAGTCCTGCAAAACACTTTGTACATACTAAGCAAAGGGTTATCATTAGAAAAATCATCATTAGAGTTTAGAAAGATACCCTCGCGCCCGAGGCAAATCATCATTCGACCGATGTCGTTGTCTCGTAAGTACGCACCCGGTTAAATGATTGCACAGACATTATTGACCACGGGTGGTAGAGTTTTGGCTTCGGCCACAATTAGTACTCCGATAGGAGTCTTGGCTTTGGCCGCTTTTTTCAGCTCTCTCATCCATTTATAGTCCTCGCTGACTTGTTTCGGAGACAAAGGTTTGAGTATGAAAATCTGATGCAATCCAAATTGTGCTTAGGTCCCAACCATCAAGAGCCGAGCTAGGAGGATGCAAGGATGGAAGGGCAAGAGCTTAGGTGATGATTTAAAAGTCATGCACTTGAGCTCAATTGAAGGAAGGAAACCTATGCATCAGGACCAGGTGGAGTGCCCACATGCAGGCAGAGCGCCTAAACCACTGAACAACCAGGTAGAGCACCTGAAACAAGGTGGAGCGCCTAAACCACTGTACAACCAGGTGGAGCGCCTGAAGCTAGGCGGAGCGCCTAAACCACTGTACAACCAGGTGGAGCGCCTGAAGATAGGCGGAGCGCCTAAGCTTTGGGCCTCTTTTGACTAGAAGCCTGGCTCCATTCCAAGCAGAGCCCCCAGCACGCTGAAGCCTCCAACTTTTAGCTTAGACTTCCTATTTTTCCCCTAAGTGATGTATAATGCCTTAACTTGACCTGAGGGCACTTTAGACCTTTCACACTAGTCCTAGAAAGTTCTATAAATAAAACACTTAGCAATTCATTTGTAAATAGCAAACCTTGAAATATGAATGATGAACATTTGAGTGAATCTCGATGAACATTTGAGTGAATCTCAATAAAAACCCGTGAGTGGGCTTGATTTCACTTGGTAGAATCCAAGTTGAACATCGAATCTCTTTAATGATTCTATTTGCAAAAGCCAATGTCTCTTGAGGGTAGTTGCGTAGTATAGGTGATCCTTGACTTCACCCGGGGTGTGTCGAGACAAGTTCGTCGGTGCTACTTAGGTAATCATTTCAAGCCTCATCTTGCTTTTTATCTCGATATCTTGTTAGATATCGTCTATCTTGTTTTAGCTTCCGCATTTTCGTATCGTCTTTTGCTTCCGCGTATTTTGCATTGCATCAGTTGGTATTAGAGCACGACTAGACTTCGTTCCTATGAATTCTCGTTCTCGTTCTTGTTCTTGTTGTTATACATGTGTTTGTTCTTGAAAAATTCAAAAAGTTGAAAATCCAAAAATTTTCTAGATCTTGTTGGTTGTATCGATCTTGTTGGTGTTAGTTATTGGGGAATGTTTGTTGACGTATTCCCCTTGATTGGGTACCCTCAAAACACGATTTGATGTTGTGAATCGAAATTTTGAAAATCAAATCTTCAAAGTTGAAAATTACAAAAATTGCTAGATTTGGTTTGTTGTAATAATTTCTTTGATGTTTGATATCGGGGATTGCTCTATGATGTTAACTCATCATTTTGATACCCCTATAACGTTATTTGGTGTTGCGACTTGAGAATCAAAGTTTTGAATCTCAAAATTTTTGAAAACCATTTGAAAATTTGCTCAAAAATCTTGGAACAAGCTTGTTGTTAGTTGTTTGTTTGATTAAATCATTGGGGTTTGTTTGTAGTAGCATAAAACACCTTTGGGTATCACTAAAAGTGAAATACACCTTGAAAATTGTTGGAAAATTTGGTTGAAAATCGTAAAAAAATGGGTTCTTGACGAATCTAGAACAGTGGCTAGGCGGACCGCCCAGAACCTGAAGCGAGTCCGGGTAGTTTGTTTTTGTAGGTTTTCGTGTTTGTTTGGTTCCCGTTTCTTCCGCCTAGTACTTTGAGGCTAACACTCCTACTCAATTAGTACTAGTTCATTGAGCGCTTAGGACCTTCGTGCTTAGAAAAGAGGAGATCAAAGAAGACTCGTAGAACATTTTCGGCTCAAGTGTTCATTCAAATAGCCATTCGTCCATAGAGTCACATCAATTCCACTCACCCCGAAGAGTATTTGGTTCGTGTGACTTGAGTGGTTATTGAGGTGGTTTTTCAACTACAAGGAAGCCTTTGAAATCAAGCTTGAGTGATCCAACCTACTAAATTGAGTGTACCCAAGTGACAGTCAAAAGGTAAGGGAGCGAGTGAGGTTTTTACTCTAACCCTTTTTCTTTAGCTTTTGGTTTTTATAGGTACGTAGCCGGAGACGTTTATGATACCATTAAGGTCCTGGTATGAACTTTGGCCTACTCTTTGGCCGAGGTGAGATCCATAAGCTTGAGGCTTGAGAGCCTTGAACAAGAATGGACCCCGAGTGTCCAAAGAGATGTCGGAGAAGGCACTAATGATGGAATGTTGGGCATTCCCCAACCATTGGGCATTCCCCGACATGTAGGAATTCCCCACAACTTGGGCAATCCCCAAGGTGATGAACAACAAGTTAAGAGTCACTCTACTCCAAAAGAAGACGATCTTGAGTCTCATCCAATGTACTTGAACATGAGAGACAAAAGAAAGAGAGGAGTGAGGGAGTGACCGGTGACAATCCTAGAGAGGAAAAAGGAGAGGAAGTGAGGAGTGATGTGAGTGGATTGTCACCCGAATCTAGACTTGGCCTTGAGAGAAAAATGAGACAAAGAGAGGAGAGGAAAGACAAAATGAGAGTGAGACCACCCTTTATTCTAACTATGCTATATCTTCTTCTTCTTCTACTTGTTTTGGCTTATGTGTAGGTACTTTTAGAGGCAAGCTAGTAGAGACTCAACCATGTGTTTGGAAGGAAATACAAGAGGAGGAAAATCCTCAATATGAGCTTCATGAGGGAGGAGTTGAACATGACACTTCAAGCGAAGATAGTGCTCAAGGAAGTAACTCAAATGTAAGTGTGGCTTCATCTTCTCATGACTCTACTAGTTTCTTGTCTTATGATGACTCAACGCTAGTTGGTGCTTGTGATGCATCTAGTAAATATGCCACTAGCGAAGAGTCTAGTGGTCAACTTGTGTGTGCTTATGAACAACTAGTTGAGAGGATTGATAAGCCACATCATGATGTGAACTCGGCATTCAATGAACCTCTCTTTAGTAAAGAAGTAGTAGTTGACCTTGTATGTAGCCCTTATTATGATACACCACCTATTTTCGACAAAGGGAAAGACAATTTGTTTGATCACCCCCTTATTGATATAATTGTTTATGGTAGACCTATGTGTTGTAGTGGGGAAGGTAGTGACCTTAAGGAGTCCCTAGTGGATGACATAGATCGGATTATATTCGATGACTCCTCAAGTAGGTGATGAACCTAGTTATGATACTTCACCTTTGCTTGACCTTGAGAATGGGATGCATACTTTTACTAATCTTTTGTTTGAGGGAATCCTTATTTGTGGTGGTGACTTGTATCGAGGTAGAGTTGGGAATGAGTTGGAACCTCCATGGTGTGAGGGTTTTGATCCCATAGACAACTCTTTGTTTGTAGCTTCGAGTGAGGTAGATGATTCTTCGAGTGACCCTACTCTTGTTGGTTTGGGTTACGATGATGAAGAGGCCATTATTAATGCCTTCCTTGAGAGTTTTCCTTGTGAGGAGGGTTGTCTTGAGGACCAAGCCAGCAGTGCTTCGCAAATGCGCCAGAGGCCACGTGTCCGCGAAGGGGAGCTCCTTCTGGATCGCATCTGTTGTGCAGTGAGTTGCCCTTGTGCGATCGCATCTGTTGACTCGCAATTGCGCTGAGTTGATTCTGGAGTTGAGGCAGTAAGTTTGTAAACAGGCCCTGCAGCCTTCAACATTTGCCCCATCAACTTCACTTGTTCACTTTGGCCATTTTTTGCTTTGATTCTTGGCTTCCAAACCTTTTTGAAACACTCCAAGCTTTTGATGTTGAGTCTAAATCTGCCAATGTCATGAGCGTCAATCCGGTTTGCATCACAACTTTAACACATTGTCAATGAACAAAGAAGCTACATGTTGTATGTCATGACTCTTTTTACATGGAATAAAGTAAGTCATTTTGGAGAACCTATCCACGACAACATAAATGCTATCATGCCCCCTCTTAAACCTTGGCAATCCCATAACATAATCCATAGAAATATCCATATACGAACCATAGGGATTAGATTTGGACTTAGCATGCTTGCAATCAAAGCAAGTATTGCAAAGTCGCTCAACTTGCAACCCCATCTTTGGCCAATGGAATTGCTCTATGAGAATGGCCAAGGTTTCACTTTGACAAGCAACTCCCTCCATGAGGACTTGGGCACACAAACTCTACCATTCTTAAAGATATAGCCATCAACCCATTGGTACTTCTCAACTCTTTCCCCCTTTTCAAGAGCTTCATGAATACTCTTTAGCTTAGGATCTTGAGCATACATCAACTTAATACTCTCAAAACGCATGAGCTTGGAAGCAAGAGTGGTGGCTAGAGCAAACTTCCTAGAAAGTGCATCAGCCACAATATTGTCTTTCCCTTTCTTGTAATGAATCACAGAGGGAAAAGACTCAATGAACTCCACCCACTTGGCATGTCTCTTGTTTAACTTCTCTTTGCCTCTAAGATGTTTGAGTGACTCATGATCACTCTTAATCACAAATTCCCTAGGCCATAGATAGTGTTGCCAAAGAGCTAGAGCTCTCACTAGGGTATACAATTTCTTGTCATGCGTAGAGTAATTCAAGGTTGCATCCTTCAACTTCTCACTAAATTAGGCAATGGGTTTCCCTTCTTGCATGACAACACCCCCAATTCTCACCCCGAGGCATCACATTCAACCTCAAAAGCCTTCCAAAGTTGGGAAATTACAACAAAGGGGCAGTACTCAACCTACTTTTCAACTCTTCGAAAGCCTTCTCTTGAGGCTCTCCTCAAACAAAGGGTTTGTCCTTCACCAACTCGATGAGTGGTGCGGCAATGGTGCTAAAGTCTCTAACAAATCTCCTATAAAAACTAGCAAGGCCATGAAACTTCTACCTTGAGAAACGGTTGTAGGAGTTGGCCAATCCCTAATGGCATCAACCTTGGACTCATCTACTTCTACACCATTGGTATCCTCGAGATTGCTCCTATAGGCCGGCTTGTTTGGGATTTGGGACCCCAGGACAAATTCTGTTTGATGCTAAATCCCCCTCAATGGAAGAAGACCACTCAACATACCTTCCAGGAACATGTCCTCAAATACCTTCAAAATATTCTCAATAGCACTAGGCAAAGGGTTAGGGTTAGAAAAATATTCACAATCGGAATTTAAAACCATACCTTTGTGAACTAGGCAAATGAGCATTTTGGTGCCATCATTCCCTCTCAAGTACTCACCCAGTTGCATCATGGCATAAATGTTACCGGTGATAGATGGTGGAGTGGTAGGGCTCTCGACCAAAGGCTTAATCACCACGGGGGACTTGGCTTTAGTTGCTTCTTTCAACTCCTTCATACGCCTATAGTCTTCACTCACTTGCTTTGGCGTCAAGGGCTTGAGCACATATTTCTTCCTCTCATGTTTAGTCGTGTAAGTGTTGGCTCGGCCATCATGTATCACACTCCTATCATATTTCCAAGGCCTACCAAACAAGAGGTGGAAAGCTTGCATTGGCACCACGTCAAAAAATAGCTCGTCTTGATAGTTCCTAATCTTGAACTTTATTAAGACTTGCCTGACCACCTTCAACTTCCCACATTCACTCAACCATTGTAATCTGTAGGGGCTTGGGTGTTTAAGGGTAGGAAATTTCAGTTGTGAAACAACGGATTGGCTCACCACACTAGCACAACTACCCGAATCAATAGTCATGGAGCACACTTGTCCTTTCACCCTACATCTAGCATAGAACAATTTCTCCCTTTGCATATCCACCTCCTCCTCGCTCATCATGGCACTTAAACTACGACGTACCACCAAAAACATGTTAGGGTCATCGCCCTCCGCCGCATCCTCTTCTCCCTCAACTACCTCACACTCCTCAACAACCTCATCCTCAGGCTCACTTTCTTCTTCATACACCAACCCATCATCCATGAATATCGTTGTTTTTAGGGTGGGGCAAACTTTGGCAAAGTGCCCATAACCCTTGTACTTGTGGCATTGGAAAGAATAAGGAGAAGGAATATTTAATTGAGTTTTAGAGTTACCTCCCGCTTCTTTGAAGTCACTTCTTGGAGTAGCCTTCTCAAAAGGCTTCTTCACATCATGACTTCCACTTGCACCACTTGTGTTTGGGCTCTTCCATTCTCTAGGTCGAGTCATGGGAGTAGAAGTACTCCTACAGCGAGGAGCCTTCTCTTCCTTGAGCCACTTTTCGGCCTCAACCGCTGGTGCAAGCAAACCCGAAAGCTAGACACGATGAAAATGCGGAAGAACAACAGAAAGGTAAAGATAGAAGCAAGACAAATCTTGCTTCGATTCAAAGAACGGCGAGGAACTAGTCTCGGGCTCGATGAATTGGAGGCAAAGAATCACCTATACTAAGCGACAATCCTCAAGAAAGACAACGCTTCTTGCAAATTAAATGACCAAGAAGAAAATGTTCAAACGACTCACACCGATTGACACAAGTTCTTTTAAATCCCACGACGGGGTTCGGCTCCATCGGAGACACTTTCAATAGAAACTGCTATGTTCAATATTCAACAACAACTATCCTATAAATGAAATGTAATCGAGTATTTATAGACTACGCTAAGGATAAAACAGTAAATGGTCACAGGCGACCAATAGGAGAAATGCCGGGCAAATCAAGCCAAGACACCTTTCAACATGTATCAAGCTTGGAAGATGCAAAGGACTAGAAGTCAAGAGTGTTGGAGGTGAATTGAAGCCGTTTCGGAAAGATCCAGGCCGAGGCACCCCGCTCAGACCAACCAGGCGCTCTGCCCTAGAAGGCATGCTGTCGGGCGCCCCTCCCAGCCTTGGGGCGCTCTGCCCAAACGACTGCACTGTGGGGCGCTCCACCCACACTCCAGGCGCCCCAGCTAGGCCACCCCACTGGTCATTTTGTGAGGCGCTCCGCCAAAGCTTGGACGCTCCGCCCGAAATGCTGAGTTGCGAGAAACTTAAGGGTGTTAAGACTATTTTGACCCTACGTGGTCTTTTTTCCTAAAGCCTAATGTGTGGGCTTTTTAGACATTTTACTTAATACCTAGAACCTCCTATAAATGATGCTGGGAAAACCTATGAAAATGATAAAGAGATAAAAACGAGACGATACTCACACGATTGTTCAAGTAGCAACGAAGAACGATGTTTCGTTACACCCCGAACGATGGCAAGATACACCTACGCTATGCAACTATCCTCAAGAATCACGAGGTCCTTCCAAATAGAATGATCGAAAAGGTTTGAGGTTCAACTTGGAATCGTCCAATTGAAATTCAAGCCAAGAATCAAAGGTTTTTATAGAGAATATTCTCTTGTGTTTTGTATTCAAAGATAGGTGAATGAGTTCAACACCTAATGAAGGCTTTTATAGCCTTCTACAAATATGTAATGAAGTGCCTAAAATAGCCCTAAGTGGGTTTAAACAATAGAAGCCACTTAGGGCCAAAGTTGGAATTACACGCGAAAAATAACAAAAACTCGGATTGGCCCGCAACAGGGGTAGGCGGTCCGCCCATCAATATCCTGAGAGCAACCAGCAAGGAGGCGGTCCGCCCTAGCAAGGAGGCGATCTGCCTCAACCAGATCCAGAGAGTGAACAATTTCCAGGCGGTCCGCCCCTTTGGGTAGGCGGTCCGCCTCTTCCTGAAGCCTCTTGGGGTGTCTCAATTTGTGTCGCTTGGGCCTCTCCAAGCGTCCTAGATGGTCCTCCTTCCATGGTGCTCCAATGCATGATCTTCAAGGTGGTTCCGGAGCTCCCATCTTCCACGTCCAAGCCTCTCCAAACCAAGTGAAGGTGAGTATCATGGATAGCTTTGGGTTGGCTTCTGGTAAAGGATCTCGTGCTAGTTTGCCCGGCATCATCCTCCTCTTCTTGAGAAGATTTCATCCTCGAAATTAAGGCGTCATCCTCCACGGCATCACCTACATCACAAGGAGCCAAGTCACTAACATTGAAAGTATTTGACACATTGTACTCACCGGGTAGATCAATCACATAGGCATTGTTGTTGATCTGGGATATCACTTGGAACGGGCCATCTCCTCGGGGTGCCAACTTCCCTTTTCTAATGTTTGGGAATCTTTCTTTCTGGACGTAAACCCACACCCAATCCCCTTTCTTGAGTTCCACCTTCTTCCTCCCATTGTTCTTCTTGGTGGCTAACTTTTCATAAGCTTCCTCCAAGTTCTTCTTTGCATTAGCATGGAGTTCAATCAAGGCCTTAGCTCGGCTTGTACCTTCAAAATTAACAGCCATTTCCCTTGGCAGAGGGGTAAGATCAAGTGGAATCAAAGGATTAAAATCATAAATACACTCAAGTGAAGTCATGCCAATCATTCTATGCAAAGTATGGTTATATGCAAACTCCATGAGTGGTAACTTCTCCACCCAAGTCCCAGCCTTACCTCGGGTCATAGCTCTAAGAAGAGACCCCAAGGTTCGGTTCACCACCTTGGTTTGGTGCCAAGGGCACCCCACGAACATCTCCAAAAATGGCTTGGCAACTTAGTGTCCCTATCACTAACAATGGTTTGAGGCAAGCCATGCAATTTTAACACATTATCAATGAACAAGGAAGCTATATGGTGTGCATCACTACTCTTTTTACAAGGAATAAAGTGAGCCATTTTTGAGAACCTATCCACGACAACATAAATGCTATCATGTCCCCCTCTAGACCGTGGCAATCCCATATCAAAATCCATCGAAATATCCATCCACGGGCTAGTAGGAATAGGTAAAGGAGTATACAAGCCATGGGGATTCGACTTAGACTTGGCGTGCTTGCAATCTAAACAAGCATTGCATAGTCGCTCAACATGCAACCCCATCTTAGGCCAATGGAATTGCTCCATAAGAATGGCCAAAGTTTTATCCCTCCCAAAGTGACCCATCAAGCCTCCACAATGTGCTTCGCGCACTAGCAATTCTCGCCAAGAGGACTCGAGGACACATACTCTCCCATTCTTGAAAATGTAGCCATCTACCCATTGGTACTTCTCCACCCTCTTCCCACTCACTAGAGCATCATGAATGCTCTTGAACTTTGGGTCATGTTCCTACAAAGATTTTATACTCTCAAAACCCATAAGTCTAGAAGAGAGAGTGGTAGCAAGGGCGAACTTCCTAGAAAGCGCATCGGCTACAACATTGTCTTTTCCCTTCTTGTAATTAATTACATAGGGAAAAGACTCAATGAACTCCACCCACTTGGCATGCCTTTTGTTTAACTTCTCTTGGCCTCTAAGATGCTTGAGTGACTCATGGTCACTCTTGATCACAAATTCCCGAGGCCATAGATAGTGTTGCCAATGAGCAAGAGCTCTCACAAGGGCATACAACTCCTTGTCATACATGGAGTAATTCAATGTTGCACCCTTCAACTTTTCACTAAAATAGGCAACAGGTTTCCCTTCTTGCATGAGAACACCCCCAATACCCACCCCCGAGGCATCACATTCAACCTAAAAAGCCTTCCCGAAGTCGGGCAATTGCAACAATGGGGCGGTACTCAACCTACTTTTCAATTCTTGGAAAGCCTTCTCTTGAGGCTCTCCCCACACAAAGGGCTTGTCTTTCTTCACCAACTCGATTAGTGGTGCGGCAATGGTGCTAAAGTACCTAACAAAGCGCCTATAGAAACTAGCAAGGCCATGGAAACTCCTAACATGAGAAACGGTGGTAGGAGTAGGCCAATCTCTAATGGCTTCAACTTTGGACTCGTCAACCTCTACACCATTTGCACTAACAACAAAGCCCAAGAAGACATCCTATTCAACACAAAAGGCACACTTTTTGAAATTGGCATAGAGCTTTTCGGCTCTTAGCACTTCAAGGACTTGACTCAAGTGGCCTACATGGTTATCTATTGATTTGCTATATATCAAGATATCATCAAAATAGACGACCACAAACTTGTTGATAAACGGTTTTAAGACATGGTTCATTAACCGTATGAAAGTGTTAGGTGCGTTGGAGAGGCCAAAAGGCATCACCAACCATTCATAAAGACCAAACTTGGTCTTGAATGCGGTTTTCCACTCATCACCCAATTTCATCCGGATTTGGTGGTAGCCGAACCTAAGATCTATCTAGGTAAAGACACTTGAACCACTCAATTCATCAATGGTGTCATCAAGTCTTGGAATGGGATGATGATACTTTACCGTTATCTTGTTGACCGCACGCAATTAGCACACATCCTCCATTTCCCGTCATTCTTTGGCACAAGAATGACCGGTACGGCACACGGACTCAAGCTTTCTCGAACCAACCCTTTGGTGAGAAACTCAGCCACTTGCTTTTGCATTTCCTTTGTACCCTCCGGGTTGCTCCTATAAACCAATTTATTTGGGATTTGGGACCCCAGGACAAAATTAGTTTGGTGCTCAATCCCCCTCAATGGAGGAAGACCACTCGGCATCTCGTCCGCGAACATGTCCTCAAATACCTTCAAAACATTCTCAATAGCACTAGGCAAAGGGTTAGGGTTAGGCAAATAATCACTTTCGAAATTTAGAACCATACCTCTGTGCACTAGGCAAATGAGCATCTTGGTGCCATCACTACCTCTCAAGTACTCGCTCGGTTGCATTACGACAAACATACGACCGGTAGAAGATGGTGGAGTCTCGGCCAAACGCTTGGCCACAACGGGGGACATGGCTTTAGCCTCTTCCCTCAACTCCTTCATGCGCCGATAGTCTTCACTCACTTGCTTTGGGGTCAAGGGTGTAAGCACATACTTCTTCCCCTCATGTTTAACCGTGTAAGTGTTGGCTCGGCCATCATGAACCACTTGTTTGTCGTATTGCCAAGGTCTACCAAACAAGAGGTGGCAAGCTTGCATTGGCACCACGTCAAACATGTGTTCATCTTGGTAGTTCCCAATCTTGAACCTAATCAAGACTTGCTTAACTACCCTCAACTCCCCACATTCATTCAACCATTGCAAACAGTAGGGGCTTGGATGCTTAAGGGTAGGCAACTTCAATTGTGAAACCAACGATTGGCTCGCTATATTTGCACAACTACTCGAGTCAATGATTATGGAACACACTTGTCCCTTCACTCCACACCTAGCATGGAACAAGTTTTCCCTTTGCTCATCTTCCCTCTCTTCACTCACCATGGAACCCAAAATACGACGTACCACAAGGAACATATTAGGATCATCCCCCTCCGACGCTCTCTCTTCTCCCCCAACTACCTCACTCTCCTTAACAACATCTCCCTCGGGCTCACTTTCCTCTTCATACACCATCACATCATCCATCACAATCATTGTTTTCCGGGTGGGACAATCTTTGGCAAAGTGGCCATAGCCCTTACACTTGTGACATTGGAAAGAAGAAGAAGAAGAAGGAGTATTTAATTGAGTTTTAGAGTTACCTCCCACTTCGTTGAAGTCGCTTCTTGGAGTGGCCTTCTCAAAAGGCTTCTTGACTTCACGGCTTCCACTAGCTCCACTTGTGTATGGACTTTTCCATTCTTTAGGTCGAGGTGTTGGAGTTGAAGTAGTGATCCTATAGCGAGGAGCTTTCTTTTCTTTGAGCCATTTCTCGACTTCAACCGCGGCATCACAAACATCTTGAAGAGAATGAAATATGTGTAGCCTCAATTGAGAAGCAATCTCCCGGTTCAAACCATTCTTGAAATGGATGATATCTTGCTCCTCATTTTCAGATTCCATGTCAAGGGCCATTCGGTTTTTCTCAAAGCCGTTGAAATATTCATCAGCGGACTTGTAGCCTTGTTTCAACTCAAAGAACCTCTTGAGTTGTTCTTCTCTATACTTGGGTGTCACATATTTGGTACTCATTACCTCTTTCAACTCTTCCCAAGTAATGTTCATTCGCAACCCAACTCGTCTCCTTGACGTCTTGACGGATTTCCACCATGTGGATGCATAGGACTCAAATAAAGCGATGGCATTAGTAGCTTTCTTTTCTTCGGACATATCATTTGTGTCAAAGACCCGCTCCAATTGAACCTTCCACTCTAAGAATTCTTCTGGATCACTAGTCCCTTTGAAAGGTGGGATAGTGATCTTCACACTATTGAGGTTGATGTCACGGCCCCCACGGTTTGGTTCCAGTTGACCCCCGTAGTAGTCTTCAACCTCATCATACTCACGTCTCAAGTTCCTCCCCACAAAAGCCCTTGGAGGTCCTCGACCTCGCCCACGACCCCCATTCATCACCCTCCTATTTGGATAGGGAGCGTCATAATCATCATCAAGTCCGGGTCCCTCCCCTTCTTGAGCTTCATCAACTTGCTCAAGGGGTGCTATGTTTCTTCGGGGCCTTAGGAGTGGAACATCTCCTTGGGGATTGCCCAAGGGTTGGGGATTGCCCAACAATCTCTCTCTAGCAAGAGCCTCATCCCTCAACCGTTGTCGACGAACTAGCTCCGCATATTGATCCGATTTCATGATTGAATCATCACTTGTGCCTTCACCGGCATCCTTTTGGACACTCGGGGTCCTTTCCTTTTCAAATACTTCCATTCTAAGGTTCAAAGTCTTCACCTCGGCCAATAGACTAGCCAAGACGTCGGTTGGAACCTTAATGGTATTCTTTGCTTTCTCTTCCGCCATGTACCTACAACAATCAAAACAAGCAACCGAGATTAGAGTAAAAGTCCTCACTCACTCCCTCACTTTTGATTGCCGCTCGGGTTCAGTCAAGTTTGGGGTAGGTTCACTCTAGCTTGATTCCAAAAGTCTTCCTCGGAGTTGAACAACCACCTCAACAACCAAACAATTCAACAAATTCCCAATGCTTTTCGTGAAGAGTGGAATTAATGGGACTCTATGGATGTTCGGCATTTAAGTGAGCACTTGAGCCAAAGAAATTCTACGAGTCTTCTTTGAATTTTATCAACCACCAACACGCACGAATATCCTAAGCGCTCAATGAATTAGTACTAGTTGAGTAGGAGAATTACTCGCACAGTACTAACTGGAAGTAACGGAAGCAAAGAAAATACAAAAACTTAAGAGACAAACTACCCGGAGACCTTCCCAGGAGGGGGCGGTCCGCCTAGGCACAGGGGCGGAGCGCCTCCAAAAATCCAGAGAGCTGAAAGTGGTGAGGCAGTCCGCCTATAATGAGGGGTGGTCCGCCTAAGGTAAGTTCCTGCACAATTTCAACTTCGGTTCTTGGTTTTTGGCACCTGATTTTCCAATGTTTTCAAGGGTTTTTAATATTTGATGATTCCCAAAGTTATTTTACGCTATAACAAGCAAACCCCAATGGTTCAATCCAACAAACAACCAACAATCCACTTGTTTCAAGAATTTGGAGCAAGTTCTTCAAAAAATTTCATAAACATCAAAATTTTCAAACTTCCATTTTCATTTCGCTACTCCAAATGATGTTTTGGGGGTATTAAAACGACGGGGTAACTACAAGGAACAGTCCCCGATATTAAACAACCAAGAAATCATAACATCAAACAAGTTCAAGCAAATTTTGTGAAATTTCAACTTTTGGGATTTGATTTTTCCAAATTTTGATTCACAACTCCAAAATGTGTTTTGTTGGTACCCGATTGAAGAGAATACGTATACAAACAATCCCTGATAGCTAACACCAACAAAATCGTAACAACTAACGATTTTTAGCAATTTTTTTTTTGAATTTTCTAGTTTTTGAATTTTTTTCTTCTTTTTCAAATAAACAAGAACAAGAACATGAAACAAAGATGACAAGCACGAAGAGTAGGAGGAGGGTTCGTAAAAACGTAACCCTAGCCTTGCTCTGATACCAACTGATGTAGGGAAAACCTACGAAAACGATAAAGAGATAAAAAGGAGACGATCCTCACAAGATTGTTCAAGTAGCAACGAAGAACGATATTTCGTTACACCCCAAACGATGGCAAGATACACCTACGCTATGCAACAATCCTCAAGAATAACGAGGTCCTTGCAAATAGAATGATCGAAAAGGTTTGAGGTTCAACTTGGGATCGTCCAATTAAAATTCAAGCCAAGAATCAAAGGTTTCAATAGAGAGTATTCTCTTGTGTTTTGTATTCAAAGATAGGTGAATGAGTTCAACACCTAATGAAGGCTTTTATAGCCTTCTACAAATATGTAATGAAGTGCCTAAAATACCCCTAAGTGGGTTTAAACAATAGAAGCCACTTAGGGCCAAAGTTTGAATTACACGCAAAAAATAACAAAAACTCGGATTGGCTCGCAACAGGGGTAGGCGGTCCGCCCACTCCTAGTAGGCGCTCCGCCTCATCAATATCCTGAGAGCAACCAGCAAGGAGGCGGTCCGCCTCAACCAGATCCAGAGAGTGAACAATTTTCAGGCGGTCCGCCCCTTAGGGTAGGCGGACTGTCTCTTCCTGAAGCCTTTTGGGGTGTCTCAATTTGTGTCTCTTGGGCCTCTCCAAGTGTCCTAGATGGTCATCCTTCCATGGTTCTCCAATGCATGATCTTCAAGGTGGTTCCGGACCTCCCATCTTCCACGTCCAAGCCTCTCCAAACCAAGTGAAGGTGAGCATCATGGATAGCTTTGGCTTGGCTTCTAGTAAAGGGTCTCGTACTAGTTTGCCCGGCATCAATAAATAGCTTAGCATAACCTCTTTCATTAGTTAGCTTATTTTGAATGATGAATGAATTTATTAAAGAGTGGATCTCTTTGGGTTTATGAAAACCAACCTTAGTTTGGGACTTATTACTTCTAGTGGATTCTAGTTGGTCAACAACCCCTCCCCGATCATTCTACTTGCGAGATCCGGGTGTGTCTCGAGGGTAGTTGCGTAGTGTAGGTGATCCTTGACATCCACCCGAGGTGTATCGAAACAAGTTCTTCGGTGCTACTTGGGTCTTTGTTCGAGCCTCGTCTCAATTTTTATCTTGTTTATCATTTTCTGCATTTTTCCTACATCATTTGGTATCAGAGCAAGGCTCAGGTTTTGTTTCTACAAACCCCCGACCGTTGGTTCTTCGTGCCTAGTATCTTATCTTTATAGTTTCTTGTTGTTAAAGTTATTAGAAAGAAGAAAAAAAACAAAAAAAAATTGAAAAATGTTGAAAATCCAAAAATTTGACATAACTTTTTGGTGTGTTTGATTCTTGTTATGGGTGTTATGGAATATTGATCCTTGTTGAAAACCCGTTGTTTGGGTACCAAAAACACGTGGTTTGGATCGAAATCAAGAGATTTGAAAATTTGAAACCCCAAAATTGTTAAACCCTTCCAAAACCCTTGTCCTTGATGATTTGTGGATGATTCTTGGGTTTGATGGATGTTGATCGTTGATTTGATTATCGGGGTTTTTCCTTCATTGGAAAACAAAGGATTTGAAATAAATTTCATGTGAATAGGAGTTGTATAACATCAAAAGTGAAGAATCAAAACCCACTTTGAACCCTTTTTGAAAAACCCTTGTTAAGCCTTTGATTAATGATTGTTCATTGTTTGTTGGGTGTTGGGTGTTTTGATGTGAAAATTATTGGGGTTTGAAGATATTATCATTATACAACTTTGGGTACCTTAGATTTGTGTAAAACACGTTGAAATCGGACCAAATTTTTGCTTGAAATCGAAGAAATCGGAGTTGGAAAAACAGGGGGTTCACCCAGTAGGCGCTCCGCCCCACTCTTGGGTGCCCCGCCTGCCCCTCCCCCCCCCCCCCATTGGTAGTTTTGGGAGGCGGTCCGCCCCAATTCCTGAAGGTGTGATTTAGTAGTTTTCCTTAGGTTTTCCTATTTCTTTATTGCTTAACCTCTAATTAGTGCTTATCTAAGTAACTTTCCTACTTAATTAGCACTAATCCTTTATTGCTATTAGGTAATTCGTGCCTTAGTTGGAGAGTAGAACTCCAAGAAGATCCGTAGAATCCTTTGACTCAAGTCCTTACTTAAAGTGCTTATTGTACATCGAGTCACGTTAACTCCACTCACCCCAGAGTACACTTGACTTGTGAGTTGATTAATTGAGTTGAGGATTGTTGTTCAACTACTTGAAGCTTTTAGAACTCAAGTCCGAGTGAAATATCCACCACCATTAAACGAGTAAACCGAGTGCTATACACGTGAGGGTGTGTGTGAGGTGTTTTCACTAACGTTTGTTCTTCTTGTAGGTACAATGGCTAACAAAAGTCAAGATTTTATAAAGGATGCCTTGGCTAGTCTCCTTCCCAAGATGGATATCATGGGCCAAAAGATAGAAAATCTTGAGAAGGTGACCACAAGTCTCCAAGTTGAGGCCATTGAGAGGAGGACCCCGAGTGTCCCTCTTGAATCCAGAGAAGGCACAAGTCATAGCACTCCTACGACTCCCGGACAATTTGCGGAGATGGCCAAGAAGTATGAACAAAGGAAAATTGAAGCTCTTCAAGAGTGTGTGTTGGGTAATCCCCAACCCGTGGATAATCTCCACAACTTGGGCAATCCCTAAGGAAATGCTCCACTTCCAAAACCCGTGCGAAATGTTCAACCTCTTGAGCAAATTGTTGAAGCTCAAAGAGAGGAGCAAGCCGAGTATCGTGATCAAGCCTACGAGTATGAAGATCAATATCAACCGAGGCGAGGTATGAATTGGGGTCAAAATGTGGATAGGGGTAGAGGTCGAGGTCGAGGGCCACCCATGGGATATGTTGTAGGGAATGCTAGAAGGGATTATGGTGTGAATGGGGACCACTATGGAGGCCAACCGGAGCCTTACCGTGGAGGTCGAAACCTTAACAATCTTAATAGTGTGAAGCTTAATCTTCCAATCTTTAAGGGAACTTGTGATCCGGAGGCATACATGGAATGGGTACTACTCATGGAGAGGGTGTTTGACACAAATGAGATGACCGAGGAGAAGAAAGGTACTTATGCTATTTCATCTTTCGAGTCTTATGCTTCTACTTGGTGGGAGTCCATAAAGAGGACAAGAAGGAGAGCGGGTGTGTATGCGAACGTGACGTGGAATGAATTGAAGGATCTCATGAATACCAAGTATGTGACTCCTAGGTGATGCCGGGCAATCCGTCACGAGGAGGCCATTCACTCGGAGCCAAGTCAAGGAGGTCCAAGAGGTGCATTTACACTTGGTGAGGAGAGGACTCGATGAAGAAATCATTAGGAAGACGTTCCAGATGATCTCAGCTCTAAGCCTCACGCCTAAGGAGGAGGAGGGAGGCTCAGCACAACCAGGTGCCCCGTGTAGCCCAGGCGCCCCCGCCTGGAAAGCTCACTGCCTAAGAGTGCCAAAATGCACAGACGGGCCGCCCACCTAGTCGCCCCTACCCTGGCGCTGGCCTGCCTAGGCACCCCGCCTGACCCAGGCGCCCCTCGCAGCTTCAAGTGCCCAGCTTCAGCACAATCCAGGCGCCCCTCCCAGCTTCAGAACTTATGTTTCTTTTACTGTTTTGCCCTACGTGGCTTATTTGATGAACCTTATTAGTAAGGGTATTGTAGTCATTGTGCCAGCTTGGGAAACATTATAAATAGTCAAGCTTAGCCTATTTTGAATACTTAACTTATTATTGATGAATGTGAAACTTGAGAAATACTCTTTGAGAATGAATGAAAGAACCTATGTCTGGGATTTCTGTGCTTCTAGTAGATTCTAGTTGGAAAACGACCCCGCCCCTATCATTCTACTTGCGAGTTCCCGTTAACTCGAGGGTAGTTGCGTAGTGTAGGTGATACTTGACATCCACCCGAGGTGTATCAAAACAAGTTCTTCGGTGCTACTTGGGTCTTTGTTCGAGTCTCGTCTCGCTTTTATCTTGATTTACCTTTTTCCGCATTTTCCCTACATCGTTTGTTATCAGAGAAAGTTCGGATTTTGTTTCTACAAATCCCCGACCCTTGATTCTTAGTGCCTACGTTAGTTTCTTTTAGTTTCTTGTGTTTGAAGTTATTAGAAAGAAGAAAAAAACAAAAAAAAAAATTAAAAAAGTTGAAAATCCAAAAATTTGGTGTATCTTGTTGGTGTGATTGATTCATGTTATGGGTGTTATAAATTGTTGATCCTTATTGAAATCCCGTTGTTTGGGTACCAAAAACACTTGGTTTGGATTGGATTTGCGAAATTGAAGATTTGAAACCCCAAAATTTCCTTAAACCCTTGATAAACCTTGTTCTTGATGATTTTGGCTTTGGGTTGAATGGGAGTTTGATTGAGAACTTGATATTGGGGATTGATCTGGAATGAAAAACAAACGGTTTGGTACCAATTTTGTGGGATTTGAACATTTATAACACCAAATTTGATGAAACACAATCCATGTTGAAACCCTTTGAAAAACCCTTGTGTTCTTGAGTTTCTTGACATTAAATCTTGGATTTGATTGATTGTTTGGTTGTAAATTGGATTGGGGTTTGTTAAGGAAGATCAAAAACAACTTTGGGTATCATTGGATTGAGAAAACAAGTTGAAAACATCGGATTTGTGGATTAAAAATCGACTTGGAACGAGTTGGGACTGCTTCAGAGCTAGGTGCCCTGCCTAAGCCAGGCGCCCCGCCTGACTTGGCTACTGCCTAAGACCTCAGGCGCCCCGCCTGAAATCCTGCACAATTCTGGGCGCCCCTCTTGCAGTCTAGGCGCCCCTCCTGCTTGCTGAAAGTGTTGTTTGGGGTAGTTTTTCCTAAGTTTTCCTATTTCTTTGTTTGCATAACATCTAGCTAGTACTACTTGAGTAACCTTTCTACTTAATTGGTACTAGCCCTTGAAGCTTTTAGGTAATTCATGCATTAGTTGGAGAGTAGAACTCCAAGAAGATTCATAGATCCTTTTAACTCAAGTCCTCACTTCAAAGTGCTAAGCGTTCATTGAGTCATATCAACTCCACTCACCCCGGAGTACAATTGGCTTGTGAATAGTTGGTTGAGTTGAGGATTGTTGTTCAACCATTTGAAGCTATTAGTATTCAAGTCCGAGTGAAATATCTACCACCGCTAAACGAGTGAACCGAGTGAAACACTTGTGAGGGAGTGAGTGAGGTTATTTTGCTAACGTTTGCTCATTTTGTAGGTACGATGGCCAACGAAGGTGATGATTTCACTAAGAATGCCTTTGCTACTATCCTTGCCAAATTGGATAGTATGAACTTAAGGATTGAAAACCTTGAAAGGTTGACCTCAAGTACCCTAGTTGAGCAAGGGACTTCCAATGTCCAATGGGAGAAAGGGACCCCGAGTGTCCAAGTTGAGAAGGGGGCCCCGAGTGCCCAAGTTGAAGTCGTTGAGGGCACAAGTAGTTCTACCTTCACCCCGGAACAAGTTGTTGAGTTTCTTAGATAACAACGGATAAAAGAGGACCGTGATCGAATTGAACAAGTGTTGGGCAATACCCAACGAGTGACCATTCCTAACCTTATGGACAATCCCCAAAGGAATGTTCCACTTCCCAGACCAATTCAAAATATGCAACCTCTTGTGCAAGTTGAACAAGCTCAAGAAGGGGAGGAGGATTACTATGGTGATGGTGGGTATGATGCTCATTATCAACCTAGGGGTCGGAATGTGGATAGAGGTAGAGGCCGAGGTCGAGGGCCACCCATGGATTATGTTGGAGGGCATGCTAGGAGGGATTACGGAGGTTACGGAGATCACTTTGGAGGCCAACCGGAGCCTTACCTAGGGGGTCGTGAAAATAACAATCTCAATAGTGTGAAGCTCATTATTCCTTCTTTCTTGGAAGTTGTCCATGGAGCGGATATTTGACACCAATGATATGCCCGAGGAGAAGAAGGCCAAGTATACAATATCTTCCTTTGAGTCCTTTGCTTCTACTTGGTGGGAGTCGCTAAAGAGGAATAGAAGGAGGACGGGAATGGCTATCAATCTTACTTAGGTTGAGTTGATCCGTGTGATGGATGAGAAGTACTTAACTAATCAATACCGTGTAAACCAATACAAACGTCTCTATGAGTTGAAGCAAGGTCACAAGATGGTTGGGGAGTACTTCAATGAATTTGAACAAGTCCGGATGGCTCTAGACTTGGATGAGGAAGAGAATGAAACGGCCATGATTCGTTTCAAAGGAGGTTTGAACTGAGACATAGCTTCACAATTGAAGTTCCACAAGTATGATGATCACTACAAGATATGTGAAGATGCGGCTGAAGCCGAGAAATGGCTCAATAGGGAGAAATCCCTTCGCTACAAGAGTAGCACCACTACTCCCATGATCAAGCCAAAGGAGTGGAAGACTCCTACTCCAAATGCAAGATTCCTAAATACAAGTGGTGCAATTTCTAGCAAGGATGTGAAGAAGCCTTATGAGAAGCCTACACAACATGTGGGAGGTAACTCTAAAACTCACTTGAGTAATCCTACTTTTACTTCTACTCAATGCTATAAATGTAAGGGTTATGGACATATTGCCAAAGATTGCCCACCCCGGAAAACTATGGTTGTTGTGGGTGAATTGGTGTATGAACAAGATAGTGAACCCGAGGATGAGGGAGTAGAGTGTGATGAGGAGGTTGATATAGGGGAGGATGCAATGGAGGATGGTGATGATCCCCATGTCTTTCTTGTTGTGATGAGGAGTTTAGGTGCCATATTTGTGGAGGATAGTGAGACTTTGCAAAGGGAGAATCTCTTCCATGCTAAACGCCGAGTCATGGGTCTTGTTTGTTCCATGATTATTGACTCGGGAAGTTGTGCCAATGTCATTAGCCAAACACTAGTGTCCCAATTGAAGATACCCACCTTGAAACACCCAAATCCTTACCGTTTGCAATGGCTTAGTGAGTGTGGTGAATTGAAGGTGGTAAAGCAAGTCATGATCAAGTTCAAGATAGGGAACTATGTGGATGAACACATGTTTGACGTGGTGCCTATGCAAGCATGCCACCTTCTCTTTGGAAGGCCATGGCAATTTGATAGACATGTGGTTCATGATGGACATGCCAACACCTACACGGTCAAGCATGAGGGAAAGAAGTTTGTACTTAGACCCTTAACTCCCAAGCAAGTGAGCAATGAATACAAGCGCATGAGGGAGTTAAGAGAGGTGGCAAAGGCTAAGTCGGTTGTTGAGACTAGTCCTTTGACCGAAAGCTTGGTGGCAATCCCACCATCTTCTACCGGTAGCATATGTGCCATGATGCAACCGGGTGAACTGTTGAAAGGAAATGATGGCAACAAACTACTCATATGCCTAGTGCACAAAGGTTTGATTCTTACCTCCGATCTTGATTTTTCCACTAACCCTTTGCCTAGTGCTTTTGAAAATGTTTTGAAGGACTTTGAAGACATGTTCCCGGATGAAATGCCAATTGGTCTACCTCTCTTGAGGGGTATTGAGCACCAAATAGACTTTGTCCCGGGGTCTCAAATTCCAAACAAACCAGTTTATAGGAGCAATCCCGAGGACACCAATGAGCTACAAAGGCAAGTTGATGAATTGCTTACTAAAGGCTTGGTGAGGGAGAGCTTGAGTCCTTGTGTCGTGACCGTGATCCTTGTTCCAAAGAAGGATGGCACTTGGAGAATGTGCGTAGATTGTCGAGCCGTGAACAAGATAACGGTAAACTTCCATCATCCCATTCCACGACATGATGATATGTTAGATGAATTGAGTGGTTCATGTGTTTTTACCAAAATAGACATTAGGTCCGGTTACCATCAAATCCGGATGAAACCCGGGGACGAATGGAAAACCGCATTCAAGACCAAGTTTGGTCTCTATGAGTGTTGGTGATGCCCTTTGGGCTCTCCAACGCACCTAGTACTTCATGAGGCTAATGAACCATGTTCTAAAGCCATTCATCAACAAGTTTGTGGTCGTCTACTTTGATGATATATTGATCTATAGCAAGTCAATAGACGACCATGTTGATCACCTAAGGCAAGTGCTTGAAGTGTTGAGATCGGACAAGCTCTATGCTAATTTCAAAAAGTGTGCCTTTGGTGTTGAGAAGGTAGTCTTCCTTGGGTTTGTTGTAAGTGCCCAAGGAGTGGAGGTAGATGAGTCTAAGGTAGAAGCCATTCGTGATTGGCCTACTCCTACTACCATGACTTAAGTGAGGAGCTTTCATGGTCTTGCTAGTTTTTATAGACGATTTGTGAAAGACTTTAGCTCCATTGCCGCTCCACTTACTGAATTGGTGAAGAAGGACAAACCTTATGTTTGGGGAGAGCCTCAAGAGAAGGCCTACCAAGAATTGAAATGTAGGTTGAGTACCGCCGCTATATTGCAATTGCCCGACTTTGGGAAGGCATTTGAGGTTGAATGTGATGCCTCGGGGCTGGAATTGGTGTTGTTTTAATGCAAGATGGCAAACCCATAGCCTACTTTAGTGAGAAATTGAAGGGTGCCTCCTTGAACTACTCTACGTATGACAAGGAGATGTACACCTTGGTGAGAGCTCTTGCTCAATGGCAACATTACCTTTGGCCAAGAGAATTTGTGATTAAGAGTGATCATGAGTTACTCTAACATCTTGGAGGCCAAGAGAAATTGAACAAGCGTCATGCCAAGTGGGTAGAGTTCATTGAGTCTTTTCCCTATGTTATCCAATACAAGAAAGGGAAAGACAATGTTGTGGTGGATGCGCTTTCTAGGAAGTTTGCTCTTTCCCCTACTCTTGCCTCCAAGCTCATGGGTTTTGAGAGCATCAAGTAGATGTATGCTCATGACCCTAAGCTAAAGAGCATCCATGAAGCTCTTGAGAAGAGAGAAAGAGTTGAGAAATACCAATGGGTTAATGGCTATATCTTTAAAACTGGTAGAGTGTGCATACCCGAGTCCTCATGGAGAGAATTGCTTGTGCGAGAAGCTCATTGTGGAGGACTCATGGGTCATTTCGGTAGGGATAAAATCTTGGCCATTCTCATAGAGCAATTCCATTGGCCAATAATGGGGACACAAGTTAAGAGACTTTGCAACTCTTGTCTTCAGTACAAGTTTGCTAAGCCCAAATCGAACCCCCATGGTTTATTTACCCCTCTCCCCGTACCTACTAGCCCGTGGATGGATATATCGATGGATTTTGTCATGGGATTGCCACGGGCTAGGGGGGCCATGATAGCATTTATGTTGTTGTGGATAGGTTCTCCAAGATGGCTCACTTCATTCCATGTAAAAAGTGTGATGATGCACAACATGTCGCTTCTTTGATCATTGAAAATGTATTAAAGTTGCATGGTGTGCCTCAAACTATAGTGAGTGATAGGGACACCAAGCTCCTAAGCCATTTTTGGAGGAGTTTATGGGGTGCCCTTGGCACCAAGCTCTTGTTCTCTACATCCCACCACCCTCAAACCGATGGACAAACTGAGGTGGCGAACCAAACCTTGGGTGCTGTTCTTAGAGTCATGACCCAAGGTAAGGGTGGGACTTGGATTGATAAGCTACCTCTTGGAGTTTGCCTACAATCGCACTTTGCATAGAATGATTGGCATGACTCCATTCGAGTGTGTTTATGGTCTTAACCCCTTGATTCCCCTTGATCTAACCCTTTTGCCAAGGGAAATGGTTGTTAATATTGAAGGTAAAACTAGAGCCAAGGCTTTGGTTGAGCTACATGCAAAGGCGAAGAAGAACTTGGAGGAAGCTTATGCAAAGGTGACCTCCAAGAAAAACTAGGGACGCAAGAAGGTGGAACTCAAGAAAGGTGACTATGTGTGGGTGCACTCAATATTGCGTCACGAACACATTTCAGCTTGGGATCGTCCTCGTACATCGACTTGATGCTTTCGAATCTCATGAGCCTAGAGGCGAGAGTGGTGGCTAAGGCAAATTTCCTTGATAGCACATCGGCCACGACAGTATCTTTTCCCTTTTTGTAGTGAATTACATAGGGAAAACTTTAAATGAATTCAACCCATTTGGCATGCCTTCAGTTTAATTTCTCCTGACCTCGGAGATATTTCAAAGATTCATGATCACTTTTAATAAAAAACTCTCGAGGCCATAAATAATGCTGCCAATGGGCGAGTGCTCGAACGAGGGCATACAACTCCTTGTCATATGTAGAGTAGTTCAAGGTTGCACCCTTAAGCTTTTCGCTAAAGTAAGCGATCGGCTTTGATTCTTGCATAAGAACTCCTCCGATCCCAACTCCGGACGCATCACACTCGACTTCGAATGCTTTGCCGAAGTCGGGGAGTTGCAACAATGGGGCAGAGCAAGGCCTCCATTTCAACACTTGGAAAGCCCTCTCTTAGGACTCTCCCCACACAAATGGATGGTCTTTCTTAACCAGCTCGGTTAAAGGAGCTGCCACGGTGCTAAAGTCACGAACAAACCTTCTGTAAAAGCTAGCTAAGCCATGGAAGCTACGAACTTGTGATACCGATGTTGGAGTTGACCAATCTTTGATGGCTTCGACTTTTAAACCGTCGACTTCGAAACCATTAGCACTGACAACGAATTGTAGAAAGACTACACGTTCGACACAAAAGGCACATTTCTTGAAGTTAGCATATAACATCTCTTCTCTAAGCTTATCAAGCACTAGCCTTAGGTGTTCGACATGTTCATCCACAGTTTTATTATAAACAAGTATGTCATCGAAGTAAACAACAACAAACTTATTTATGAACGGTTTGAGCACATGGTTCATCAGTCGCATGAATGTGCTCGGTGCGTTGGATAAGCCAAAAGGCATCACCAACCATTCATGGAGACCTAACTTGGTCTTGAATGCAGTTTTCCACTCGTCTCCGCGTTTCATTCAGATTTGGTGGTAACCGGACCTGAGGTCTATCTTCGTAAAGCATGAAGAACCACTTAACTCATCCAACATATCATCTAATCGAGGGATAGGATGACGATACATTACCGTTATTTTGTTGACTGCTCGGCAATCAACGCACATTCGCCATGTTCCATCTTTCTTCGGGACAAGGATAACAGGAATCTCTCGAACAAGGCCCTTGTTCAGCAACTCATCAACCTGCTTTTGAAGCTCTTTGGTGTCTTCGAGATTACACCGGTATGCAGGTTTGTTGGGGATTTGAGACCCCGATACGAAGTCAATTTGGTGCTCGATTCCTCTCAACAGAGGTAATCCACATGGCATTTCTTCGGGAAATATGTCTCCGAAGTCCTGTAAAACACTTTGTACAGCACTAGGCAAAGGGTTATCGTTAGAAAAATTATCATTAGAGTTTAGAAAGATACCATTGTGCACGAGGCAAATCATCATCTGACCGTTTTCGTTGCCTCGTAGATACTCACCCGGTTGCATGATTGCACAGATACTTCCTACTTCGGGCGGTGAGTTTGTGTGTTCGGCCCCAATTTTTATTCCCATCGGAAGCTTAGCTTTGGCCGCTTCTTTCAATTCTTTCATCCGTTTATGGTCCTCGGTGACTTGTTTCAAAGACAAGGGTTTGAGTATGAAACTCTTCCCTTCAAGCTTTGCAGTGTAAGTGTTGGACCTTCCATTGTGTACAACCAACCGATCATACTGCCATGGGCGACCCAATAGCATATGACAAGCTTGCATTGGCACCACATCGAACATCATCTCATCTTAATACTCGCCAATTCTAAAATTGATCCACACTTGTTTGACAACCCTCAATTCTCCACACTCATTCAACCATTGTAATTTGTAAGGGTGGGGATGTTTCAAAGTAGGTAGTCCCATTTGTGAAACCAAGGTTTGGCTCACCACATTTTCACAACTACCTGAGTCGATGATCATTGAACACACCTTCCCCCTCACTCGACATCGGGCATGGAAAATGTTCTCTTTGGTTGTCCTCTACTTGGAGAGTCATGCAGCTCAAATTCCTTCGAACCACAAGAAACATTTCCGGATGATCAGCTTCAGCAGCTTCACGACCATCATCCTGTTCAGCTCAGTCAATCTCCTCGATAAATTCCTCCTAGGTGTCACTCGCCTGCTCACAAACATCTCCATTTTAGAGTACAACCATAACCTTGTGAGTTGGACACTATTTTGCCATGTGACCATAACCTTTGCATTTATGACACTGAATATTTGACGCACTAGGAGATTTTAGTTGAACTTTACCTCCCACTTCTCTTGGTTGGTTAACGGTCCACCCCTTTCGAAGGGTTTCTTCGAATGTCGAACAGTGTTAGCACTTGTTGGATTAGGACTCTTCCATTTTTTACCTTGGTTCAAAGGAGTTGAAGTAGTAACTCCTCGATACTGGTTTGCTTTATCGTCCTTCACCCATTTCTCAGCTTCGGTAGCAGCTTCGAACATACTTTCCAACGTGTGGTACACGTGTAGCCTCAATTGAGATGACACATCCCGAGCCAAGCCATTTTGGAATCGAATAGTGGCTTGCTCTTCATCTTCTTCTAGATAAAGATTCAATCGAATTCTGACGAACTCATCATGATACTCTTGAACTGACTTGGACCCTTGCTTTAACTCATAGAGCTTTTGTAATTGAGTTTGCCTATACTTAGCACTCAAATACTTAGCATCCATTGCTCTCTTCAACTGTGCCCAAGTAGTGACTTCGGGATAGATATTCCTTCGTCTCACTCTTTTGTCAGCTTCTCACCATGTAGATGCATACGCTTCGAACGAAGCAATGGCATGGGCAGCTTTTCTCTCTTCGGTCATCTCATTGGTTTCAAAGATTCACTCCATTTTAAGCTTCCATTCAAGATATTCATCCGGATCACTAGTTCCTTTAAAGGGTGGAATGGTGATCTTGACACTGTTCAAGTTTGAATCTCGAGCACGTCGAATCGGTTCGGGATACTCGTCATAGTAGTCTTCAGCCTCATGCTCAATATATCGTTCAACATTTGTGCCTCGGCCTCGACCTCGGAAATTTCCACGACCCCGGTGAGCCTACCTTCGTTGAACGAACGGTGGCTCATATTTAGGTTCGGCATCAGGAAATTCTCCTTCGTCTACCTCTTCATCAACGACCTCAATTTATCTTCGGGCCATTGGGAGTGGTACTCTTTCTCTTCGGGGAATGCCCAAGTGTTGATTTCCACCTTGGGGATTGCCCAAATTTTGTTGTGTTTGGGGATTGCCCAAAACTTCCTTTCGAACAGCCTCGCTCTTCAACTGATGTTGTCGAACAATCTCAGCATACAGCTCATGTTTCATCGGAATGGAGTCGCTAGTTCCAGCGTCGGACCTAGGTAAGGCCCCGGACACACTTCCTTGCTCGAGTTGAGCTAGTCGAGCACTCACTCCTCTTACTTCGGCACTGATGCCTTGTATCGCAGCAATGAGATCGGCTAACGACACTTTAGCCTTTTCAATGCCTTTGCCATCGCCTCCATTCCCGGCCATGGTACCTGTACAAATCAAAGACCAAATAAAATGTTAAGGTTAGAAATCACCTCACACACTCCCTCACCTTTGTTGGGTGGCACTCGGGTCCACTCAATTTATGGGTTCGGTTTTTGATCACTCAAGAACTTGTAGCCAATGGCTTCCTCGGTTGATCAACTTCTCTCAGTTCCTTCGAATTTGACAAGTTACAATGTCTCTTTCGGTATGAGTGAATTGATACGACTCGATGGAACAGACGCTATTTACTCTGCGCTTCGGAAGTCAAAGAATTTTCTACGAAATTGGACTTCGGTCACCCACGCACGAGTTCCTATATGCTCAAATAAGTTAGTACGACCTCGAGTGGGAAGTGTGAACCTAGGAGAATCTACCCTTCGATTCCTCTTCGGAATCCCTTTCGGTCACACCAACTCTCGTCCGTACAAGAGTGGTCCCTCCTTGGTACGGATAGGGTTTTACCTTATCCCTACCAAAGTGACCCTTGAGTCCTCCACAATGTGCTTCTTGCACAAGCAATTCTCTCCAAGAGGACTCGGGTATGCACACTTTACTATTTTTAAAGATAAAGCCTTTAACCCATTGGTATTTTTCAACTCTCTCCCCCTTCTCTAGAGCTTCATGGATGCTCTTTAGCTTGGGATCATGAGCATACATCAACTTAATGCTCTCAAAACCCATGAGCTTAGAGGTGAGAGTAGTGGCAAGAGCAAACTTCCTAGAAAGCGCATCCGCCACAACATTGTCTTTTCCTCTCTTGTATTGGATAACATAGACTCAATGAACTCTACCCACTTGGCATGACGCTTGTTCAATTTCTCTTGGCCTCTAAGATGCTTTAGTGACTCATGGTCACTCTTGATCACAAACTCTCTAGGCCAAAGGCAGTGTTGCCAATGAGCAAGAGCTCTCACCAAGGCGTACATCTCTTTGTCATACGTAGAATAGTTCAAAGATGCACCCTTCAATTTCTAACTAAAGTAGGCGATGGGTTTCCCATCTTGCATTAAAACACCACCAATTCCCACCCCTGAGGCATCACATTCAACCTCAAATGCCTTTCTGAAGTCGGGCAATTGCAATAGAGGGGCGGTACTCAACCGACTTTTTAATTCTTGGAAGGCCTTCTCTTCAGGCTCTCCCCAAACAAAAGGTTTGTCTTTCTTCACCAACTCGGTGAGTGGAGCGGCAATGGAGCTAAAGTCTTTCACAAATCGTCTATAAAAACTAGCAAGACCATGAAAGCTCCTCACTTGAGTCACGGTAGTAGGAGTAGGCCAATCACATATGGCCTCTACCTTAGACTCATCCACTTCCACTCCCACTCCTTGGGCACTCACAACAAAACCAAGAAAGACTACCTTCTCCACACCAAAGGCACGCTTTTTAAAATTAGCATAGAGCTTTTCGGCTCTCAACACTTCAAGCACTTGCCTTAGGTGATCAACATGGTCGTCTATTGATTTACTATATATCAATATATCGTCAAAGTAGACGACCACAAACTTGTTGATGAATTGCTTTAGAACATGGTTCATTAGCCTCATGAAAGTACTAGGTGCATTGGAGAGCCCAAAGGGCATCACCAACCATTCATAGAGACCAAACTTGGTCTTGAATGCGGTTTTCCATTCATCTCCGGGTTTCATTCGGATTTGATGGTAGCCGGACCTAAGGTCTATTTGATAAAAATACATGAACCACTTAGTTCATCTAACATATCATCAAGTCGGGGAATGGGACGATGGTACTTTACCATTATTTAATTCACGGCCCGACAATCAACACACATTCTCCAAGTGCCATCCTTTTTGCTTTATCGGATCAATCAGCGTGCAGTGGGCAAGCTCTGTGCATAGACTTCTACTTTCCTTAGGCAACTTTCTTGCCTTACGAAAAGAATTTTCTATTTTCATTGTTCAAATCTTTGACGACACGAAAAAGTTACCATATCATATATGTTGTTCGAAACTATCTTACTTTGAAAGGGGAAGTCGGCGCCAACAATCGAAAAGCTATTGGGTAAGTCGTGTGGCGCATCAAATCTTTCAAGAGAAAGAAAGTGCCCTTCCCCCCTTCGTCGGGCGGTGCTTGTGTGGAGGGTGCGCATTTTTGAAAGCGAGGGGAAGAGATCTCTTTTCTGCAACGGAAAAAAAATGGAGCAGATTTGAGGAACAAGGATCATGGGTACGACACAAGGACTCAAGCTTTCCCTCACCAAGCCTTTAGTGAGCAAATCATCAACTTGCTTTTGCAATTCTCTTGTGTCCTCCGAATTACTCCTATAAGCCGGCTTGTTTGGGATTTGAGATCCCGGGACAAAGTCGATTTTTTGCTCAATACCCTTCAAAGGGGGCAATCCATCCGGCATCTCATCCGGGAATATGTCCCCAAAATCCTTCAAAACATTCTCAAACACACTAGGCAAAGGGTTAGTAGAAAAATCAAGATCGGAGGTAAGAATCATACCTTTGTGCACTAGGCATATAAGTAGTTTGTTGCCATCATTCCCTTTCAAGATCTCGCCCGGTTGCATCATGGCACATATGCTACCGGTAGAAGATGGTGGGATTGCCACCAAGCTTTCGGACAAAGGGCTAGTCTCAACAACCGACTTAGCCTTGGCCGCCTCTCTTAACTCCCTCATCCACTTGTAGTCATCACTCACTTGTTTGGGAGTTAAGGGTTTAAGCACAAATTTCTTCCCCTCATACTTAACCGTATAGGTGTTAGCATGGCCATCATGAACCACATGTCTATCAAATTGCCATGGCCTTCCAAAGAGAAGGTGGCATGCTTGCATAGGCACAACATCGAACATGTGTTCATCCACATAGTTCCCTATCTTGAACTTGATCATGCAATGTTTGACCACCCTCAATTCACCACACTCACTAAGCCATTGCAAACGGTAAGGATTTGGGTGTGTTAAGGTGGGTATTTTCAATTGGGAAACTAGTGTTTGGCTAATGACATTGGCACAACTTCTGATGCAAGCAAACCCGTGGGTTTACACCTTGCAATCGGAGACGACAAACAGACGTGGAAACGATGAAGTAAAGATGCGGAAGCAGTAAGAAACAAAGTTAACAAGAAAACGGGGAAGGGGGAGAACAGAAATAGAAGAAAGAATGGATAATCCGAATCAAATCATGATTGATTATCCAAGGGAGAAAGGAAACTTGAACCTAACAAGGATTCATACTAGTGATGAAATCCATTTCGGTTCCAAGCCATAGAAGGCATACACGAAGCCTCGGGCTTCAAACAAGAATGGCTCGGCCAATTCTATCTCTATTCTCTCAATTCAATATCAACTAAAAACTGTGCCCTAATGAACTATGCTAGAGTTTATATAGACAATAAAAAGGGCAAAATAGTAAAGTGGTCACATGCGACCAATGAGATAAAGCCACGCAGGGCTGGAGTAGTTTAGGTGTTCGGCAGCTCAGCTCGAACACATTATCTTCGGACGCTTGTCTGCCTTGGTCACGTTTGTAATCGAACACCCTTGCCTCGGGCACACTTGTAGCCCTTTGATCGATTCTCTGTTCGGCGTCGCTCCTCATTAGTTCGGTTGCTTTCAGCTTCGGGCCCAAGCTTGATCGTTAGTCGTGCTCGATCTCACAGCTCCCCGAAGTCAATGTCAGCAACGGTCACTTGTTGTCTGCTCGGTGGATTTCCAAAGTTGTTGCTCGTCGAGGCAGTCTTCGGCATCTTCCATTCCGGCCACACTTTAATCGTGGGCGCCAGGTGACTCCTCGGTGAACTTGCTTGATGAATCGAACAGGTGAGCCTGGTTCGTATTGCATCATCCTCCCCTTCTTGAAAGGATTTCGTCCTCGAAATCAAACCGGCAAGACCTGCAACAAGGCAAAGACAAACAAAGCTTCCTACTTCGAAAGTAGGTTAGTATTTACGAGTGGAAAACACACTCTTATGGTAGAGCCAAGCATCAATAATGATCAAACAGCCTATGTCTCCGAAGGAAACAACAAGTTCTTGGCTCAAGTAGGAACTGTAACGAACACATGAGTACACGAAGAGATCAATAGGACACTTTATATGAAAGATGTGACGATCAAAGGCCCTATCACCTCTAAACTCGTAGTCATCATATCGAGCCCTAAATTCACTTTTATCACCATGGGGCTTATAGACTTCGGTATGCACTATACTCGAGGTGTGATCAACATGTGGAATGGAGTAAATAAAATGATTGACTCGACAACCAACATCGAATACTCCACTCCCCTTCTTAAAAGCAATCGTATTCACACCAAGAGAGAGCTTTTCACCTCCCCAATGAACTCCAAGACAACCCTTCTCTTTAGACAAATTTCCGAAGAAGGTCTCAAATAATGGATTATCTACGGGGTTAAGCCTTTCAAACCGAGGTGGTTCTCCTCGAGTCGGATGCTCATCACCATCTCCTTCGAACAGAGGGTTAGTGAAAATAAGTCCACTGCCCATCAAAGGTGCATCCGAACCCAGGTCATCGACCACACTTGAGGAGTCATCGAATATAATCCGATCCAACTCATCCACTAAGGACTCCTCAAGGGTATCATCTTCCTCACTACAACACACAGATCCACCATAGGCAATAATTTCAACAAGGGTATGATCAAACAACTCATTTTCCCCTTTATCAAAGATTGGTGGTGTGTCATAACAAGGGTCACAAGTAAGGTCAACTACAACTTCATCACTAAAGAGAGATTCGATGAAGATCGAGCTCACATCATGATGTGGCATATCAATTCTCTCAACTAGTGGTTCACATTCACTCACAAGTTGACCATTCGACTCTACACTAGTTGCAAGCACATTGTAATCATACAAATCATCAACTAGCATAGAGGTTTCTCTAGCAATTTCACAGGACAAGGAAGTATCATGCCCTCGGGAAGGAAATCGAACACTTACCTCGGAGTGACCTTCGGTCTCTCTCAATGTCTCCGAAGTCTCACAAGTAGTTTCTTCTCCGTGGAGCTCACATGAAAGATCTTCTTCACCTTGTCTATCTACTTCGGTACAGAGTTGAGGTTCTATCGGTTTGCCTCCAAGATTTCCTGTACAAGAGTTCGAACAAGTAGAAGGAGAAGATAAGAGGTTAATGTTAGAATAAGGGGTGTCCTCACTCTCATCGATTCTTTTTCCCTCTTTCTTTTCCCTCATTTTTCTTTCAAGGGCAAGTGTGGGTTTGGGTGGTGACAACTCACTCACATCACTCTTCACAGCCTCTCCTTTTTCCTCTCGAGAGTTGTCACCGGTCACTCCCTTACTCCTCTCGATCTTTTGTCTCTCATATTCGGGTGAGTTTGGTCGGGGACCAAGAATACCCATAGCTGGAGTAGGTGGACCTTTGACATCGACCCGAAGTCTAGGACTCGAAGATCTTGTTGCCGAGGTCTCATTCTTCATTGCCGAGCATGGCTCTGAAGCTGGTGTCCTCGGGATCCCGGCAGGATCAAGGTTGACAAATCTCACATCCACACCTTGCAGTTCGGCTATGATCCCCAATAGTTCAGTCATGAGATCGGCCGTTGTGATAACCTTGTTAACTTCGGTCGACTCTTTTCTTGCAATTTTCCCACCACTTCTTGCGCTCGTAGGACTCTTCGTTGGCACCTTTCCAAGTACAGAATTTCCTCCATTAGTAGTAGCACCACTAGAGTAACTCCCACTTCCTTTCACTCTTCCAACTTTAGAAGTTTTGTTGAAAGTCGAGGAAGGAGTTTTAGCATGGAACCCGTGAGAATTTCTCCTCGAAGAAGGTGTTCGGTAGAAGCCTCCTCTACCCTCCTCGGGTCCATAACCACCAGTGCTCCTCGAGCCACCATTTCCATAAGAATTGGAAGCAATGAATCGTGTGCCACGACTAAAAGTTGCAAATCTTCCTCCTCCCATGGAACAACCTCCACCACCTCCTATCCCGAAGGAAGGAGTTCTACCACTCTCTTGTGCTCCACACGAGACACCGACGGAAGAAGACATCAAATAGTTTGCTCGGTCAACTTCGTCATCGACTTCCTCGATGTCACATTCGTCGTATTCAAAGTCATCACAATGAGAGTAAGTAGAGTCATCGTACCTCGAAGCGTCACTACCTTCGTATTCTTGACCCGAAGCAAAAGATTCTTCTCGTTCATCTTCACAGTCTTCGTAGTCTTCTTCGTCTTCGCATTCACCATAGTGACCTGCTTCGTCCTCGTAAGAGCCATAGTCCCCGGTGTCGTTATAACAATCATCACCTCCGTAGGAACCATAGTCTCCATCACCTCCACACGAATCATACCCTCTGTAGCTACCATCATCCGAAGACATAGCTGCAACAAACAAGATTAAAGGACCTCATAAGTTCACTCCCTCACGTGTATCACTCGAGTAATGTTCGCTCAATTTTCTTTCCACTCGTGTTTACACTCAAGGTCGTTGGCTTTTGTGACCTCACTCTATTGTTCTCACCACTTAGCCTTTTTCCACTCAAGTTGGCCTTGCCTCCTTGTTAGGAAACCGAAGTGATAAATCACAACAAGTAATTTCCAAGCTTAGGTTCGGAAGGAGTTTATATGACTCGATGGAACGGTAGCTATTTTAACTGCGCACGGGGAGTCAAAAGAATTTTCTACGAAATTGGACTTCGGTCACCCCACGCAGGAGTCCTATTAAGCTCAAATTTGATAGTACGACCTCGAGTAGAAAGAATTACTCCAGAGATCTACTATCGAGAATATTCGGATACAAGAAAAGTGAAATCCTAAGAGAATCTACCTCCTCCTCGGTTCCGCTTCGGAATTTTCCGAACACGTGACCTCGGTACAAGTGTTTCCTCCTCGGTACAGATAGGGTTTAACCTTATCCACTTTCCCTTTTCTAGCCGACAACTTTTAACCTGGGGTTTTAGATTTGACAGTTTACCCCTTTCTTCTTCAATGGAACAGTGAATCTTTACTCCGGTGTACGGACAATATCAAGATTCGTTCACAGTCCACTAACAACAGATTAAGCTCAAGATTTGGGTCGTCTCCGGTTTTACAACGTCGGAAATCACTCCAGTTCCAAGCGGAGCTAAGAACACAGCTCACGTCGCCCGTACACTGTCAACAATGTCAACAAGCTTCCGGCGTACGGACAGTGTCAACAAGCAGTGGAACTTCGATTTTAAGCACAAAATCGACCCAAATACCTCACCAACCACCAGTTTTCAACGATAAACACCAAAACACAACTGGGGTTCGATTTTCAACTTCACCATGTCAAGAACACAGTCCAAATCGACGGAAAACCCTAATCACAAACGATGTACGTCGGGTACTCAATCGATTCCTTAGACAGTGGTGATTTCAAATATGTGATTGTTTTAATCCAAACAATCAACAACAAACAAATTTTGATAATTTTTCAATTTTTTCAATTTTTTTGTATTTTCTTCCTTTTCAAGTAACACAAGAACAGACAGGAAATAGAAATAAAGATAAGATGAACAAGGAACGTGGATTCGTAGGAACGAAATCCAAGCCTTGCTCTGATACCAAACTGATGCAAGCAAACCCGTGGGTTTACACCTTGCAATCGGAGACGACAAACAGACGCGGAAACGATGAAGTAAAGATGCGGAAGCAGTAAGAAACAAAGATAACAAGAAAACGGGGAAGGGGGAGAACAGAAATAGAAGAAAGAATGGATAATCCGAATCAAATCATGATTGATCGGATTATCCAAGGGAGAAAGGAAACTTGAACCTAACAAGGATTCATACTAGTGATGAAATCCATTTCGGTTCCAAGCCATAGAAGGCATACACGAAGCCTCGGGCTTCAAACAAGAATGGCTCGGCCAATTCTATCTCTATTCTCTCAATTCAATATCAACTAAAAACTGTGCCCTAATGAACTATGCTAGAGTTTATATAGACAATAAAAAGGGCAAAATAGTAAAGTGGTCACATGCGACCAATGAGATAAAGCCACGCAGGGCTGGAGTAGTTTAGGTATTCGGCAGCTCAGCTCGAACACATTATCTTCGGACGCTTGTCTGCCTCGGTCACGTTTGGAATCGAACACCCTTGCCTCGGGCACACTTGTAGCCCTTTGATCGATTCTCTGTTCGGCGTCGCTCCTCATTGGTTCGGTTGCTTTCAGCTTCGGGCCCAAGCTTGATCGTTAGTCGTGCTCGATCTCACAGCTCCCCGAAGTCAGTGTCAGCAACGGTCACTTGTTGTCTGCTCGGTGGATTTTCAAAGTTGTTGCTCGTCGAGGCAGTCTTCGGCATCTTCCATTCCAGCCACACTTTGATCGTGGGCGCCAGGTGACTCCTCGGTGAACTTGCTTGATGAATCGAACAGGGGAGCCTGGTTCGTATTGCATCAACTTCCCGAGTCAATAATCATGGAACAAAGGAGACCCATGACTCGGCATTTAGAATGGAAGAGGTTCTCTCTTTGCAAGGTCTCACAACAAGGAAGGCATGGGCATCATCGTCATCCTCCATTGCAACTTCCCCATCATCAACCTCCTCATCACCCTCTACTCCCTCTTCTTCCTCGGGTTCACTATCTTGTTCATACACCAAGTCACCCACAAGAACCATAGTTTTCTGGGTAGGGCAATCTTTGGAGATATGTCCATAACCCTTACAGTTATAGCATTGAGTAGAAGTAGAGATAGGATTACTCAAGTGAGTTTTAGAGTTACCTCCCACGTGTTGTGTAGACTTCTCATAAGGCTTCTTCACATCCTTGCTAGCACTTGCACCACTTGCATTTGGGAATTTGGCATTTGTTGTAGGAGTCTTCCACTCCTTTGGCTTGCTCAATGGAGTAGTAGTACTACTCTTGTAGCGAAGGGATTTCTCCTCTTTGAGCCATTTCTCGGCTTCAACCGCATCTTCACATAGCTTGTAGTGATCATTGTACTTGTAAAACTTCAAAAGTGAAGCTATGTCTCGGTTGAAGCCCCCTTTGAAATGGATCATGGTCGTCTCATTATCTTCCTCATCCAAGTCTAGATTCATCCGGACTTGTTCAAACTCATTGAAGTATTCCCCAACCGATTTGTAACCTTGCTTCAACTCATAGAGACGTTTTTGTTGTTCCACTCGGTATTGGTTAGTCAAGTACTTTTCATCCATCACACGGATCAACACTTCCCAAGTAAGATTGATAGCCATTCCTGTCCTCCTTCTATTCCTCTTCACCGACTCCCACCAAGTAGAAGCAAAGGATTCAAAGGAAGATATTGCATACTTGGCCTTCTTCACTTCGGGCATGTCATTGGTGTCAAATATACGCTCCATAGACAACTTCCAATCAATGTACTCCACCGGGTCAGTACTTCCTTTGAAAGAAGGAATAGTGAGCTTCACACTATTAAGATTGTTGATGTTGTCACGACCCCCTTGGAAAGGCTCCGGTTGGCCCCCAAAGTGATCTCCGTAACCACCAAGATCGCTTCTAGCATTCCCTCCAAAGTCCCATGGGGTGGCCCTCGACCTCGGCCTATCCACATTCCGACCCCTAAATTGATAATGAGCATCATACACATCATCACCATAGTCATCCTCCTCCCCTTCTTGAACTTGTGCAACTTGCTCAAGAGGTTGAACATTCCGGATTGGTCCGGGAAGTGGAACATTCCTTTGGGGATTGCCCATAAGGTTTGGAATAGTCACTCGTTGGGGATTGCCCAACAATTGGTCAATTCGATCACGATCCTCCCTTACCCGTTGTTGGCGATGAAGCAACTCGACAACTTGTTCTTGGGTAAAGGTCGGACTACTTGTGCCTTCACTGGCTTCGACTTGGGCACTCGGGGCCCCTTTCTCAACTTGGACACTCGGGGTCCCTTTCTCCGATTGGACATTGGAAGTCCCTTGCTCAACTAGGGCACTTGATTTCACCCTCTCAAGGTTTTCAATCCTCAAGTTCATACTATCCAATTTGGCAAGGATAGTAGCAAGGGAACTCTTAGCAAAATCTTCTCCTTCAGTGGACATTGTACCTACACAAGAAACAAATGTTAGCAAAACAACCTCACTCACTCCCTCACAAGTGTTTTACTCGGATCACTCGTTTAGTGGTGGTGGATATTTCACTCGGACTTGAATACTAATAGCTTCAAGTGGTTGAACAACAGTCCTCAACTCAATCAACTATTCACAAGCCAATTGTACTCCGGGATGAGTGGAGTTGATATTACTCAATGAACGTTAAGCACTTTGTAGTACGGACTTGAGTTAAAAGGAGTCTACGAGTCTTCTTAGAATTCTACTCTCCTATCTAGGCACGAATTACCAAAAAGCAATAAAGGACTAGCACCAATTAAGTAGAATGGTTACTTAAAGTAGCACTAGCTAGATGTTAAGCAAGCAAACAAATGGGAAAACCTAGGAAAAACTACCCCAAACAACACCTTCAGCAAGTAGGAGAGGCGCCTGAAATTCAGGAGGGGCGCCCAGGGTTGCAGGGAATCAGGCGGGGTGCCTGGGACCTAGGCGGGGCGCCTCAGGTCCTATGCAGAGTCTAAGCTAGGTGGGGCGCCTGGCTTAGGCGGGGCGCCTGGCCTGAAGCAATTCCAATTCGTTCCAAACTTGTTCCAATCCGATTTTCAATCCACAAATCCGATGTTTTCAACTTGTTTTCATAATCCAATGATACTCAAAGTTGTTTTTGATCTTTTCTAACAAAACCCAATCAAATTGGCAACCAAACAATCAATCAAATCAAGATTCAAAGCCAAAAAATTCAAGAACACAAGGGTTTATCAAAGGGTTTCAACAAGGAGTGTGATTCATCAAATTTGGTGTTATACATGTTCAAATCCCACAAAATTGGTACCAAATCGTTTGTTTTCAATGAAGATCAATCCCCAATATCAAGTTTTCAATCAATCATCCATTCAACCCAAGAATTAAGCCAAAATCATCAAGAACAAGGTTTAGCAATTAAGGAAATTTTAGGGTTTCAAATTTTCAACTTCACCAATCCAAGTGTTTTTTGTACCAAAAAAAAGGAATTTCAACCACGATCAAGAATCTATAACACCCATATCATGAATCCAACAAACCAACAAATTACACCAAATTTTTGAATTTTCAAATTTTCAAATTTTTTTGTGTTTTTCTTCTTTCAATAACAATAACAAGGAAACTAAAGTAGAAACTAACCTAGGCACGAAGAATCAAGGGTCGGGGGTTTGTAAAAACAAAACCTGAGCCTTGCTCTGATACCAAATGATGTAGGGAAAACATGGAAGCGATAAAAAAAGATAGAAAGCGAGACGAGGCTCGAACACGACCCAAGTAGCAACGGAGAACTAGTTCCGTTACACCCCGGGTGGATGTCAAGGATCACCTACACTGCGCAACTACCCTCGAGCCAACGGAGACACGCAAGTAGAATGATCGGGTGGGGTTGTTGTGCAACTAGAATCCACTGATGTAAACAAGTCCCAAACAAAGGTTTTTTCATTTATTCTCAAAGAGCATTGCTCAATTCTCACATTCATCAATAATAAACTCAGTGTTTAAAATAAGCTATAATTGGGTTTTTATAGTGTTTCCCAAGTTTACATAATGACTTAAGTACCCTTACTAATAAGGTTCATCAAATAAGCCACGTAGGGAAAAACAGTAAAAGAAGCATAAATCCAGCAACTGGGAGGGGCGCCTGAGCTGGGAGGGGCGCCTGGCTTGTGCTGGGTCTGGGAAGGGCGCCTGGGGTCAGGCTGGGCGCCTGGCTTGTGCTGGTCTGGGCGGCCGCCTGGGTAGGGCCGCCTAGCTAGGCGGCCCGCCTGTGCACAATTGCATTTTCATGCAGCGTGTTTTCTAGGCGGGGCGCCTGGGCTAGGCGGGGCGCCTAGCTGTGCTGGGCCTCGCTCCTCCTCCTTAGGCGTGAGGCCTAGAGCTGAGATCATCTGGAACGTCTTCCCAATGCTTTCTTCATCGATTCCTCTCCTCACCAAGTGTAAATGCATCTCTTGGACCTCCTTGGCTTGGCTCCGAGTGAATGGCCTCCTCGTGACGGAATGCCCGGCATCAGGGGTCCACCCCCTGGAGGAGTTGTGTGGCTCGGGGTGGTCATGGTGTTGTCAGGGACGGACCTCGATTTGGGGTTGATCCGGCGATATAAGATGTGAGTTGCGCCTCTACCATCAGCTATGGCTTTTGGTAGAAATGGTTGCAGCTCACTCTTAAAGTTGAGATGATATGGGTCAAATCCACGAAAGCAAATAACAAGTAACGGAAGAAAAAGTAAACACGAGATCGAAGAAATAAGGGATGGGGAAGAGCAGAAATAGAAGAAAGAACGAATCAAACTAAACAAATTAGATTGATTCAACGGAAAAGAGACTCGAACCACCAACGGGGTCACACTAGCGGTGATCCACCATGGATTCCAAGTAAGAGATACATGAAGCCAATGCTTCAACAAGAAGGACCTAGTCTCTTCTAATGTCTATTCTTCAATACTCAAATCTAGCTAATGAAATAAATGACTAAGTGTGGTATTTATAGGTTTACCACACTTCTAAATGAAATTTCTAAATAGCCATAAGTGTAGTCAAAATAATACAAGTCACTTAGGGCTATAGTTGGAATTACACCACAAAGTAGTAGGAATCATGTCAAGGCCACAGCAGTGGGAGGTGCCCGCCTTAGAAGGGAGGCGCTCCGCCTCTTTGTCAATGATGGGCGGTCCGCCTAGGTGTAGGGCGGCCTCCTCAAGCAAGTCCAGAGAGTGATGTTCGAGTAGGCGGTCCGCCTAGTGCATGGGGCGGTCCGCCTTTTCCTGGGACGTATGGATACGGCTCAAAATGGACTCTTAAGTGTTCCTCCTTGGTCCGCAGCCGGTCCTCCTTCGTTGGCGCTCAAGTCCATGACTCCAAATCACTTTCGAACCCTCCTCTGATGCCCTTGTCTTAGATTCTTTATGCTCTCACGCTTGGCTCTTGATGATTGGTGCTTTGGCTCCAATTTGCCCCGCATCATACTCCCCTTCTTGAAAGACGAAATCAAACCATCAAGCCTACATTCAAAGCAAGCACAAACAAAGCTTCCCACTACAAGAGTAGGTTAGTGCCAAAAGTGATGCAATCGTAACTACGAAAGAGATAAAAGATAAGAAACGAGACGAAGACTCACACGATTGTTCAAGTAGCAACGAAGAACAATGTTTCGTTACACCCCGAACGATGGAAAGAATCACCTACGCTATACAACTATCCTCAAGAGACACTAGGCTTGAGCAAATAGAATGATCAAATAGGATTGAAGAGCAACTTGGATTCATCCAATTGATTTCAAACCAAAATAGTTACAAAGGTTCAAGAGCAATGCTCATTAATGTTTTGTTTTCAAAGTAAGGTCAAAAGCAATAAATGATGAAGGGGTGTATTTATAGCACCCCTTTATAAGGTTTGCTCAGATTCTGGTCCGCTGCCCCTCAAGTCCTCTTCGCGATCGCGAACAAGGATATGGGATCGCGAAGAACACTCAGCTTCTGAAGCTCGCGATCGCGCGAGACTGAACGCGACAGCGCAGGGAAAACAACTACTCTTCGCGATCGCGCAGGTGGTGTCACGATCGCGAAGAACACTCATCTTTCGTCAGGCAGTAAGCTCAGAATGTGCTCCCTTTTTTGCCCTGTTTTGCTGCCCTGTTTCCTGCGCTGTTTCCTGCCCTGTTTCCTCTTGGATCGAGCTCAATTGTATGGTCTTCAAGCCATCCCCCGAGCTCGTATCATCCATGCCTTTCCAAACCAAGTGTAAGTGAGTATCTTGTATCTCCTTGGCTTGACTTCGAGTGAATGGCCTCGTCGATGCAATTTGGGTTGCATCATCCTCCCCTTCTTGAGAAGATTTCGTCCTCGAAATTAAGGCGTCCTCCTCCAAGGCATCATCACCTACATCAAAAGAAGTCAAGTCACTAACATTGAAAGTAGTCGACACATTATACTCACTGGGCAAATCTATCACACATGCATTGTTGTTGATCTTGGATAACACTTGGAAAGGGTCATCTCCCCGTGGTGCCAATTTCCCCTTCCTATGGTTTGGAAATCGTTCCTTGCGGAAGTGCACCCACACCCAATCTCCCTTCTTGAAATCCACCTTCTTTCTTCCTTTGTTTTTCTTGGTTGCTATCTTCTCATAGGCCTCCTCCAAAGTCTTCTTCACCTTGGCATGAAGTTCAAGCAATGCCTTGGCCCGAGCTTTACCTTCAAAATCAACAACCACATCCCTTGGCAAAGGGGTAAGATCAAGAGGAATCAAAGGGTTAAAACCATAAAGACACTCAAATGGAGTCATGTCAATCATACGATGAAAAGTGCGGTTATCTGCAAACTCCATGAGTGGTAGCTTATCAATCCAAGTCCCGGCCTTGCCTTTGGTCATAGCTCTAAGTAGAGCTCCCAAGGTTCGATTCACCACCTCGGTTTGCCCATCAGTTTGAGGGTGGTGGGACATAGAGAATAGCAAATTGGTGCCAAGAGCACCCCACAAACACTTCCAAAAATTGCTAAGGAACTTGGAGTCGCTATCACTAACAATGGTGCGAGGCACCCCATGCAACTTTAAGAAATTATCAATGAACAAAGAAGCTACATGTTGTGCATCATTAGTCTTTTTGCACGGAATAAAGTGAGCCATTTTGGAGAAGCGGTCAACGACAACATAAATGCTATCGTGTGCTCCTCTAGTCCAGGGCAAAGCCATAACAAAATCCATAGAGATATCAACCCACGGACTAGTAGGTATGTGCAAAGGAGTGTATAAGCCATGGTTGTTGGACCTAGACTCGGCCTTCTTGCAATCCAAGCAAGCATTGTTAAAACGTTCCACAAGAGGCCTCATTTTTTGCCAATGGAATTGTTCTTTAAGTATGGCCATAGTCTTGTCCACCCCAAAGTGACCCATCAAGCCCCTACAATGTGCTTCTTGCACTAGCACATCTCTCCAAGAGGACTCGGGGACACACACTCTCCCATTCTTGAAAATGTAGCCATCTACCCATTGGTACTTCTCCACCCTCTCCCCACTCACTAGAGCATCATGAATGCTCTTGAGCTTTGGGTCATATGCATACATCAACTTTATACTTTCAAAATCCATAAGCCTAGAAGCAAGAGTGGTAGCAAGGGCGAACTCCACCCACTTGGCATGTCTCTTGTTCAACTTCTCTTGGCCTCTTAGATGCTTGAGTGACTCATGGTCACTCTTAATCACAAATTCCCGAGGCCATAGAAAGTGTTGCCAATGGGCTAGAGCTCTCACGAGGGCATATAACTCCTTGTCATACGTAGAGTATTTCAAGGTTGCGCCCTTCAACTTCTCACTAAAGTAGGCTACTGGTTTCCCTTCTTGCATGAACACCCCCGATTCCCACCCCCGAGGCATCACATTCAACCTCAAAAGCCTTCCTGAAGTCGGGCAATTATAACAATGGGGCGGTACTCAACCTACCTTTCAATTCTTGGAAAGCCCTCTCTTGAGGCTCTCCCCACACAAAGGGTTTGTCTTTCTTCACCAACTCGGTGAGTGGTGTGGCAATGGTGCTAAAGTCCATAACAAAGCGCTTATAGAAACTAGCAAGGCCATGGAAACTCCTCACATGAGAGACGGTGGTAGGAGTAGGCCAATCTCTAATGGCTTCAACTTTGGACTCATCGACTTCTACACCATTGACACTAACAACAAAGCCCAAAAAGACAACCTTTTCAACACAAAAGGCACACTTCTTAAAATTGGCATAGAGCTTTTCGGCTCGTAGCACTTCAAGGACTTGACTCAAGTGGCCAACATGGTCGTATATTGACTTGCTATAGATCCATATATCATCAAAGTAGATGACCACAAACTTGTTGATGAATGGTTCAGCACATGGTTCATTAGCCTCATGAAAGTACTAGGTGCGTCAGAGAGGACAAAGGGCATCACCAACCATTCATATAGACCAAACTTGGTCTTGAATGCGGTTTTCCATTCATCTCCGGGCTTCATCCGGATTTGATGGTAACCGAACCTAAGGTCTATCTTCGAAAAGATGCTAGAACCACTAAGCTCATCTAACATATCATCTAAACGAGGTATGGGATGTCGATACTTTACCGTGATCTTGTTGACCGCTCGACAATCCACACACATCCTCCAAGTGCCATCCTTCTTTGGAACAAGGATCACGGGCATAGCACAAGGACTCAAGCTCTTCCTCACCAAGCCTTTGGTAAGCAATTCATCTATTTGCTTTTGCAACTCCCTTGTGTCCTCGGGATTACTTCTATATGCCGGCTTATTTGGGATTTGAGATCCCAGGACAAAGTGGATTTGATGTTCAATACCCCTCAAGGGAGGTAATCCATCCGGCATCTCATCCGGGAACATGCCCTCATAGACCTTCAAAACATTTTCAATGGCACTAGGCAAAGGGTTAGGGTTAGATAAATAATCACTTTCGGAATTTAAAACCATACCTTTGTGCACTAGGCATAAGAGCATCTTGGTGCCATCATTACCTTTCAAATACTCACCCGGTTGCATCATGGCACAAATGCGACCAGTGGAAGATGGTGGAGTCTCGGCCAAAGACTTGGCCACAACCGGGGACTTGGCCTTAGCTACTTCCCTCAACTCCTTCATGCGCTGATAGTCATCACTTACTTGCTTTGGGGTCAAGGGTGTAAGCACAATCTTCTTCCCCTCATGTCTAACCGCGTAAGTGTTGGCTCGGCCATCATGAACCACTTGTTTGTCGTATTGCCAAGGCCTACCAAACAAGAGGTGACAAGCTTACATTGGCACCACGTCAAATATGTGTTCATCTTGGTAGTTCCCAATCTTGAACCTAATCAAGACTTGTTTCACTACCCTCAACTCCCCACACTCATTCAACCATTGCAAACGGTAGGGAATTGGGTGTTTAAGGGTAGGCAACTTGAATTGTGAAACCAAAGATTGGCTCACCACATTTGCACAAGTACCCGAGTCAATGATCATGGAACACACTTGTCCCTTCACTCTACACCTCGCATGGAACAAGTTTTCCCTTTGCTCATCTTCCCTCTCTTCACTCACCATGTCTCCCAAAATACGACGCACCACAAGGAACATATTAGGATCATCCCCCTCCATCGCTCTCTCTTCACCCTAAACTTCCTCACTCTCCTCCTCAACATCACCCTCGGACTCACTTTCCCCCTCATACACCAACCCATCATCCATCACAATCATTGTTTTCCGGGTAGGGCACTCTTTGGCAAAGTGGCCATAACCCTTGCACTTGTGGCATTGGAAAGAACAAGAAGAAGAAGAAGAAGAAGAAGGAGTATTTAAAGTAGTTTTGGAATTACCTCCAACCTCTTTGTGGTCGCTTTTTAGGGTAGCCTTTTCAAACGGCTTCTTCACATCACGACTCCCACTTGCACCACTTGTTTATAGGCTATTCCATTCTTTGGTGCGAGTTGTTGGAGTGGTAGTAGAAGTACTCCTATAGCGAGGAGCCTTCTCTTCTTTGAGCCACTTTTCGGCTTCAACCGCGGCATCACAAACATCTTGTAGAGAGTGGAAAATGTGTAGCCTTAATTGAGATGAAATCTCCCGGATCAAGCCATTCTTGAAGCGGATGATAGCTTGCTCCTCATCCTCCGTTTCCATATCAAGGGCCATTCGGTTTTTCTCAAAGTCGTTGAAATATTCATCAACGGACTTGTAGCCTTGCTTCAATTCATAGAGCCTTTTGAGTTGTTCTTGTCGATACTTGGAAGTCACATATTTGTTGCTCATTACCTATTTCAATTCTTCAAAGTGATTTTCATTAGCAACCCAATTCGTCTCCTTGACCGCTTGACGGATTCCCACCATGTTGAAGCGTGGGATTCAAATGAAGCTATGGCATAAGTGGCCTTCTTCTCCTCGGTCATATCATTTGTGTCAAAGACCCGCTCCAATTGGACCTTCCATTCTAAAAATGCTTCCGGATCACTAGCCCCTTTGAAAGGTGGGATAGTGATCTTTACACTATTGAGATTAATGTAACGACCCCCACGGTGTTGTCCTAGTTGACCCCCGTAGTAGTCTTCAACATCATCATACTCACGTCTCAAGTCCCTCCCCGCAAAAGCCCTTGGAGGCCCTCGACCTCGCCCACGGCCTCCATTCATTACTCTCCTATTTGGATAGGGAGCATCATTTTCATCATCAAGTCCGGGACCCTCCCCTTCTTGAGCTTCATCAACTTGCTCAAGGGGTGCTATGTTTCTTCGGGGCCTTAGGAATGGAACATCTCCTTGGGGATTGCCCAACAATCTTTCTCTAGCAAGAGCCTCATCCCTCAACCGTTGTCGACGAAATAGCTCCGCATATCTATCTGGTTTCATGATTGAATCATCACTTGTGCCTTCACCGGTATCTTTTGGGACACTCGAGGTCCTCTCCTTTTGAAGAACTTCCATCTTGAGGCTTAAGGCCTTCACCTCGGCTAATAAGCTAGCCAAGTTTCGGTTGGAACCTTAATGGTACTCTTTGCCTTCTCCTCCGCCACGTACCTACAACAATCAAAAACAAGAAAAGAGATTAGAGTAAAAAGTCCTCACTCACCCCCTCACTTTTGCTTGTCGCTCGGGTTCACTCAAGTTTGGGGGTTAGGTTCACACAAGCTTGAGATCAATGGCCCCCTCGTAGTTGCACAACCTCCTCAATGATCAATCCAAGTCACAAGAACCCAATGCTCTTCGGGAAGAGTGGATTCGATGGGACTCGATGAACGCTAAGCTATTTTAGTGCGCAGTTGAAGCAAACAATTAACTACGAGTCTTCTTTGAGATCTACTCTCCTCTAGGCACGAGTACCCCTATTCGCTCAATGGATTAGTACTAATTAGGTAGGAGTGTTACCCTCAAATCACTACCGGGAAGTGACGCGATCAAATGTTCAAAGATCGAATCGTCACTAAACGGATTCGGAGTTGGATGAATTTTTGTTTGTGATCAAGAAATTCGCCATATTTGATGATACAATTGGAGTTTTGTTGATTGGAAACTGTTACGAAGCCTTTGCGAACATTCTGTCCCAAAGCAGGATTTTCTAGAAAATAATACTCTTCGCTATCGCGTGCAGATGGTCGCGATCGCGATGACTTACTGTTTCCACAGCGCGATTGTGCTGGACACTGCGTGATCACGCAGGTCAGCTGTAGCAGAACCAGAATCCCGACTGTAAACGTCAGTTTTGGCACACAAATCAACCCAATTCAACTTGTTTTTTAGTTCTCAAGTTTCCCAAAGGTGTTTTCAACTGTAGTAAGCAATTCCCAATGGTTTAACCAAACAAACAACTTGTTTTCAAGGTTTTTGGGTAAGTTCTTCAAAAAGTGTCAAAACCTTCAAGATTCCAAATTTTGATATTTATCCCGCTACTCCAAATGATGTTATTGGGGTATCAAAACAATGGGGTAATTATAAGGAACAATCCCCGATACCAAACAACCATGAATTCATAACATCAATCAAGTTCTAGCAAATTTTGTGAAATTTCAACTTTAGGGTTTGAATTTTCCAAATTTTGATTCTCAACTTCAAATTGTGTTTTGTTGGTACTCAATCAAAGAGAATATCTATTCAAACAATCCCCGATAGTCAACAACAAAAAAATTGCAACAACCAACGATTTCTAGCAATTTTTTTGGGATTTTCTAATTTTTGAATTTTTTTCTTCTTTTTCAATTAACAAGAACAAGAACAAGGAAATAAAAAAGAAACAAAGATGACAAGCACGAAGAGTAGAACGAGGGTTCGTAAGAACGTAACCCTAGCCTTGTTCTGATACCAACTGATGCAATCGAAACTACGAAAGCGATAAAAGATAAGAAACGAGACGAAGACTCACAAGATTATTCAAGTAGCAACGAAGAACTATGTTTCGTTACACCCCGAACGATGGCAAGAATCACCTACGCTATGCAACTATCCTCAAGAGACACTAGACTTGAGAAAATAGAATGATCAAATAGGATTGAAGAGCAACTTGGATTCATCCAATTGATTTCAAGCCAAAATAGTTACAAAGGTTCAAGAGCAATGCTCATTAATGTTTTGTGTTCAAAGTAAGGTCAAAAGCAATAAATGATGAAGGGGTGTATTTATAGCACCCCTTTACAAGGTTTGCTCAGATTCTGGTCTGCTTCACCTCAAGTCCTCTTCGCGATCGCGAACAAGGATATGCGATCGCGAAGAACACTCAGCTTCTGAAGCACGCGATCGCGCGAGACTGGACGCGACAGCGTAGGGAAAACAACTACACTTCGCGATCGCGCAGGTGGTGTCGCAATCGTGAAGAACACTCGTCTTTCGTCAAGTAGTAAGCTCAGAATGTGCTGCCCTGTCTTGCTGCCCTGTTTCCTGCACTGTTTCCTGCCCTGTTTCCTCTTGGATCGAGCTCAATTGCATGGTCTTCAAGTCATCCCCCGAGCTCGTATCATCCATGCCTTTCCAAACCAAGTGTAAGTGAGTATCTTGTATCTCCTTGGCTTGACTTCGAGTGAATGGCCTCGTCGATGCAATTTGGGTTGCATCAAAAAGTGTGGGAAAACACACTCTTGTGATAGAGCCAAACATCAATAACAAGTAAAAAGCTTATGTCTCCAAAGGAAACAACAAGTACTTGACTCCAAAGGAAAGTGCACCCAACACAAGAACAAGCAAAGAGATCAATAGGATATGGAACATGCAAGATATAGCAATCAAATTCGCTATGACCCCTAAGCATATGAGCAACACACCAAGCCTTCAAATCAATATTATCACAATGTGACACATTGGCTTTGGCATGCTCAACACCCAAGGTGTGATCAACATGTGGGGTGGAGTAAACAAAATAGTTCAAGTGGAAACTAACATCAAATACTCCACTCCCCTTCTTGGAAGCACTCTTACACAAATCAAGAGTGACTTCCTCACCTCCAAATCCAACTCCAAGACAATCTCCCTCACTAGGCAAACTCCAAAGGAAGGTCTCACAAACTGGTCCTTCATCATCATAGTCCACACAATGAAGGTTAGAACTACTAGAAGATGGTTCAACACAACCTATATCAAGACCACTCACCTTACTTGGAGCTCCAAACAATGGATCATCCATAGAGTCTAACCTTTCAAACCATGGAGGTTCTATGCTATTACCAATCCTAGTCCGATACAATTCGCTACCACAAATGAGATTATCTTCACACAATGGAAATGTAAAAGCATGCACCTCAAATTCATGGTAACCCCAAAGCATGGTATCAAGACTAGGTTCTTCACTCTCCCCCGAGAAGTCATTGAAAACAATTCGGTCCATCTCATTCACTAGGAACTTCTCAAGGTCACTACCAACCTCACTAGAACACATAGGTCCACCATTAGCAAGCCACTCATCAAGGGAAAGAATATGATATTCATTCAACTCGTCTTCCCCTTTATCAAATATAGGTGGGGTGTCATAACAAGAGTCACAAACAAGGTCAACTGCACATTCTTCACTAGTGAGATGTTCAATGAAAACCGAGCTCACATCATGATGTGGCTTATTATTCCTCCCAACTAATGGTTCACAATCACACACAAGTTGACCATTTGACTCTACACTAGTCGCAAACACATTGTATTCATACAAATCATCAACTAGTATTGAGTTTTCACCAACACCATCATAAGACAAGGAAGTAACATTTCCAAGGGAAGAACTTTCACATACCTTTGAGTGGCCACCTAGCTCACACAATGCACTTGAAGTGTCATGAGTTGTTTCTTCACCTTGAAGATCACATTTAAGATCTTCTTCACCTTGTCCTTCAATCTTGGAACATGATTGAGGCTTCCTTGATTGGCCTCCAAGAGTACCTACACAAGAGTTAACACAAGTAGAAGAAAAAGATAAAGGATTAAGGTTAGAATAAAGGGTGTCCTCACTCTTTTTTCCCTCTTTCTTTTCCCTCATTTTCTTTTCAAGGTTAGGTGTAGATTCGGGCGGTGACATCCCGCTCACATCACTCAACACATCCTCTCCCTTTTCCACTCGAGGAATGTCACTGGTCACTCCCTTACTCCTTTCAATATTTTGTCTCTCAAAGATGGGTGAGTTGGGATGAGGCCCAAGAATACCCATAGCCGGAGTAGGTGGACTTTTAACATCAACCCGGAATCTAGGACTAAGAGACTCATCACTTGAGGTCTCTTTTTTTTTGTTGGTGAACCACTTGGCTTTGGAACTTGTGGTTTGGGGTTCACTTTGTTGACAATTGTCAACTCTTTTCTTGCACTAGTCCCAACATTTCCTGTGACTGTAGGACCTCTTGTTTGCACTCTTTCAAGCATAGGATGAGGTTCTTGCTCCTTTTCTTCTTGCATAGGCCTAGAAGGTATACTAGGAGGTGACTTGATCTTTACCACAAGAGGCTCAAAGTCATAAATCCTTTGGCCCTTGCCGAAATAATACATATCATTCACATTACTATACCGCACCTTCTTGCTTTGCAACCATGACTCACCTAGCCATACATGAAAATGTTGCATGGGGTACACATGACACTACATATAACCCCAATAACCCCTATGAGATATACACACCCAAGCTTTCTTGGAAATCCACACTCCACTCTAGGGCATAGCAAGGTAGCCTTAGCTCATCAACCACCGAGGTACTAATGCAATTGGTATCGGTGTTACCAGTCTTGAGATAGTACCCTCCATTACCTTCCACCTCAACAAGGAACCTCCTTAGACCCAAGTGTAGTATAGGATTATCCAAGTAAGATCTTGGAACTTCAAGATAACCATCACTATCAACCCAAATCTTCCTCAATCCTCTTCCCCTAGCAACACCACTAGGATAACTTCCACTTCCTGTCACTCTTCCAACATTAGATGTGTTGTTCAAAGTAGAGGAAGGAGTACTATTATGGAACCAATAATTGCCTCTCGCCTTGGTTCCATAACCTATAGCACCACTCTTACCACCACTACTAGAGCAATGCACCCCCGTAATGGTAAGAGCAACACTTCTCATTCCACCCTTCATATGGAAGTTAGAAGCATCAAGCCGTTTAGCATAAGTAGGATAGGCAAGCTTCTCCCTTCCCATGGAACAACCACCTCCTCCTCCCATACTAATGGAAGGACCTCTGCTACTCCCTTGCACACCATTAGCAACACCAAGAGAAGATGAAAATGAACAATTCTCATAATCAACCTCATCATCCATTCTCTCTATGTCACTATCATCATATTCAAATTCACCACAAGAAGAGTAAGTAGGATTATCATACCTTGAAGCGTCACCATCTTCATATTCTTGACTTGGAGCATAAGATTCTTCACATTCATTTTCGCAAGCCCCAGAGTCTTCTTCATCTTCATAATCAACATAGTGACCCGCTTCTTCATCATATGAGCCTTGGTTCCCCGAATCGTCATAGCAATACCCATCATCTTCACCATAGGAACCATAGTCTCCATCATCTCCGCATGAGTCATACCCTCCAGAATCGTCATCCGATGCCATAGTTGTAACAAAAGAGTAAAGGACCTCACAAATTCACTCCCTCACATGTATCACTCAATAGATGTCACTCAATTTTCTTTCCACTGTGTATACATTCAAGCTCGTTGGCTTTTGTGACCACACTCTATTGTTCTCACCACTCAAGCCTTTTTTCACTCAAGACCTTCTTGTCTCTTAGTAATCACAATGCCAAGATCAATCAACTAATGCACCCAAGTAATGGTTCGGAATGGAATTTATGTGACTCGATGTACGGAAGCTAATTTAATGTGCGCACTTGAGGCCAAAAGAGAATCTACGACTCTTCTTTGAATTCTAGTCTCCTCTATGCACGAATACCCTAATACGCTAAAGGATTAGAGTCTTTCAAGTAGGCCAATTACCTTAGAAACACTAATCAAGAAGCCCGTGGGCGATTAACAATGGAAACCTTGGCAAAAAACTACCCGAGAACCCCTTCAGTGAAAGAGACGCTCAGCCTCAGACCCTGGGCGGTCCGCCCCAAAAAGTCCAGAGAGCTGATCAGGAGGAGGCGGTCCGCCTCCCCAGAGTAGGCGCCCGCCTGCCACTGTTTCCTGCAACTTTGTAAAACGCATTTTTGGCTAATTTTGCACCCAAAATCCAACGTTTCCAACTTGTATTCGATTCTAATGATACCCAAAGATGTGTATGATGTTTCTAAACATTCCCCAATAAGTTTTAACCACAATCAAACAACAATGAATCGATTTTGATTCTTGAGCAAAATTTCTAGGGCTTTTTGAAAATTTTGGGGATTTGATTTCTTCAAACTTTGAAATACACAACCAAATCTTGTAATTTTGGTATCAAAAGAACAGGAATCACATACGGAACAAACCCCAATGATTTTCAATGAATTGGTGTTCCAATCCAACAAGTTCCCCCAATTTTTTGTGAAATTTCAAGTTTTTCAAGTTTTTTTTTTTTGGTTTTCTTCAAATTCTCAAGAACAACAACAAGAACAATGATAAACTAACATGATGAACAAGGAACGGGGGTTTGTAAGAACATAACTCGAGCCTTGCTCTGATACCAAGATGATATGGGGCAAACCCACGGAAGCAAATAACAAGTAACGGAACCAAAAGTAAACACGAGATCGAAGAAATAAGGGATGGGGAAGAACAGAAATAGAAGAAAGAACGAATCAAACTAAGCAAATTAGATTGATTCAAGGGAGAAGAGACTCGAACACCCAATGGGGTCACACTAGCGGTGATCCACCATGGATTCCAAGTAAGAGATACATGAAGTCAATGCTTCAACAAAAAGGACCTAGTCTCTTCTAATGTCTATTCTTCAATACTCAAATCTAGCTAATGAAATAAATGACTAAGTGTGGTATTTATAGGTTTACCACACTTTTAAATAAAATGTCTAAATAGCCCTTAAGTCTAGTCAAAACAATACAAGTCACTTAGGGCTATAGTTGGAATTACACCACAAAGTAGTAGGAATCCCGTCAAGGCCCGCCTCAGAAAGGAGGCGCTCCGCCTCTTTGTCAGTGATGGGCGGTCCGCCTAGGTGTAGGGGCGGCCGCCTCAAGCAAGTCCAGAGAGTGATGTTTGAGTAGGCGGTCCGCCTAGTGCATGGGGCGGTCAGACTCTTCCTGGGAGGCATGGATACGGCTCAAAATGGACTCTTAAGTGTTCCTCCTTGGTCCGTAGCCGGTCCTCCTTCGTTGGCGCTCAAGTCCATGACTCCAAATCACTCTCGAACCCTCCTCCGGTGCCCTTGTCTTAGATCCTTTGTGCTCTCGCGCTTGGCTCTTGATGGTTGGCGCTTTGGCTCCAATTTGCCCAGCATCATAGATGGCTATATCTTTAAGAATGGTAGAGTTTGTGCGCTGGAGTCCTCATGGAGAGAGTTGCTTGTTCAAGAAGCACATAGTGGGGGCTTGATGGGTCACTTTGGGAGAAACAAGATCTTGGCCACTCATGGAACAATGTCATTTGCCTAAGATTGGGTTGCAAGCTGAGAGACTTTTCAATGCTTGCCTTATTGCAAGCATGCTAAGTCCAAGTCGAACCCCCATAGTTTGTATACTCCTCTCCCCATACCTACTTGACCCTGGATGGATATTTCTATGAATTTTGTTATGGGATTACCACGGTCTAGGGGGGATATGATAGCATTTATGTTGTCGTGGATAGGTTTTACAAGATGGCTCACTTCATTCCATGCAAAAAGAGTAATGATGCACAACATGTTGCTTCTTTGTTCATTGATCATATGTTAAAGTTACATGGTATGCCTTAAACCATTGTGAGTGATATGGACTCTAAGTTCCTTTTCCATTTTTGGAGGAATTTTTGGGGTGCTCTTGGCACCAAGTTGTTGTTCTCTACGTCCCACCACCCTCAAATGGATGGGCAAACCGAGGTGGTGAACCGAACTTTGGATGCTCTTCTTAGAGCTATGACCCGAGGTAAGGCCGGGACTTGGGTTGAAAAGTTTCCTCTTATGGAGTTTGCATATAACTGTACTTTGCATAGCATGATTGGTATGACTCCATTTGAGTGTGTTTATGGCTTTAATCCTATGATTCCACTTGATCTAACCCCTTTGTCCAAGGATGTGATTTTTAGTTTTGAAGGTAAGAGCCGAGTTAAGGCTATGCTTGAGATCCATGCCAAAGCAAGGAAGAACTTTAAGGAAGCCTACACAAAGGTAGCCATCAAGAAGAACAATGGAAGGAAAAAGTTGGAGCTCAAGAAAGGAGATTGGGTGTGGGTGCACTTCTGCAAAGAAAGGTTTCCAAACCATCGAAAAGTAAAGTCGACACCACGTGGAGATGGACGATTCCAAGTACTATCCAAGATCAACAACAATGCATATGTGATTGATTTTTCCAGTGAGTACAATGTCTCAAGTACTTTCAATGTTTCTGATTTGATTTCTTTTGATGTAGGTGATGATGATACCGTGGAGGATGATGCCTTGATTTGGAGGATAAAATCTTCTCAAGAAAGGGAGGATGATGCGGGCAAACTACCACGAGATCTTTCACCGAGAGTCAAGCCATAGAGGTCCAAGACTCACCTATACTTGGTTTTTAAGGGCCTTGAAGATGGGAGCGTTGGGAACAACTTGAAGAAGTATCATGTGATTTCAACCCCAGGCGCTCCGCCTAGTACTGAAGCCCTCCGCCCAAAGACTTCCCTGTCTGAGAAAGCATGCGTTCCGCCCAAGACACCAGGCGCTCCGCCCACTTTGCTCCGCCTACACTAGGCGCTCGGCTTCACCAACTCACTGCCTCATTTTTGCAGGCGTACCGCCTAGGCCATAATTACTATATTACTATTTTTACCATGTGTGGCTTATTGTCTTAAGACCCAGTTTGTGGGCATTTATGTCATTACTTAGCATGAGGAAAACACTATAAATACCTCATTAGCTCTTCTGGTTCATTACATTACCTTGAATATTCATGAATGACTTTGAGATTTCTCTCATAAATGAAAAATCCCTTTTAAGGCGTGAATCATTTGGTGGATCTAATTGAATCTCATTCTTTACCCGATGGTAAACCTTTTGCAAGGCCCAAGTGTGTCTTCAGGATAGTTTGCATAGTCTAGGTGTTTCTTGACGCGAACCGGGGGTGTTACAAGACTAGTTCCTCGTAGCTACTTTGGTGGTAGTTCGAGATACATCTTACTTGTATCTCGTTTTTGTTGCTTGCGTATTTTATTTGTATCAACTTCTATGCTCAATGCAATACCAACGACAAGGCATAACATATAATATACAGTGTACATCTAAAACTACAGCATAATAAGTATGCCTATCTGCAGCGCCACACGTAAGGAACACGTGGTAGAATATCCAAAAGGCCAAAGGCCACAAAAGAAATGGATATAATCACTTACCTTGTTCCAAAATTAGCACTGCTACTCAACAACCGCTTTGTTCTTTGGATTCACTGCTAAATGATCCAGCTCTATTCAATAAACAAAAAAATATATCAAATAAGGCTAAAGGCTTCATTCCTTACATCTTAGAACAATCCGGTCAGGAACTCGACACCCGATTTGCATACGCAATATGCAGTACAAGCGTACGTACATAGTTTAAAATCACATAACCAAACCCTAAATAAATTATATTTACGGGTTGCCCATAAGTTTCTGAGTTCGAATATATAATCAATTCCATTATCAGGGTCCAATTTAGCTCTTTAAACTACCGATTTTAACTTAGTATAACGATGTCTAATATCCCGACTTCTACCATAAAAATATATTCAAACACACATAATAAACTGAAATAATAAATTAATATCATTACCTGGATATTTCATGGTGAAAATACTATTTTTTTCCTTCTAATTTTCCTTTCTTTTTTCTCTTTTCTGTCTTTTTTTTCCTTCACCAAGTCCTCTATTTCTTCCTTGTTCTGTTCGTTTTATTCATGGACATATCTTTTCCTTTTTCTTTCTTTTTTTTTCTTTTATCTTTCTTCTTTAAAAAAAACTTGCTACCATGACGAAAATTAAAACGGAATACAAAAATCGGAATGATTCCAAATTTCTCAAGCAAGTTATACAAAATTTATGTGACGTACTCGCTAAGACGGATCTCGAATCAGATTCTCGATACTCAAGATGCGAATTAAACAGAAAGAGATCAAATTCTTTAACTTTCGAGACTTTAGCGGAAACTATCGGAAAGAGATCAAATTCTTTAACTTTCAAGATTTTAGGAAAACTATCCGAACGACATCGGAATTCACTTCCGAAAATTGACACAGGTCACAAATGACCATATGAACTTAACAACGCTTTCAGATTTTAAATCGGAGCTCATTCGCCAAAATCGAGCTTGAAAACCTCTTTTTAAGATTTCTTGACAACGGAAACTGAAACCTTCTTCCGATACCTACCAAACAAGGTCTGATAAAGCTCAAATTTTTACAGACCGATCCTAATGGACCTTACGGAGCTTTTAAGATTATCGGCACGCTAATCAAAGTCCTAACTCCTAAAACGACTACCTAAGGTCTTACAATTACAAGCTTAGAATAAGCTATAGAGCTTCTCTACAAAGGCTACACCTGTTTTGTAAAATATGTATATTCTAAAAACTAAAGAAAAGAAACGCTATGTGTAGGCTTATATAGGATCAACCATACACGCCTACAATTCCATCAAACAGCCTCAAAATAGGCTAAATGTAAAAGACCACACAGGGCCAATAAAGCGCCATCATTTAAAACTAGAGTATTTATGCAATGTAAGACTAACGAGCTCGTTGAGTAGCTCGTTGAGTATGAAAATTCCGCCAACAAAGACTAGGCGCCAAAAAGAGCTCGTTGAGTGCATGCAAAATCTGCCAAAAACTTCTAAGCTTCACAGTGCCCAAAGTTAGCTCACCAAGGTGCTTGTTGAGCACTTGAATCTCGGTCAACACCTCCGAGTGACGCATGCTCTTCCCTTAGTGATGCGGGGTAAATATGCGGAAGCAATAAAAAGTAGCGGAAGCAAGAAGTACACACGATAAAGGGAAAAGTAGGGACGGGGAAGAATAGAAATAGAAGAAAGAACGAATAAAACTAACACAAGTAGATTGATTCGAAGGGAAAAAGAGACTTGAACCATTCACGGGGTCATACTAGGATGATCCTCCATAGATTCCAAGCACAGAGATACATTGAAGCTTCTAGCTTCTCAAGAAGGCCTTGCCTCTCTCAGTTCTTCTAATTCTCAATTCAAAGTTAACTAATGAAATGTAAAGACTAAGGGTCTATTTATAGTATTTCTCTAATGCTAACTAATGACGAAAATACCCCACAAGTTGGGTAAAATAATAAGGACCACGTAGGGTCAAACTAGTAAATAATACTAGACTAAAATAGAAGTCTCATCTTGACTTGGCTGTGAAGTAGGCGGAGCGCCTATGGTCTGGGCGGAGCGCCTGGACTTGTCACGTTTTTTGGCAGTAGCTCGTGAAGCGGAGCGCCTGGCCTTCTAGGCAGTTGGGCGGAGCGCCCAGTGCTGAATCCTCTTGATACTATCTGAACTCGCTCCCAAACTCTCCTCCAATGCTCTTGACCTCTCATCTTTTGCATCCTCCAATCCCGGCTCTTGATGGTAAGTGCTTTAGGATCAATTTGCCCCGCATCATCCTCCCCTTCCTGAAAGGATTTCGTCCTTGAAATCAAACCATCAAGACCTACAACTAAAGACAAGCACAACCAAAGTAGCGGAAGCAAACTGATGCAGGGTAAATAGGCGGAAGTAATAAAAAGTACCGGAAGTAAGAAGTACACACGATAAAGGAAAAAGTAGGGACGGGGAAGAACAGAAATAGAAAAAAGAACGAATCAAACTAATACAAGTAGATTGATTCGAAGAGAGAAAGAGAGTTGAACCATTCACGGGGTCATACTAGGATGATCCTCCATGGATTTCAAGCAAAGAGATACATTAAAGTTTCTAGCTTCTCAAGAAGGCCTTGCCTCTCTCAATTATTCTAGTTCTCAATTCAAAGTTAACTAATAAAATGTAAAGGCTAAGGGTCTATTTATAGTATTTCCCTAATGCTAACTGATGCCGAAAATACCCCCACAAGTTGGGTAAAATAATAAAGTAGGGTCAAACTAGTAAATAATACTAGACTTAAATAGAAGTGTTGTCTTGACTTGGCTGTGAAGTAGGCGAAGCGCCTACGATCTAGGCGGAGCGCCTGGACTTGTCACGTTTTTTGGCAGTAGCTCGTGGAGGCGGAGCGCCTGGTCTTCTAGGCAATTGGGCGGAGCGCTTGGTGCAGGTGGGCGGAGCGCTCAGTGCTGAATCCTCTTGATACTTTCTCAACTCGCTCTCAAACTCTCCTCCAATGCTCTTGACCTCTCGTCCTTTGCATCCTTCAATCCCGGCTCTTGATGGTAAGTACTTTAGGCTCGATTTGCCCCGCATCACTTAGCTTGCTAACTTTCTCATTGATCTTTTTAACAAGCTGCCCGCTCCTCCAAAGCTCACAAACATGTTCCTCATTTTGGTCTGCATCAATCCGTATAGGATTCGAGTCCAGACTCTAAACTGGTTGCGACGGCCACTTAGTCTCTACTAGTTAGAGCATAATAAGTCATCATCATGCTCCTATATGAGATTTTGCTAAATCCTTAGAGGTCTCATGAAACTAGGCAAACACATGGCGTGTCCTTGCAAAATAACATTGAAGAGGAAAATTACGGTGGTCAAAATGTACTTGATAAAATCTTCGACTTACAATAAGAATTATTGGTTGATAAATATTATATTTTATCGTTAATTCTGTAAATCAATTTTTTTTATTTATGTTTGTTTTCCAAAAAATCACAAAATCTATTGCTTTTGTACCATTCAAACTCAACAAGTCTTACTCTTCTATTCTTTACCTTTGATATCTAAAAGTCTTTTAAAATATGTTGGGGATCGTTAACAATTATAACTTAATCCAAAAGATTTCACACCTGGCATTTTGCATTGAAGGGCACGGACAAATGTCTAGGAAGAGTGAAGTAGCCTTTGCAAAATAATAATGTGAAGGAATGTATATCGAACCTTATAAATACTACATCTTCTTCATCCGAAAATATACAACAAAAATTTAGCCTTCTTAGTCATTTCATCATTGCAGCAATTATAATAAGCTAGTCTTCTTCATACAACTGTCTCTCACGTTCAATTTTCTTCCGTGTTCATTTTCCTCAATACACAATTAAGTTCTTCTCTCGCTATCTTTTAAAACTTGATGGTTTTATTAAATCTTACTGCTTTATTCCCTCTATAGAGTAAAACTTATTTAATCTTGGAAATTTTTTACACTAATTGAATAGCACAGGACATTGCCTAATACAACTTAAGCTCAATGTATCAATTCAAAGATAATATTGTTATTTATTTTCTCTGTTACTGAGTTCAACAACATTTTCGAACATTATTATTTTATTTTCCCTTGTACTTACACATTGATGCCGATAAACATAAACTACTTTTTCGAGATGCATTACAAACAATGCTTGCAATATTTTGGCTGTTCTTGGTAACGACATTGCTCTACCTCTATCGCTCGTAATTAATGTCGTACTTACTATCTAATATAAATCATATTTAAAAAACAAAAAATAATATTCTAAAAGAATGAAAAACTTTAAATTCGCATTATTAAGATAAGCCAAAAAATTATTATGTAAGTATATTGGTATTTATCTTTCTTGAAACGAAAACATCTCACTTGAAACCCTCAGGACCACAAAACGCAAGTAGATGCTTAGTTTGTTATGGATCTGAAATTTGAAGGAATAAGCTTTTGGATCTAATAGAATTGAATGTCAGGTGATGAAATGCTTAACAAGCTATTGCATATTGAAAAATCTTTCAGTGTGTAAAATATACATATGGCGGATGGAATTATCAAAAAGTTGTCCCAAGATGTGGTTATTTTTATATTTATCAGACTTCCAGTAAAATCTCTCATGCGATTCAAATTTGTCTCAAAAACTTTTTTCACTCTCATACGATCCTCAACCTTTATCAATCTTTATCTCTACAACACAACAACTTCTAGAGATGAATATATTCTGTTAAAGCGTTGCTTCATACAAGAAAACAACCAATATAAGACTATCTTGTCTTTTCTTGCTGGTGATGATGATTATCTAAATCCAATTTTTCAAGATCTAGATGTGACTCATCTGACCTCCACTCGTAATTGTGATCATGATCAACTAATCGGTCCTTGTCATGGTTTAATGGCATTGATGGACACCCAAACCACTATCTTATTTAATCCATCTACTAGAAATTATAGACCTCTCGGACCCAGCCCTTTCGGCTGTCCACAAGGTTTCCATCGTTGTATCCAAGCTGTTGGGTTTGGCTTTGACAGAGTCTCAAATGACTACAAGGTTGTTAGAATTTCGATAATCTATAAGGTAGACTACGATGACGAGTATCCAGAAGAGCGTGACAGAAAATTTGAAGTCTATGATTTGGGTATTGATTATTGGAGAGAGTTAGATAATTTGAGTCAAGAGTTGACGACGTTTTGTGTTACTCATTGTTCTCAAATGTTTTACAAGGGTGCTTGTCATTGGATTGCATCTCTAGACATAGACGCTTACATAATTCTTTGTTTCGATATGAGCTCTGAGACTTTTCGCAGTCTTAAAATTCCTGAATCTTGTCATATAATTAACGGACCGACCTGCAGACTCGCTTTAGTGCATGACACTTTGACGTTGATTTATTACCCCTACCCGGAGACCGAGATTCCTGTGGAAAAAGATTTGATAAACATCTGGTTTATGAAGGAATACAACGTATATGAGTCTTGGATCAGAAAATACACAATTAGAGGTCTTCTTATTGACTCCCCATTAACAGTTTGGAAGGGTTATTTGTTGCTTTATCAGAGTAGAAGTGGATGCTTGATGTCCTATAATCTTAATTCCAACGATGTCAGGGAATTCAATTTTCATGGTTATCCTAAAAGTCTTAGAGCTATAGTTTACAAGGATAGCTTGACTTCAATTCCAAGAGAAAGTGAGCATACAAAACAAGTTTATAAATTTTAGAGAAGGTATAAATTTCTACATTAACTTGATAAATAGCTCCAAATGTTTTCCAACTTCTTTTCCATCTTGGAGGAACTTCTTTTCCATCCCCGAGAACTTAACGTTTCTCTTCGAAATTATTTTTTTCTGGTCCGAATACCTTCGTAATTAGCTAGTTCACCAGTTATGGCAAAAGCTTACCTTCAAGTCAAAGTTTTATTTAATTTTTTTGGTTGCAAACTTACTGATAGCTATTTAATAGGATTTTAGGTTTGGTGCACCATCAATGTATACAAAATTTTAAAATATATAAATGGACATGTTATTGCAGGTTACTTATTACTTTCATATTTTTTTCTTCCGTTTTTCTAATTTCATTCTCCTTTTTCTAAGACAAGTTTCTCAAAGGTTATTTAAAATTACACTTCTTATATAATTCAAGTGGAAAAAGGAAAGAAAGACGACATTATATAGTCAGACACATAAATATAACAATTATATGTGTGTCTCGCATTTTACTGAAAATTGTGACTTTAAAACTTGAAAGAGCTGCCTCCAATTAGAATTGTAAAATCAGCAAACAGTTGCATAAAATGGATTATTGCTAACAGATGTGAACTTTTGCTTTACTTGTTTTTGAATCCTACTTCATTGTTTTATTTGAATATGTACTAATCCAGATTAATCCTGCTTAAATGATCAAACAAAAGAATTTCTACTTAGAGATAGTTCAATATTTTAATAAGAATGAGTGATTCTCTAACTAACTCTTCAAGCACAAAACTTGTTGCTAATAAAGTGTAAATTTCTAAGAGATAAAACCAACTTCATTCATGGGCACCAAATAATGGAAAAATACATTTTTTCTCATCATTTCACATTAGAAGCAAATGGTAGTAGGAAATCTGGATTGAACCAACTTGCAGAAATATGAATTGTTTAAGGAAAAAGAAAAACGTGGATAGTAATTTACAACAGTTTACCATTAGCCGCCTCCGTGAAGCATGAGGAAGCAAAAGTATTAAAAAAAAGATATATATTTATTGTCTTTATATAAATCATAAATAACCAAAAAGTACAGGGACGATGTTTGGATTAGAATAACTAAAACACTACCAAAAGATTTGTTACATTAAAGTTAGTGCTGCACTACTTCTACCCAAGAAAGAAAATGAACTTAAAAGGATTGAACCGACACGACCCAGATTTTCGAATAGGCCGTATAGGGACCCGACAACCTTTCTAGACCTGTTGATTAACCCTTTCAACTTATTAGACATAAAAGATACTTAGAAAGAAGAAGAAAAAAGCTCATAAGATACATAACATATATCATACATAGACGACAAGAAGGAACACAGTCAACTATCCAAAGTACAAGTTTCAGAGGTTCCTAGATCAGACATCTACGAGTACAAAAAGTATGTATATCCCAAATGGAGTAAAATGGGCCTAACGACAGAAAGCTAAAGCTATTAGCCAACACGAACAAAGGTTGGCTCACCACAGACAGCTGGAATGCCCTCGCTCCTCAATCACGTGCCGAACTGGGTCCTGGAGCGGAATTTGTCGAAACGAATAAATAAAACAAGAAACAAATAGATAGGGAGTGAGTGAGTCGAAAAGGCTCAACAAGTGAGGGCTAGCTATCTACTTTGAACAATAAGTAGACTAGCAAGGAAATCAACAACCAACAAATAGAAACAGGTAACTAGTACAAAAATAGGTTAGTGCATACAGTCATGTATAGCCAACAACTCATGTATGCAATGGAATGAAATTTAATATGATGCAATAAGGTCACAGGTGCCCTTATTTCATGAGCCAATAAGGACTTGGGTCACCAATGAAGAATGATTGAGCCATCCAGTGTTCAAAAGTTGGCTACTCTTTAAGAAGAGTTTCCAAGTAAAGAAAATTTTGAAGTTTCCAAGGAAAGTGTCCACTTTTCTTTTCTTTATAATACTGAACAGAACTATGAAACGGACAATTGGGATCAATTTAAGGAGGAGGAGGAGGAGGAAGAAGAAGAAGAAGAGGAGGAGGAGGAGGATGAGGAGGAGTGAACTGATTGCACAATGAAGATTGAGGAAATAATTGGAAGCATTGTGAGCTACGTAAAAACAATAACAACATACCAAGTGTAATCCCATTAGTGGAGTTTGGGGAGGGTGCGACACACAGACCTTACCCCCACTAAGGTGGAGACATTGTTTCCGATATACCCTTGGCTCAAGGAGAAATATTAGGAAACATGCTAGCAAAATAAGATGAAATCACCCACAATAAAGAAAATACTAACAAGGAAAACTATTGATACCTGAGGCAAACAAACAACAGAAGATGCAATACAGGCACAAAAGTATATAAACAAAGTATAAAAGATAATACAAATGGTACTAGGACAGAACTCTCACGACTACTACCTAACCGTCTACCTTAATCCTCGCCCTTCACCCCTTCCTATCTAAGGTCATGTCTTCGGTGATCTGGAGGTGAGCCATGTCTCGACAAATCACCTCGCCCCAATTCTTCGTTGGTCTACCTCTACCTTTTCTACACCTAGCACTGCCAACCTCTCACACCTTCTCACTGGGGCATTTGTGCTCCTTCTCTTCACATGGTCGAACCTTCGCAGCCTCGCTTCTCGCATCTTATCTGCTACTGAGGCCACTCGCACATTGTCACAAATGACATCATTCCTAATCTTATCCATCCTCGTAAAGCCATACATCCACGATGCAATATAAAATGGCGTAGTTTCCAACCATCAAAAGCCAAGCTCGAGAGCACAAGGATACAAGTCAAGGCCTCTGGAAACGTCTTGAAGATCATGCAATGGAGCGCCAAGGACGGAGGAAAACAGTGCAGGAAACAGGGCAGCGCAAAATAGGGCAAAACAGGGGAGCACACTGGGAGCTCACTGCCTGCCGAAGAACAAATGTTCTTCGCGATCGCGACACTCTCTGCGCGATCGCGAAGAGAAGTATATTGCCCAGCGCGACAACGTTCGATCTCGCGCAATCGCGTGGAGTTGAAGTCATGTTTGTTCGATCTCTGCACGACAGCGTCTCATTGAGCGCGATCGCGATGCTTTGGTTGATGCATTGCGTAATCGCGAGCCCTCTTGGCGCGATCGCGATGAAGAGGAGATGAGCAGCGAGCCAGAAACAGTTGCAGGGTAAATTTTGTCCATTTATCATTGTAAATGTATAAATAGCACATTAGCTCTTCATTTTCATTAGTTAGTCATTGATAGAAGATAGAATTGAGAGAGAACATTGAAGAGGCTGAGCCCTTCTTGTTGGGCTTCGTGTATGTCTCAACTTGGAACCCATGGAAATCGACACCTAGTTTGATTCTATTGTAAGGTTCGAGTTTCCCTTCTCCCCTTTGAATTCAATTAACGTGAGTGAATTGAATTCGATTCTTTCTTCTAATTTCTTGTCTTTCTAGCCTCGATTTCTTGTTATCTTTATCGCTTCCGCATATTTGTATCGTGTTTAGCTTCCGCTCGTTTTAGGTTGCATCAATTGGTATCAGAGTACGGGTAGGCTTCGTTCTTACGAAACCTCAGTCTTGTTCTTGTCGTTGTTGTGATTGTGTTGTTTGTTCTTGAAAATTGAAGAAAAACAAAAAAATAGAAAAACTAGAAAAGTTGAAAAAAAATTGGTCAATTGGGTTAGAATCGAATCCTCGGGTGTTAAAAAGTAGTGGGGTTTGTTCCTTATTGTATCCCCGTCGTTTTGATACCTATATCTCGTGTTTTGGTGTTACGATTCAAAAATTTCGAAAATCAAAATCCAAAAGTTTGAAAATTCTTGAAAACACTTCAATCTTTAATCGAAGCTTGTTGTTGTTGTTTGGGGTTGAAAAACTATTGGGGATTGATGATATTAGTTGTATGCACCTTTGGGTATCGTTGGTTTTGTGTATCGGGTTGGAATCAAGCCAAAAAGTTGGCCAAAAATCGCCAAAACCCGTTGTGGGGTTGCTGGAAAAGTTGCAGGAATTAACCCTTCGCGATCGCGAAGAGTGATAAGGATCGAAATCAAAAGACAAAAGAACGATAGGAGAGAGAGACACTTCTCGAACGATAGGAGAGAGAGACCCCGGGGAACTTGTCCTGAGATACCCTCGTATCGGCGTCTAGAAGGACCTACACTATGCAACCACCCTCGAGTTGCACCCGGGACTCGCAAGTAGAATGATCGGGTGTCGGTTCGAGACTCAACTAGGATCCGCTAGTGAATTCAAGCCAACCAAAAGGGTTTCTTCATAAACAAGAGATAAACTCTATTCTTCATTCAACAATGTTCAAGGTAAGCTAAGGTTTGATGAGGTTAAGTGAAGTATTTATAGGCTTCACTTAGTCATAATAAAAGGTCTAAAGTACCCCCCCCCCCCCCCCCAAAGTGGGTTAAAACAAATAAGGCCACGCAGGGCTATAGTTGGAAGTTCTTGCAAAAAGTAGTAAAAATCCTGCATGCTGTCACAGGGGTAGGCGGCCGCCTAGCTGGGGGAGGCGGGCGCCTTCTGAGGTTCAGCTCTCTGGATTTTTGGAGGCGCTCCGCCTAGCTGGAGGAGGCGCTCCGCCTTCTGAAGTTCAGCTCTCTGGATTTTTGGAGGCATTCCGCCTCATCCTGGAACTTGTGCAAGAGGCTCAATATGAGCATGGAGTGGCTCCCCTTGGAGCCCAAGTGGTCCTCCAACCATGGCACTCATAAGCATGATCTTTAAGCTACTCTCGGAGTCTCCGTCCATGTCCCTCCAAGTCAAGTTAAGATAGGTGTCTTGAATCAACTTAGCTGGACTCCTAGTGAACGGCCTTGAGGTATGCCCCGCATCATCCTCCCCTTCTTGGGAAGGTTTCGTCCTCGAAACCATGGCTTCCTCCTCCTCTCCGGCACCACTATCCCCTACATCAAAAGGGGTCAAGTCAGTCACATTAAAAGTATTTGACACATTGTACTTACCGGGTAGATCAATCACATAGGCATTGTTGTTGATCTTGGAAAGCACATGAAACGGTCCATCTCCATGGGGTGCCAACTTCCCTTTCCTAAGGTTTGGAAACCTTTCTTTGCGGAAGTGCACCCACACCCAATCTCCCTTTTTGAGCTCAAGTTTCTCCTTCCCTTGTTCTTCTTGGAAGCAACCTTTGCATAGGCTTCCTCCAAGTTCTTATCGTCTTTAGCATGAAGTTCAATCATAGCCTTTGCTCGGCTTTTCCCTTCAAAATTAGCAACCATTTCCCTTGGCAAAGGGGTTAGATCAAGGGGAATCAAGGGATTAAAACCATACACACATTCAAATGGAGTCATGCCAATCAAGCTATGCAAAGTACGATTATAGGCAAACTCCATAAGAGGCAATTTATCAATCCACGCCTCGGCCTTACCTCGGTTCATAGCTCTAAGAAGAGCACCCAAAGTCTGGTTTACCACCTCGGTTTGTCCATCCGTTTGTGGGTGGTGGGACGTTGAAAACAAGAGCTTGGTGCCAAGAGCACCCCACAAGCTCCTCCAAAAATAGCTTAGGAACTTAGTGTCCCTATCACTTACAATAGTTTGAGGAACACCGTGCAACTTTAACACATTGTCAATGAATAAAGAAGCAACATGTTGTGCATCATCACACTTCTTACATGGAATGAAGTGAGTCATTTTGGAGAACCTATCCACGACAAAATAAAATGCTATCATGGCCCCCCCTAGACCGTGGCAAGCCCATCACAAAATCCATTGATATATCGACCCACGTACTAGTAGGCACGGGGAGAGGAGTATACAAACCATGGGGGTTAGCTTTAGATTTAGCATGCTTGCACTCAAGGCAATTTTTGCAAAGCTTTTCAACTTGAACCCCCATCTTTGGCCAATGGAGTTGCTCCATTAGAATGGCCAAGGTCTTGTTCCTCCCAAAGTATCCCATCAAGCCCCCACAATGAGCTTCACGAATCAACAATTCCCTCCAAGAGGACTCGGGAACACACACTTCACCATTTTTAAAGATGTATCTATTAACCCATTGGTATTTCTCAACCCTTTCTCCCCTTTCAAGAGCTTCGTGAATGCTCTTTAGCTTAGGGTCTTGAGCATACATCAACTTAATGCTCTAAATCCCATGAGCTTGGAGGCAAGGGTGGTGGCTAGAGCAAACTTCCGAGAAAATGCATCCGCCACAAAATTGTCTTTCCCTTTCTTGTATTGGATAACATAGGGAAAAGACTCAATGAACTCTACCCACTTGGCATGACGCTTGTTCAATTTCTCTTTGCCCCTAAGATGCTTGAGTGACTCATGGTCACTCTTGATCACAAATTCTCTAGGCCAAAGGTAGTGTTGCCAATGAGCAAAAGCTCTCACCAAGGCGTACATCTCTTTGTCATACGTAGAGTAGTTCAAAGATGCACCCTTCAATTTCTCACTAAAGTAGGCTATGGGTTTCCCATCTTGTATTTAAACACCACCAATTCCCACCCCCGAGGCATCACATTCGACCTCAAATGCCTTTCCGAAGTCGGGCAATTGCAATAGAGCGGCGGTACTCAACCTACCTTTCAATTCTTGGAAGGCCTTCTCTTGAGGCTCTCCCCAAACAAAAGGTTTGTCCTTCTTCACCAATTCGGTGAGTGGAAAGGCAATGGAGCTAAAGTCTTTCACAAATCGTCTATAAAAACTAGCTAGACCATGAAAGCTCCTCACTTGAGTCACGGTAGTAGGAGTAGGCCAATCACGAATGGCCTCTACCTTAGACTCATCCACCTCCACTCCTTGGGCACTCACAACAAACCCAAGAAAGACAACCTTCTCAACACCAAAGGCACACTTTTTAAAATTAGCATAGAGCTTTTCGGCTCTCAACACTTCAAGCACTTGCCTAAGGTGATCAACATGGTCGTCTATTGATTTGCTATAGATCAATACATCGTCAAAGTAGACGACCACAAACTTGTTGATGAATGGCTTTAGAACATGGTTCATTAGGCTCATGAAAGTACTAGGTGCGTTGGAGAGGCCAAAGGGCATCACCAACCATTCATATAGACCAAACTTGGTATTGAATATGGTTTTCCATTCATCCCCAGGTTTCATCCGGATTTGATGGTAACCGGACCTAAGGTCTATTTTGCTAAAAATACATGAACCACTCAATTCATCCAACATATTATCAAGTCGGGGAATGGGATGACGGTACTTTACCGTTATTTTGTTCACGACCCGACAATCAACACACATCATCCAAGTGCCATCCTTTTTGGGAACAAGGATCACGGGTACGGAACAAGGACTCAAGCTTTCCCTCACCAAGACTTTAGTGAGCAATTCATCAACTTGCTTTTGCAATTCTCTTGTGTCCTCCAGATTGCTCCAATAAGCCGGTTTGTTTGGGATTTGAGATCCCGGGACAAAGTCGATTTGGTGCTCAATACCCCTCAAAGGAGGTAATCCATCCGGCATCTCATCCGGAACATGTCCCCAAAATCCTTCAAAACATTCTCAAACACACTAGGCAAAGGGTTAGTGGAAAAATCAAGATCGGAAGTAAGACCATACCTTTGTGCACTAGGCATATAAGTAGTTTGTTGCCATCATTTCCTCTTAAGATCTCGCCCGGTTGCATCATTGCACATATGCTATCGGTAGAAGATGGTGGGATTGCCACCAAGCTTTCGGACAAAGGACTAGTCTCCACAACCGACTTAGCCTGTGCCACCTCTCTTAACTTCCTCATTCGTTTGTAATCATCACTTACTTGCTTGGGAGTTAAGGGCTTTAGCACAAATTTCCTTCCTTCATGTTTGATCGTGTAGGTGTTGACACGACCATCGTGAACCGCATGTCTATCAAATTGCCAAGGCCTTCCAAAGAGAAGGTGGCATGCTTGCATAGGCACCACATCGAACAAGTGTTCATCCACATAACTACCCATTTTGAACTTGATCAATGCTTGTTTCACCACCTTTAGCTCCCCACACTCACTAAGCCATTGCAAACGATATGGTTTGGGATGTTTCAAGGTCGGCAATTTCAATTGGGTAATAAGTGATTGACTCACAACATTAGCACAACTTCCCGAGTCAATGATCATAGAGCAAACAACACCCATGACTCGGCATCTAGCATGGAAGAGATTTTCCCTTTGCAAAGTCTCACTATCCTCCACAATCATGGCTCCTAAACTCCTTCTCACAACTAGAAAGGTATGAGGCTCATCATCCTCCACCGTGTCATCTTGACCATCATCCACCTCATCCTCCACTACTCCCTCTTCCTCCGGTTCACTCTCTTGTTCATAAGCACTATCACCAACAACAATCATGGTCCTTTTCGTAGGACACTCTTTAGCAAAGTGACCATACCTCTTGCATTTGTGGCATTGAATTGAAGAAGAAGTAGGAGTATTCAATTGGGTTTTAGAGTTACCTCCCACATTGGATGTGTACTTCTCATACGGCTTCTTCACATCTTTGCTAGCACTTGCACCACTAGTTCCACTTGCATTTGGGAACCTTGTATTTGGAGTAGGAGTCTTCCAATCTTTGGGCTTACTCATAGGAGTAGGAGTGCTACTCTTGTATCGAGTGGATTTCTCTTCCTTAAGCCATTTCTCGGCTTCAACCGCATCATTGCATAGCTCATAGTGGTCATCATACTTGTGAAACTTCAATTGGGAGGCTATGTCCCAATTCAAACCACTTCGAAATCTAATCATGGCTTGCCCATCATCTTCCCTATCCAAATCTAGGGACATTCGAATTTGCTCTAATTCATTGAAGTACTCCAAAACCGACTTGTAACCTTGCTTTAGCTCATAGAGTCGCTTGCATTGGTCCGCACGGTATTTTTGAGTCATGTACTTCTCATCCATCACACGAATCAACTCTCCCCAAGTAACATTGATTGGCATAGAATTCCTCCTTCTACTTCTTTTGACGGATTCCCACCAAGTAGAAGCAAAGGACTCAAAAGAAAAAAATTGCATACTTGGCCTTCTTGTCTTCGGTCATATCATTAGTGTCAAATATCCTCTCCATGCCCAACCTCCACTCAATGTACTCCACCGGGTCACTACTTCCTTTGAAAGAAGGAAGAGTGAGCTTCACGCTATTAAGGTTGTTGTTATCTCGGCCCCCTTGGTGTTGCACCGGTTGCCCTCCAATGTGGCCTCCATAACCACCAAAATCTTCCCTAGCATTCCCTCCAACATTCCTACCAACTCCTATGGGTGGCCCTCGACCTCGGCCTCTACCCCTATCAAAATTACGTCCCCAATTCATGGCCCTCCCATTTGGATTAGGAGCTCCATATTCATCACCCCATATTCTTCCTCCTCCCCTTCTTGATCTTCTCCCACGTGCTCAAGAGGTTGCACATTTCGAATAGCCATTAGAAGTGGATCATTCCTTTAGGGATTGCCCATAAGGTTAGGGTTGATCCCTAGACGGGGAATGCCCGTTCGTTGGGTATTGCCCAACATTTGTTCATACCTCTCACGGTCTTCCTTTACCCGTTGTTGATTGAGCAACTCAATAACATGGCTAACTTGTTGAGCCTTCACCGGCTTCAACTTGGACACTCGGGGTCCCTTTCTCAACTTGGACACTCGGGGTCCCTTGATCACCTTGGTCCCCTTTTCAAGAGAATCAATCCTTTGATTCATGGTGTCCACCTTGGTAAGAAGATTGGCCAAGGCTTCCTTGATGAAATCTAGGCTTTCGTTAGCCATTGTACCTACAAAAGAACAAACGTTAATAAAACAACCTCACTCACTCCCTCACAACTATGCCACTCGGACCACTCGTTTAGTAGTGGTGGATATTTCACTCTAGCTTGAACCCAAAGCTTCACTAAGTTGACTAGCAAACCTCAACTTAATCACTCAACTCAAATCCAAATGCACTCCGGGGTGAGTGGAGTTGATATGACTCTATCGGAACGATAAGCTCTTTAAGTGCGGACTTGAGCCAAATGAGACTACGAGTCTTCTTTGAATTCTAGTCTCCGGTCTAGGCTTGAGTTTCCTAATAGCTTAGAAGGGCTAGCACAATTCAAGTAGGTAAGATTACTCAAAGAAGTACTAGCTAAATGCAATGCAAACAAAGAAACAAGAGATTCTACGAAAAACTACCCAAAGCAACAACTCCCAGAAACAGGCGCCCCGCCTCAACAAAGTAGGCGGCCGCCCAGAGCAAAGTTGCAGTGAGGAGGCGCTCCGCCTCACAAAGTCCAGAGAGATCACAGACTTTAGGCGGTCCGCCTCAGATTCTAGGCGCTCCGCCTTCTGCAACTTCCAGCACAGTTCACTTCGTGTTTTCTTGGTTTTGCACCCAAAAATCCAACAATTCTCATGTTGTTTTAGCAATTCTCAAACACACTAGGCAAAGGGTTAGTGGAAAAATCAAGATCGGAAGTAAGACCATACCTTTGTGCACTAGGCATATAAGTAGTTTGTTGCCATCATTTCCTCTTAAGATCTCGCCCGGTTGCATCATTGCACATATGCTATCGGTAGAAGATGGTGGGATTGCCACCAAGCTTTCGGACAAAGGACTAGTCTCCACAACCGACTTAGCCTGTGCCACCTCTCTTAACTTCCTCATTCGTTTGTAATCATCACTTACTTGCTTGGGAGTTAAGGGCTTTAGCACAAATTTCCTTCCTTCATGTTTGATCGTGTAGGTGTTGACACGACCATCGTGAACCGCATGTCTATCAAATTGCCAAGGCCTTCCAAAGAGAAGGTGGCATGCTTGCATAGGCACCACATCGAACAAGTGTTCATCCACATAACTACCCATTTTGAACTTGATCAATGCTTGTTTCACCACCTTTAGCTCCCCACACTCACTAAGCCATTGCAAACGATATGGTTTGGGATGTTTCAAGGTCGGCAATTTCAATTGGGTAATAAGTGATTGACTCACAACATTAGCACAACTTCCCGAGTCAATGATCATAGAGCAAACAACACCCATGACTCGGCATCTAGCATGGAAGAGATTTTCCCTTTGCAAAGTCTCACTATCCTCCACAATCATGGCTCCTAAACTCCTTCTCACAACTAGAAAGGTATGAGGCTCATCATCCTCCACCGTGTCATCTTGACCATCATCCACCTCATCCTCCACTACTCCCTCTTCCTCCGGTTCACTCTCTTGTTCATAAGCACTATCACCAACAACAATCATGGTCCTTTTCGTAGGACACTCTTTAGCAAAGTGACCATACCTCTTGCATTTGTGGCATTGAATTGAAGAAGAAGTGTGAGTATTCAATTGGGTTTTAGAGTTACCTCCCACATTGGATGTGTACTTCTCATACGGCTTCTTCACATCTTTGCTAGCACTTGCACCACTAGTTCCACTTGCATTTGGGAACCTTGTATTTGGAGTAGGAGTCTTCCAATCTTTGGGCTTACTCATAGGAGTAGGAGTGCTACTCTTGTATCGAGTGGATTTCTCTTCCTTAAGCCATTTCTCGGCTTCAACCGCATCATTGCATAGCTCATAGTGGTCATCATACTTGTGAAACTTCAATTGGGAGGCTATGTCCCAATTCAAACCACTTCGAAATCTAATCATGGCTTGCCCATCATCTTCCCTATCCAAATCTAGGGACATTCGAATTTGCTCTAATTCATTGAAGTACTCCAAAACCGACTTGTAACCTTGCTTTAGCTCATAGAGTCGCTTGCATTGTTCCGCACGGTATTTTTGAGTCATGTACTTCTCATCCATCACACGAATCAACTCTCCCCAAGTCACATTCATTGGCATAGCATTCCTCCTTCTACTTCTTTTGACGGATTCCCACCAAGTAGAAGCAAAGGACTCAAAAGAAAAAATTGCATACTTGGCCTTCTTGTCTTCGGTCATATCATTAGTGTCAAATATCCTCTCCATGCCCAACTTCCACTCAATGTACTCCACCGGGTCACTACTTCCTTTGAAAGAAGGAATAGTGAGCTTCACGCTATTAAGGTTGTTGTTATCTCGGCCCCCTTGGTGTTGCACCGGTTGCCCTCCAATGTGGCCTCCAAAACCACCAAAATCTTCCCTAGCATTCCCTCCAACATTCCTACCAACTCCTATGGGTGGCCCTCGACCTCGGCCTCTACCCCTATCAACATTACGTCCCCAATTCATGGCCCTCCCATTTGGATTAGGAGTTCCATATTCATCACCCCATATTCTTCCTCCTCCCCTTCTTGATCTTCTCCCACGTGCTCAAGAGGTTGCACATTTCGAATAGCCATTGGAAGTGGATCATTCCTTTAGGGATTGCCCATAAGGTTAGGGTTGATCCCTAGACGGGGAATGCCCGTTCGTTGGGTATTGCCCAACATTTGTTCATACCTCTCACGGTCTTCCTTTACCCGTTGTTGATTGAGCAACTCAATAACATGGCTAACTTGTTCCGGGGTAAAGTTAGGACTACTTGAGCCTTCACCGGCTTCAACTTGGACACTCGGGGTCCCTTTCTTAACTTGGACACTCGGGGTCCCTTGATCACCTTGGTCCCCTTTTCAAGAGAATCAATCCTTTGATTCATGGTGTCCACCTTGGTAAGAAGATTGGCCAAGGCTTCCTTGATGAAATCTAGGCTTTCGTTAGCCATTGTACCTACAAAAGAACAAACGTTAATAAAACAACCTCACTCACTCCCTCACAACTATGCCACTCGGATCACTCGTTTAGTAGTGGTGGATATTTCACTCTAGCTTGAACCCAAAGCTTCACTATGTTGACTAGCAAACCTCAACTTAATCACTCAACTCAAATCCAAATGCACTCCGGGGTGAGTGGAGTTGATATGACTCTATCGGAACGATAAGCTCTTTAAGTGCGGACTTGAGCCAAATGAGACTACGAGTCTTCTTTGAATTCTAGTCTCCGGTCTAGGCTTGAGTTTCCTAATAACTTAGAAGGGCTAGCACAATTCAAGTAGGTAAGATTACTCAAAGAAGTACTAGCTAAATGCAATGCAAACAAAGAAACAAGAGATTCTACGAAAAACTACCCAAAGCAACAACTCCCAGAAACAGGCGCCCCGCCTCAACAGAGTAGGCGGCCGCCCAGAGCAAAGTTGCAGTGAGGAGGCGCTCCGCCTCACGAAGTCCAGAGAGGTCACAGACTTTAGGCGGTCCGCCTCAGATTCTAGGCGCTCCGCCTTCTGCAACTTCCAGCACAGTTCACTTCGTGTTTTCTTGGTTTTGCACCCAAAAATCCAACAATTCTCATGTTGTTTTAGCAATCCAAAGGTACCCAAACGTTGTTTCAATCACAAAGAACAAACCCCAACAACTTTTATCAAACCACAATAAAAAAAAAAAGCAATCCACCATGTTCATCATCTTCAAAACTAGGGTTTCAAAATTTTCAAAGGGTTTCAAATTTTCAAATCTTGTCTTTCAACTTCAAATCTTGTGTTTAGGGTACCAAAAGAACGGGTTTCCAATATGGAACAAATCCAATAACAATCACACAATGGGTCCAACAAACCAAGAATCTATGATCAAAATTTTTGTGTTTTTCAACTTTTTCTAGTTTTTTTTTTTTTTTTTTGTGTTTTTCTTCTTTTCTTCAACAACAAACAAGAACCTAACGTAGAAACTAACCTAGGCACGAAGAATCAAGGGTCGGGTTGTAGAAACAAACCTGAGCCTTGCTCTGATACCAAGATGATAAGGATCGAAATCAAAAGACAAAAGAACGATAAGAGAGCGAGACACTTCTCGAACTCCCTACGAAGTAACCCCGGGGAACTTGTCCCGAGATATCCTCGTATCGGCGTCTAGAAGGACCTACACTATACAACCACCCTCAAGTCGCACCCGGGACTCACAAGTAGAATGATCGGGTGTCGGTTCGAGACTCAACTAGGATCCGCTAGTGAATTCAAGCCAACCAAAGGGTTTCTTCATAAACAAGAGATAAACTCTATTCTTCATTCAACAATGTTCAAAGTAAGCTTAGGTTTGATGAGGTTAAGTGAAGTATTTATAGGCTTCACTTAGCCATAATAAAAGGTCTAAACCCCCAAAGTGGGTTAAAACAAATAAGGCCACGCAGGGCTATAGTTGGAAGTTCTTGCAAAAAGTAGTAAAAATCCTGCATACTGTCACAGGGGTAGGCAGCCGCCTAGCTGGGGGAGGCGGGCGCCTCCTGAGGTTCAGCTCTCTGGATTTTTGGAGGCAATCCGCCTAGCTGGAGGAGGCGCTCCGCCTTCTGAAGTTCAGCTCTCTAGATTTTTGGAGGCGCTCTGCCTCATCCTGGAACTTGTGCAAGAGGCTCAAAATGAGCATGGAGTGGCTCCCCTTGGAGCCCAAGTGGTCCTCCATCCATGGCACTCAAAAGCATGATCTTCAAGCTACTCTCGGAGTCTCCTTCCATGTCCCTCCAAGTCAAGTGAAGATGGGTGTCTTGAATCAACTTAGCTTGACTCCTAGTGAACGGCTTTGAGGTATGCCCCGCATCAAAGAGTAATTCTCCGATAGCGCAGAGCAAAATTAAATTTTGAAATTTTAACCCTTCGCGATAGCGCGCGTCTGGTCGCGATAGCGAAGAACAAATATTTCCAGAATTCTATTTTTGGGACAGAACGTTCGCAACGGCTTCCGAACAGTTTCCAAACATCATGACTCCAATTGGTTCATTAAATATGATGAGTTTCTAGATCACAAACAAAATTTCATCCAATTCTGAATCCATTTGGTGCGAATTCTAGTCGAATCTTTTGTGTCCCATTTTCTACCATACCTCTTGGTTAGTGTTTCTAAGGTAATTGGCCTACTTGAAAGACACTAATCCTTTAACGTATTAGGGTATTCGTGCGTAGAGGAGACTAGAATTCAAAGAAGAGTCGTAGAACTCCTTTTGGCCTCAAGTGCGCACTTTAAATAGTCGTCCGTACATCGAGTCTCATTAATTCCATTCCGAACTTTAACTTGGACATGCTAGTTGTGATTACCTTGCTTCCCAAGTTGATAAGGCCTCGCTCTTGAGTGTACATATATTGAGTGATACACGTGAGGGAGTGACTTTTGGGAGGTATTGTTCTTTGGTGTTGCAACAATGTCGGATGTTGATTGTGGGGATTATGGCTCATGTGGGGATAATGCGAGTTGCTATGACTCGTATGGTGATGATGGAGACTATGGTTCCTATGAGGGAGATGATGGCCATTACTATGATGATGGAAACCATGGCTCCTATGTTGATGAAGCGGTTCACTATGATGATCGTGAGATTGATGAAGACTATGTGGCTTGTGATGAAGAATGTGATGATGCGTATGCTTCTAGTCACGAAATCGAAGATGGTGACGCTTCAAGGTACATTGATCCTACTTACTCTACTTGTGATGAATTTGAGCATGATAGTGACATAGATAGAGTTGATGATGATGTTGAGTATCTGAATTGTTCTTATGCATCTTCTCTTGGTGTTGCTAATGGAGTACAAGGGAGTAGTGGAGGACCTTCCATTAGTATGGGAGGTGGTGGTGGTTGTTCCGTGGGAAAGAAGAAGCTTGCATCTTCTAGGTACGCTAAGCGACCTGATGCTTCTAATTCCCATGAGGAGGTTGGTTTGAGAAATGGTGTTGCCTTTGCTACAAAGGGGTTATATGCCGTGAGGGGCATGGATGGTTGTTGTAGGAGTAGTACTAGGGGCTATGGAACCGAGGTGAGAGGCACTTATGCGTTCCATGGCAAGGTTCCTTCCTCGACTTCCAACAACATTTCTAATGTTGGAAGAGTGACGGGAAGTGGGATTTGTGTTAGTGGTGTTACCACTAGTGGAGGAATAAGGAAGACCCAAGTTGTTGGTGTTGACACTTGTGGGCGTTCAAATTCTCATTTGGATGCCAATGTGCAAGACTTGGGTAGATGTAGGTTCGTTGTTGAGGTAGATGGTGTTGGAGAATACTTGCTCAAGATTGGTGATACCAATGCCAGTTGTATTAGCACCTCTTTGGTTGATAGGCTTAGGATACCATGCCATAAGCTAGAGCATGCTTATGAGTATGATGGAGTGTGGGTTTCTAAGGAGGCTCGGGTACTCATATCTCATAGAAATTATAAATGCTATGTGTGGTGTGATGTGTATCCCATGCGTCATGTTGATGTGTGGGTAGATGAGCCGTGGTTGGAGGGGAAGAGGGTGCAATATACTGTGGTGAAAGATGCGTATCTTGTGGGCATAGGGCAAAGAGTTTATGACTTTGTGCCTTACCGGGTGAGGAGCCAAGTGCCTACTAGTACACCTTCTTTGACTATGCAAAGGAGCAAGGAGCAAGAACTTCATTGCATGGTTGAAAAGGTGCAAACGAGAAGTCCTACAAACACAAGCAATGGTGGGACTAGTGCTACAAAAGAGTTGGCAAATGTCAACAAGGTGAGCCCGAAGCCACTTCCAAAGCCGAGTGGTTCACCAATGAAGAAGAATGAGACATCAAGTGATGAGTCTCCAAGTCCTAGATTCTGGGTTGATGTTAAAAGTCCACATACTCCGGCTATGGGTATTCTTGGGCCTCGTCCCAATTCACCCGAATTTGAGAGACAAAAGATAGAGAGGAGTAAGGGAGCGACCGGTGACACCTCTCGAGTGAAAAAAGGAGAGGTTGTGTCAAGTGATGTGAGTGGATTGTCACCACCCGAATCTACATCCGACCTTGGAAAAAAAATGAGGGAAAAGAAAGAGGGAAAAAGAAAAATTGAGAGTGAGGACACCCCTTATTCTAACCTTAACCTTTTATCTTTTTCTTCTATGTGTTTGAATTCTTATGTAGGGATTCTTGGAGGAAAACTAATGGAGCCTCAACCATGTTCCGAGATGGAAAGACAAGGTGAAAGAGATGCCGAATGTAAGCTACAAGGTGGAGATATTCATGACACTTCAAAGGTATGTGTGATGCCGGGCAAACTAGCTCGAGACCCTTTACGAGAAGCCAAGCCAAAGCTATCCATGATGCTCACCTACACTTGGTTTGGAGAGGTGTGGATGATATGAGCTCGGGAGAGGACTTAAAGACAATGCTTTGGAGCTCAATCCATGTGGAAACAAGGCAGGAAACAGTGCAGGAAGCAGGGGAGCAAAACAGGGAAAAACAGGGGAACACCTGCTAAGCTTACTGCCTGACGGAGAGATTTCCTCTTCGCGATCGCGTGAACACCTTTGCGATCGCGAAGAGCTTTTGATTGGCCTTCGTTGTCGTGCCATGACTCGCGCGATCGCGCCCCTCAGCAAATAAGTGTGCCTCGCGATCGCATACACTCCTGCGCGATCGCGGAGAACACTTTGGCAGTTGCGGACCAGAATCTTGTAAACATTGTATTGGGGTGTTATAAATACACCCCTACTTCATTTATTGCCTTTTTACCTTACTTTGAACACAAAACATTAATGAGCATTGCTCTTGAACACTTGTAAACCTGTCTTGAAATCAATTGGATGAATCCAAGTTGCTCTTCAATCCATCATCGATCATTCTATTTGCTTGAGCCTCGTGTCTCTTGAGGATAGTTGCTTAGCGTAGGTGATTCTTTCCAATCGTTTGGGGTGTAACGGAACAAGTTCTTCGTTGCTACTCGAACTTTAGTGTAAGTCTCGTCTCGTTTTTATCTCTTTATCGCTTTCGTAGGTTTACCCTGCATTAGTTGGTATCAGAGCAAGGCTAGGATTGCGTTCTTACAAACCCTCGTCCTACTCTTCGTACTTGTCATCTTTGTTTCGTATTTATTTTCATGTTCTTGTTCTTGTTATATTGAAAAAGAAGAAAAAAATTCAAAAACTTGAAAACCCAAAAATTTGATAGAAATCGTTTGTTGTTACGATTTTGTTGGTGTTGATTATCGGGGATTGTTTGTTTATGTAATCTCGACAATTGGGTACCAACAAAACACGTTTTGGAGTTGAGAATCAAAAGTTGGAAAATTTAAAACCTAGGTTGAATATTTTGCAAAATTTGCTAGAACCCGATTGATGTTATGAACTCTTGGTTGATTGGTATCGGGGTTTACTCCTTATAGTTTTCCCGTCGTTTTGATACCACCATAGCATCATTTGGAGTGTTGGAGTGAAAATCAAAATTTTGAAAAAAAAAAAAAAAAACTTGAAGGTTTGAACACTTTTGAAGAACTTGACCAAAATTCATTGAAAACAAGTTGTTTGTTGGTTGTTTGTGTGTTAAAACCAGTGGGGATTGTTTACTACAGTTGGGAACACCATTTGAGAGCTTGAAAACTGAAACAAGTTGAATTTGGGTTGTTGTGTGTGCCAAAACTGCAGTTTTCAGTCGAGTTTCTGGTTCTGCTGCGCGATCGCGCAGTGTCTCACGCTATCGCGTCATTTCTGCAACTTTGTTCATCGCGATCGCGCCCCTCTGCACGTGATCGCGAAGGGTACTGAATTTCCAGATTTTCCTGAACTGGGACAGAACGTTCGCAAAGGTATCGTAACAGTTTCCAACCACCAAAACTCCCATAGCATCATCAAATATGGTGAGTTTCTAGATCACAAACCAAAATTCATCCAATTCCGAATCCGTTTAGTGACGATTCGATCTTTGAACATTTGATCGCGTCACTTCCGGTTAGTACTTTGAGGGTAACACTTCTACCTAATTAGTACTAATCCATTGTGCAAATAGGATACTCGTGCCTAGAAGGAGAGTAGAATTCAAAGAAGATTCGTAGTTAATTGTTTGGTTCAAGTGCGCACCAAATAGCTTAGCGTTTATCGAGTCCCATTGAATCCACTCTTCCCGAAGAGCATTTGGTTCTTGTATTTTGGTTTGATCATTGAGGAGGTTGCGCAACTACGAGGAGGCCATTGATCTCAAGCTTGTGTGAACCTAACCCCAACTTGAGTGAACCCGAGCGACAAACAAAAGTGAGGGAGTGAGTGAGGACTTTTACTCTAATCTCTTTTCTTGTTTTTTATTGTTGTAGGTACATGGCGGAGGAGATAGCAAAGAGTACCTTTGAGGTTCCAACCGACGTCTTGGCTAGCTTGTTAGCCGAGGTGAAGGCCTTAAACCTTAAAATGGAAATCATGGAAAAGAAGAGGACCCCGAGTGTCCAAAAGAATGCCAATGAAGGCACTAGTGATGATTCCATCATGAAACCGGATCAATATGCGGAGTTAGTTCGTCGAAAACGGTTGAGGGATGAGACTCTTGCAAGAGAAAGAATGTTGGGCAATCCCCAACCCTTGGGCAATCCCCAAGGAGATGTCCCATTCCTAAGGCCTCGGAGAAACATTGCACCTCTTGAGCAAGTTGATGAAGCTCAAGAAGGGGAGAGCCTCGGACTTGATGATGATTACTTTGATGCTCCCTATCCAAATAAGAGAGCTATGAATGGGGGGCGAGGTGTAGATAGAGGTCGTGGGCGAGGTCGAGGACCTCCAAGAGCTTACATGGGGAGAAACTTGGGAAGGGAATATGATGATGTTGATGACAACTATGGGGTTCAACCGGAACCAAACGGAGGGGGTCGTGACACTAATCTCATAAGTGTCAAGATCACTATCCCTCCTTTCAAAGGGGCTAGTGATCCGGAAGCATTTCTTGAATGGAAGGTCCAATTGGAGCGGGTCTTTGACACAAATGATATGACCGAGGAGAAGAAGGCCACTTATGCTATATCTTAATTTGAGTCCTATGCCTCTACTTGGTGGGAATCTATCAAGCGATCAAGGAGAAGACTTGGATTGCGGATGAACATCACTTGGGAAGGGTTGAAAGAAGTTATGAACAACAAGTATGTGACTCCCAAGTATCGACAAGAGCAACTCAAAAAGCTCTATGAATTGAAGCAAGGTTACAAATCCGTTGATGAGTATTTCAACGACTTTGAGAAAAACCGGATGGCTCTTGATTTGGAAATGGAGGATGAGGAACAAGCTATCATCCGTTTCAAAAGTGGCTTGAGTAGAGAGATTGCCTCCCAATTGAGACTTCACATCTTCCACTCCTTACAAGATGATTGTGATGCCGCGGTTGAAGCCGAGAAATGGCTCAAAGAAGAGAAGGCTCCTCGCTATAGGAGTACTACCACTACCACTCCATCAACTCGTACCAAAGAATGGAAAAGCCCATATGCTAGTGGAGCAAGTGGGAGTCGAGAAGTGAAGAAGCCTTTTGAAAAGGCCACCCCGAGAAGCGACCATAAAGAGGTTGGAGGTATTTCTAAAACTACTTTAAATACTCCTTCTTCTTCTTCTTTCCAATGCCATAAATGCAAGGGTTATGGACACTTTGCCAAAGAGTGCCCAACCCGGAAAACAATGATTGTGATGGATGATGGGTTGGTCTATGAGGGTGAAAGTGAGTCCGAGGGTGAAGTTGAAGAGGAGAGTGAGGAAGTTGAGGGTGAGGAGAGAGCGACGGAGGGGGATGATCCTAATATGTTCCTTGTGGTGCGCCGCATTTTGGGAACTATGTTGAGTGAGGAGAGGGAAGATGAGCAAAGGGAGAACTTGTTCCATGCCCGGTGTAGAGTGAAGGGGCAAGTTTGTTCCATGATTATTGACTCGGGTAGTTGTGCAAATGTGGTGAGCCAATCCTTGGTCTCACAATTGAAATTGACTACCATTAAACACCCTAGCCCCTACCGTTTGCAATGGCTAAGTGAGTGTGGGGAATTGAGGGTAGTGAAGCAAGTCTTGATTAGATTCACGACTGGGAACTATCAAGATGAACACATGTTTGACGTGGTGCCAATGCAAGCTTGCCACCTTTTGTTTGGAAGGCCTTGGCAATACGACAAACAAGTGGTTCATGATTGCTGGGCCAACACTTACACGGTTAGGCATGAGGGAAAGAGGTTTGTGCTTACACCTTTGACCCCAAAACAAGTAAGTGAAGACTATCGGCGCATGAAAGAGTTGAGGGAAGCGGCTAAGGCCAAGTCCCCGGTTGTGACCAAACCTTTGGTCGAGACTCCACCATCTTCCACCGGTCGCATGTGTGCCATAATGCAACCGGGTGAATATTTGAGAGGTAATGATGGCACCAAGATGCTCATATGCCTAGTGCACAAAGGTATGGTTTTAAATTCCGAAAGTGATTATTTATCTAACCCTAACCCTTTGCCTAGTGCCATTGACAATGTTTTGAAGGTCTTTGAGGACATGTTCCCGGAAGAGATGCCGGATGGATTACCTCCCTTGAGGGGTATTGAACATCAAATTGACTTTGTCCCGGGATCTCAAATCCCCAACAAGCCGGCATATAGAAGCAATCCCGAGGACACAAGGGAGTTGCAAAAGCAAATTGATGAATTGCTTACCAAAGGCTTGGTGAGGGAAAGCTTGAGTCCTTGTGCCGTGCCCGTGATCCTCGTTCCAAAGAAGGATGGCACTTGGAGGATGTGTGTTTATTGTCGAGCGGTCAACACGATCACGGTAAAGTATCGACATCCCATACCTCGTTTGGATGATATGCTAGATGAGCTTAGTGGTTGTAGTGTCTTTTCTAAAATAGACCTTAGGTCCGGCTACCATCAAATCCGGATGAAACCCGGGGATGAATGGAAAACCGCATTCAAGACCAAGTTTGGTCTATATGAATGGTTGGTGATGCCCTTTGGCCTCTCCAACGCACCTAGTACCTTCATGAGACTAATGAACCACGTGCTTAAACCATTCATCAACCGATTCGTGGTCGTCTACTTTGATGACATATTGATTTATAGCAAGTCAATAGACGACCATGTGGGCCACTTGAGTCAAGTTCTTGAAGTGCTACGAGCCGAAAAGCTCTATGCCAACTTTAAGAAATGTGCCTTTTGTGTTGAAAAGGTTGTCTTTTTGGGCTTTGTTGTTAGTATCAATGGTGTGGAAGTTGATGAGTCCAAAGTTGAAGCCATTAGAGATTGGCCTACTCCTACCACCGTTTCTCATGTGAGGAGTTTCCATGGCCTTGCTAGTTTCTATAGGCGCTTTGTTAGAGACTTTAGCACCATTGCCGCACCACTCACCGAGTTGGTGAAGAAAGATAAATCCTTTGTGTGGGGAGAGCCTCAAGAGAGAGCCTTCCAAGAATTGAAAAGTAGGTTGAGTACCGCCCCCTTGCTACAATTGTCCGACTTCGGGAAGGCTTTTGAGGTTGAATGTGATGCCTCGGGGGTGGGAATTGGGGGTGTTCTCATGCAAGAAGGGAAACCCGTTGCCTACTTTAGTGAGAAGTTGAAGGGCGCAACCTTGAATTACTCCACGTATGACAAGGAGTTGTATGCCCTCGTGAGAGCTTTAGCCCATTGGCAACACTATCTATGGCCTCGGGAATTTGTGATCAAGAGTGACCATGAGTCACTCAAGCATCTAAGAGGCCAAGAGAAGTTGAACAAAAGACATGCCAAGTGGGTGGAGTTCATTGAGTCTTTTCCCTATGTAATTCATTACAAGAAGGGCAAGGACAATGTTGTAGCCGATGCGCTTTCTAGGAAGTTCGCCCTTGCTACCACTCTTGCTTCTAGACTTATGGGTTTTGAGAGTATAAAATCTTTGTATGAACATGACCCAAAGTTCAAGAGCATTCATGATGCTCTAGTGAGTGGGAAGCGGGTGGAGAAGTACCAATGGGTAGATGGCTACATTTTCAAGAAAGGGAGAGTATGTGTCCCCGAGTCCTCTTGGCGAGAATTGCTAGTGCGTGAAGCACATTGTAGGGGCTTGATGGGTCACTTTGGGAGGGATAAGACTTTCGCTATTCTTATGGAGCAATTCCATTGGCCTAAAATGGGGTTGCTTGTTGAGCGGCTATGCAATGCTTGTTTAGATTTCAAGCACGCAAAGTCTAAGTCGAATTCCCATGGCTTGTATACTCCTTTGCCTATTCCTACTAGCCCGTGGATGGATATTTCGATGGATTTTGTGATAGGATTGCCATGGTCTAGAGGGGGACAAGATAGCATTTATGTTGTCGTGGATAGGTTCTCCAAAATGGCTCACTTCATTCCTTGTAAAAAGAGTAGTATGCACACCATGTAGCTTCTTTGTTCATTGATAATGTGTTAAAATTGCATGGCGTGCCTCAAACCATTGTGAGTGATAGGGACACTAAGTTCCTAAGCCATTTTTGGAGATGCTTGTGGGGTGCCCTTGGCACCAAATTGTTGTTCTCTACGTCCCACCACCCTCAAACGGATGGACAAACTGAGGTGGTGAACCGAACCTTGGGGTCTCTTCTTAGAGCTATGACCCGAGGTAAGGCCGGGACTTGGGTGGAGAAGTTACCACTCATAGAGTTTGCATATAACCGCACCTTGCATAGAATTATTGGCATGACTCCATTTGAGTGCGTTTATGGTTTTAATCCTTTGATTCCACTTGATCTTACCCCTTTGCCAAGGGAAATGGTTGTTAATGTTGAAGGTACAAGCCGAGCTAAGACCTTGATGGAACTCCATGCCAAAGCAAAGAAGAACTTGGAGGAAGCTTATGAAAAGCTAGCCACCAAGAAGAACAAGGGGAGGAAGAAGGTGGAATTCAAGAAAGGAGATTGGGTGTGGGTGCACCTCCGGAAAAAAAGATTTCCAAGCATTCGAAAAAGGGAAGTTGGAACCCCGAGGAGATGGCCCGTTCCAAGTGATATCCAAGATCAACAACAATGCCTATGTGGTTGATCTACCCGGTGAGCACACTGTTTCAAATACTTTCAATGTTAGTGACTTGGCTCCTTGTGATGTAGGTGATGCCGTGGAGGATGACGCCTTAATTTCGAGGAAGAAATCTTCTCAAGAAGGGGAGGATGATGCCGGGCAAACTAGCTCGAGACCCTTTACGAGAAGCCAAGCCAAAGCTATCCATGACGCTCACCTACACTTGGTTTGGAGAGGCGTGGATGATATGAGCTCGGGAGAGGACTTAAAGACAATGCATTGGAGCTCAATCCATGTGGAAACAGGGCAGGAAACAGTGCAGGAAGCAGGGGAGCAAAACAGGGCAAAACAGGGGAACACCTGCTGAGCTTACTGCCTGACGGAAGAGATTTCCTCTTCGCGATCGCATGAACACCTTCGCGATCGCGAAGAGCTTTTGATTGGCCTTCGCTGTCGCGCCATGACTCGCGCGATCGCGCCCCTCAGCAAATAAGTGTGCCTCGCGATCGCATATACTCCTGCGCGATCGCGGAGAACATTTTGGCAGTTGCGGACCAGAATCTTGTAAACATTGTATTGGGGTGTTATAAATACACCCCTACTTCATTTATTGCCTTTTTACCTTACTTTGAACACAAAACATGAGCATTGCTCTTGAACACTTGTAAACCTTTTGGCTTGAAATCAATTGGATGAATCCAAGTTGCTCTTCAATCCATCATCGATCATTCTATTTGCTTGAGCCTCGTGTCTCTTGAGGATAGTTGCTTAGCGTAGGTGATTCTTTCCAATCGTTTGGGGTGTAACGGAACAAGTTCTTCGTTGCTACTCTAACTTTAGTGTAAGTCTCGTCTCGTTTTTATCTCTTTATCGCTTTCATAGGTTTACCCTGCATCAATGTGTGATGTAGGGCAAAATAGCTGAAGCTAAATCATACGATACGCGGAAGCAAGTAAACGTGATAAACAAGAAATCGAGACTAGGAAGGCAAGAAAGTAGAAGAAAGCATCGAATTCAATTTACTCACGTTAATTGAATTCAAAAGGGAGAAGGGAAACTTGAACCTTACAATGGAATCAAACTAGGTGTCGATCCCCATAGGTTCCGAGTCGAGACATACACGAAGCCTCGGCCTTCAACAAGAAGGGCTCGGCCTCTTCAATGTTCTCTCAATTCTATCTTCTATCAATGGCTGACTAATGAGCTAAATGGCCTAAGAAAGGTATTTATAGTCTTCCTTTACTTATGTTGAAATGTCTAAAACACCCCCAAAGTGGGTTATAACAATACAAGCCACTTAAGGGCAAAATAAGAAGTTTATACAAAATCCCGTCAAGGCAACAGGGGGGGAGGCGCTCCGCCTCAGAAAGGGAGGCGCTCCGCCTCAGGGGGAGGCGCTCCGCCTCTTGCTGATCAGCTCTCTGGACCTTTGTAGGCGGTCCGCCTCATCTGTAGGCGCTCCGCCTCTTCCTGGAAGGTATGGATACAGCTCAAAATGGACTCTAAGTGTTCCTCCTTGGTCCGTAGTCGGTCCTCCCTCAAGCGTGCTCAAGTCCATGGCTTCAAATCACTCTCAAACCCTCATCTGAAGGCCTTGACTTGCAACCTTTGTGCTCTTCAAGCTTGGTTCTTGATGGTTGTCGTTTAGGCCAATTTGCCCGGCATCATCCTCTCCTTCTTGAAAGGATTTCGTCCTCGAAATCACACCATCAAAACCTATAATCAAAGCAAGCACAACCAAAATTTCCTACTTCACAAGTAGGTTAGCATTAACAAGAAAAGTGCAAATTGTGTGGAAAACACACTCTTGTGATAGAGCCAAGCATCAACACCCATTAAAAAGCGTATATCCCCAAAGGACACAATAAATTCTTGGCTCAACAAGAACAAGCACTCAAAATCATAACAAGCAAAGAGATCAAAGTCATGTAACATGTAGCAATCAAATGTCCTATGACCCCTAAGCTTACTATCAACACACCAAGCCTTCAAATCAATTTTATCACAATGTGACACATCGGCTTTGGCATGATTAACACTCAAGGTGTGCCCAACATCTGGGAGGGAGTAAGTAAAATAGTTCAATTCACAACTAACATTGACTACTTCATTCCCCTTCTTAAGAGCATTCTTGCACACACCGAGAGGTACCTCCTCACCTCCCAAATCAACCCCAAGACAATCCTCCTCACTAGTCAAACTCCAAAGGAAAGTCTCCAAAATAGGTTCTTCATCATTATAGTCCGCACAATGAAGGCTAGGACAACTAGAAGAAAGGTCAACACGACCAATACCAAGACTACTGTCCTCACTTGGAGTCCCAAACAATGGATCATCCTTAGAGCCTAACTTTTATAACCATGGAGTTTCGACTCTACTACCGACCCTAGTCCGATACAATTCACCACCACAAATGAGATTGCCTTCAAACATTAAAAATGTAAAGGCATACACCTCAAATTCATGGTTACGCAAAAGCATAGTCTCACTCAAGGAGTCATTGAAAATAAATCGATCCATCTCACACTCAAGAGACTCCTCAAGGTCAAGTCCACCCTCACTACGACAAAAGGGACCACCGCTATCAATTAAGCAATCAAAGGGAAGAATAAGATCATCATGCAATTCATCTTCTCCTTTATCAAATATGGGTGGGGTGTTATAACAAGGTTCAAACACAAGGTCAACTTCAACATTTTCATTAAGGAGAGGTTCAATGAAAATCGAGCTCACATCATGATGTGGCTTTTCAACCCTCTCAACTAGTGGTTCATTTTCACACACAAGTTGACCCAAAGGCTCTACACTGGTTGCAAACACATTATAGTCATGCAAATCATCAACTAGCATAGAGTTTTCACAATCAATGTCATAAGACAAGGAAGTATCATGCTCAAGGGAGGAAGAACTATCACATACCTTTGAAGTGAATCAGTGTCATAAGACAATGAAGTATCATGCTCAAGGGAGGAAGAACTATCACATACCTTTGAAGTGTCATGATTTTCTCCACCTTGTAGCTCACATTCGGCATCTCCTTCACCTTGTCTTTCCATCTCGGAACGTGGTTGAGGCTCCATTGGTTTGCCTCCAAGAATCCCTACACAAGAATTCAAACACATAGAAGAAAAAGATAAAAGGTTAAGGTTAGAATAAGGGGTGTCCTCACTCTCAATTTTTCATTTTCCCTCTTTCTTTTCCCTCATTTTTTTCCAAGGTCGGGTGTAGATTCGGGTGGTGACAACCCACTCACATCACTCAACACAACCTCTTATTTTTCCACTCGAGAGTTGTCACCGGTCGCTCCCTTACTCCTCTCTATCTTTTGTCTCTCAAATTCGGGTGAGTTGGGACGAGGCCCAAGAATACCCATAGCCGGAGTAGGTGGACTTTTTACATCAACCCGGAATCTAGGACTTGGAGACTCATCACTTGACGTCTCCTTCTTCTTCATTGGTGAACCACTTGGTTTTGCAACTTGTGGTTTCGGGTTCACCTTGTTGATGTCTATCAACCCTTTTCTAGCACTTGTCCCACCATTGCTTGTATTTGTAGGACTTCTTGTTTGCACCTTTTCAACCATGGAATGAAGTTCTTGCCCGTTGCTCGTTTGTGTAGCCAAAGAAGGTGCACTAGTAGGCACTTGGCCCCTTGCCCGATAAGGCACAAAGTCATAAACCCTTTGCCCTATGCCCACAAGATACGCACCCTTCATAGCACTATGTCGCACACTCTTGTCTTGCAACCATGGCTCACCTAGCCAAACATCAACATGTTGCATTGGATACACATCACACCACACATAACTACTATAATTCCTATGAGATAGAAGTACCCGAGCCTCCTTGGAAACCCACACTCCCTCATACTCATAAGGACTCTAGCTTACGGCATGGTATCCTCAATTTATCAACCAAAGAGGTGCTAATGCAATTGGCATCGGTATCATCAATTTTGAGCAAGTAACCTCCAATACCATTTACCCCAACAACAAACCTTCTCCTACCCAAGTTTCCTAGAGATGCATCCAAGAAAGAACTTGAATGCCCACGAGTGTCAACACCAACAACTTGGGTCTACCTTATCACTCCACTAGTAGCAAGACTACTAGAACCATATCCACTTCCCGTCACTCTCCCAACATTAGAGATGTTGTTGGGAGTCGAGGAAGGAACCTTGCCATGGAACCCATAAGTGCCTCTCGCCTTGGTTCCATAGCCCATAGTACTACTCCTACTACAACCACCCACGCCCTTCACGGCATATAACCCCGTTGTAGCAAGAGCAACACCATCTCTCAAACCAACCTCCACATACGAATTAGAAGCATTAGGTCGTTTAGTGTACCTAGAAGATGCAAGCTTCTTATTTCCCACGGAACAACCACCACCTCTCATACTAATGGAAGGTCCTCTACTACTCCCTTGTACTCCACAAGCAACACCAAGAGAAGATGCATATGAACAATTTCTATAATCAACATCATCATCAACTCTATCTATGTCACTACCAACATTTTCATAATCGTCACAAGAGGAGTAAGTAGGATCAATGTACCTTGAAGCGTCACCATCTTCGTATTCTTGACTTGAAGCATTAGATTCATCAAATTCATCATCACAAGCTTCATAGTCTTCTCCAACCTCACGATCATCATAGTGAACCGCTTCATCAACATAGGAGCCATGGTTTCCATCATCATAGTAATGGCCATCATCCTCATCAAAGGAACCATAGTCTCCATCATCACCATACGAGCCATAGCAATTCGCATCATCCCCACAAGAGCCATAATCTCCACAATCAACTTTCGACATCGTTGCAACACCAAAGAACAAAACCTCCCGAAAGTCACTCCCTCACGTGTATCACTCAATTTATGAACACTCAAGAGCGAGGCCTTTACAACTTGGGAACCAAGGTGATCACAACTAGTATGTCCAAATAAAAGTTCGGAATGGAGTTAATGAGACTCAATGGACGGACGGTTATTTAAAGTGCGCACTTGAGGCCAAAGAAAGTTCTACGAATCTTCTTTGATTTCTAATCTCCTCTACGCAGAGTGTCCTAAAACGCTAAAGGATTAGTGTCTTTCAAGTAGGCCAATTACCTTAGAAACACTAACCTAGAAGCCCGTGAGTGAATAACAAGTGAAAACCTACGCAAAAACTACCCGGAAACCCTTCAGCAAAAGAGGCGCTCCGCCTCAGGAAAGAGGCGCTCCGCCTGGCAAAGTCCAGAGAGCAGCCCAGGGGGAGGCGCTCCGCCTCAAAATGGAGGCGGTCCGCCTAGTGGGTTTTCCTGCAACTCTGCAAAACGTGTTTTTGGCTCGTTTTGCACTCAAAATCCAATGTTTTCGACCTGTTTTCGATTCTAATGATACCCAAAGATGTATTTGATGATTCTAAACAATCCAAATACGTTTAAACCCCAAACAAACAACAATCAATCGATTTTGATTCTTGGGCAAAATTCTAGGGTTCTTGAAAATTTTGGAGATTTGAATTCTTCAATTTTTGAAATACACCACCAAATCTTGTAATTTTGGCACCAAAAGAACGGGAATTACATAAGGAACGAACCCCAATGATTTTTAATGTATGGGTGTTCCAATCCAACAAGTTCCACCAAATTTTGTGAGATTTTCAAGTTTTTCAATTTTTTTGTTTTCTTCAAATTTTCAAGAACAAGAACAACAAACACAAAGATAAAGAGTCACGATCGAGGGTTTGTAAGAACAAAACCTATCCGTGCTCTTATACCAACTGATGCAGGGCAAAATAGCGAAAGCTAAATCATATGATACGCGGAAGCAAGTAAACGAGATAAACAAGAAATCGAGACTAGGAAGGCAAGAAAGTAGAAGAAAGAATCGAATTCAATTTACTCACGTTAATTGAATTCAAAAGGGAGAAGTGAAACTTGAACCTTACAATGGAATCAAACTAGGTGTCGATCCCCATAGGTTCCAAGTCGAGACATACACGAAGCCTCGGGCTTCAACAAGAAGGGCTCGGCCTCTTCAATGTTCTCTCAATTCTATCTTCTATCAATGGCTAACTAATGAGCTAAATGGCCTAAGGAAGGTATTTATAGTCTTCCTTTACTTATGTTGAAATGTCGAAAACACCCCCAAAGTGGGTTATAACAATACAAGCCACTTAAGGGCAAAATAAGAAGTTTATACAAAATCCCGTCAAGGCAACAGGGGGGGAGGCGCTCCGCCTCAGAAAAGAAGGCGCTCTGCCTCAGCGGGAGGCGCTCCGCCTCATTGGGGAGGCGCTCTGCCTCTTGCTGATCAACTCTCTGGACCTTTGTAGGCGGTCCGCCTCATCTGTAGGCGCTCCGCCTCTTCCTGGGAGGTCTGGATATGGCTCAAAATGGACTCTAGGTGTTCCTCCTTGGTCCGTAGTCGGTCCTCCCTCAAGCGTGCTCAAGTCCATGGCTTCAAATCACTCTCGAACCCTCATCCGAAGGCCTTGACTTGCAACCTTTGTGCTCTTCAAGCTTGGTTCTTGATAGTTGTCGTTTAGGCCAATTTTCCCGGCATCAATGTGTTAGTTCTTCCTCCCTTGAGCATGATACTTCCTTGTCTTGTGATCTTGTTTGTGAAAACTCTATGCTAGTTGATGATTTGCATGAGTATAATGTGTTTGCAACTAGTGTAGAGCCTTTGGGTCAACTTGTGTGTGAAAATGAACCACTAGTTGAGAGGGTTGAAAAGCCACATCATGATGTGAGCTCGGTTTTCATTGAACCTCACTTTAGTGAAGATGTTGTAGTTGACCTTGTTTGTGAACCTTGTTATGATACCCCACCCATATTTGATAAAGGAGAAGATGAATTGCATGATGATCTTATTCTTCCCTTTGATTGCTTAATTGATAGCGGTGGTCCCGTGTGTCGTAGTGAGGGTGGATTTGACCTTGAGGAGTCTCTTGAGTGTGAGATGGATCGATTTATGTTCGATGACTCCTCGAGTGAGAGTGAAGGACCTAGTCTTGATACTATGCTTTTGTGTAACCATGAATTTGAGGTGCATGCTTTTACATTTCTATTGTTTGAGGGCAATCTCATTTGTGGTAGTGAACTGTATCGGACTAGGGTCGGTGGTAGAATCGAACCTCCATGGTTTGTCAAGTTAGGCTCTATGGATGATCCAGTGTTTGGGACTCCGAGTGAGGAGAGTGGTCTTGATAGTGGTCATGTTGACCTATCTTCTAGTAGTCCTAGCCTTCATTGTGAGGACTATAATGATGAAGAACCTATCTTGGATATCTTCCTTTGGAGTTTGTCTAATGAGGAGGATTGTCTTGGAGGTGACTTTGGATGTGAGGAGGTACCTCTTGGTGTGTGTAAGAATGCTTTTAAGAAGGGGAGTGGAGTAGTCGATGTTAGTTGTGAATTGAAATATTTTACTTACTCTATCCCACATGTTGAGCACACCTTGAGTGTTGGACATGCCAAAGCCAATGTGTCACGTTGTGATAAAATTGATTTGAAGGCTTGGTGTGTTGATAGTAAGCTTAGGGGTTATAGGGGAATTGATTGCTACATATTGCATGAACTTGATCTCTTTGCTTGTTTTGATGATGAGTGTTTGTTCTTGTCGAGCCAAGAATTTATTGTCTCTTTTGGGGACATAAGCTTTTTCATAGGTATTGATGCTTGGCTCTATCACAAGAGTGTGTTTTCCACACACCTTGCACTTATTCTTGTTAAGCTAACCTACTTGTGAAGTAGGAAATTTTGGTTGTGCTTGCATTGATTGTAGGTTTTGATGGTTCGATTTCGAGGACGAAATCCTTTCAAGAAGGGGAGGATGATGCAATATAAAATGGCGTAGTTCCCAACCATCAAAAACCAAGCTCGAGAGCACAAGGGATACGAGTCAAGGCCTCCGGAAACGTCTTGAATGAGCATTGGAGCGCCAAGGACGGAGGAAAACAGTGCAGGAAACAGGGCAGCGCAAAATAGGGCAAAACAGGGGAGCACACTGGGAGCTCACTGCCTGCCGAAGAACAAATGTTCTTCGCGATCGCGACACTCTCTGCGCGATCGCGAAGAGAAGTATATTGCCCAGCGCGACAACGTTCGATCTCGTGCGATCGCGAGGAGTTGAAGTCATGTTTGTTCGATCTTTGCGCGACAGCGTCTCATTGAGCGCGATCGCGATGAAGAGGAGATGAGCAGCGAGCCAGAAACAGCTGCAGGGGCAATTTGTCCATTTATCATTGTAAATGTATAAATAGCACATTAGCTCTTCATTTTCATTAGTTAGTCATTGATAGAAGATAAAATTGAGAGAGAACATTGAAGAGGCCGAGGCCTTCTTGTTGAAGCCCAAGGCTTCGTGTATGTCTCGACTTGGAACCCATGGAGATCGACACCTAGTTTGATTCCATTGTAAGGTTCGAGTTTCCCTTCTCCCCTTTGAATTCAATTAACGTGAGTGAATTGAATTCAATTCTTTCTTCTAATTTCTTGTCTTCCTAGTCTCAATTTCTTGTTATCTTTATCGCTTCCGCATATTTGTATCGTGTTTAGCTTCCGCTCGTTTTAAGTTGCATCCATCTAAGCATTCTCATCTTTGCTACGCTCATCCTATGAACGTGTGTGGTCTTGACGGGCCAACACTCTGCTCCGTACAACATAGCTGGTCTAATGACCGCTTTCTAGAACTTGCCTTTGAGTTTAGGGGCCACTTTCTTATCGCATAGGACACCCGATGCGAGTCTCCACTTCAACCAGCTTGAGATTGTTGTGATGAAAATGTCAAAGAAAAAGGGAAGTTTACATAAGATTGAAAAATCGTCACAAACCTCCCTTATTTCTTTTCTATTGCAATTTCTGGATTATTACATGATGATTTTTGAACTTTCCATTTATAGAAACGAAATAGAAAGAGATAGACTAGAAACGACATCTGTTATGTCAATGACACCAAAGGGATATTAAATGAATGGAATTGGGATATGGATGGAATATAATGAAATAGAGCCGCTCATCAACAAATATTTACTTAGTTGTCCATAACTTTTTCTATCCAAAAACTTAATATATAAATATATATCCGAAATATTTAAAATATATTAAATATATATCCAAAATATATATTAAGTATATATTCAAAATACATAATATTAAATATTTATATCCGAAATATTTAAAATATATTTTAAAAAAGGAAAATGGTTATGGAAAGAAAGAAAGAAACAGCAAAAGATAGACAAAAAAGTAATTTTCTTTCCCAACAGTTATGTGGCGCAATTTCCCTAAGAAAGAAAAAGGAAAATTTACATTGTATAGACATTCAGAGGAGTGCCTAACAAAAAATAGACCTATTTTATCTTTATTATGTTTTATAGACATTTAACACTATGTATGTTACTTATTATAGACCTTTTTATTTTGCTGATTACTTTCCCCATTTAATGCCTATTTTTGGGGGATCTGAAAGATTAGGTTAGTTATTTTGAAAGATGAACTTATCTATTAATTAAAGATATTTATTAAATATTTGAAAACTATATCAAATAACTTATAAGAATAGATAATAGTGTTTCCTTGTTTAGGGGATTTTTAAGAGATTCTAATTATTAGAGTTACCCTTCGTGACTCTTCTCTTCCTTATTTTTTTTCCCGTTTCTTCCTCAGATCCAAAAAATGTCTCAGATGAAACTGCTCCATTCAGCGGAGATGAAACTAATCATCTCTCAGATCTAAAAAATATCAACATTCAGCGGAGATGAAACTGCGCTATTTTTCGGGTTCCTCGGGGCGGCTGCTGCTCTAGTCTTTTCATGTTGGGGAGAACTTTTCAATTTCCTTACCTTCTTCTCTTCCTCTGCCGATCTCTTCCAATTTCCTAACCTTTGTTTTATTATAAATGTATCTTTTGACATATACTGTACTGATACACGATGCATATTAATGATATATAATAGATATAGTGTTATCATTGTTAAATATGCATACTAGTTATATCTGAATATTTTTAGATTACGTACCACATATCTTAGATTGCATCTGCATATTCATCAATAAAGCGTACATTATAGACATATCACTTCAACTAATTAGTTGTATTCATTATGCAGCTTATATGCAATTCAATTTCCTAACCTTTCTTCTCCTTCTCTGCCGATCTCTTCTAATTTCCTAACCTTTGTTTAATTATAAATGTATCTTTTGACATATACTTTAATGATACACGATGCATATTAATGATATATAATAGATATAGTGTTATCATTGTTAAATATGCATACTAGTTATATCTGAAATATTTTTAGAATACGTACCACATATCTTAGATTGCATCTGCATATTCATCAATAAAGCGTACATTATAGACATATCACTTCAACTAATTAGTTGTATTCATTATGCAGCTTATATGCAAAGAATATGCTGCATATAGACATAAAGTATGCACTTTAGATGCATAACTTCTCCGCCACGTATATTGTATATTTTCATATGAAAAAAATAGCTCTCTTAGTATTGTGTATCAGATACTCTATGCATATTTTAATTATATGCTGCAAAAATAGAGAAAAAAATTCGAATTTTTTTACCTTGTATGAGACTGGAACGCACAAAAATGTTATAATGAAATTTTTTTCCTAATTTTTGGGTGATATTGGATATATATTAGGAAGATAATAGGAAGACTTTTTTACTTTTTTTAGGGGCTCCTTAATTTCCTCCTTATTGGGTGGGAGTTGAGCTCCTTAATTTTCTCTTTTTCTTAACTACTTTTTAAAAATAGAATCAACTTAGATATATTTATATTGGGTAATTTTGGCTAGCATATGTGAAGATGTTCAATGGCTATTTGAATGTAGGGACATGATATATATTTGGTTAGATATGAAATTTTCTCAAAGAAAAAACAAGGTTTACAACGAAAGGCATTCTTCTAGAGTTAATTGACCAAAAAGCTAACAATGTACGTAACAGTCAAGAAGAGCCTATCATCTTGAAAAAGAGGTGGAGTGTTAGAAAGAGGATATTTTTGAAGAAGTGAAAATTCTGAGCTAAATTTGACTAATGAAACAAGTTCAACAATTGGAAAGTTATGAGGATCAACGAGTTAGTCTTCGTAACGTGGTAAAGAAACTTTATGCAAAGAAGTTTTGTGCTTGAAGAAGTGATATAGCTCAAATTGTAAAGATAATAGTATCAAATTCTTAAGAAATTTCGATTTAAGAGAATTCTGAAACAGAGTTTCCAAAAGCTGAGACTGAATTCATTCAAGTAAAAGAAGAAGGAAAAGATAGATGAAGATTCGCATTCCAATTCTAAATTTTCAGATTCACCACCCCCTCCCCCTCCCCCCCCCCCCCCCCAAAACCCCCTCCATTAATACCCCTAGCAAACCCTAGTTGGATTTGTAACTAATTGTTGCCACGTCAGCTGACTAATTCAGCTGAATTAATCACCTAATATCTTTTAAAAACGACATCGTAACAGCCTATTTTATTATATAATACCAACAACACCATTAAGACGACATATCCTTATATTAAAAGTTGACGAGATAGAAAATTTTGGCTCAACTATTAATGACTGATAAATTGAGGACCCGTTTGTTTATAAAACTGGAGGCCAAAATTTGGTATAATATTTCAAATCTTTGTTTATTTATACAATTTGTCCCAAATTTAAAAACAAAATCTTCATATTCCCAAATACTTGTCAGTTTTTGGGATTTTTTTTTTTTTTCCATTCACAAAACTTTAACTTTTCTTCAAGTAAAATGTATGTCCAAACAAAACTTCAAATTTCAAAATCTAATTTTCAACTCAACTTCAAAAACTCAAATTTTCCAAGTTTCAACCAAATCATGTCCAAACGCTAGCTGAGTGAATCAGTTGAGGCATTTATGACCCAACTAACACTTGGTGAGGTATTTGTGAGTCATGTGAGAATGAAAAAGAGGCTAGAAACTAGTTTGTGGAGCTAATTGAAGAAATCCATCCATTCGTCCCAAAGGTCGTCGTGAAGTAAAAGTTAAAGAAATGGCACTAGATTCAAGAGAAAAAGTGGAAAATGTCATTTCTGAGGGCTAGTGATGTGCAAACTCATAATTTCCCAAGCAGCATTAACACAATGGTATCGGCTATCAGAAGTTAAAAGATCTACACAGTATATATGTAAGATTAACCAATACATTGCCAAACCTGGAAATATTGGTGTTTCAAATGGCAACAATTAAGATTGTTTTTCTGAACCTAGCAAGGTGCTGCATCTGAAATATATCTCGACTTTATCCTAGCAGAACTTGTCTTTCCTTGATCTGCCACATTTTCCATCACATATGTATAAACAGATGTATAAATGCTCCACACCAATCACAGAGATATATTACAGTGTTCCCTAGTCTTGTGTCACATCTTCAGTATCATGCAAAAGAACACCTCGGACTCTGGCCCTGAAAAGCAAGGTATTAGTAACTAACACACTACGATAGATGTAAAGATACACACATTTAACCCTTACCGACGGTGCACTGGTACCACACGGGTGCTCACTTTTGTATAGGGAAGTTGGGCTGCTTGCTTATCTGCAAGTGGGTTTAGGATAAAGGAATTAATTAAGAGATGAAATATGCAATTATTTCTACAAGGACACAATTAGGCAGCGGCAATGGTTGTTAATAGTAGACATCACGGAAGGATATGCATTGTTCTCCTAAAGAAATGTAAAGTAACAGAGAAAACAAACCAGAGACCTTCATATTTACTTGACGCATGTTTGATTTGGCATAGGCAGAAATGCAAACAGTAGGACAATTACAGAAAGTTCGAGACTGGCAGAGAAAAGGTATAGCCTTGTGAATACCACTAAGCTGGAAAATTATCAGAAAGCCTTTGATAGAGAGATTTTTGGGAAATCTACTCTTTGGGTGTGGCCTTTCCCGGACCCTGCGTGAATGCGGGATGTTTTGTGCACCGGGCACCCTTTTTTAAAAAAATTAATTGCACTGTTAGGTTGCTTTTGCCATCTCTCCTCACTAAATAAACTAGCAAAAGCTTTGATCATTTGGCATGTTATACAGGACATCATAAATCTAAACTAGTTCCACGTGAAGAATTGAAATTGAATCCTGTACAGTGTCAGTTTCAATTTTCCACGACAATATACATTCTTGACCATACCTGGAGACTCTAGTGACCCACTGATGGTTGCAGTATCTGAGGCTGTATTGTCAGTCATCTTCTGCAACTTCTGTTTTTTTGAGAAGAGAAGTGCATCGAGTTGCTTCTGGGCTGTTTCATTCTTTTCCTGCCAAGTAAACAGAGCAACTATAAAAGCATTACGGCAACAGCATAATACAAGAGACAAGGAATTGATATTATCCACTTGCAGACCACCACCTGTACTCCTTACGCTTAAATAACACTTCTTTACATCCCATGTTCAAGTTGCGGATTTTACTTTTCTGAGGTTCTCATAATGATATGCATTTCCTAGTATTGAATGATTTACCATGTATAACAAATTAAAGCACAATTAAGGGTAAGGGTAACATAGGATGCTCTTGACCAACTCATACTCCACGATTATTACAGATCAACCAACCAATTTACACAAGCTCCACAACTTGACTGGTTATGACCTGGTAAATAGGGTGTTCATGGAAAGGAAATTACTCGTGCCTTTGAGATTCTGATGCGAGGTTGAGGCGGGCCACAAAGTGATGCGGGGCAAACTACCACGAGACCGTTCACCCGGAGACGCGCCAAAAAAGTCCAAGACGCTCACCTATACTTGGTTTGAAAGGGCCTTGGTGCAAGCTAATCTTGAAGAAGCTTAGCAACCGAACAAGAACAGCGGAAAGTAAACGAGAACAAGATAGAAGCTAGACAAATCCAAGCTTCAATAGATGGTGCAAGCTAATCTTGAAGAAGCTTAGCAACCGAACAAGAACATCGGAAAGTAAAAGAGAACAAGATAGGAGCTAGACAAATCCAAGCTTCAATCCAAACGAGCCCAAGGAATCAGTCTTGAGACCGCTCGGCTGAAATGCAAAGGAATCACCTACACTAAGCAACAATCCTCAAGAAGACCTTCATTGAAAAGCTTGGTGTGGATTCCTATCAGTCTGACCTTGTGAGAGAGATTCCCTTCTCGTTAGCTTAGGGATGGGGGACCTCTCTTTCAACGATTTAGCGCTAGGCGCTAGCTTAGTAATCACTGACTAAGGTGGTTGCATAGCAACTTTGTGATGAATTAACGGATGGCGGGACAATGAGTGATGAACCTGTACACGATTTCAGGCTGCTCTTAGACTAGGAAGTTCCATACATAATACCGAGTCTTAGATTCCAGTTTTCTTAGACCGGCAATTCCTATCCCGAATATACAAGACAAGTAAGCGCCCGGTCCTCTTGCGTCGAAGTGAAGTGTAGTGTGGTGAGGTTGAAAGTGAATGATCAAAGAAGAAGTTGTTCAAACGGATTTCACCGATTGACCCAAGTTCTTATAACATTCCCACGACGGGGTTTGGCTTACGACGGAGATACAATAGCTACAACTATATTCAATGTTCATCAACAACTAACTAACAAATTAAATACTAAGGGGTTTATATAGATAGCTCCAAGGGTAAACTAGGAAATGGTAACAGTCGACCAATAAGACAAGGCCACGCGCAGGGCCGAAGTAATTCATGTGCTCGGCGCTTTTGGCTTTGGTACTCGTTCATTCACTCGGCACATTTGAAAACATACGCTCTCCTGCCTCGGACATATAGTATCGCTTCGGTTGATTCAGTGCTCGGCGTCATTCTTCTAGATTCGGTTGCTTTCAGCCTCGGGCTCGAACTTCACCCTTCGGTCGCTCATTGCTCGACCAATTTTCATAATTTGAACACTTTCTACCTCGGGCCCAAGCTTGATCGTTGAGCTTCTATAATTGGTACCCGACCTCATAGCTACCGAATCAGCTCGGTCACTTGCTAACTTGCTTGATGGATTTCCATTGTTGTTGCTCGACGAGGCACTCTTCGTTATATTCCATTCAAGCCATACTAATTGAACGTGGGCATCATGTGACTCCTTGGTTTGGCTCCACCTAGACGGACTTGGTGACTCGAACAGGCAACAACCGGTTCGTTTTGCATCATCGTCCCCTTCTTGAAAGGATTTCGTCCTCGAAATCGCGTCATCTTCTGCCTCCGATGCATAGCAGCAGATCATTAGCACAGCCTCCACATCGACATATTCGTCCTCGACTTTTGTTCTTGCAATACATGGACAAGAATGAGTCGAGGTAATCTCCAAGTCTCGATGAGACAACAACAAAATTTTCCCACAAGCTCGTTTCCATGATTGGGTGCACGAGCGCCTCCAAACCCTCCTCGGGCGATATCATTATTCGTCGAAGCTTTAGCAAGCTAAAAGATAAGCATGAACCAAGAAAACATACCGTCCTCCTGGAGTTTACAAGTTTCGATCGCATACCACAAGAATCTCCACGGGCTATTCACTTGGGCCAATTTCAAGCAATTGGAATACTCTCCACGGTTAAGTACAACACAAGTAAAATTGTTCGAACACAACCTTAGGAATTTCATACTATTCAACCCCCAAAACATCAAGTCAAACAAACTATGATTAGAATTAATTCCGAGGTCAATTCCCAATAAGGTCAACACATCAAATACGACACCGAAGTGTCCCATTAGCCCTCGGAATGAGCTTCTCGAACTAAAAGTTCTCTCCATGATGACACAGGCACACAAACCCTCTCATTCTTGAAGAGGTAGCCATCGTACCATTAATATTTCTCAACCCTTTGGCCACTCAAGATTGCGTCGCTGACGCTTTGCATCTTGGGATCGTTCTCAAACATCGACTTGATGCTTTCGAATTCCATGAGCCTCGAAGCGAGAGTGGCCGCTAAGTCTTGGCAGCTCATCAGCCACAACATGCACAAATACTTCATCATAGGCAAACAAATAGTAGAGAAAAGTGTTGCCTAGGGTGACCTCATCAACGGGGTCAACATTCAAAGGTTCCATTTAAGCCTCGTGAGTACAGTCCAAATCACGGTCGATATTCAGACTACACGAGGGTGAAACTGGATTTAAACAAGGATCATCACTTTTAATTCCAAGCTCAAAGAAATGATGTTTAAAACTTAGATCCTCATCTCAAGTATTAACACTAGTTTTCATTTCATCAAACTCACAAGCAGTTTCAATTCTAGGCTAACAGTCAAGAACAACTAGTGTGTCACCACAAGTCTTACTACTACTCAAATTCTTATCATGAACTTGTTCTTAACTAACTCCTAGAGTTGTGAGTATAGTAGACTTGCCTGGAAGGTCACAAGATTTACCTTCACCCATTTCATCTCAAGCATTGAGTAGACTTGGGCGGTCCCTTCGTTACCGAGTACAGCCTCTGAATCATCATTTTCGGGAGCTTCCGTTAGGTGGTTCTCACTCTCAAACTTGTTGTCCACGGTACCTACAAGAGATTTCAAACTAATTGGATCGAAAGAAGAATAACAAATGTTAGAGTGAAACTCTTCCTTGTTCTTCCTTTCAATTGCATTCTCCTGTTTCGTTTGTGGCACTCTGATTGGACTTCTCTCCGTAAGTGATGCCGGGCAATCCACCACAAGGAGACCATTCACTCGGAGCCAAGCCAAGGATGTCCAAGAGGTGCATTTATACTTGGAGAGAAGAGGACTTGAGGAAGGAAGCGAGTGGAAGCCATTCCGGGTGCTCAAACTAGGCCTCACGCCTAAGGAAGAAGATAGCCCAGCAGAGCCAGGCGCCCCGCCTGGCAAGCTCACTGCCTAAGGAGCTGAAAGTGCACAGGCGGACCGCCTAACCAGGCGCCCCGCCTAGGCGCCCCGCTTGATGCCAGGCGCCCCGCCTAGCTGACAGCAATCCCAGGCGCCCCTCCCAGATTCCAGGCGCCCCTCCCAGCTGTGAAGGCCTATGTTTATTTTACCGTTTTGCCCTACGTGGCCTATTTTGTAAACCTTATTAGTAAGGGTATTTTAGTCATTGTGCAAGCTTGGAAACACTATAAATAGTCATGCTAAGCCTATTTGAACTTAGTCTATTATTGATGATTGATGAATATTGAACATGAGCAAGGCTCTTGGTTATTGAATGAAACCCTTTGATTTGGGACTTGTAGTTCTTCTAGCGGATCTAGATGAATACTTTTCCTCTCCGACCATTCTACTTGCGTGCTCGCGTTAGCTCGAGGGTAGTTGCATAGCGTAGGTTTTCTTGTCCTTCTCTCGGGGTGTAACGGAACAAGTTCTCTGTTGCTACTTGGGATTAGAGATCGAGTTACGTCTCGTTCTTATCCTTTTTTACTTTCCGCGTTTGATTCCCTACATCATTTGGTATCAGAGCAAGGCTCGGGTTTTGTTTCTACAAACCCCCGACCCTTGGTTCTTCGTGCCTAGTATCCTCTTTTAGTTTTCTTGTTGTTGAAGATATTAGAAAGGAGAAAATTACAAAAAAATTTGAAAAATTGAAAATCTAAAAATTTGGTGTAACTTGTTGGTTTGGATGATTTGTGATATGGGTGTTATGGATTCTTGATCGTGATTGAATTCCCGCTGCTTAGGTATCAAATTTGTTTGGATTGGTGAAGTTTGAAAAATTGAAACCCCAACAACCCTTAAACCCTTGATAAACCTTGTTCTTGATGATTTGGGGCTTGATTCTTGGGTTGGATTGATGCTTGATTGAAAACTTGTTATTGGGATTGATCTTCATTGAAAAACAAACAATTCGGTACCAATTTTGTGGGATTTGAACATGTATAACACCAAGTTTGATGAATCACAATCCTTGTTGAAACCCTTTTGATAAACCCTTGTGTTCTTGAAGTTCTTGACTTGAAATCCTGATTTGATTGATTGTTTGATTGAAAATTTGATTGGGTTTTGTTAAGGAAGATCAAAAACAACTTTGGGTATCATTGGATTGTGAAAACAAGTTGAAAACATCGGATTTGGAGCTTGGAAATCGACTTGGAACAAGTTTGGAACGTGTTGAAACTGTCCCAGGCCCAGGCGCCCCGCCTGACTTGGCTACTGCCTAAGACCTCAGGCGCCCCGCCTAGGTCCCAGGCGCCCGGCCTGATTGCCTGCACCGTTAGGCGCCCCACCTGAGTTTCAGGCGCCCCTCCTGAGTGCTGAACGTATTGTTTCGGGTAGATTTTCGTAGGTACTTCCCTTTGTTTGATAACATAACATCTAGTTAGTACTACATTGAGTAACCGATCTACTTGAATAGTGCTAACCCTTTGATTGCTCTTAAGTGATTCGTGCCTAGCAAGGAGAGTAGACTTCTAAGGAAAAGCGTAGAACCTTTTAACTCACGTCCTCACTTCAAAGTGCCTAGCGTTCATTGAGTCCCATTAACTCCACTCACCCCGGAGTGTGCGTGACTCGTGAATAGTTTAGTTGAGTTGAGGAGTTGCTAATCATCTACGTGAAGCTTTGGAACTACAAGTTGAGTGAAATATCCACCGCCACCCAAAAGAGTGATCCGAGTGAATACAAGTGAGGGAGCGAGTGAGGTGTTTTAACTAACTCTTGTTTCTTTTCTTTGTAGGTACAATGGCCAACGAAGGTCAAGATTTCATAAAGGAGGCCTTGGCTAGCGTTCTTGCCAAGATGGATGTCATGACTCAAAGGATTGAGTCACTTGAAAAGGGTGCCTCAAGTACCCAAGGTGACCAAGGGACCCCGAGTGTCCCAATTGAAAAGGGGACCCCGAGTGTCCAAATTGAGGCCGGTGAAGGCTCAAGTAGCCCTACCTTTACCCCGGAGCAAGTTGTTGAATTGCTCAATCAACAACGGGTAAAGGAGGATCGAGAGAGAATTGAACGAACGGCCATTCCCCGTATCTTGGTAAACCCTCCAAGAAACATTCCACTACTGAGACCCATCCGAAATGTGCAACCTCTTGAGCAAGTTGATGAGGCTCAAGAAGGGGAGGAAGTTGATTATGGTGACAATGTGTATGGGTTTGATGATCACTTTCAACCAAGGCGAGCTATGAATTGGGGTCGAAATGTGGATAGAGGTAGGGGCCGAGGTCGAGGGCCACCTATGGGATTTGTTGGTGGGAATGCGAGAAGGGAGTATGGTGTGAATGAAGATCACTATAGGGGCCAACCGGAGCCTTTCCGTGGGGGTCGTGACAACACCAACCTCAATAGTGTGAAGCTTAGCCTTCCAACCTTTAAGGGGGATTGTGATCCGGAGGCTTACATTGAATGGGTGCTACAAATAGAAAGGTTGTTTGACACAAATGACATGACCGATGAGAAGAAGGGCACCTATGCTATTTCCTCTTTTGAATCCTATGCATCTACTTGGTGGGAATCCATCAAGAGATCAAGGAGGAGAGCGGGAATCCCTATGATTGTAGGTTGGAATGACTTGAAGGGTATCATGAGTATCAAGTACATCACTCCTAGATATCGTCAAGAGCAACTCAAGAAACTTTATGAGTTGAAACAAGGTGTCAAGACGGTGCATGAATATTTTGATGAGTTTGAAAGAACTCGAATGGCCTTGGATATGGACACAGAAGATGAGGAGCAAGCCGTGATTCGTTTCATGAATGGTTTGAGCTATGGTATTGCTTCCCAATTGAGATTGCATTCTTATCTTTCACTTCAAGAAGTCCTTGATGCCGCTATTCGAGCCGAGCAATGGCTTGATAAGGAAAAGTCCACCCGTTACAAAAGTAACACTTCTACTTCCATGAGCAAGCCAAAGGATTGGAAAAATCCTACTTCCAATGCAAGATTCACAAATGCAAGTGGCCCTAGTGGAGCAAATGCAAGCAAAGATGTGAAAACCATAGTGAGTGATAGGGACACTAAGTTCCTAAGTCATTTTTGGAGGAGTTTATGGGGTGCCCTTGGCACCAAACTCTTGTTCTCTACATCCCACCACCCCCAAACCGATGGGCAAACCGAAGTGGTGAACCGAACCTTGGGTGCTCTCCTTAGAGCCATGACCCGAGGTAAGGGTAGGACTTGGATAGATAAGCTACCTCTTATGGAGTTTGCCTACAATCGAACCGTGCATCGGATGATTGGTATGACTCCCTTCGAGTGTGTGTATGGTTTTAACCCCTTGATTCCCCTTGATCTAACCCCTTTGCCAAGGGAAATGGTTGTTAATTTTGAAGGTAAAGCTAGAGCCAAGGCTTTGATGGAAATACATGCTAAGGCGAAGAAGAACTTGGAGGAAGCCTATGCAAAGGTAGCCTCTAAGAAAAACAAAGGACGCAAGAAGGTGGAACTCAAGAAGGGTGACTATGTGTGGGTGCACTTCCGGAAAGAAAGGTTTCCAAGCCTTAGGAAAGGAAAGTTGGCACCCCGTGGAGATGGCCCATTCCAAGTGCTCTCAAAGATAAACAACAACGCCTATGTGGTCGACTTGCCAAGTGAGTATCAAGTTTCTAATACTTTCAATGTTTATGACTTGGTTCCTTTGGATGTAGGTAATGAAGGGGTCGTGGATGATGATGCTTCGATTTCGAGGACGAAATCTTCTCAAGAAGGGGAGGATGATGCCGGGCAATCCACCACAAGGAGACCATTCACTCGGAGCCAAGCCAAGGATGTCCAAGAGGTGCATTTATACTTGGAGAGGAGAGGACTTGAGGAAGGAAGCTAGTGGAAGCCATTCCGGGTGCTCAAACTAGGCCTCACGCCTAAGGAAGAAGATAGCCCAGCAGAGCCAGGCGCCCCGCCTGGCAAGCTCACTGCCTAAGGAGCTGAAAGTGCACAGGCGGACCGCCTAACCAGGCGCCCCACCCAGGCGCCCCGCTTGATGCCAGGCGCCCCGCCTAGCTGACAGCAATCCCAGGCGCCCCTCCCAGCTGTGAAGGCCTATGTTTATTTTACCGTTTTGCCCTACGTGGCCTATTTTGTAAACCTTATTAGTAAGGGTATTTTAGTCATTGTGCAAGCTTGGCAAACACTATAAATAGCCATGCCAAGCCTATTTTGAACTTAGTCTATTATTGATGATTGATGAATATTGAACATGAGCAAGGCTCTTGGTTATTGAATGAAACCCTTTGATTTGGGACTTGTAGTTCTTCTAGCGGATCTAGATGAATACTTTTCCTCTCCGACCATTCTACTTGCGTGCTCGCGTTAGCTCGAGGGTAGTTGCATAGCGTAGGTGTTCTTGTCCTTCTCTCGGGGTGTAACGGAACAAGTTCTCCGTTGCTACTTGGGATTAGAGATCGAGTTACGTCTCGTTCTTATCCTTTTTTACTTTCCACGTTTGATTCCCTACATCAGTAAGTGGAAATGACATTAGAGGTCATCCCTCGTCATCCATTATACACCTCAACCAATCATAGTCATATGGGACATTGCGAGCTAAGAACCACGGATGGCCGAATTGCAAGTTACATGTTCGGAGTGGATACACATCACACCAGACCGTTTCAATGTACTCTCCTCGAGTCACCAACACTTTGACTCTCTTCTCAACCTTCTACCCATAATAGAAATATTGATATTTCCTTCTTACCGAGGTCAAGTGTAAAAGATCAACCACTATGGGAGAAATAAACATGGTCTCACACAAGTCATCAAGCTCTAGTTCGAAGCCCTCGTAGCCACTAACATTTACCTTTAACTTGCGGAACCTAGGTTTTGGCATAGCAACTTGGGGATTGCCCATGGCTGCTCTTCGAATGGACTCGCCTTTCAACCGTTGTTGTCGAGCCAAACAAGTGTTTTGCTTCGGGGTTACAATAGCAAAATTACTAATTTCGTTCTCGAGCTCTATTTGAGTCCTTGGGGCCCTTCCTTGCTCAAGGTTCGCAATTCGGGCTCCCACACCTCGAATTTTAGCTCCGAGCCCTTTTATCTCGGCCATAAGATCGGCCACAGAGACCTCGGGCTCGTTTTCCATCAGCTGTCTGTTTCCATTAACCCGCACAAATCAAAGACCAAGAAAATGTTTGATAAGACTCAAATTAGGAGTTGTATGCCCTAGTGAGAGCTCTTGCTCATTGGCAACATTATCTTTGGCCTAGAAAATTTGTGATTAAGAGCGATCATGAGTCACTCAAACATCTTAGGGGCCAAGAGAAGTTGAACAAGAGGCATGCCAAATTGGTAGAGTTCATTGGGAGTTTCCTTTATGTGATTCAATACAAGAAGGGAGCCGAGAATGTTGTGGCCGATGCACTTTCTAGAAAGTTTGCTCTAGGCACCACTCTTGCCTCCAAGCTCATGGGTTTTGAGAGCATTGAGTTGATGTATGCTCATGACCCAAAGCTAAAGAGCATCCATGAAGCTCTTGAGAAGGGAGAAAGAGTTGAGAATTACCAATGGGTAGATAGCTATATCTTCAATAATGGTAGAGTTTGTGTGCCCGAGTCCTTATGGAGAGTTGCTTGTTCAAGAAGCACATAGTGGGAGCTTGATGGGTCACTTTGTGAGAAACAAGATATTGGCCAGTCTCATGGAACAATTCCATTTGCCTAAGATGGGATTGCAAGTTGAGAGACTTTGCAATGCTTGCCTTGATTGCAAGTATGTTAAGTCCAAGTCAAATTCCCATGGTTTGTATACTCCCCTCCCCGTACCTACTAGCCCGTGGATGGATATTTCTGTGGATTTTGTTATGGGATTACCACGGTCTAAGAGGGGACATGATAGTATTTATGTTGTCGTGGATAGGTTTTCCAAGATGGGTCACTTCATTCCATGCAAAAAGAATAATGATGCACAACATGTTGCCTCTTTGTTCATTGATCATGTGTTAAAGTTGCTCAAACCATTATGAGTGATAGGGACTCTAAGTTCCTTATCCATTTTTGGAGGAGTTTGTGGGGTGCTCTTGGCACCAAGTTGTTGTTCTCTACATCTCGCTACCCTCAAATGGATGGGCAAACCGAGGTGGTGAACCAAACTTTGGGTGCACTTTTTAGAGCTATGACCCGAGGTAAGGCCAGGATTTGGGTTGAAAAGTTACTTCTTATAGAGTTTACATATAACCGACTTTCATAGCATGATTGGTATGACTCCATTTGAGTGTGTTCAAACGGGTTTGTATACTCCCCTCCCCGTACCTACTAGCCCGTGGATGGATATTTCTGTGGATTTTGTTATGGGATTACCACGGTCTAAGAGGGGACATGATAGTATTTATGTTGTCGTGGATAGGTTTTCCAAGATGGGTCACTTCATTCCATGCAAAAAGAATAATGATGCACAACATGTTGCCTCTTTGTTCATTGATCATGTGTTAAAGTTGCTCAAACCATTATGAGTGATAGGGACTCTAAGTTCCTTATCCATTTTTGGAGGAGTTTGTGGGGTGCTCTTGGCACCAAGTTGTTGTTCTCTACATCCCGCTACCCTCAAATAGATGGGCAAACCGAGGTGGTGAACCAAACTTTGGGTGCACTTTTTAGAGCTATGACCCGAGGTAAGGCCGGGATTTGGGTTGAAAAGTTACTTCTTACGGAGTTTACATATAACCGACTTTCATAGCATGATTGGTATGACTCCATTTCAGTGTGTTCAAACGGGTTTAATCATTTGATTCCACTTGATCTAACCCCATTGCCCAAGGATGTGATTTTTAGTTTTCAAGGTAAGAGCCGAGCTAAGGCTATGCTTGAGATACATGCCAAAGCAAGGAAGAACTTTGAGGAAGCCTACTCAAAGGTAGCCTTCAAGAAAGAACAAGGGAAGGAAAAAGTTGGAGCTCAAGAAAGGAGATTGGGTGTGGGTGCACTTCCGCAAAGAGAGGTTTCCAAACCTTCGAAAAGAAAAGTTGGCACCTCAAGGAGATGGACCATTCCAAGTACTATCAAAAATCAACAACAATGCATATGTGATTGATTTGCCCGGTGAGTACAATGTCTCAAGTACTTTAAATGTTTCTGACTTGACTCCTTTTGATGTAGGTAATGATGATGTCGTGGAGGATGATGCCTTGATTTCGAGGACGAAATCTTCTCAAGAAAGGGAGGATGATGCGGGGCAAACTACCACGAGACCGTTCACTCGGAATCAAGCAAAAGAGGTCTAAGACGCTCACCTATTCTTGGTTTGGAAGGGCCTTGAAGATGGGAGCCTTGGAAACAACTTGAAGAAGTATCACATGTTATCAGCTCCAGCCGTTCCGCCCAGGGAAGAGGCGCTCCGCCCAAATCACTCACTGGTTAAAGATCCAGGCGCTCCGCCCAAGATGCAGGGGAGGAGCCAGGCGCTCCACCCAACTGAGCTACTGTTTGAAGAGCCAGGCGCTCCGCCTAGGCCATAGGCGCTCCGCCTACCTGCTTGCCATTCCGAGATTTTAGCTAGTTATTTACTAAGTTGACCCTACGTGGTCTTATTCACTTAACCCAACTTGTGGGGGTACTTTAGTCATTATCTAGCTTGAGGAAAACACTATAAATACCTTAAATATTGATGAATGACTTTGAGATTTCTCTCATGAATGAAAAATCCCTTTTAAGACTTGAATCATTTAGTGGATCTAATTGAACCTCATTCTTTACCCGATGGTAAACCTTTTGCAAGACCAAGTGTGTCTTGAGAATAGTTTGCATAGTCTAGGTGTTACTTGACACACCGAGGGTGTTAGAAGACTAGTTCCTCGTAGCTACTTTGGTGGTAGTTCGAGATACGTCTTACTTGTATCTCGTTTTTATCGCTTCCGTATTTTATCTGTATCACAAAGTACAGAGAGAGATTGAAGTGAGAATTGAGAACTTGCCCTCTTGGTTCTACTTTATTGTATGAGAGAATTGGAGTTAACAAGTATTATGTCCCAACAATTAGTGATATAAGCATCAGGAGGAAGAACTCCTTGTGTGCATTGATATAAAAAAGAATAATGATTAACATGTTCAGCCAAATAGTAATGGGCAGAAACGAAAATATTGCATAATACGCAGACCTAAAACCTAGAGTTTCCCATGCACAAATGAAATTGCATGAATTGGAACAAAACAAGCATTTATTCATTTGTCAAGAGACTTGCACACAGGCAACATGCAAATTCAAATATCACAAAATAGATTGCTGATGGAAAAAGAATTACCTTTTCCGCTGATACACCATTGATTAACTCAGAGCATCGTTGTTGCTCTGCAGAGAGAACCACAAGAAACTGAAATGAACTCCAAAAATAACTAATCTATTTTTAGCCACATTAAGTCATCAAGAGTCAAAAAGAAACTTGTAGACTTGAGGGGATGTGCTGAAAAGACAGTCAGAAGAACGGAAAAGTGACGCTTAGACATAGGGGTGGGCATAGTTCCGTTAACACAGAAAACCAACCAAACCAAATTTGATTTTTCGGTTCTAATATTTGAAAATTTTAGTTAATTGGTTCCATTTAGATTTTAGAAAATTCGAAATTTCGTTAAAGGAAAACCGAACTTATAAATAAACCTTTCCCATTCATTAAGTCCAATATGTTGTTATTTCCTTTTGGGCCTTTGCTAACTATAACTCAGCAGCCCATATTTAGCAAGAAAATCCATTAATGACTAAATATCGTGTCATCCTTGATTGCCTTCGATTGTCTGTTGTTCATATCCACTGGCAACCAAGGAAATAACCTCTCATTTTCACCATGATGCCTTCCATTCCAACTAGTGCTATTAAGACTCTTCCTTCTCAATTGTAGTTCAATATTCTGCAAAGCAAAAGAATACAAGAACCTAACCTCATGGAAATTGATTCTATAGGGAAAGTTGGGTATTCGACTATGAGTTGATCGATATGTCACTGCCTCACTAACAATTTAAAGTGCACCTTCCACTTGTAAAAGTTGGCCCACCTGAGTAGTAGGCTTGTACCAGCACGTGTAATCTCACGTGTAAGGTTTTTGAATTTAAAATCTTCTAAGGAGCCCCTCACACTTTTTGTCCCATCCCCAACTACCCCTTTCATCTTCCCATTAACCGCACCTATCGTAATACCACCATTCCCTTCATCGCTGTTTGTTTTTTCAGAAAACCTTGCCGGAGCTTCAACCCAAATTGGTAACGAAAAAACAAAATCCCCTCATTCAATGTCCATAGATCTAGGAATTTGCTCCATATCTCCTCTTACTCGAATTCTTGCCCATTGCATGTGATTTTTAAGTTCAGTCTCCTCATCTGTCTCTGTCTCGATCCATCCCCCACATCTGTTTCTAATTCTCATCATGATTTCTTTTGTCCATAGTTGCAGCGGAAGATCCAAGACTCGAATCCAAGTATGTTCCTCTCTCTGATTTTCTGGCAGACATGTAACAGTGGGATTTCACCATTGCAGTTTCAAATAAGCTCTTTTCCGTCTCCATTCCCCCACCATGGTGTGTTCAGCTTGTTGTTTGGTTGAAAACTCGAATAAAAAGTGCCCTCTGCTTAGTTCAAAGACTCTGATTCTAGTTCCCCAATTATTGTAGACATCTGCGCAATTCCGAAGGAGTTGAGAGATCCAGACCTTCAAATTTTTCAACCAGAGATCTGCATAGCAAGTCGTTTCCCGGAACATCAGATGGTCCCCCAGCTCGTATACAACTCCCCTCTGCCACGTCAGACGGTAAAATTGCGGAGTTCGATGACCACCGACTTTGTTTAATTGCTTCTGAATAAGGGCCATCAATTGGTCTGGTTTGTACAGCTTGTGGTTGTTGTAAATTAAAGTTTCTCCTATTAATGAAACCTTTAATCTTTTCTACTAGCTCGTTCCATCCAGCATTGAATGTTAATTCTGGTAATATAATCACCGACCTCCTAGTCCCTTGGACAGCAATAATTGAGAAGAATCTTCCAAAGTTGTTAAACTTTAAGGAACAGCAAAACATAGCTGATTGTTCTCTCATGTTCCATCTTTTCACCACCTGCCCTCTACATTCTGATGCCCTGTTTAATAAATTGTAAATCCATCTCATTACTTTACCGCTAATAGTCACACGCCTCATAGAATTTTTATTTCTCAACCCATTCGAACAAGGATCCTGTTAATGAACTACAATCTGATATGTCAAAAGATTTGTTTCCCGGATTGAAACAAATAATGTTTTCCATGTTTTTAATCAATAAGAGTGATTAGATAAAAACCATGAAAAACACCCACCGGAGAAGGGATCTGAAAGAAACTTTACCTTGGGAATTGTGCCGGGGAGTGCGTGTTTTTTTTCTAAGTTAAGTTACGGACTTCTATTTTGTAAGCATTTGTTAAGATAACTTTATGAGGAATGTTGATGCGGGGCAAATCGGGCCAAGACACCAACCTTCAAGAGCCAAGCTTGAGAGCACAAAGGATACAAGTCAAGGGCTCCGGAAGCGACTTGAAGATCATGCATCGGAGCACCATGAAAGGAGGAGTGCCTAGCTCAGTCAGGCCAAGCGCCCAGCTCCTAGGAGGAGTGCCTAAGCTGAGGCACAGCACAGCCAGGCGGAGCGCCTAAAGGCTAGGTGGAGCGCTTAAGCCTATGCACATCCAGGCGGAGCGCCTAAGCCTATGCACATTCAGGCGGAGCGCCTCCAATCCAAGCAGAGCGCCTAAGCTTGGAACCAAACTTGATCAGAAGCTCATCCAGGCAGAGCGCCTGATGCTGAAGACTTCTAGATTTTTGTGTGAAGTTCCTATTTTGCCCTTAAGTGGCCTTGTATGTCTTAACCCAACCTATGGGCATTTTAGTCATTTCACATTGTCTTAGGAAAGACTATAAATAGTAACCTTAGCCATTTTCATTCATTAGCTTTGTTTTAGTCTTGAATAGAGATAAGAGAGAACGTAGAAAGGCCGAGCCTTTTGTTCGAAGCTTGAAGCTTCGTGTATGTTTCGACTTGGAACCTATGGAGATTCATCGCTAGTATGAAACCATTGTAAGGTTCGAGTTTCAATTCTCCCCTTGGATAATAAATTCATGTTGTGAATTCGTTTATTCGTTCTTTCTTCTATTTCTTGCCTTCCTAGTCTTGAATTTCTTAATATCTTTTTTACATCATATTATCTCGTTTTACTTGCTTCCGCTCATTTATCGTTATTTACTTCCGCGTATTTTACCCCACATCAAATGTCCAGAAAAACAGCTGAAATGAGCTTGAATCTAGATGAGAAAAGAATAGGACAGCTTGAAGGCTTGTAGCTTTGGACAAAACGAAAAAAAAAAAGAGTTCGGAATAAGTAGAACGAAAATGACCACCAAAAGTTTTTTCCGGAGAGAATGTGTAATTACTGGTAGAAGAATTAGTTTTAGCCAGAAATGAAGCCATTTCACGCGCTCAGTTTTAAGTGGAAAGTATGTCATCTACCATGTCAGCATGTTGGGTCTAGTTGACACACATCTGACCCAGTTCAGGGGCTTAGTGTAGCTGTGTAGGTGTCAAAAGGGGAAAAAGTGGCAAGTTTAAGGAGCTGGTCATGTATTTTGTCGTTATATAATGCCTAACGAGTAATTTTCTCACTGTAGCTATAATACCTGTGTGAGATTTTAGACAGGAAGAGAAGATTGACAGCAAAGCTGCTTGACATATTCCCTCATGCTATTGGGGTTCAAAAAGAGAAGTTGACATATTCCCTCGTGCTATTGGGGTTCAAAAAGAGAAGTCTACATGCTCTAAGAGAGAAAAGACAATAAAAAGTGATATATTACAGAAGTAAATCAAGCAAATTGATCCTAATGCTATACTTACAAAATCCTAGTAATAGTCACAAGATTCTTACAGAGAACAAACAAGAAATGGAGAAAAAGAATCATCATGAACAAGCGAGAGTGGAGAGGAGGAGCAAAGAGAACCTCAAAAGCACAGCAGCAGAAGACGACTCACATGAAGAAGGAAAAAGAAGAATGAATCATCTTTTTGAAGAAAACAGAAAAAGAAAAGCAAAGAATAGTAGTGAAGAGCTGTTGAAATGGAAGGAGAACAAAGACAATGAAGCAATATTGAAGCATATCTGGAGAAGAGTTCTAATAATACTCAGATAGCAAAAAGCCCTATGCTAATCTCTTTTATCTCTTTTTGTAAGGTGCCCTCTTTTATCTCTTTTGCTCCTCATTTAAAAACAAATCAAAAGATTAAATGGCTTCTCTCCCGGCGCCTTACTATTCAAAGCATACAATCTTTGAAATTGCTTTGCTTCACCCAAGAAAAGCAAGGACCCTTTGCTTCACATTGCTACATTGCTTTAAGAAATTGAAGCTTTTCTGGAGAAGAGTTCAAATAATACTCACCTAGCAAAAGCCCTATCCTAACCTCTTTCATCTCTTCTTTTTTAAGGCACCCTCTTTTATCTCTTTTGCTCATCATCTAAAAAAAATGCAATGGCTTCTCCCATGGTGCCTCACTATTAGAAGCATACACTGTTTGAAGTTGCTTTGCTTCACCCCACAAAAAGCAAGGACCCCTCGCTTCACGTTGCTACATTGCTTAAAGCAACAGAGTGATCACTTTTGATAACACTGGTAAGATACATACTAGGTGTTTCAGACTGATCTAATGGAAAGGTTTAGTGATATTGCTTATTACTTCTCCTTTTGTTAATAAGGGGCATGCTTATTACTTCAGTTTGCTTCTTTCCCTTAAGTAGAAACTGAGATGTTCACTGTTAAAGAAGTGGGAAAATACCCTAGTTAAAAGACCGAAGAAGGAAAAAGCAACGATAGAAGGACATGCCACTTGTGATTTTCTCGAATTACCTAAATAAGAAACAGAATTACGGCCTGACTGTTAAATAGCGGGAAATATTTTCCGCAAGCTTTAACCAATTAGTTCCAGGTATGCATCACTTAAAAGAGAACAGAGACCATGACTTGTGGATGAGTGAACCAACCAGTTTTAAGCAAACTATGAACATTTGTAAATGTTTTGTAGAGCTCCAGAGAAATATTTGCCATTGCCTCAGTTGCTGCAACATCCACAAGTTTACTAAATGATATAGTGATTCTTGGCATCCCCTTTGCTTTCTGAGCAACCAATTTTGCATGTGCAGCACCTGAAGAAGAAAAAAATAGTTTCATCTTTAAAGGACTTTTAAGTTGAAAACTACAGAAGCTCCAAGAAGGAAAATCACCCAAATCTGAAAGAGAAACAAAAGATACATGAGATGCAAACAAATACTATTTCACATGAGATGCAAACAAAATATTAATTAAGCAGATCAAAAAGGGAGTTTACTTTGACCAACAATATATATGTATAGTTTTAGGGACCTGACGTAATCAAGAGTTCAATATATTAGTTTTACTTCTAGCACTATAACGTGTAGCATCCAGCTTGTTTCTAAAGACCCATTTAGTACCAATGATGGACCTGTCCGCTGGTCGAGGGACCAGGTGCCATACCTTACTTCGTTCAAACTGATATTTATTTCACTAAACATTAAGAAATATGAAAACACTTTTCTTTTTGGGTTAAAACAAGACTTGCATAGATACGAAATTACGTAGGGTTACATAGAGAGTTCATGTGGCAATTAGGGGGTTCCGCATTTTGAATATTACAAACATTAGTACTAGACATAGGAACGGCATATAGCACGTTCAAATTTCCTAATTTAGCTAGGGAATTAAAATTACTGTCCGATAATTTAACAACAAAAGTTGTGCCCACACTGTCTTCCAACACGGCTTGCTGGACAAAATTAGGGGGGCATGACATAGCGAAAAGTAGTACATTTTTTGGACTGTTCAGGAGCTTCTTTAGGGACCAATCTCAAGCACATTGATTGGGGCGTCCAAATCTCAAGTCAATCTATTACTTGGAGGTCTCTAATTAATTTGAATGTCTTATCCAAAAAAAATTAATTGTATGGTTGGGAACATTAAGAGAAGTTTTTTGTAGTTAAGTTGGAGCCGAAAATTTAGACAATTGTTGAAGGACTATGATTACTGACTCTCAATTGTTTACTCTTGTCCAACTCTTATCTTGGTTTGTTCGTGGTAATTACTCATAGTTAGATGTTATAGACAGAATTTCAACACCAAATACTCACAAGTTTTAAGGTTGAACAATCACTCAATTATTTTAATATTCTATGATTTAAATTTCAAGCAGGTCAAATAGGTCTCTATTCATCAATTTGAGTTTCATATTTTGTTTTAAAATAATCGTATATTAGTCATCACCCAATTACTTCAATATTATTTACGTCGCTTTAAACAAAAATTTTGTACTGATTAATATGGGATACACGTGCAGCGCACGTGTCCAAGACTAGTATTTAGAAACATGTCTATAGCATCTGACTAGATGACCCCACAGAGCTTAAGTTATCAAGATTAAACTTTGATTACATTTGGGTATATGCTTTCTAGTTTATTAAAAACCATGGAGATATGCTTCCTCCGAAAAAGAGGAAAGAGAAGAAGAAAGTTGGCTATATATACCATTAAGCAAAGTTGAAAAGAAACAATTTAATGATCACCTCCAACTTTTGACTGCCCATCCATAACAAGCTTCACATCTTCAGACTTTACAGAAGCTATAAGGTAGTCTACGAAGTCAGACCAAGAGCCTCCTATACCAGTTCTGTCCCTCTGTATAGAAAGATGCTAACTTGGTGACTATAATTTGAAACATAAGAATCATACTTTTGCTTACATCCTCTTGAGAATGAGAAAAGGAAAGAGATAAGATTTCAAAAGAAGCATTTATTACAAAGCCAGCAAAACTGTCGGCTAAACAACAAACTTTTTAACAATTACACAATCAGCATGTGCAATGCACGTCATATTTCCTATTTTTGTAAATGGGTTTCTATCCGACTGATCTAAAGACTATGTAAAATATGTCTTGCCCATAACTTCATCAACTAGTACATCCGCTTCACACAGTTTCAAAGAGGATAACCAACATGTCTTACTTTATATAGTTGACATTCATGGAATTATCAAATATCAATCAGTGCAACCTAAAGCTAGTAGAAAGTCCTCCCTCCCTCCCCCTCCCCATTCCACCCCCCCCCCCCCCTCCCTCCCTCCCAAAATAACCAGAAAACCAGAATGAAAATTTTTCATCCTAATAGCTCTACAAGCATATGAAAACTTCTCTTTATCCAAGAGCAGATAAAGGCTTACTTCATATGGACCATATGTTTCCATAATGCTCTCCAGGGGATACGACTATGACTGTCTGATACTCAACATCTTTAAAAACAGACTTGTCAGAATGAGAGCATTAAACCTCTTGAAAAGCAGATTTGACAGAACGAGAGCACTACAGAAACACACAGCAACTTCGCTGTGGTCCTCATAAGGTCTAGAAGATTAACTAGGTACGACTTCCAGTCACTGCATTCCTTGAAAATGGTTACTACCAGTTGATACATCAAATAACTAAAAAAAGCTAATGATTCTTCCTTATCCACAAAAGTAATGACAGAACCCCTAAATAAGTGATTGTATGATGATAAGCATGAAATCCATTTTCTACTAAATGTGATCACTTGAACTCATACTTCGTTAGATACTTATTATGAATAAAGAATACGTATTATAGGTAAATTATCCTTCTGTTTCCAATCATCTAATAAAAACATCAATTTTTTATCATAGAACAGTACAGTCAAAGTCCCAGCCAAGGATTTGTCCCCGTTATACTAGATACTGTGCAGAGGGGCTTAGCCCTGTAAAAGCATGTCTACTGACGAATTATCTCCGCAACGTACAAACTTTCACTTATGACCACCTCATCAGAAACACATTCAATACAATTCCTTAAGTCCCTGCTCCCAAATTTCTGAAGGCTAATCTTGTTATATACTGGTTCAGTTCTTTACACCAGTGTCTAATATCCATGCTTAAAGGGATAACTTCTGCAGTTAATTTGAGAAGAATTGATCCAGCCCCCAAATTAACTCTTTCTTTGATAGGTAGACATTTCTTGCTCAATGGCTATTAGTCTGATCCAATCCCAACATCATCACATAACAGTACTTGTCCTTCCACTTCTAATTAACTTCTTTACAATTTAAAATAAAGGGACAAAACTTTACTGTGAATACTGCCTTACAGTTCCCTCCAGATCTTTCGAGTGCCATATTTTTTCGCACTCCCTAATAGCACCAGGTCACCATTCTGGTTGAGCTGGATATGAGGGTTTCACTAAGAAGACTACTAAGGAACAAAGAAGGAAGACACACAACAACAACAACAACAACAACATACCCAATGTTATCCGACAAGTGGGGTCTGGGGAGGGTGAGATGTACACAGACGTTACCTCCACCAAGATGGAGAGGCTGTTTCCGATAGACCCTCGACTAAAGAAAAATATTTTGAGTTGAAAAAACAAGATGAAAATAATGGTATATATAAAAACTGAAAACAAACCAAGGTAAACGAAACAACAGTGTAATAAAGATGAAGAATACGATATAAATAGTATATAAGAATAATACTAATGCTAATATGACGGAAATCTCTCGACTACTTTCTAACCTTTCATCCTAATCCTCGAAAGAAGGAAGACGCACACTTCGGAGATGAAATGTGACTTTTACTGATATATGCATGTTTACAAATGCTTTAGTACTTTTATGTTACTAGCTCCGAGTACGGAAATTTTCAGTGGCAACCGAGCTTAATCATTAGATAGAGCCACTTGTTACTCACGCAGTCATGCTTCAAATTGTTTCTATTTTTACTCATCGTTACTGCTCCACCAAATCATACTGATCTGTCCCTTCTCATGCCAACTCTATTCAAACTTCAGCAATAGATCTTTTTTATTCTTTTGACAGCTACTTCACTAACAAATTCTGCCAGGACAGTTAAACTGGTTTCTATTACGGGTAGTCTGGCAAGAAATTTTCGAAAACAGCCTCCCCTGCTGAGAAAAGTTTACATTTATTAAACTTTAGTTGTGAAACAACTTTGAAAGACATCTAAACTGATTTCATGCATAGTATCATCTGTGGAACATCGGATATCATACCATAGGCCCAGAAATGTCACAACCCCATTTTCACTGTGATCACAGCACGCTGAGCCTTGCCACGACCAGAATGGATCAAATAGGGAAGAGGTTCTCTTTGCTTATCTCCGCATTTACTTCCTAAACTACTTACTGAGACTATTCGTGAATATTAAAACATTGGAGTTCAGTTTTGATTCATCACATCCCTAATGCTGGTGAAGCTTAAGTAAAAAAAATATAACGTTCGCTTGATTTAATCATATACTGATGTCGATCTTGGGAGATCGATGAAGATGTGTTGGAGGTAAAACAGTGAAGAGTAATGCAGATGAAAGCAATAGAAGATGGACACAATGGTGAAGATAAACATATTCCAACAGCCAACAAGGTGAAATATGCGTCCACTTCACACAAAGAAAACAACTTGACAATATAGCATAATAACTATGTTTTATAGGACCAAATTGACTTGGGGTAATCCTTACAGGTCTAGGACATTAGGACCACTATACATAGCATTTTCTTTCTAACTAGAGCAGATTTTGCGGTTTTTAACAATTGAAATCCATTGCTTAAGGAAACCCTTGAGAGGTTATGGGAATCACCTCTCTATCTCTCCCGCTGGAACCATAGCTTGGAAAGTTCAAGGTAGGAATCCTTATGTGAGTTCACGTCACATCCCCCTCTTGCTTCTTTTCTTCTAATTTAGTTTATTAAAAGGACTTGATTCTATTCAATTTTTGGGTCTGCTCTTGTATGAATTGGTCTAGCTTTTATTACAATTTCTCGGTGATATTAGCTTAATTCACCTAATTGCTTTTGGGTGTTCTTTTTCTTTATAATGGTGGTATTTGAGCCAGCTTGTGCACGCCTCAAATATTCCACTGGATACCGGCTAACCCCCACCAGCAATGGTACCGAGTAACAGTGATGTCAAGGCTTAAGCAGATGAGAAGAAATCACTAAGTGATTTATGTCTATGCTAGAATATGAGTCCCCGACGCTCACTTCATTGACCACACCCTTGGGTACTTGCGTTAGAGTGTGCTTATTTGGTTGGATTAAGCAACGGTTCATGTCTAATTGCTTGGATCGTATATAATACCTTTTTGTTTTAAGTAATTCAATTTGTGTTTAGTTCCTTCACTTGGTTGAGTCACAAGTATTAAATCTATCCACAACATAACCTTTCTCCCTAGATGTTGTAGAACAATCAAAAATGGTTTTGGTCCCTATGACTGCTCTCTCATGCTCAAGATCTTACATTTCCTCACACTATCACCAATTTTACAATCAACCAACCCATAGAGGACAAAATAAATGAGAGAAGCAACAAGTAAATTGAAGAAGCGCAAACCATATCCTCAAGCTCCTGCGCAGAGTTCAAAGCCTCCCATGTATTAGAATGGAAGTCAGTGGCACAGACACGAAGAGTGGAAGGGTCATTTGGCAACCCATGGACATGAAAGAGGAAAGGCTTTAGTGGGGTTTTGTGAGGTGCTGACCACTCTGCATTCACTCTCCCAAATATTGCTTCCATTTCTTCAAAGCCCATTTTCAAGTTTCTAATTTTCTTGTGAAATAAGGGGGGTTTTATCACTGACCCACAAAGCAAAATTAGTTGTTTTCTTCAGAGAAGAAGGTCTATGCAAATAGAGAAAAGATGGAAATGCTTCGAAACTAGAATGGTCAAAAGGACAGGAAGAGGACTTGAAGAGACGAGTGCCGGAGAAGAAACCGCAGTCACGAAAGATGTGACCTTTGTATTTACGCCGAGCTACTACGATATACAGCTTGTTTGGATGGTCTATAAGCAGCATATTTTAAGGGGTTTTTAGCAGCATACCATCAAATATAAATAATTACTAACTTTTGCCCATTTTAAATTCTATTGCACACAATATCCATTTGGGAAATCTTTATTACCCTCTCTAGCCATTCGCGAAAACTTTACTACCCACCCTACCCATTTCCCTCTTCCCAACCAACATAATTAAGAAAAATCAGGTTAATCTGCATCATCAGCTCCGACCAACACTCTGTGTCAAAAGTAAGTTCTCTTTCCTGCTCCCCACACCCTTCTACCCTCGCTTTCATTCTCCATGTAATCCTCTAGGACTTAGATTGTGATTGTACATCCCTTTCTTGCTACATTAATGACTATAGTTCAAACTCTACATCAACTTATTCCCCTTTATGTTTAATCGAATTGTGCCTCAACTATTTTTTTTTTTTTTTTGATGTTGATCGTTGAACAAGTTGTGAAGTGGATTGATTTTGTTTGATTTTATCTATAATTCCCACCTGATTGTGGGAGGTGCAGTTTACTAATTCCTAAATCAAATTATTCAAGCTAATATGCCTAGTAACTATTCGATGAAATTCCAATTAGACCAATTGAGAGTGGTGGTGAATATTATTGAGCAAATTTGTCTAATTTTGAAATTTACTTCTTGGTCTTTTGTGTAGTAAGTTAATATTTAGTACACTACCGTGGAACAATTTTGTGTTCCATATATTATTTCAAAGAAACTGGACCAAACTTAATGGTAAAAATCAAATAACACTCATAAGTAGACTAAATTTGGTATTTCTTACAGATAGTAAGAATGAGAGCCTGCAGAAACCAAGTATGATCTCAGCTGCTTAGCAAGAATACAATGCATTCTGATAATATTTAGCGAGAAACATGTTTCAACTCAATATGATGGAAGGAGTGCTTCTTATGATACATTATTTACTCATGACAAGAAGTCTCTCTAATTTGAGTGAACCATTTTTTGGCTGCCAAGTATCTGTTTCTGATGAATATAAATTATTCATGTATTTTTTAATATAAATTTAAATATTTTAAATATTATAATAAATAAATATATTATATTTTATTATATTTTCTAACAAGTTTTGCGGTAAAAGTTCAATTGAGGAATGAAGACTACAAGCAAAAACAGAAGAAAAAAGAACAAAAAAAAGTGATGTATAAAGGAAAGAAGAAATGATATTAATTCATATTGCGAATTGAAGTCGCGACACCAATTCATGTCGCGACGGTAACTGTTGAAATCAGAACACCAACTCATGTTCTGACTTGAAGTCGCAACACCAACTCATATTCTGACTTGAAGTCGCAACGCCAATTCATGTCGCAACGGTAACTCTGGAAATCAGAACACCAACTCATGTTCTGACTTAAAGTCGCAACACCAACTCATGTTCTGACTTAAAGTCGCAACACCAACTCATGTTCTGACTTGAAGTCGCAACGCCAATTCATGTCGCGACGGTAACTCTGGAAATCAGAACACCAACTCATGTTCTGACTTGAAGTCGCGACACCAACTCATGTTCTGACTTGATGTCGCAACACCAAAGATTTTTTTATAAATAGGAGGCAAAGTTGTAGAGAGAAAACAACCTTTCATTAGCCAAAAATCAAGAATTCTCTTGTTTTTGTTCTCTCTTTTGTAGTAGAATTTTCAAAAGTCTTCTAAATTCCTTTTTAGCTTTTATCACTCCATAATGGAGTAATTTTCTTCTGTTGGGATAGTTGATGAAACTTGGTATATTTATAATATCTACCTCAGTTTTAGTACATGCTTGGCCTGAAACTTTATATCTGCATTTTCACACTGTGCTAGAGTGATAGTTCTGTTACTCTTCATTTTCACATCTATCTATTTTTAGGTTATCGTATATTAATTTTGCAATTCTCACGGAGCAAAATTAATATATGATGACTGATGAATAAATAGTAGAGTGAGAATGGAACCTATAGTAACCTATCATTCCAAGTCAGTAATCTTGTTTCCCTCAGTTTTAATTCTCACGGAAGAATTGTTGTAAGCAAGATTGTTGGTTTTAGTGAAAATATTCTCACGAAGTTTTTGCTACCTTTTAGCACAATTCAGGCAAGGATATTATTTCGGTTTAACCATCACAAAGTCATAAATCAATTAATATACATAACCTCACGGAGTGTATTTAATTATTATTTCTGAGTGAGCAAAATAAAATTGTATTAGCAATAAACAATTTTTCTTTAGAGAAATACATGTCAAAACTGAGATTGTATTATGAATATTACCTAGTGAATTCAATAACTCCCAACTCTTTTTAAATTTGAAATCTTCCGAAAGTCATTTATTTAGTTAAAGTAAATTAAAAGTTCAGAAAAAAACTCACCTTTCATCAATTTGATTCTCTCAAATAGTAGTGGAAATATTACAAGTCTGTAGCATAGATTTACCCAATCTCTGTGGGACGATATCTTAAACTATATTATAATTTGACTTAGCACGAGCATTAATTCCTATACACTTTGGCCTCGTCAATTTTTTGGCGCCGTTGCCGGGGATTGGCGCAGATCTACTTCAGACTAAATATTTTATTACTAATTTGAGAACTTACTATTATTATAATTATTATTTTTTTCTCGTTCATTTTATTATATATTTTAATATTAGCTTTGTTTAGTTACCTATTATTTATATCATCGTTTTAATTTATTTTTTTTTGTGTTTTTATTTTTTTACTACTACTTCTACTATTATATTTAATACTAATATTTTACATATTACTTTTAAAATTTTTTTTAGTGTTACTGTTATTACTATTATTATTTTTTACTAAAGAATCCCAAATAGTGTATGACCCGGTCTTCTAATAAAGAGTTGGTTAATTGCGATCCTGAAATTGAAAGATCTTTGAGATTGTGTAGGAAAGGACAACAATCATCTACTCAGAACGTAACTTGTGACAGAATGGAGCATCAAGGAATAGAAGACAACAACCCACTGGGAGTCCTACCACCAGCCCATGTAGAAGAGCAGTTTGACGAAGTGGTGCCAAGACCAGCAAACAGAATCTTAAGGGATTATGCTAGGCCAGACCACTTCAACTGTGAATCTAGTGTTAGCCAACAACTTTGAAATTAGGACCGGCCTGATTCAAACAATTCAACAATCTTGTACTTTCACTGGTGATCTAAGTGAAGATCCACACAGTCACTTAATTGATTTCTTGGAACTGGTTGAAACTGCTAAGTACAATGGAGTATCTCCTGAAGCAATCAAGTTAAGGTTATTCCCTTTTTCTTTAAAAGGCGAGGCTAAAGCTTGGTTGCGAAGTTTGCCTCAAGGGTCCATTACCACATGGGACCAGATGACTCAGAAATTTTTGAACAAATATTTTTCCCCTGCTAAAACAACAAAGTTGAGACAAGAGATATCTAATTTCTTGCATACTGACACTGAGTCAGTTTATCAAGCATGGGAAAGACAATGCTGAGAAAATGTCCACACCATGACATTCCTGAACATATGCAGTTATACATTTTCTATCATGGGTTAAGACCCTCTTCTAGAAATGTGATTGACGCTGCATCAGGAGGTTCCATAATGGGAAAGACCACAGAAGAAGCACTTCAATTGTTGAATGAAATTTCTGAGAATGCCATCCAGTGGCCATCAGATCGTGTGATCATCAAAAAAGCTGCTACGGTAAATCAGGCAGATGCTTTAAATACACTAACACAACAAATTGCTTCTTTGGCACAAAAGTTTGAATCTTTTCAGGTGAATACGCAACAAACAAGCCAATCTAAGACTTGTGACATGTGCGGAGGAAACCATCTGAACCATGAATGCCAAGCAACCAATCAGAATGACGAACATATCAATGTCATCGGTTACAAGTCATATCCTTTTGGAAGTCCAATGGCACAAAAACATCCAGGATTTCAATGGAGCAATCCAAACGGTGCTGAGAATTCTCAAAACTTCCAAAAGCAACAGGTACAAAATCCACCAGGGTACCAGAATCAAAACCGAGGGCAACCAAATTTCAAGCCCTATCAGCAAGCAGCTCCATATCAGCAAAGGCCTCAGCAAGCCCATCCAAGTCTTGATGACCTTTTGTATAAGTATATTAAGGCCACTGATGAGAAAATGGAGAGCCAAAATTCTGCTCTCAAAAATTTGGAAACTCAGTTAAGCCAACTGGCTACTCTTATTTCAGAAAGAATTCAGGGTCCTTTACCAAGCAATACAGAGAAAATCCAAAGGAGCACCTTAAGGCTATTGCCTTACGGTCAGGTAAGAATCTTGATGATCCATATGCAGACAGAGAAAAGAATCAGCCAGAACAGCAGGTAGATAAAGGTAAGAATGTTGAAACACCCTCTGAACTGTCACAAGATGAAGAAGTCAAGAAAAATGAAGAAAAAAATATTGAGAAAATGACTCCTCTCCTAGTGACAATTCATTTTCCACAAAAAATGAAAAGAGAAAGACTTGATAATCAATTTGCAAAGTTTTTGGAAATTTTGAAACAAATTCACATCATATTCCTTTTACTGATACTTTGTTGCAAATGCCTTCATATGCTAAAATTTTGAAGGAAATTTTATCAAGTAAAAGGAAATTGGAAGAAGTTTCTGTGGTAATGCTTACTGAGAAATGCAGTGATATACTTCAAAATAAGCTACCATAAAAACTCGGCGATCCAGGAAGTTTTACAATTCCGTGTACATTGGGAGGGGTATATATTGAAAAAGCACTTCTGGAGCTTCAATAAATTTAATGCCATTTTCTGTTTTTAAAAATTTAGATCTTGGTGAGATGAAAAATACGGTTGTCTCTCTTCAGTTTGCAGATCAAAGTACTAAGAAACCTAAGGGAATTATTGAAAATGTGCTCGTGAGAGTAGATAAATTTGTCTTCCCTGTAGATTTCATAGTACTTGAAATGGAAGAATGTCCTGATGAACCAATAATTTTGGGTAGACCTTTTCTTGCTACAGTTAGAGCAATCATAGATGTTCATCCAGGACAACTAATTTTGAGAGTTGATGAAGAAGAGACATTTTTGACATGCAAAAGATTCTAAAGTTTCCAGGAGATGAGTCATCATCTTCTTGTTTTACAATTGACATGATTAGTGATCTTGCAGATGAATTTAAAGATGATCAATTGATTCCAGACTCGATGGAGAGGTGATTGGCCAATTCTGGCACAACACAGGATGATGATCCCCCCATTAAAAGTGAAGCAGAAATACTAGAAAGATATTCTGAGGATGAAGGAATTAAATCAGAAGGAGTTCAACAAAAAATTGAACTCAAAACTCTTCCTTCTCGTTTAAAATATGTTTATCTTGAGCCTGAATTATTTCCTGTCATTATTTCAGCTTCACTAACTGCAGAACAGGAGGATAAATTAATTGAAGTACTGAGAGCACACAAAGAAGCCTTTAGATGGACTATTGCAGACATCAAAGGGATTAGTCCAGCTGTTTGCATGCACAGAATCCTCATGGAGGATAAGTACAAACCAATAGTCCAACCCCAAAGGCGGTTGAATCCAGCAATGCAAGAGGTGGTGAAAAATGAAGTTATTAAGCTTCTGACAGCAGGTATCATTTACCCGATTTTTGATAGTCCTTGGGTAAGTCCTGTTCAGGTGGTACCAAAGAAAGGAGGTATGACAGTTATAAAAAATGAAAATAATGAACTCATGCCTACTAGAACAGTTATAGGATGGAGAGTCTATATTGATTACAGATGTCTCAATGATGCCACCAGAAAAGATCATTTTCCTTTACCATTCATTGACCAAATGTTGGAAAGAGTAGCAGGATATGGTTTTTATTATTTTCTTGATGGATATTCAGGCTATAAGCAGATCCCAATTGCACCAGAAGATCAGGATAAGACAACTTTCACATGTCGCAGTGGAACCTATGAATATAGGAGAATGCCCTTTGGTCTATGCAATGCACCTGCTACATTTCAGCGGTGTATGTCTGCAATTTTCTCTGACATGACCGAAAAGTTTTTGGAAATTTTTATGGATGATTTCACATTTTTTGGTAAAATATTTGAGGACTGTCTTCACCATTTGGTGCCCTCACTCTCAATGATTCCTTTTCCCTCTTTCTTTTCCTTCATTTTTTTTCAAGGTCGGGTATAGATTCGGCTGGTGACATCCCACTCACACCACTCATCACATTCTTTCCTTTTTACACTCGAGGAATGTCACAGGTCACTCCCTTACTCCTCTCAATTTTTTGTCTCTCATATTTGGGTGAGTTGGGACGAAGCCCAAGAATACACATAGCCGGAGTAGGTGGACTTTTTACATCAATCCGGAATCTAGGACTTGGAGACTCATCACTTGATGTCTCCTTCTTCTTTGTTGGTGACCCACTTGGCTTTGAAACTTGTGGTTTCGGGTTCACCTTGTTGACACTTGCCAACTCTTTTCTTGCACTAGTCCCACCATTGCTTGTGTTTGTAGGACTCTTTTGATTGCATAATTTCTCCAATGGAATGAAGTTCTCGCTCCTTTGCATAGCCAAAGAAGGTGCACTAGCAGACAATTGGCCTCTCGCCCGTAAGGAACAAAGTCATAGACTCTTTGCCCTATGCCCACAAGATACACATCCTTCATAGTACTATATTGCACACTCTTACCCTCCAACCACGGTTCACCTAGGCACACATCAACATGTTGCATGGGATACATATCACACCATACATAGCATTTGTAATTCCTATTAGATATGAGTACTCGAACCTCTTTGGAAACCCATACTCCATCATACTCATAAGGATGCTCTAGCTTACGTCATGGTATCCTTAGCCTATCAACAAAAGAGGTACTAATACAATTGACATCGGTATCACAAATCTTGAGCAAGTATCCTCCAATACCATCTACCTCAACAACGAACCTACGTCTACCCAAGTTTCGTAGAGATGCATCCAAGGATGAACTTGAATGCCCACGACTATCAACACCAACAACTTGGGTCTCCCTTATCCCTCCTCGCCTAGCAAGATTGCTAGGGTAACTTCCACTTCCCGTCACTCTACCAACATTAGAAATGTTGTTGGAAGTCGAGGAAGGACCCTTGCCATGGAACCCATAAATGCCTCTCGCCTTGGTTCCATTAGCCATAGCACTACTCCTACTACAACAATCAAAGCCCTTCCCGACATTAAAACAATATAACCCCGTTGTAGCAAAAGAAACACCATCTCTCAAATCACCCTCCACATGGGAATTAGAAGCATTAGGTCGCTTAGCGTACCTAGAAGATGCAAGCTCCTTCTTTCCCATGGAACAACCACCACCTCCTCCCATACTAATGGAAGGACCTCTACTACTCTCTTGCTCACCATTAGAGACACCAAGAGAAGATGCAAATGAATAATTCATATAATCAACCTCATCATCAACTCTATCTATGTCACTATCATCATGCTAATATTCATCACAAGCAGAGTAAGTAGGATCAATGTACCTTGAAGCGTCACCATCTTTATATTCTTGACTAGAAGCATAAGGATCAATAAAGTCATCTCCGCAAGCTTCATAGTCTTCTTCAACCTCACGATCATCATAGTGAACCGCTTCATCAACATAGGAGCCATGGTTTCCCGAGTCATCATGGTTATCCCCATCATTATCATTGTAGGAATTATAGTCTCCATCATCACTATACGAGTCATAGCAACTTGCATCATCCCCACATGAGCCATAATCTCCACAATCATCATCCGACATCGCTGCAACACCAAAAGAAATAACCTCACAAAAATCACTCCCTCACGTGTATCACTCAATATATGAACACTCAAGGGCGAGGCCTTAACAACTTAGAAACCACGGTGATCACAACTAGTATGTCCAAGTATTAGTTCGGAATGGAGTTAATGAGACTCGATGCACGGACGGCTATTTAAAGGGCACACTTGAGGCCAAAGAAAGTTCTACGACTTTTCTTTGAATTCTAGTCTCCTCTACGCACGAATATCCTAATACGCTAGAAAGTTAGTGTCTTTCAAGTAGGCCAATTACCCTAGAAACACTAACCAAGAAGCCCGAAGGCAAACAACAATGAAAACCTAGGCAAAAAACTACCCGAGCAACCCTCAGGAAAAGAGGCGCTCCGCCTCAGGAAAGGGGCGGTCCGCCCTGGAAAATACAGAGAGCTGATCAGAGAGAGGCGGTCCGCCTCCCCAGAGTTGGCGGTCCGCCTACCACTGCTTCTTCAGGAACTTTGCAAAACGCATTTTGGCTCGTTTTGCGCTCAATTTCCAAACAGTTTTCAACTTGTTTTCAATTCTAATGATACCCAAAGATGTATATGATGATCCGAAACATTCCCCAATAGGTTTTAACCCCAAACAAACAACAATCAATCGATTTTGATTTTGAAGCAAGAATTCTAGGGCTTTGAAATTTTTTGGGAATTTGAATCTTCAAATTTTGAAATACATCACTAAATCATGAAATTTTGGTACCATAAGAACGGGAATCATATATAGAACAATCCCTAATGATTTTCAAAGTATGGGTGTTCCAATCCAACAAGTTCCAATAATTTTTATAATTTTTTTAAACTTTTCAATTTTTTGGTTTTTCTTCTTTTCTTCAAGAACAAATACAACAATACTAGCACGATGAACAAGGAATGAGGCCTAGTAAGAACAAATCTCGGGCCTTGCTCTGATACCAAACTGATAAGGGGAAAACTAGCGGAAGAAAATACGATACAAATAGTACGGAAGCAATGAAGCAAGATACGAGCTATTAATGATGATATCGGGAAACAAGGATTGGGGAGTCAAGAAATGAGAAGAAAGAACGGACAAATGAATTCAAGACATGAATTAATTATTCAAAAGGGAGAAATGAAACTCGAACCTTACAAGGATTTTACACTAGAGATGAATCTTCATAGGTTCCAAGTTATACAAGGTTCACGAAGCTTCAAGCTTCGAACTCGAAGGGCTCGCCCTCTTCAATGTTCTCTCTTCCAATTCTATGTTCAAACTAAGTTAGTGAAATAAAATAGCTTAGGAAGGCTTTTATAGTCTTCCTTTACACATGTTGAAAGGTCTAAAACATCCCTAAAGTGGGTTATAACAATACAAGCCACGTAGGGCCAAAATAGATATTTAAGTCAAAATCCTGTGTGCTACCATCAGGGGTAGGCGGTCTGTCCCACCCCCACTAGGCGGTCCGCCTCTCTTCAAGCACTGAGAGTAAGCAGTACACTGGGTGGTCCGCCCACGGCTTGAGGCGCTCCGCCCAAGAGGAAATCCTGCCGGCTGAAATCAAGTAGGCGGTCCGCCCTTCACAGTAGGCGCTCCGCCTCTTCCTGAAGCTTCTTGAAACGCTTCAAAATGTGCCTCGGACGCTCCTCCTTGTGTCCTAGATGGTTCCTCCTTTCATGGTGCTCCAATGCATGATCTTCAAGGTGTTTTTGGAACCCCGTGACTTGTCCTCTTTGTGCTCTCAAGTTTGGCTCTTGATGGTTGGTGTCTTAGCTTGATTTGCCCCGTATCACGCGTAGCTTCTGCTATAGAGAAGGCGGACCGCCTCAGTTTCAAGAAGAGACGCCTCAAGTTATTTCAAGCGTGAAGGAGAAGGTCTTCAGGGTTGGAAGACCTCCCAGGTTTGAGGGCGGGGCGCCTAGAAGTGAAATTCTTCAAAATTCGGCTAAGTATGGGAAATAGAGCTCACTGATCCTCCCAAGGAGGGGGCCTAGGATTTTGGGCGGACCTCCTCCTGAAAGACATCAGGACGATGTGCTAAAGAACAAACAAGGTGGGGCGCCTCCAGTCTGAGGAGGGGCGCCTCCACTAAATCAGTCATGACGGGATTTAATTCACCTTTTGAGACTTTGATTATCTAATTGGCCCTACGTGGCTTTCTTGTTTAGCCAACTTGTGACTACTTTTTAAACACTTAGATATATGGATTAAACACTATTAAAGCTCACACTTAGGTTATTTTCATTAGTTAGTTAATATTGAATCTTGAGTAGAGAAGAAAGGAAAGAGAGGCATTGCCTTCTTTGTAGAAGCTTGAAGCTTCATGTATCTCTTTAACTTAGAATCCATGGGGATCATCCTAGTATGATCCTTAATTAGGTTTGATTTTCCTTTCTCCCTCTTGTATAATCATTCATATATTGAATCATTGTATCCATTCTTTCTTCTATTTCTGTTCTCCTAGATTTCAACTTTCTTGTTATCTTGTTAATTCTACTTTTATTTGCTTCCGTGATAAGGGTCAAATCGAGCTTAAAGTACTTACCATCAAGATCCGGGATTGGAGGATGCAAAGGATGGGAAGTCAAGAGCTTTCGGAGAAATTTGAAGGAGTGTTGAAATCACCCAGGCCCAGGCGCTCCGCCCAGGACCCTAGGCGCTCCGCTTAGAGCAAGAGGGAGCCAGGCGCTCCACCTCCAATGTGGGAGCTCCGCCCAGCCTACTCCACTGACCACTTTTTGAGGCGCTCCGCCTACCTTGCAGTCAAACCAAGACGAGACTTCTATTATTAGCCTAGTATTATTTACTAGTTTGACCCTACGTGATCTTTTTTATTACACCCAACTTGTGGGGTTATTTAGACTTTATTTAGAAGTGTAGAACCTCTATAAATACTACACTTAGGTCATTAGCTCATCAGTTAGTTAATGTTGAATTGAGAGATTAGAAGATAGAATAGGCTTGGCCATTCTTGTTGAAGCTTGTCTTCATGTATTTCTTACTTGGAATCCATGGTGGATCACCGCTAGTGTGACCCCATTAGTGATTCAAGTCTCTTTCTCCCTTTGAATCAATCTACTTTGGTTAGTTTGATTCGTTCTTTCTTCTATTTTCTGTTCTTCCCCATCCCTATTTCTTGGTTATCGTGTCTTAATTGCTTCCGCCTCTATTTTACTTGCTTCCGCAATTTTAATCCTTATCAGTTTGGTATCAGAGCAAGGCTCGGGTTTCGTTCTTATGAATCCACGTTCCTTGTTCATCGTATCTTTACTTTTGTATTCTTGTTGTTGAAGTTATTAGAAAGAAGAAAAAACCAAAAAAAAAAAAATTGAAAAAGTTGAAAATCCCAAAAATTAGGCATAACTTGTTGGTGTGATTGGATCTTGTTATGGGTGTTATTGGATATTGATTCTTGTTGAAAACCCGTCGTTTGAGTACCACAATCTTGTGGATCAGATTGGAATCAAGAAATTTGAAATTTTGAAATCCCAAATTTCTTAAACCCTTGTTCTTGAGGATTCATGATTTGATTCTTGGGTTGATTGTTTGTTTGATTGTGAAATTGATATTGGGGTTTGTTCTACATTGAAAAACAAACAAATTGAAACAAATTTCATGAGAGTTGGTGTTGTATAACACCAAAATCGAAGAATCAAAATCCAATTTGAAACCCTTTTGAAAACCCACTTTGAATCTTTGAATGATGATTGTGCTTTGATTATTGGTTGTTTGGGTGTGATAATCATGGGGGTTTGTTGAAAATAACATTATAAAACTTTGGGTACCATTGATTTTGAAGAAACGGGGTGAAAACATTGAAAATTTGGGTAAAAAACAATCAAAAACCTGTTTTTGGAAAAGCTGGAGTACCCACCCAGGCGGTTGGGTCAAAAACCATCAAAAACCCATTTTCGGAAAAGCTGGAGCACCCACCCTGGCGGACCGCCCACCCCCTAGGCGCCCCGCCCACTTTGGCTACTGGTCCAGACCCTAGGCGGACCGCCCCCCACCCAGGCAGACCGCTCAATTCACTGGTTGGCTCAATTTGCTTCGTTTTGTGGTTTTTTGTGTTTGTTTCGATTCCGAACTTCTTGGTTAGTGTTTCTAAGGTATTAATACTACTTTATTGACACTAATCTTTGATTCTTTAGGGTGTTGTGTGCCTTGGAGTCTTTATTTAAAGTCATAGAACTTGCTTGCTTCAAGTGCGCATTAAAATAGCTTTCGTACATCGAGTCACATAACTCCATTCCAAACCATTACTTGGGTGCATTAGTTGATTGATCTTGCCATTGTGATTACTAAGAGACAGGAAGGTCTTGAGTGGGAAAAGGCTTGAGTGGTGAGAACAATAGAGTGTGGTCACAAAAGCCAATGACCTTGAGCGTATACACGAGTGGAAAGAAAATTGAGTGACATCTTTTGAGTGATACACGTGAGGGAGTGAATTTGTGAGGTCCTATACTCTTTGGTTACAAATATGGCTTCGGATGACGATTGTGGAGGGTATGACTCAAGCGGAGATGATGGAGACTATGGTTCTTATGATGGTGATGATGGGTATTGCTATGACGATTCGGGGAACCAAGACTCATATGATGATGAAGCGAGACACTATGTTGATTATGAAGATCAAGAAGACTATGAGGCTTGCGAAGATGAATGTGAAGATCCTTATGCTTCTAGTCAAGAAATTGAAGATGGTGACGCTTCAAGGTATGATGATCCTACTTACTCTTCTTATGGTGAATTTGAATATGATGATAGTGACATAGAGAGAATGGATGGAGAGGTTGATTATACTAATTGTGCATATGCATCTTCTCTTGGTGTTGCATGTGGTGTGCAAGGGAGTAGTAGAGTTCCTTCCATTAGTATGGGAGGAGGAGGTGGTTGTTCCATGGAAAATGGGAGGTTTGCATCTTCTAGTTGTTCTAAACGAGATAATGCTCCTAATTCCCATGTGAAGGGTGGATTGAGAAGTGGCGTTGCTCTTACTACTAATGGAATATATTGCTCTAGTAGTAGTGGTAGGAGTGGTGCTATGGGCTATGGAACCAAGGCAAGAGGCACTTATGGGTTCCATAGTGGTACTCCTTCCCCGAGTTTCAACAACACTTCTAATGTTGGAAGAGTGACGGGAAGTGGAGGTTATTCTAAAGGTATTGCCACTAGAGGAGGAATAAGGAGGACCCAACTTGATGGTGATGTCTTTCTTGAACTTCCAAGCTCCTACTTGGATGATCCTATATAAAACTTGGGTATGAGAATGTTCATTGTTACCGTGAATGATGATGGAGGATACTCGCTCAAGATTGGTGGCACCGATGCCAATTACATTAGCACTTCGTTGGTTAGTGAGCTAAGGTTACCATGCTATGCTCTAGAGATTCCATATGAGTACAATGGAGTGTGGGTTACCAAGAAAGCTTGGGTATGCATATCTCATAGGAATTACAAGAGTTATGTTTGGTGTGATGTATATCCCATGAAGCATTGTGATGTGTGGCTAGGTGAGCCATGGTTGTAAGACAAGAGTGTGCGATATAGTGTTGTTAATGATATGTATCGTGTGAGCAAGGGTCAAAGGACTTATAACTTTGAGCCTCTTCAGGCAAAGATCAAGTTACCTCTAAGCACACCCTCTTTGTCTATGCAAAGGAGAAAGGAGCAAGAACTTCATTCCATGATTGAAAGAGTGCAATCAAGAAGTCCTACAAATACAAGAATTGGTGGGACTAGTGCTAGAAAGGAGTTGACAAGTGTCAACAAGGTGAACCCGAAACCACAAGCTTCAAAGCCAAATGGTTCACCAACAAAGAAAGAGGAGATCTCTAGCGATGAGTCTCCAAGTCCTAGATTCCGGGTTGATGTTAATAGTCCACCTACTCCGGCTATGGGTATTCTTGGGCCTCGTCCCAATTCACCCGAATTTGAGAGACAAAAGATTCAGAGGAGTAAGGGAGTGACCGATGACATTTCTCGAGTGGAAAAAGGAGAGGATGTGTTGAGTGATGTGAGTGGGATGTTGCTACCCGAATCTACACCCAACCTTGAAAAGAAAATGAGGGAAAAGAAAGAGGGAAAAAGAAATATAACGAGTGAGGACACCCCTTATTCTAACCCTAACCCTTTATCTTTTTCTTCTACTTGTGTGAATTCTTGTGTAGGTACTCTTGAAGGCAAGCCATTGGAGCCTTAATCATCTTCCAAGATGGAAGGACAAGGTGAAGAAAATCTTCAATGTGAGCTTCAAGGTGAAGAGCCAATTCAAGACACTTCAAGTGCATTGAGTGAGCTAGATGACCACTCAAAGGTAAGTGAAAGTTCTTCCTTTGAACATGTTACTTCCTTGTCTTATGATAGTGTTGGTGAACACTTAACACTAGTTGATGATTTGTATGATTACAATATTATTGCAACTAGTGTAAAGTCGAATGGTCAACTTGTATGTGATTTGTGAACCACTAGTTGAGAGGGATGATAAGCCACATCATGATGTGAGCTCGGTTTTCATTGAACCTCTCATTAGTGAAGAATGTGTAGTTGACCTTGCTTGTGAACCTTGTTATGACACCCCACCTATATTTGATAAAGGGAAAGATGAGTTGAATGAATACCCTATCCTTTCCCATGATGAATTGCTTGATAATGGTGGACCTATGTGTCGTAGTGAGGATGGTTGTGACCTTAAGGAGTCTCTAGAGTATGAGATGGATCGATTTGTATTTGATGACTCCTCGAGTGAGAGTGAAGAACCTAGTCTTGATACTATGCTTTTGTGTGACCATGAATTTGAGGTGCATACTTTTACATTTCCATTGTTTGAAGATAATCTCATTTGTGGAAGTGAATTGTATCGGACTAGGGTTGGTAGCAAAATAGAACCTCAATGGTTTGTGAAGTTAGACTCTATGGATGATCCATTGTTTGGAACTCCGAGTGGGATGAGTGGTCTTGATATTGGTTGTATTGAACCATCTTCTAGTAGTCCTAACCTTCATTTTGTGGACTATAATGATGAAGGACCTATTTTGGAGACCTTCCTTTGGAGTTTGTCAAGTGAGGGTTGTCTTGGAGTTGGATTTGGAGGTGAGGAAGTCATTCTTGATGTGTATAAGAGTGCTTCCAAGAAAGGGAGTGGAGTATTTGATGTTAGTTTCCAATTGAACTATTTTGTGTACTCGCCCCCACATATTGATCACACCTTGGGTGCTGAGCATGCCAAAGCCAATAAGTCACATCGTGATAGTAATGCATTGAAGGCTTGGTGTGTTGACCATAAGCTTGGAGGTCATAAGGAACTTAGTTGCTTAATCTTGCATGTTCCAATTCTTATTGATCTCTTTGCTTGTTATCGTAGTGAGTGCTTGTCATTGTTGAGCCAAGAACTTGTTGTTTCCTTTGGAGACATAAGCTTTTTGATTAGTATTGATACTTGGCTCTATCACAAAAGTGTGATTTTCCCATCACTTGCACTCACTCTTGTTGGGCATGCCTACTCTTGTAGTGGGAAGTTTTGGTTTGTTCTTATTGAACTTAGAGATCATAGGAATTTTGATAGCTTGATCTTGCATATTCTCTACCCTATTTATCTCTTTGATGAATCATGTATTGAGTGCACCCATTGGGGAAGCCAAGTACTTGTTGTTTTCTTTGGAAACATGCGTTTTATCATTGTCATTGATACTTGGTTATACCATAAGAGTGTGTTTTCCATACTACTTGCACTAAACTACTCTTGTAGTAGGATATTTGGCTTGTTTTTGTCTTTGATTGTAGGTCTTGATGGTTTGATTTCGACGATGAAATCCTTTCAAGAAGGGGAGGATGATAAGGGTCAAATCGAACTTAAAGTACTTACCATCAAGAGCCGGGATTGGAAGATGCAAAGGATGGGAAACCAAGAGCTTTCGGAGCAATTTGAAGGAGTGTTGAAAGCACCCAGCCCCAGGCGCTCCGCCCAGGACCCTAGGCGCTCCGCCCAGAGCAAGAGGGAGCCAGGCGCTCCGCCCAGCCTACTCCACTGACCAATTTTTCAGGCGCCCCACCCAAATGCTAGGCGCTCCGCCTACCTTGCAGTCAAACCAAGACGAGACTTCTATTATTAGCCTAGTATTATTTACTAGTTTGACCCTACGTGGTCTTTGTTATTACACCCAACTTGTGGTGTTATGTTAGACTTTATTTAGAAGTGTAGAACCTCTATAAATACTACGCTTAGGTCATTAGCTCATCAGTTAGTTAATGTTGAATTGAGAGATTAGAAGATAGAATAGGCTTGGCCATTCTTGTTGAAGCTTGGCTTCATGTATCTCTTACTTGGAATCCATGGTGGATCACCGCTAGTGTGACCACGTTAGTGATTCAAGTCTCTTTCTCCCTTTGAATCAATCTACTTTGGTTAGTTTGATTCGTTCTTTCTTCTATTTTCTGTTCTTCCCCATCCCTATTTCTTGGTTATCGTGTCTTAATTGCTTCCGCCTCTATTTTACTTGCTTCCGCGATTTTAATCCTTAACATTCCGTGTAAAATATATTGCATCATGTTAGCCACAGAGGCGCGATGGGTGCTTGAGGAGAGGCCCTAAGTGCAGACCCAGCTTGATTCCACTAACGCCTTATTTCACCAACAGTGGATCTAAATAGATAGGCTTCAGCGTGCCACAGACGTGATGAGGGTTGAATCAACTTATCGGAACCGTGAGCATGAAATGTCTCTTCAGGAGAGTGGTGCCGCCAAGACAATGGCTTGGGCCGCATGATGGCACAATGAAAGAGTCAAATGTAATGCCTTGCTCGTATTGAGGAGAACATGAGTGAGGTTGAGCGGAGAACATCTGAGTTCCGCCAGGCCTATGAACGGCTTAAAAGGGAGTGCGACCAGTTGAGGGCCGAGTATGATCCCTTTAGGGGCAAGCGTGATCAGTTGAGAGCTCATACTATCATCCTCCGGAGTGCCTGTGACTGCTTCTAAGATCGTATGTCGGTCTTAGAGAACAAGTATAAAATCGAGCTTGACTGGACAATCGTGGCCACTACCTTTGTGACTTTGAAGCACTGAGCGACGTTGCGGTCCAATTACTTAAAACTGTAGCGCCCTTGTTGAAAACCAACGGATCCAACTCATCTTCGAATCAGGAGACGTCCGGAATTTTGTGGGGGTTTTCCCCTTCTGGCTCTTATTTTTCGATGGTGATATCGAGGACTAGAGATAGCCACTATTTATATAATTGCTATTTAGTATCTACTTCGGCCATACTTAGTACATTGATCGTATCAGCAATTCTTTAACATCTTTTCTTCTCCGGAATTTCTTTTATCCCTCATTTAGTCGCGTACTAGAGCACCTGGTGAAGTGTCCAAGGCACCAGTCCCTTCTTGTGTATCCAAGGCCTCCCAATTATGATATTATACAAGATGTCGCCCGACATCACTTTGAAAAACGTCAGCTTGACTGCCCAAGTCCATAAACCGATAGTACGATATGACCAACCAACTTCTCGTTTGAGTAATTGAAGCTGTACACTGTGTACGAGCTCAGGACTACCTGGTCTGACATCTACATAGCTTGTAATACTTTCCATCTAATAATGTTTACTGCGCTGCCGGCGTTAATGAGGACACAGAAAAGTAAGAAAGAAGCTAGACACAATTTCAACTCAACCAAGCAAAACCAGGGAACTAGTCTTGGAACCTCTTAGTTAGATTTGTGAAAAGACATCTAAACTATGCAAAAATTCTCAAGATAACATTGCCTCTTGCAAACTGAATGATCTAAGAGGAAATGTTCAATCAGATTCCACCGAAAGCCACAAGTCCATTAACAAGGTACACACAATGGGGTTGTGCTCTCGATGGAGACAATAACATAACAGCTAATTTTAATATTCAAAAATAGGTGTCCGAAAATGAAATACTTAAGGGGTTTATATAGAAATCCCCAAGGCTAAAGTAGTAAATATAACCACAGACGGCCAATGAAACAAAGCCACGCAGGGCTGAATGAGTTTAGTCGCTCGGACGCTCTCCTGCCTCGAGCGCAAGTGTAGCTCTCGGACGCTTCACAGCTCGGCGTCTATCATTAGATTTCGGACACTTGTTACCTCGGGCTCGAGCTTGGCAATGTAGTGTTTAAGTCTGGCGCACGGCTACTCACTCTCCTAAATGTTGCTTCCTCCTAGCCATGCATGATGGACATGCACATCATGCAGAGTCTTGTCTTGGCTTTGTGTGACCGGTCTTGATGACACAAACACAGCTTCATCTTAATTAGCACGGACACAGGCTACATCAGAAGTTTTGAGGGCTAAAAATTTATATACCAAATATAAGAAGTGTGCCTTTTGTGTTTAACATGTTATCTTTCTTGGTTTTATTGTGAGTGCTAATGGTGTTGAAGTATATGAGTCAAAGGTAGAAGGTATTAGAGATTGGCCTACCCCTACTAGTGTGTCCCATATTAGGAGCTTTCATAGGTTGGCTAGCTTTTATAGGAGGTTTGTTAGGGACTTTAGCACCGTGGCGACAGCTCTTACTAAGTTAGTTAAGAAGGACCAACCATTTGTGTAGGGAGTGTCTCAAGAGAGGGCTTTCCAAGAGTTGAAGTATAGGCTTAGTTCTACCCCATTGTTGCAACTTCCCGACTTTACTAAGGCCTTTAAGATTGACTATGATGCATCGGGGATCAGGATAGGTTAAGTGTTAATACAAGATGGGAAACCTATAGCATATTTTAGTGAGAACTTTAAGGGTGCAAAAAGGAGAGGATGATGTAGTCCATGCTGATTAAGACTTATTCGTACCATCAAGACCGTTCACAAGATGTCATGCTAAGGAGTTGCATGATGTTCACGCTCACCTAGCTTGGAAGGGATTGGAGGCCGCCTAGCTTGGAAGGAATTGGAGGCTTGGGCAACATGTTTGGATGCTCAATGAGCAGTTTGCGAGAACCTAATTTCCTATGGCGTGAAGGGGCAGCAAGTTGAGAGACTCAACATGCTCTCAACAAGTGCCTTGCGTGTCCGTGCTACTATTTACTTAGTTTACACTTGCGGCCCTGCGTAGCCTTACTTGAAAGCCAACTTGTAGCTGATTTTAAATATTTAGGCGTGTGGCTTAGCACCTATATAAGCCAATCTTAGACAATTATTTCATTAGCTAGTCTTGATATCAGAAAACACACATTACTTTTTGCTTTCTCAACAAAACCCTGTGAACTTGTTCTTTTGGTGAAATTCAATTTAACAACTTCCTATTTTAATCATTCAATTTGCAAGAGACAAGTTCTCTAGAAGACTGTTGTATAGCTTTAGCTGCCTTTTGAATTGAATCAATGAGGTATTTAGACTCGTTCCTATTTATTGCCTTGATTTAATTTTGAATTGTGTCTAGCTTTATCCGTCTTGTTCGTTATTACATCAAAACATAACTCAAACAATTCATGCAAGTCACAAAAAATTATACTGACATATAAACATGTTCAAAACTTAAATTAGAATGAAAACATATAACACATATGATGTGTGTAACAACCCAGCCCGCAAGTGATATTGTCCGTTTTAGGCCTAGGTCCACACGGGTTTGAATTGCGTCACTAGAGTCTAAGACATGCATATTTATATACCCAGCATTTCTCCTGTGTTATGCCGATTAGGGATACTTCTTAGCTGGGGTGTCACATACACGCCTTCTTATGGATTCAGCGTCCTCGCTGAGGTTTGTCCCGCATATCCGAATATTTATATACCCAACATTTCTCATGTGTTATGCCGATTAGGGATACTCTTTAGCTTTGGGTGTCACATAGACCCCCTCTTATGGACTCAGCGTCCTCGCTGAGGTTTGCCCTGCGTATCCGGGATTCGCCTAAACTCAGCACTGAGGTTTTCCTCGCATACCCAAGATTTGCCTAAACTTAGTTGAACTATGTCCCACATCGATAAGGCTGACACAGAGTGGCTCTGCTACCATCTGTAACAGCCCAGTCCGCTAGTAATTTTGTCTACTTTGCGCCTAGGCCCGCACGGGTTCAAAACGCGTCACTAGAGTCTAAGGTATGCATACTTATATGCCCAGCATCTCTCATGTATTATGTCGATGTGGGATACTCGTAAGCTGAGATGTCACACTGGTGCAAGCAAACCCGGAGGATTAACTAAACACGAAAATGCGGAAGAACAACAAGAAATAAAAGATAGAAGCAAGACAAGACTTGCTTCGATTCGAAAGAACAGTGAGGAACTTGTCTCAAGCTCGATCGAATGAAGGTCAAGAATCACTTATACTAAGCAACAACCCTCAAGAAAGACAACGCTTCTTGCAAATGGAATGACCAAGAAGAAAATGTTCAAACGACTCACACCGATTGGCGCAAGTTCTTTAAAAATCCCACGTCGAGGTTCGGCTCCATCGGAGACACTTTAATATCAAAAGTTATGTTCAAAATTCATCATCGATTGACTACAAATGAAATGAAATCGAGTATTTATAGGCTACGCTAAGGATAAAACAGTAAATGGTCACAGGCGACCAATAGGAGTAAGCCACGCAGGGCTGCCTAAGTGAGAGTTCGGTTACTCCTTCAATTGAACACTTGATTCGAACACTTGAGCTCGAGCTTCTTTACTTCGGTGCTCAGTTGTTCAGCTCAGCTCATTTTGACATCGATCACTCTTCCTTCAGTCATTTGCCTTTTACTTCGGAGTAGTTACTTTCCTTCGACCAAGCCAAGTGAATGTGGACATCGTGTAGCAGCTTGGCTTGGCTTCGTGTCATTGGCCTCGGTGGATCGAACACATGATCAGCACGTGTTCGGGCTGCATCATCCTCCCCTTCTTGAGAAGATTTCGTCCTCGAAATCGACCCATCTTCATCCTCCGAAGTTTGTCCTACAACACAAGGAACTAAGTCAGCAACATTAAAGGTGTTGGACACATTATACTCACCAGGGAGGTCGATCACATAAGCATTGTTGTTGATCTTGCTCAGCACTTGGAATGGACCATCCCCTCGAGGAGCCAACTTTCCTTTCCTTTGGTTCGGGAAGCGTTCCTTTCTGAAGTGAACCCAAACACAATCTCCCTTCTTTAATTCCAATTTCTTTCGCCCCTTGTTTTTCTTTGATGCGACCTTTGCATAAGCTTCCTCGAGGTACTTCTTCACCTTTGCATGCAACTCGATCAAGGCAGTGGCTCGCCGAGTACGTTCAAAATCAATAACAGAATCTCGAGGCAATAGGGTTAAATCAAGTGGAATCAAAGGACTAAAACCATACACACATTCGAACGGGGTCATATTGATCATTCGATGCACCGTTCGATTGTATGCAAATTCCATCATGGGCAAACGATCAGCCCAGTTTCCGACCTTACCTTTGGTCATTGCTCGAAGCAAAGATCCCAAGGTTCGGTTAACTACCTCGGTCTGTCCATCAGTCTGAGGATGGTGAGACGTCGAGAATAGTAGTTTGGTGCCGAGGGCACCTCACAAGCATTTCCAAAAATGACTCAAGAATTTTGAGTCTCGATCACTCACAATAGTACGAGGCACACCATGTAATTTCAACACATTATAAATAAACAAAGTAGCTACATGTTGTGCATCATCACACTTTTTGCAAGGAATAAAGTGAGCCATTTTTGAAAAACGGTCGACTACGACAAAGATGCTATCATGTCCATCCCCCGACCTCGGTAACCCCAACACAAAGTCCATGGATATATCAACCCAAGGCCGATCAGGCACAAGCAACGGGGTATACAAACCATGAGGGTTGGAATTCGATTTAGCTTTCTTGCAAACGAGACAAGCGTTACAAAGCTTTTCCACATCTCGTCGCATTTTGGGCCAATGGAACTGCTCGATTAAGATACCAAGAGTTTTTTCGACACCAAAGTATCCCATCAAGCCTCCGGAGTGAGCTTCTCAAACTAAGAGCTCTCTCCATGATGACACTGGCACACAAACCCTCCCATTTTTGAAGAGGTAGCCATCGTTCCATTGATATTTCTCAACCCTTCGGCCACTCAAGATTGCGTCACGAACGCATTTCAGTTTGGGATCGTCTTCGTACTTCGACTTGATGCTTTCGAATCCCATGAGCCTTGAGGCAAGAGTGGTCGCTAAGGAAAATTTCCTTGATAGCGCATCGGCCACAACATTGTCTTTTCTCTTTTTGTAATGAATTACATAGGGAAAACTCTCAATAAATTCAACCCACTTGGCATGCCTTCGGTTTAATTTCTCCTGACCTCGGAGATGTTTCAAAGATTCATGATCACTTTTAATCACAAACTCTCGAGGCCACAAATAGTGCTTCCAATGGGCGAGTGCTCGAATGAGGGCATACAACTCCTAGTCATACGTTGAGTAATTCAAGGTTGCACCCTTAAGATTTTCGCTAAAGTAAGTGATCGGCTTCGATTCTTGCATAAACACTCCTCCGTTCCCAACTCCGGATGCATCACACTCGACTTCGAATGCTTTGCCGAAGTCAGGGAGTTGCAACAACAGGGCAGAGCAAAGCCTCCGTTTCAACTCTTGGAAAGCCCTCTCTTGGGACTCTCCCCACACAAATGGATGGTCTTTCTTAACCAGCTCAGTTAAAGGAGCTGCCACGGTGCTAAAGTCACGAACAAACCTTCGGTAAAAGCTAGCTAAGCCATGGAAGCTACGAACTTGTGATACCGAGGTTGGAGTTGGCCAATTTTTGATAGCTTCGACTTTTGAATCGTCGACTTCGACACCATTAGCACTGACAACGAATCCTAGAAAGACTACACGTTCGACACAAAAGGCACATTTCTTGAAGTTAGCGTATAACTTCTCTTCTCTAAGCTTATCAAGCACTAGCCTTAGGTGTTGGATGACGATACTTTATCATGAAGAACCACTTAATTCGTCTAGCATGTCATCTAATCGAGGGATAGGATGAAGATACTTTATCGTTATTTTGTTGACTGCCCGGCAATCAACGCACATTCGCCATGTTCCATCTTTCTTTGGGACAAGTATAACAGGAACGACGCAAGGACTCAAGATCTCTCGAACAAGGCCCTTGTTCAGCAACTCATCAACCTGCCTTTGGAGCTCTTTGGTGTCTTCAGGATTACACCGGTATGCAGGCTTGTTGGGGATTTGCGACCCCGGTACGAAGTCAATTTGGTGCTCGATTCCTCTCGACGGAGTTAATCCACCTGGCATTTCTTCGGGAAACCTGTCTCTGAAGTCCTGCAAAACACTTTGTACAGCACTAGGCAAAGGGTTATCGTTAGAAAAATCATCATTAGAGTTTAGAAAGATACCCTTGTGCACGAGGCAAATCATCATATGATCGTTGTCGTTGCCTCGTAGAAACTCACCCGGTTGCATGATTGTACAGACATTTCTTACTTCGGGCGGTGAGTTTGTGTCTTCGGCCCCAATTTTTGTTCCCATCGGAAGCTTAGCTTTGGCCGCTTCTTTCAATTCTTTCATCCGTTTATAGTCCTTGGTGACTTGTTTTGGAGACAAGGGTTTGAGTATGAAACTCTTCCCTTCGAGCTTTGTAGTGTAAGTGTTGGATCTTTCATTGTGCACAACCGACCGATCATACTGCCATGGACCCAATAGCAAATGACAAGCTTGCATCGGCACCACATCGAACATCATCTCGTCTTGATATTCTCCAATTCTAAACTTGATCCACACTTGTTTGACAACCCTCAATTCTCCACACTCGTTCAGCCATTGTAATTTGTAAGGGTGGGGATGTTTCAAAGTAGGTAGTCCCATTTGTGAAACCCAGGTTTGGCTCACCACATTTGCACAACTATCTGAGTCAATGATCATCGAACACACCTTCCCCCTCACTCGACATCGGGCATGGAAAAGATTCTCTCTTTGGTTGTTCTCTTCTTCGAGAGTCATGCAGCTCAAATTCCTTCGAACCACAAGAAACATTTCCGGATGATCAGCTTCGGCAGCTTCACGACCATCATCCTGTTCAGCTCGGTCAATCTCCTCAATAAATTCCTACTCGGTGTCACTCGCCTGCTCACAAATATCTCCATTGTCGAGCACTAGCATAACCTTGCGAGTTGGACACTCCTTTGCCATGTGACCATAACCTTTGCATTTATGACACTGAATATTTGAAGTACTAGGAGATTTTAGTTGAACTCTACCTCCCACTTCTCTTGGTTGGTTAATGGTCTTACCCCTTTCCAAGGGTTTCTTCGAATCTCGAACAGTGTTAGCACTTGTTGGATTAGGACTCTTCCTTCCATTCTTAACCTTGGTTCGAAGGAGTTGAAGTAGTGACTCCTCGATACCGGTTTGCCTTATCGTCCTTCACCAATTTCTCAGCTTCGGTAGCTGCTTCGAATAGATCTTCCAACGTGTGGTACATGTGTAGCCTCAATTGAGATGACACATCCCGAGCCAAGCCATTTTTGAACCGAATAGTGGCTTGCTCTTCACCTTCTTCTAGATCAAGATTCAATCGAATTCTTTCAAATTCATCATGATACTCTTGGACTGACTTGGACCCTTGCTTTAGCTCATAGAGCTTTTGTAATTGAGTTTGCCTATACTTGGCACTCAAATACTTAGCATCCATTGCTCTCTTCAACTATGCCCAAGTAATGACTTCGGGATAGGCATTCCTTCGTTGATGCCTTTTGTCAGCTTCCCACCATGTAGATGCATACGCTTCGTACGAAGCAATGGCATGGGCAAATTTTCTCTCTTCGGTCATCTCATTGGTTTCGAAGATTCGCTCCATTTTAAGCTTCCACTCGAGATATTCATCCGGATCACTAGTTCTTTTAAAGGGTGGAATAGTGATCTTGACACTGCTCAAGTTTGAGTCTCGAACACCACGAACTTGTTCGGGATACTCATCAAAGCGATCATCAGCCTCACGCTCAATATTTCGATCAAAATTTGCGCCTTGGCCTCGTCCTCTGAAATTTCCACGACCTCCTTCTTTGACCCCTTCATCAACGTTCTCAACTTGTCTTCGGGCCATCTGAAGTGGTACTCTTTCACCTCGATGAATACCCAAGTTTTGATAATCACCTCGGGTATTACCCAAGTTTTGTTGTGGAACTTGGGGATTGCCCAAGTTTTGTGGTTGTGCTTGGGGATTACCCAAGATTTCTCTTCGAATAGCCTCACTTGTCAACTGATGTTGTCGAACAAGCTCAGCATACATCTCAGGTTTCATCGGAGTGGATTTGCTAGTTCCAGCACCGGACCCAGGTAAGGCCACGAACACACTTCCTTGCTCGAGATGAGCTACTCGAGCACTCACTCCTCTTACTTCGGCACTGATGCCTTGTATCGCAGCCAAGAGATCGGTTGACGACACTTCGGGCTTCTCAATGCCTTTGCCATCGCCTCCATTCCCAGCCATGGTACCTGCACAAATCAAAGACCAAATAAAATGTTAAGGTTAGAAATCACCTCACACACTCCCTCACCTATGATGGGTGGCACTCGGGTCCACTCAATTTTATGGGTTCGGTTTTGGTCGCTCAAGAACTTGTAGCCAATGGCTTCCTCGGTTGATTAACTTCCCTCAGTTCCTTCGAATTTGACAAGTTACAATGTCTCCTTCGGGATGAGTGAATTGATACGACTCGATGGAACAGACCCTATTTACTCTGCGCTTCGGAAGTCAAAGAATTTTCTACGAAATTTGGACTTTGGTCATCCACGCACGAGTTCCTATAAGCTCAAATAAGTTAGTACAACCTCGAGTAGGAAGAATTACTCTAGAGATCCACTAACTAGATTTATCGATCACAAGAAAAGTGAAAACCTAGGAGAATCTACCCTTCGATCCCTCTTCGGAATCCTTTTTGACCACACCAACTCTTGTCCGTACAAGAGTGGTCCCTCCTTGGCACGGATAGGGTTTTACCTTATCAAATTCCCTTTTCTAGCCGACAAAATTTTCACCTGAGGGTTTTGATCTTTACACTTTGCCCCCTTTCTTCTTCAATGGAACAGTGAAGATTTGCTCCGGCGTACGGACACTTTACTTCGTTCACTGACCAAGAATTTTCAACAGAGTTTAGGTTGCTTCTTTCAACTCCGGTAACAACAACAACGGAGGAAATCAATTTCAAAGTTCGTTGAGCTTAAGACTCAGCTCTTCGTGTCCGTTCACTGTTACATTCGTAACAATTTTTCGATGTACGGACGACGGTTCAAATCTTAGAACTTCAAAATTTAAGCACAAACAAACCCAAATCAATCAAGAACCACCAGTCTTCATCGGAGACAACCAAAAAAATGCTGGGGTTCAAAATCAGCCACCACTAAGCTCAAAACAGTTCAAAAACTTACCACGAAACCCTAGTCGACAATCGTGTACGACAGGTGCTCGTTGGAATCAGAAAACGATGGTGAGCAAGAATCAATGGTTGTTTGATTCAGACAACCAACATATCAACCCAAATTTTTGGATTTTCTTTTTCTACTTTTTTTTTTTTTGGTAAACACCACAGCAACAACAATCAATCAACAAGGAAGAAAGCTGAAACTGGAGACACAAAGCACGAATAAATGAATAGGATTTGAGGTTGTAAAAACAAGCTCAAACCTTGCTCTGATACCAAGATGGTGCAAGCAAACCCAGAGGATTAGCTAAACACGAAAACGTGGAAGAACAACAAGAAATAAAAGATAGAAGCAAGACAAGACTTGCTTCGATTCGAAAGAACAGTGAGGAACTTGTCTCAAGCTTGATCGAATGAAGGTCAAGAATCACCTATACTAAGCAACAATCCTAAAAAAAGACAACGCTTCTCGCAAATTGAATGACCAAGAAGAAATGTTCAAACGACTCACAGCGATTGACACAAGTTCTTTAAAAATCCCACGTCGGGGTTCGGCTCCATCGGAGATACTTTAATAGCAACTGCTATGTTCAAAATTCATCATCGACTGACTACAAATGAAATAAAATCGAGTATTTATAGGCTACGCTAAGGATAAAACAGTAAATAGTCACAGGCGACCAATAGGAGTAAGCCACGCAGGGCTGCCTTAGTGAGTGTTCGGTTACTCCTTCAACCGAACACTTGATTCGAACACTTGAGCTCGAGCTTCTTTACTTCGGTGCTCAGTTGTTCAGCTCAGCTCATTTTGACATCGATCACTCTTCCTTCGGTCATTTACCTTTTACTTCGGAGTCGATGTTGAGTGTTCGGGTGGGGTTCGGTCACTCCCTCCTTCGAGCTCAAGCTTGTAGATGAAGCCTCCGATTCTTGAGCTCGGATACTCAGCTTCGGAATAGTTTGTTTTCCTTCGACCAAGCCAAGTGAATGTAGACATCGTGTAGCAGCTTGGCTTGGCTTCGTGTCATTGGCCTCGGTGGATCGAACACATGATCAGCACGTGTTCGGGCTGCATCACACACTGTGGGTTGATGCCTAGGTGAAAAATATAAGAAAGGAATATAATATAATTGACGTCGTTTTTACAGTTTCTTGCAAGATTATTTTTATACTTAAAGGGAATATATGCACAGCTGAAAAAATTCCAGGAAAGCTTACATGTAATATAAACAACAAAAAATATGAACATTTTAATCAAACACAAAATTAATACTTATCTCTTGAAGCATGACCGCAACGGCGAAAATGAGCCTCCAAGCATGAGCCAAGATCATCCACGAGATTGTCCTCCAATTACATGATCTTCTGTTGTGTTTCCAAATAATCACCAGACTAACAATATTTGGGTGGAACAAAAATTTCATGAAAACTTCTGAGTAAAACTCACCCAACCGTATGGAGAAAAACCCCATTTATTTATAGCCTAGTTTTAGGTTTAGAAAACCTATTCCAAAACTAGTTGAGTTTCTTTTCCACCAAGAAAAGTTCTTCTAGTCCTAATTTAATTCGGGCACAACAGGGATCACATAAATAATTAAAGAGGCTTCCTTTAATGGAATTAATTCTATATCTCTAAAATTAACTTTAACATAATAATAAACGAATTATTTCCACTAGAAATTCGTAATTGCACTCCTTAGTTGAATTTCAATTCTTTCATCAAAACTTTATTTAACTTCCCACATTAAGATTACAGACACCAATCAATAAACTTAAATTACTGACGATTTAATTCATTGACTAATTAATATTCTTTTGGACTTCCACTTAACTTAATTCATGTATTGGATACAAAATCCACCGGTCGGGTTTATACATGAACATTTATAAGCTTTCATAAAGTGGTGTCATCAATCTCTATGCCGAGAATAGGAATCTATCAACTAGCTATCACTTTGCAAATACATATTATCATTATCCAAATTTTCATGAACTATTTGACCCAAATATTCTGGACCTCACCTATTGATAAATCATGACAATGAATAATATACACCACTAATAATAACTATATCAAGATTAAGAGTATAAGTATATTTGATGAGTTAGAGAATTTATTTTATATAGTTAGTATAAAAATACTTATCTCTATACTTGGTTCGTTCAATGCACGAAAAGCGCACTAGCACAAGAAGTTGGAACTATACCATTCCCATAATTAAGATAAATTATATATAATCTTGTACTACAATCATACCGATGGTTTTGTCTAATTTCCATCTTAGATTGTGAACCTTACTTTATTATTTATAAGAACCGATGATTTAATCTTCCGTATATAAGCTTGGCTCTATACAATCAAATATTATATAAATAATATGACACACATAACATAATTGATCAATATAAATAATAATTTATTATATATAATAAATGAATATCAATTGTTCAATAAGAAATAATTTAACTAAAACCGCATAATTATTAGTCCTAATGGTACTATCACTTGATATGCAACATATGATGTATAAACTGAAATGGCCTTTCTTTTGGAAAAATATAAAAGCTGAACCTTATCCGTATACATAATAAAAGCATAGCAAATAAACCCCATACATTTAGTATATTTAAACTGCACGCAGTATTGCCACAAGCGAACAAGGTATCTATAATTGATAGGCTTTTACACAATTTAAAATAGCAAAATAAATCTATTGACACAATAAGCATTTCTAATAACTGAACTAACTTAGGGAACAAGCTTCTTACCGGAAAAAAATATAAAAATTCCTGACAGAAAATTGTATAAATGCAGTTGGAATTCTTCAAGTTACAGCATTAATCTGCTCTAATATTATTGAGCTGTATTAAACTCACTTTCTTTTGGAACAAATGTCAAACTTTCCTTGTAAATTTTTACTCTCAAACTTTTAGGCCAACCATGTAAATTGAATTCCTTGATCTCATCAGAATTAAGATTATAGGAAATCAAATGTCCAGTTATGCTTTGGAGTAGCAATAAATGATTCTTCCAAATTGCCAATGGTGATTCAATCGCAAGAGGTACAATTGTATACTTCTTATTCCAAGAGTCATTTACACCGTACTCCTTCATTATCCAAATCTCCATAAAATCTATTGCTGGATCAATTTCACAGCCTGGATAGGGGTAACAAATCAACGTTATAGACTCGTTCAAGACTACGAGGCCATAACACTTCCTGTCCTTGAAATGACAAGTATTAGGCATTTTAATGTTGCGAAAAGTCTCGGTACTCATGTCAAAACCAAGAATAACAACTGTATTTGTGTTTCCGAACCAATGAGATGTGCCTTTGTAGAATAACTCAGCACAAGGATACCAATGCACATAAGGCAACTGTTGATCCACATTTTCTACCTCTCTCCATGAATTAATGCTCAATTCATAGACCTCAACTCTCCACTCTCTCACAGTATAGCAATAGAAAGGAGGTTCCCCACGAATTTTAGCAAGTCTGACAATCTTGTATTCATTTGCAATCGAGTCAAAACCAAATGCAATACCATTAATGGAACGATGGAAACCTAGTGGACTGCCAAAAGGGCTAGGTTTGAGTAGCCTATAATTTCTAGTTGCTGGATTAAATAATACTGTAGTTACTTTATCCGTTAATACAATTAAACCATGGCAAGGACCAATGAATCGGTGAAAAGTACAAGAAGTAGTGTTAGTTAGATATGGCACTTCTAAATCTGGAGAGACATGGTGAAAGTCATCGCTATCATGACCACTAGAGAGAAATGACATAATACTTTTAAAATGGTCATGTTCTTCTTTGAACGAGCGCTTGAAGAGAATAATTTCATCGTTGACACTGCTAGCACAATTGCGCTGAAGAATGATGAATGCCCATGATTGTATGTACGCGTACCAAAATTGAGATACACATTTAAATCGCAAGAGAGATTTTACTGGAAGCTTTAAGGTTATATTATTCACCACATCTTTTGGCAATTTTTTCACAACTCCATTGCCATCATGGATTTCTTCCAATGCGATCTTCATGGTTTTTTAGAGTTAGGTTTCTTTGAGTAGTATCAGCTACTCATTGCATGGAAATTTCCTCTCCATTGAATTGGATCCAAAATGTTAATCTTTACACGTTTAGCTACCTAACTAACTACCCCACCAAACTTGCATTTTTGTGGTTATGACGGTTATCTAGTCTAGTGCATGGAAAGAATGACACTAGAAAAAATAGGGGAAAAAGTAAAAGGAAAGGGTAATGCATGCAGCTTACAGGTTCGTGTTTGTATAGGAAAAAATGTATTTTGTAGATTATATTTTTGTCAAGAAAATTAGTCAATCGTTAATATTTTTTCAATATTCATTGGATATAAAATTAAAAATAATATCTTTTACCGAGACCAAGAACAAAGACCAAAAGTAAATAAGATATTCAGGAGAAAAGTATTATACTGTTTGTTACATGCGTGCAAAAAACATGTTGATACCTTGCTATACTAAATTGAGGAAGAGGCAAAAAGTAGAGTTGTACCTCATTTACATCATTCCTTCTTTTTCTTCTTTTTTCCTTTTTTCCATATTTCAAGGGGAAGGGATCATCGGGTTCAACTTCTACTAGTGAGGGCGAAACGAGTAAATTCAGTTAAAGATTGATACCAATGGAAAAATAGCAAATACCATGAGAGTTTGCTTAGAACATAAATTAAGTTGAGAAAGTTATACGTGCCTAGAGACTACATATATATTTAGTTTGAAATAGATAAATTAGGAATATCTAAAGAACAAAAAGGATACAATGCTAGCTAAATACAACCATATATAGTAAGTGTATTGAGTAAAAATCGGCTCGCGATGATTCGTCCCGGTAATGCAAGTTGACAGCGACCGAGCACGTAACAACAAGACGAAAACCGAAGCAAATCAATGGGTCACCGAAGTCACATGTCGAGGTCGTCACCGAAGGCGAGCCGTAAGCTGAGCTTTGATGATGTCTACCTCGAGCGAACAACAAGGTCTCCTCACTGATGTCACATATATGCGCCTTGGTGAATAGCCTCGGTTCCAGCAGCTTTGCAGCCCATTACTTCAGCCCACTAACTCCTTCCATTAATGTCAAGATCGTGGGCCAAAGCACAACTGATAGTGGAGAACGTGGGCAAGGCTCTTAGGCCTATAAATAGTACTTCATTTTGTATAACGGGCATTCAGAAATACATACTGAAACTCTGCCCAAACTTGTACTCACTATTACATATTGAAATCAAGTTATTCTTTCGCATTTACGTCTATTTCGTGCATTTATTTAGCTTTGATACGAAGTTTTGCTTATATTCAAACTCAAATTCGATTTGTAATCCTAAAACTGGTTTGCGCCCCTACAGTAAATTAGCAAAATAAGTGTGTGCTAATGCACGTAATTGAAAACTTCGTTGAAGCAGTCTGGGCCAAGAAGACAACAGAAATTGCTGATGCTATGTTGGACATTCTAATTGATAATAACTGATGTCAGCTTACATTAATTGCATAAATAAAGACATCCGACGGTTTTATTGGCACTAAAAACTACAAAGCATCTAAAAGAACTACAACCGTCTTATTGGCACTAAAAAGCACCAAAGGAGGACTAAAAAGGGAAGATGAAGGTAAAACTACGTTGAAATGGCACTCGTGAAGGGCGTAAGTGGGGGAGGTGCGGAAACGGATACAGCAAATCCCTTACAAAACTTGAATCCACCAGAATACAGTGCTCCAAAAACCTGAACAGGAGAAAATGTACACATTACAAATTTTGTTGCAGAACTGAAGAAAGAAAGAAAGAATAATTCATATTTCAAAACAGAAAAATGAAGTGGATGAAAGGCGTGTGGTGTGTGTTTCTGTAGCTTGATTACAGAAAGACAGAATCTGTTACATTCCACATTTAGGGTGTGTTTGGTATGGTAAAATTGCATTTTCTAAAAACACCATTTTCTGGTGTTTGGTTTCCTGTGAATATTTACTGGGGAAAACACACCAAAAAAAAAACTGAATTCCCTCACTTGTCGACAATTATTCAACTCGTAACTTCACAACACAATTATAGCTATCTCTTAGAAATTGTTATCAATCTTAATACTAAAAATGTAAATAACCCTATTCTATTTTGCAAATTTATCATCAATCATTAATGAATACATTTTAGAAAGAATAAATTTGAGACTCTAACCATAGAAGACATAGAAATACTTATCAAATAAGAAGTTCATTTTTGGGAAAAGACTTTTCTTTTATGTTACAAAACCGAATCCCTATCGAAACTCAGAGCACAAGGTTAAAGTCTATTCGAGGTGGATCATCAGTTGAAGCGAAGAGATGAGGAAGGAAGTTCCACGCCAAAGAATGTGGAATGCTCTTATAGATAATAGGAAAAATGTAAAGAAAAATGACTTCCATGGTACTAGAACACGCTCTATACTTTAAAACAGCAGAAAAAACAAGGGAATGAACCAATGGGAGCTTTCCCTAGTTTGGTTTGTAAAAGATTTGAATCTAGAAAGAATCCCCTTTATCCTTTCCAATTTGTCTCACCATGTTCTCCCTTTTGCAGGAGAAAAATTATGAAAATATTGTGAGATGCAAAAGACCTTTTCCAGAGAAAATCATCTTCTAGTTGAACCTCATTAAATCTTTAAACTAAGCACACCACCAATATCGTTTTTAAACTCACCTATTTTTCCCCTAGTTCCCAGGGGAAGGAAGAAATTGTATTTAATAACAACATAATACAGGCCATGAGAATTGTATTTAAAATTCATGCTAATTCCATTGACCACCCTATCAATAATTGCATACAAGGACAACTCCACCAGTTTAAGTGTTCCAATAAACGTAGATATCATAACTGTCAGTCAAAGGAAGACAAACAATACCTCTTCAGAGTTCATCCTTCAACTCTTTGGCAGAGTCTGACTGAACAGGCTTGTCGCGATTCTTCTCGATAAATTCAATAATTGCCTCTTTTGTTCTGTCACCGTCATATTGTGACAAGTTACCGGATGCAGATTTGAAGTAGATAGTAGGGAATCCCTGAACATCAAATTGACCTTTTGGGAGATCATTTGCGGTTGCATCCTGCAAGTACAGAGCAGACAAGGGAATGACCACGGATACATGCACTCGAAATGACCAAATATATATATATATGTGTGTGTGTGTGTGTGTGTGTGTGTGCGCGCGCGCGCGCGCGCACTGTCCTAGGCATTATAGGCATCCACTGATGCATTCAGATTAATGAGTAAATAGTGAAATCAGCTAATATGCAATCTAACAAAGAACTAAGGAGATACATGCATTGGATATCCTTGTTTACTTGAAAAGATTCTTACCAGCTTTGCAATCAGAACTTCTGGATCGCTTTGAAATGATACAGCTACTTCATCCAAAATTGGAGCCAGCTTCTTGCAGTGGCCACACCATGGTGCATAGAACTCTAATAGTACTGTGCATAACATAAAAAACAAAAAAAAGATTTCATTCAGGAGAGCACAGTTACCGTTGTACTCGTTCCACAAGCAATAATCCAATAAGTTCTCCCAACTCTTTATCCATCACATCTACCAATTCGGAGAAAGATAGAAGGAAAAGCAAAAGGGTGGGAGAGGGCAGGGGGGTGGGGATGATGTAATAACTAACATCTGCGAAACGAGGGGCCTGATCACTCTAGGTGAAAAAGATAAAATGGTAAAGAATGTCTAATATATAGTGTAGAATCGAGCACTAGTCCTTAACCTAGTCACTTCATATCTCGGCTTTTCAAGGTATCCCAAAATAATCTTCTCATAATAAAGGATTATATTTATTTCATAGCTCTCCTTATTTCTTCAAAATGAAACCTTTTATACAAACTTTGGCTCATTACATACTACATATAAAATTTACTCTAAACTCTACATGAGTAGGTTCACTACATCTAGCTCTTCATCACATCATACAGTAGTAAAAAGATGTACTGAACACTGAAGAGGCAGTTAGGATTCATATTGCCGACTCCACGTTATTTGGGACTGAGGCATTGTTGTTGTTGTGGACTAAAGTGGCAAAAATGAAATATCCCAACAAAGAAATGGCTCTCGCCTAACCAAAACATGAAATAAAGCAATTGATTTTGAAAGAATATAACATTTATAAACATGCACCTAAAAACAAAAACAAAAAAAGATATACGCACCATTTTTTCCAGAGCTGAAAACCATATCCTGGAGGGTATCCCTAACAACCACCTTAACAGGTTCATCACTGGTTTCAGGGATGGGCTGGGATTTTACATATGGCTTTAATTTTCCATCCTGTAACCATGTGCAAAATTAACAGGACATAGGTTAGCGAACCTTCCCTTCAATACAGTATATTGTTCAAAGTCGATTACGTTGCATTTCTGATATACAAGAAGATACAGGTTCAACCCCAAAAAAATAAAAAAAAGAACAGGACTCCTCACCTTGTAACCCTTCAACCAAGCAGCAAGGGTATCAGGCTCCACGTGTTCCTTGAGATACTTTTCATCATCACTGCCCATTATTACAATCAAAGGTGCTTGTTCGGGCTTCAGTCCAAAGTACTGCAATCAACCAAAATGAATGTTCAACATCCTTTCTATGTGATCAAGGTAAAACGATACACCGCTCAGATAGTTGAAAATAATTAACCAACCTCAAAAGCACCTTCACCAGCCTCAACATCGCCCAAGAGAAAACTCACTCCTTCCCCCTTATAAAGGGCAGCAACATTGTTGTACTTGGACTTAAAAGCATCAAGCTCAGCGCTAAAGTTCACAAAGAGCATTGCCTGCAAATTTGCAGATGCAAATGGGAAAAAATTAATATTTTAGACATTGGAGTAAATTCTCAAATAATAGAAAACGGAAACTACATGATGTAGGTAACAAAATAAATCTGTAAAATTCATTAAAAAGCATAGAACATCTTGATGCTGAAATATCACGTCAAACTGCAGCTAGCTCACAGAATCAAGTACCTTGGCATTGGTGCCGTCAAAGAACTTGTTAACATAAGGATGGTTGTTTGGGTCATTGTCGAAAATAGTAACTGTTGCTCCCAAACACACACGCAAGTATACGTGGTCGACAAGTAATAAAGTGATAAATCGAGTATCGTTCCCACGAGGACTATGCAGACTAGTGCTTAATAAACAATTCCTGAACAACTATTCAGGGGTCTTTTTCCAATGGGTGTAAGAGTTTTTATACTAAAGTGCAGTAATTAACGTGCTGGAATGTAATCAAGCGATGGGTCAAACTTTGGTTGTTAACAATATCAAAGGAGCGATCCAGGGTCAGAGTTACGAACAATCCAGTTGATGTATTCAATTGATTTCACTTCTTAAATCCCGGGTTACTAACTGACAGGTTAATTGTAATTATGAAAACCTTTCAGTTCTTCACAATCTATGCAAGCTACTCTAATCCCTGTATGTCTACGGGTTAAATCACATGCACGCATTAACGATCCTGTAATGAGTTAAACTAGGCAAGCAAGTATATGTCTATCCTACCCGCGAATTGGTTCCCCGATGCCCGGGTTCACAAACTAGTTCTATTCTTCCTTTTTACGTAATTAGATTCTCTCTTTCGAGTTCAACCCAAAAACCATAGATGATGTATAACTATCGAGCTCTAACAATTATACAAGTTAAATCAAGGAAGAATAAGTAACCCGTTATGGGATTCAATCAATGGACTTCAATCTTCAACAATCAACTTTCATGTAAACTCTAACCCCAGAACGTTAGGAAATTAGCCACACATATTCATAATCACAAAGTAAAGATTTGGTGTAATAATGAAATAAATGATTTAATAGATGAAAGAATTGGGAATAACCCTTGTTCAATGAAGTGTGTAGCTCTCAATATTGCCCAAAGTCAAGAACTCCTCTAAAAAACTAAGTAGTAAACTATTTATAGTGTTTCCAAACCCTTCGTAATAAGTTAGACCCGATACTAGGAGGAATAGGGGATAAAATCGCGCATAAGGGGCGCTATAGCGGGCGCCCCGCGCCTCGGAACGCGTGAGCTTGGACAGAGGACGTCGAAAGTTGGCCGCCTTGGGCATGCGGCGCGCTGAAAAACGCGCAGGGAACACTGGGCGCGGTGGGGCCCGCGGGGCATGCCCCACAGCGCCAGGCCAATTTTTGTGTTTTCTCGCTCCTTTGCTCGCTCGTGTCATGCCTTCGTGTGCTCGATCCAATCCTCAATCAAAATCCAATCTTTTCTTGCTCAATCATGCTCTTAAAAGCTCCAATTACGCTTCATAACAACCTACACACGCACGACATAAAATCAGTGTAAAACTACATTCATAAACTATAAAACGAGCGAATAAGGTACTAAAACGTGAGGAAATATTAAGGAAATATAGGCATAAAATGCCAAACATCACCACCCCACACTTGAACCTTTGCTCGCCCTCGAGCAAGTCACATCTCACTACCCAACCTAGATAGAACAGGTCTGCCTATGACTATGGTTGATACCGACCATTGAACCAATGCGCACATGACTACTATGGATCCACAACATGCCAATAATTTGCCAAACTCAAAAATATGAGAACAACCACCCCAAAATAGCTCAAATGCACAAACTCAACTCAATGCAACCATGCTCCCACAAAATTACACCTATCTACTCAATCAAAAGCCATCAACTTTACCTACTTCATGCAAACCACGTGCCCTCACCAATATGAAAGAGAGTGCCCCCCAAAGATCACACACAAAAGCAAATATCATGAATAGAACGGGGCAATAACAAATGAATTCTCTCACTCTCATGAAGGGCTCACATGTCACACACAACGTACCATAGGCTTGCCCGTAGTGTAGGACTCCACTAATGTAGGCTCACTCCAATCGGGATTAACAAGGACTTTAGAAAGGTCGTAATGTAGGCTAAGGTGCGGGTAGGACATATATGGGTAATAGTGACTACCTCCCTAAGCACTTTTAATACATCACATTTAATTTCAAGCACAAGTCTCAACAAACCACCCACTCACAAGTACCACACATACACCTTCTCAATAAGTAGCGTATTTTCTTTTCAATCACACACTAGCAAGGAAGGGATATCTTTCTTTTTTTTTTCCTTCACAACTCTTTTCTTTTCAATTTTGCTATTTTTTTCTTTTCTTTTTCAATTCACTTTGTTTTCTCAATTTTTCATCAACTTCCAACCTTGCCAATGTTTTTCACTACTACTTCACAATTTTCACAAATTTTCCCCTTTATTAACTCCACTCAAAAGTCTACCAACATCCAACCACAACTCCAATCTTCTACACAATATCAATAAAAGTGCTTAAGGAGTAAAGGGCCAAAAGAGTCAATTAAGAACAAATGGGTAGGCTCGGGGTGTGGGTGCCAACAAAAAAGGGTCAAAGAAATCACAACAACAATTTTTTTTCAAGGTATATATGTAAGGGTAGGCTAACCAAAAGAAGGCCTTGTATCATTTCCCGACTAGAGCAAACCTAGGATTTCGCTTTGCACACACACGGGGCAAGTTCTAGACATTAATATGCAACATGGAGTAAATAAGAACATGCCTCACAACACACATTGCACATGATCCACACAAAAAGGCTCAATCAACAACTCTCAACCAAGCTTCTAGAATGCAACTTGTGGAAATTTAAGCACTAATGCACAAAGGATAGCAATCAAGTCAAACAAGCGGACTCAAGCATCTCAAGGGGGTTGTTCCATTTTTTCTTTTCTTTTCTAGGCATGCATCAAATTAAAACCAAGGACACCACAAATAGCATATGCAATCAATTCAAGTCCACCGGTATCAAACAAATCAAAGGCACCTAGCATTCCACCTAGTCCTTTCGTCTAGGGTCATCTACAACTAACTATCCTAATCCTAAAAAATAAAAAACTACCCGGTTCAAAGGCCTCCCCATGGAAAAGAACCGAGGCCATAAGAAAAACCACGGGGTGGATGACATGTACCACTAATAAAAACTAAAAGGAAAATCTTTTTGGAATTTTTCATTGGTTTTCTAATTTTTTTTTTTCGTATATTAAAGCAAGAAACAAAAAAAAAAAAAAAAAAAATAAAGTCAAGTGACAAAAGAAAAATCCTATGGTACATGCATCCCTAACCTCAAAAATAAAGGGAGAGTTCCCCACCCCACACTTAAACTAAGCACTGTCCTCAGTGCTAAAAATAAACAAGCGCAAGGTAAAGAAAACTTCCCTGAAGATTCTAGTCCTTGGTGCTAGCATCCTCCAAGCTTCCATATCGTATGAGGTACTCAGACTTCCCTCATCAGGTCATCACTATTAGGCAAGGGTGAGGACACCCCACACTTAGACTCGCCATTACATGTTCCTGCAATCCAAAGAATCACCCAAAGTAATATACAACCATAAAAATAATAATAAAAATAAATAAAAGTAAAGCAAACAAATTGGGTTGCCTCCCAAGAAGCGCTTGATTTAACGTCGCGGCACGACGAAGACAACTTCATCATTTTTTCCTCCACCTTGAACTTATGAATTGCATCCCCAACTTTGCCTCAAGTTTACAACTATGGTATTGGGGTGGTGGCACAAATACAAAAGGACCAAGTAACCAATGTCGCATTTTACACTTCTTAGCCTTTAAATGAGGGATGTCATTTTGTCTCCTCGGCATCGCAAACTCTAAAATATAGGCACCTTGTTCCTCCTCCCTTGGTTTCTTCCTAGGCTCGGGTGGCTCAATTTTCATGTCACCATCCAAACACAATGTTGAAAAATGATTGGAATGAGGTCCAATGCGCTTCAATTCTAAAATTGCATTACTTTGGACACCCTCACTTACACAAAAACTAGAGTCCTCACATATGATGTTTTCTATTTCCTCACTTGACTCTAATGTAATTTCCTCAACCTTGGCATCATCAACTGCTATTGGGTCGAATGGTAGGAATTCCACTTTTTGCTCCTCAAATTGGCTTCTAAGCTCTTCTATCTCAATTCTACTAAGCACGACAACTGATAATTGGGCTTCAGACACCTCAACCATATCACTCAAATTCTCCTCCAAGTCGTGAATAGTCAAGCCAAATTCGTCGATCTCTTGCCCGAGCACAACCCTTTCTTCCATAAATTGCCTCGTCATATTTGTAAGTTCACTCCTGAAATCCCCATAAGCTTCTAAGAGTTTGGCTTGCTCCATTAGCCAAGTTTCGCTAACAACCTGCACTTTATCGCTCCTGTCAAGCTCACAAACATCATTAGAATCATCACAAAAATTATTGGGGGAAGGAGCATGACACTTAGGACAATCATTCCACCGACCACCACACAATTTACAAAAATTCCAATCAAAGGTGGTAGAAAATTCACATAACCAATCTCGCAGGGTTGAAAGAGTTTGACAATTTTCCAAAAAGTGATGTCCTCCACAAAGTAGACAAGAATCAACATTCAACCCACTTTCATTAAAAGATGCCATGTAAACTAATAATACAATAATAAACTAAAAATAAAATAAAAAAAATTAAACCTGAATAGAAAATAATAAATTGTTCAAAAAGAAATCAGTCAATTTAGTCCCCGGCAACGGCGCCAAAAACTTGTTGCTCCCAAACGCACACGCAAGTATACGTGGTCGACAAGTAATAAAGTGATAAATCGAGTATCGTTCCCACGAGGACTATGCAGACTAGTGCTTAATAAACAATTCCTGAACAACTATTCAGGGGTCTTTTTCCAATGGGTGTAAGAGTTTTTATACTAAAGTGCAGTAATTAACGTGCTGGAATGTAATCAAGCGATGGGTCAAACTTTGGTTGTTAACAATATCAAAGGAGCGATCCAGGGTCAGAGTTACGAACAATCCAGTTGATGTATTCAATTGATTTCACTTCTTAAATCCCGGGTTACTAACTGACAGGTTAATTGTAATTATGAAAACCTTTCAGTTCTTCACAATCTATGCAAGCTACTCTAATCCCTGTATGTCTACGGGTTAAATCACATGCACGCATTAACGATCCTGTAATGAGTTAAACTAGGCAAGCAAGTATATGTCTATCCTACCCGCGAATTGGTTCCCCGATGCCCGGGTTCACAAACTAGTTCTATTCTTCCTTTTTACGTAATTAGATTCTCTCTTTCGAGTTCAACCCAAAAACCATAGATGATGTATAACTATCGAGCTCTAACAATTATACAAGTTAAATCAAGGAAGAATAAGTAACCCGTTATGGGATTCAATCAATGGACTTCAATCTTCAACAATCAACTTTCATGTAAACTCTAACCCCAGAACGTTAGGAAATTAGCCACACATATTCATAATCACAAAGTAAAGATTTGGTGTAATAATGAAATAAATGATTTAATAGATGAAAGAATTGGGAATAACCCTTGTTCAATGAAGTGTGTAGCTCTTAATATTGCCCAAAGTCAAGAACTCCTCTAAAAAACTAAGTAGTAAACTATTTATAGTGTTTCCAAACCCTTCGTAATAAGTTAGACCCGATACTAGGAGGAATAGGGGATAAAATCGCGCATAAGGGGCGCTATAGCGGGCGCCCCGCGCCTCGGAACGCGTGAGCTTGGACAGAGGACGTCGAAAGTTGGCCGCCTTGGGCATGCGGCGCGCTGAAAAACGCGCAGGGAACACTGGGCGCGGTGGGGCCCGCGGGGCATGCCCCACAGCGCCAGGCCAATTTTTGTGTTTTCTCGCTCCTTTGCTCGCTCGTGTCATGCCTTCGTGTGCTCGATCCAATCCTCAATCAAAATCCAATCTTTTCTTGCTCAATCATGCTCTTAAAAGCTCCAATTACGCTTCATAACAACCTACACACGCACGACATAAAATCAGTGTAAAACTACATTCATAAACTATAAAACGAGCGAATAAGGTACTAAAACGTGAGGAAATATTAAGGAAATATAGGCATAAAATGCCAAACATCAGTAACAATAGGAATGCTAGCTTCGGCGAGGAACTTCTCCATTGCATCAACTTGAAAATCCTGCAAGAATATAATTACAAGGCCAATTAACAGATAATATAGGGCAAAATAAAGGCTCATAACCATGAAGAAAATGAGTTCAAAGAGACAATTATACACAGAAAACACTAATACCTCAAAATCAACGAAGAGTTCATCAAATGGCTTTAGAAGACGAAGAGTGGGCTTATCAACTGGCCCACCCCGAGGGAGGAGCTTAGCATCAGCAGTGTGAGCAAAATCGATCTCAGCTCGCAGTTTTTCAGCTAGTGTTATATAGTTGTCGAACTTTTCTCCGGAAAGTTCTGGAAATATACCAACCTAAGGTAACATATCCAGATTTTAGACAGCAAGAAGCTATGGCTACCTAAGAATAATTTTATGAGACTTGAGGAAGAGTGAAAAGCATCGCCACTTACAACAAAGATTTTTTTCTCATCAATAAGGTTTGCAGCGTCCTCCTTCGATTTGATTTCAGGCGATGCAGGACCTACTTGTTTCTTCAAATAGGCTACAATACCATCTGCTTCACGAGGGCCATTATATTCTTGAACCTTCTTTCCTCCATCCCGCAAGATCTTAATAGTTGGGAAACCCTGGATTTCATACTGCGTTGCAAGTTCTCTATTTGCTTCATCACTTGCGTCATACTTAGCTAGAACAATTGGAGGATCATGACTACTCAACTCTGCGGCAGCTTTTTCATACTGGGGAAAATAGTTTACCACAAATCAGTGATAAAGGTTGAAAATGCCAAAGAAAAATATAAGGAGAAGAATGATCTCCCACTTAAAGTACTTTAGAGAAGAAAGTAGTACCTCAGGAGCAAGTCTCTGACAGTGCCCACACCTGTTATTGGAAATAAATTATTAGATGCTTATATATTGAAAGAAAATGAATTCCTGGCATTCTCATATTTAGGTACTTACATCAACAATACTCTTATGTTACCTATCAACAAAAACTGAAAGAAAATGAAAAAAATAAAGAGGTTGGACATTGTTCATTACTCAACTGCATAATTTGATACTACTTTGTTTGCTCATACACCTGAAAATACCCACAGCTATGAAGCATTTAACTCCAATTAGAAGATTTATATAGCCCAAAAGCAAAAGTTTTTCATGCTAACTACACTTATCATCCAATATAAGCATGTCGACAACAATGTATAACAATGAAAATTGATAATCCAAACCAAAGAAAAGAATGAGATCAATGTTCAGGACTTCAGGTGTTAATCCAACCGTGTCAAGCTTTTGTTGGGTCCTCAAGTCATATAGCTTAATATAATCTCTTCTTTCATGTGCCTCAACTTGCAAATAAAAGCAAATAACAAAACTATTAGGCATAAACAATCTCTCTCCTACTCAGATAAATAGGACTCTACTAGAAATATGAATAAATACACAAACTATATCAGATGGACTCACTGTGCAGTTTACATAGTAAAACCATTTGAAGTTTTGATTTCAATATTAAAAAAAAAAAAAAAGAACAACTCTCAAGATTGAGAAAATGTGATCGACAAACAAAAGTTGAGAAAACTGTAGGCTGTACCACAATAATAAAAATCCATTTACTTGCAATAGAAAAACACAAATTAAAGTTAAATGTAACTAGAGTTATCAGCAGTAAGGCTTTCAAGAACCCTTTTACAGTGAAACTTTATGCTCTTCAAAAAAGAAATCTGAAAAACACATCTAGATTCGTTCTCTATCTTTTTTTTCCTACTATTCTGGACATAAAATAAGCAGCAACCATGAATTAATTGAGATGAAATAGAAGCATCCATTGATACAAAAATTGATCAATCAAAGAATCCTAATGCATTCATCAACAAAAGGTAAAAGTCCAAGAAATAACTGACGAAAAATACACATTTTGTACTCACAATATAAAGAAAAATCGGATTAAAATAAAACGAAGATGCCCAACACCTTTAACTCCCAAGAAAAAATCGACCTTGACATCCTTTAACACTTACAGATTCTGAAAAAGGAAAAGAGCAGCAAAAATGAACTTAAACAAAGAGATGAAAAAAGGAGGATAAGTACCAAGGCGCATAGAACTCAAGGACGATGAAGTTGTGCTTGGCAACAGTGTCAGTGAGATTAGAATGGTCCAAAGTCAACACATACTCCTTCTCCCCTTCACCTGCTTCTGCAACAAGAACAAGTGCTGATACAACAATCACCAAAATGCCACTCAATCCGCTCTTCGCCATACTCTCTCCCTTTCTCTCTCTCTCTCTATATATATATATATGCTGTCTGAAGTGGTCTTAGTCATGCGCTTACATTTTATAAGGAAAAGGGGAGGGTGCCATGTCAACATGGTATTCTTACGTGTAAAGTGGGGATTGGTTTGGGTATGTGTTTATACGTGGAGGCTTTGACAAAGTGGATCGGAGATGTACATATTTGGGAAATCCGTCTGAATTTTATTTTGTCTTCTTATTTTTACGGCGTGATTCGCGTGAAAAATGTTTTCCTCTACGTTGTCTTAAATTTCAAATTTCCTCTAACTTTGTATAATTGATTTTCGAGTTGATTGCCTCTATGGTCACTCAACTTTGGATAATTGATCACTATGGTCACTTATTTTTATTTTGTCAATCTATGGTCACTCAACTTTCGTTAATTGGCCACCATGGTCACTTATCTTTGCTTTGTCTTTCTATAGTCATTCAACTTTGCCTAAGTAGCTCCTATGGTCATCCAACACAGAAATCCTAACCTCCGTTAAAATTTTGCTGATGTGACAACTACAAAAATATTTTGGCAAGTTATATAAATTGAAAAAAATTAAATTATTTAAGACCAACCCAATTAAAATTAAACCCCACCCGAGAGTTCTTGCTTGAGGTGCTAATTTTTCCCAAAAAATGACTCATTTTTCTTTAAATCTATCAATAAAAGCCTTCTGGTAACACATTTTCAACGTTAATTTCTTCACCTAATGAAAATCTGAGCACCCAAATGAATTAGTGTCTGCCCTTAATGAATTAGCGGCTTTTGACGCTTTCTATAAGCTGAAATTTTTATTGAAGTGTCATAAATTTTTGATTTATTATATAGTATTTCACAGTTTGTTTAAGTAATACTGTTTTTGTTTAGCAAAACTGGTTCAAGAGATTTTGCATTCTCAGATATTTTTCTTAAGGACTATGCAGCAAAGCAACTCCAACTCGCTGCCAAGATGAACAACTTCTTGGGACCAAATTTTGCTTTCAGTGGGTTTGCTACCCTTGATATTATTTTGATCAATATTTGTAATGAAATTAAAAGGAAGTATGTGGATTATCTCTCAACTCTAAGCAAGAAAAAGGTCACACATGTACGTTCCCTTATTCATGAAATGAAAACAACAATTGAGAATGAGGAAAGCTCCAGGATTATTCGATGGCTAGTTAAGAAGAATGAGTCTTCGCATGTTTATGTTTCATTTTGTAAGTGAATGAGCTAAGTGAGACGAACTTCATTTGGGTGCTCAGATTTTCATTAGGTGAAGAAACTAACGTTGAAAATGTGTTACCAGAAAGCTTTCTTGATAGATTTAAAGAATACTGTGTCATTTTTTTGGAAAAATAGGCACCTCAAGCAAGAACTCTTGGGTGGGGTTTAATTTTAATTGGGTTGGTCTTAAATAATTTAATTTTTTTCTATTTATGTAACTTGCCAAAATATTTTTGTAGTTGTCACGTCAGCAAAATTTTAACGGACGTTAGGATTTCTGTGTTGGATGACCATAGGAGCTACTTGGGCAAAGTTGAGTGACCTTAGATAGACAAAGCAAAGATAAGTGACCATGGTGGCCAATTACCTAAAGTTGAGTGACCATAGAAAGACAAAGCAAACATAAGTGACCATGGTGACCAATTACCCAAAGTTGAGTGACCATATAGGCAATATTATTGTTATTACTCTGGTATTAACTTACTCTTCTATTTATTACTATTATTATTTATTTTATTTTTGTTATTTTTACTAATTTATTGTCATACTTTCTTTTCGTTTATTATTAGTATCTTCACATCTTTAACTATTTTCAAAACACATTTCTTTAGTTGGTGTTGAGTTTATCTGATAAAGAGTCCATCCATAGAGGTGCTATTAAAGACTATCCAGGTAAAAAAAGATAAGTTACCTGATAGAGTCCTATAAGAGGACATCTACTGTATTATTTAGTTATATATATACAGTAAAAGGCTCAGATAAAAACATGTACTTTTCTACTGCTCTTCCTCTTTTCTCTACCAAATAACTAGTGTTTAGACTGTGGACAAAGAGGCTGCTCCTGTGACAACCACCGACAACCAGTAATTCCAGCCACGGTTCAAAGATCATACCGCTTCCGCTTATAAGGAGAACAAGTAAGTTCTCGGATTTATAATGTTTGATTAATCTATATTTATGTATATGCATATATGAATCCTTCATTGGTATCAGAGCAATCCTTAGCATAGTGACCCTTTTTGTCACAGTTAAAGCATTTCACATTTGCAATATTTACACGTTTGGGACGTTTGTTATTGCCTTGTTGTTCTGCCCTTGCTCTTTTAGCAGGTTGAGATTGAGTTGGTCCTCTTGTCCTACCCCAATGCTTTCTCTTTGAGCCACCTTTGGCCTTAGAGGATGTTGTCATGTGCAACTCCGCTGTTCGCTTAGCAGCCTCAAGCCGATCCTCTTCCAGCTCAAGAGATCTCCAGACATCTTCCAGATTACGTGATTAGCTGGTTGTGGGTCAAATGCATCTTCATATGATCCCAAGAATTAGGTAAGGACCTGATACGGGGCAAATCGAGCCTAATGCACTTACCATCAAGAGCCGGGATTGGAGGATGCAAAGGACGAGAGGTCAAGAGCATTGGGGAAGAGTTCGAGAGCATTTTGAAGACCAAGGCATTGGCTCCAGCACTGGGCGCTCTGCCCAGGCAAAACAGGCGCTCCGCCCCATTTCATGGAATACTGGGCGCTCCGCCCAAGTCATGGGCGCTCCGCCCAACGCAGCCCACTGTCCAAATCGTGCTAAATTCCAGGCGCTCCGCCTAGGCCATAGGCGCTTCTTCGCCTACTTCACAGTCAAACCAAGACGAGACTCCTATTTTAGTATAGTATTATTTACTCGTTTGACCCTACGTGGTCTTTGTTATTGCACCCAACTTGTAGGATTATTTTAGACTTTATTTAGAAGTGTAGAACCTCTATAAATACTACACTTAGGTCATTAGATCATTAGTTTACCTAGATTTGAAGAATAGATATAGAAAAAGAGGCAAAGCCTTCTTCTTGTTGAAGCTTGAAGCTTCGGATTATCTCTTTGCTTGGAACCTATGGAGCTTCGTCACTAGTACGGAATCCTTGTATGATTCAATTTTCCCTTCGTCTCTCGGATATTTATTCATGGTTTGAATTGTTTATCCATTCTCTTCTTCTATTTCTGTTCTTCCCAATCCCCATTTTCTTGTTATCTTGTGTTTATTGCTTCCGCATCTTAGATTATCGCTTCCGCCTATTTACCCTGCATCAGTTTGGTATCAGAGCAAGGCTCGAGTTTCGTTCTTACGAATCCATGTTCCTTGTTCATCGTATCTTTAATTTTGTGTTCTTGTTCTTATTGTTCTTGTGAAAGAAGAAAAAACAAAAAATTAAAAAAGTTGAAACTCAAAAAATTTGGCATATCTTACTGGTGTGGTTGATTCTTGATATGGGTGTTATTGGAGATTGATCCTTATTGAAAACCCGTCGTTTGGGTACCTAAAATACGTGATTTGGTGTTGAGAATCAAAGGTTGAAAAAATAAAAACCCCAAAGTTTGAAAAACCCTTTCTTGAGTTCATGTCCTGATTCTTGGGTTTGGTTGATTGTTGGTTGTGAAATTGATATTGGGGTTTGTTCTAGATTGAATAACTAACAATTTGGTACCAATTTTGTGAGATTTGGAGTTGTATAACATCCAAAGTGAAGAATCAAAAACTAATTTGAAACCCTTTTGAAAACCCGCTTTGAATCTTTGAATGATGATTGTACTTTGATTATTGGGTGTTTGTGGGTGAAAATCATTTGGGTTTGAAGAGAATAACATTATACAACTTTGGGTACCAAGGGATTTGAGAATCGGGTTGATATCGTTGAGAATTTGGGTGAAAAAGTAAAAAAAAAAAACCCCGTTGTCGGAGGTGCGGGGAGCAGGCTCTACCACAAAAGCGTGCTTTTCATAGCACTTGCACTCACTCTTGTTGGACTTGCCTACTCTTGTAGTGGGAAGTTTTGGTGTGTTCTTATTGGACTTAGGGATCATAGGAATTTTGATGGTTTGATCTTGCATATCCCCTACCATATAGATCTCTTTGATGAATCTTGTGTTGAGTGCACCTATTGGGGAAGCCAAGTACTTGTTATTTTCTTTGGAAATATGTTCTTTATCATTGTCATTGATGCTTGGTTATACCATAAGAGTGTTTTTTCCACACTACTTACACTAACCTACTCTTGTAGTAGGAAGTTTTGTTTGTCTTGGTCTTTGGTTGTAGGTCTTGATAGTTTGATTTCGAGGACGAAATCCTTTCAATAAGGGGAGGATGATGCGGGGAAAATCGAGTCTAAGGCACTTACCATCAAGAGCCGGGAATGGAGGATGCAAAAGACGAGAGGTCAAGAGCATTGGGGAAGAGTTCGAGAGCATTTTGAAGACCAAAACATTGGCTCCAGCACTGGGCGCTCCGCCCAGGCAAAACAGGCGCTCCGCCCCATTGCATGGAATACTGGGCGCTCCGCCCAATGCAGCCTACTGTCCAAATCGTGCCAAATTCCAGGTGCTCCGCCCAGGCCATAGGCGCTCCGCCTACTTCACAGTCAAACCAAGACGGGACTCCTATTTTAGTCTAGTATTATTTGCTAGTTTGACCCTACGTGGTCTTTGTTATTGTACCCAACTTGTGGGGTTATTTTAGACTTTATAGAAGTGTAGAACCTCTATAAATACTGCACTTAGGTCATTAGATTATTAGTTTACCTAGATTTGAAGAATAGACATAGAAAGAGAGGCAAGACCTTCTTCTTGTTGAAGCTTGAAGCTTCGGATTATCTCTTTGCTTGGAACCTATGGAGATTCGTCACTAGTACGGAATCCTTGTATGGTTCAAGTTTTCCTTCCTCTCTCGGATATTCATTCATGGTTTGAATCGTTTATCCATTCTCTTCTTCTATTTCTGTTCTTCCCCATCCCCATTTTCTTGTTATCTTGTGTTTATTGCTTTCATATCTTAGATTATCGCTTCCGCCTATTTACCCTGCATCAGGACCTTATGACAACTTGAACTTGTTGCTCATCGGTCAACACATGACCAATATCTTTCAACTCCCCAATCATGTTTGTCATAAGCCTCAGATATGTTCTCACTGAATGTTCTGGGCGCTTTTTGTATGAATCAAACTTGATTGTTAAGGATTGAAGCCTTTCAATAGAACATGTACCAAACCTATTCTGCAAAGCAACCCAAAGACCTATAGCTCTTTGGTGATCCTTAAATTCCTTTAAGATATCATCATCTAAGGTGCTCAGTAACGTAATGCGAGCCAAGGAGTCTTTCTTTTTCCAAGCGTCATAAGCCGCACGGTCACGCCTATGCTGAGTCGTGGTGCTTTTCTCAGGCTCATCCATGACGATGATAATTGCCTCCAGAGCCTCTTGCTCTTCAAGCACATATTGAACTTTTAAGCTCCAAGTCTCATAGTTGTCACTATTGAGTTTCAACCCTTTGTTGAGCTCAGCAACTATGTTTTTAGCAGCAGTATACATTCTTTTAACAAAAATAAAAAAATATAGTGAGGATCTAAAGAAGGAAATTTCTAAATGCAAGTTCTATGTTTAACATACATACATATTCGGACAATAAGCACTAAATTGATTAAATTAATAAACACATATATTAATAATGGAGTCGAAGGTTCACTATGTTCCCAGTCATCGTTCAAAAATTAAACACATGAAAATTAACCTAGTCAACTACTTAGCTTAATGTCTTAATCATGTTTTTTAATAATATTTTATTTTCATGATCTTATAATCCCATATGGATCTAAGTTAAACAAATTAACTTATTAAATTTTATTTAACATAAAATATAAAAGTTAAATATTAAACTAATTAATATTTATGTATTCGTTAAACTAATTAATAAATATTTATTTAATATTAAACTAGTTAACAATGTACGCAATGGAATAAATAAGCTTTATGCTTTTATCAGATATAAATACTAAATTTATATATATACATATTTAAAACAAAGTATTTTGAAGTTACCAAAAAAAAGTTCAGAATCATCCCTATAATATTTTACAAGTCTGGCCATTAGCCAAAAAAATAAAGGAGTTCCATCTCTTAAAGAAAATTCCGAAATGAGCCATTTATCCAATTCTGCCTATATTTTGTTATTCTAAGGAGAAAAAACTGTTAGTGAGCTTGTAGTCTAACTTGTGCGGGTGATTTTGATGATTATCCACGGTTTCAAAATTAATTAAGAAATAGCCACCGCGCGCACACTTACACTCCATTAGCGTTGTCAAACATCACAGATTGGTCGCAATATAAAAAACTGGGACTTTGAACAAAGTTCCATTATTTTTATAATGGGATTCATGTTTATAGTACCCTGGAACTTTATATATATAAAGTCTAGTCTCAGTATAAAATGCTGGGACTTTGAACTAACATGTTCAAAGTCCCAGTAGTTTATACTGGGATTCATGTCTGGACCTTTATATATAAAGTCCCAGTATTTTATACTGGAACTTTGAACTAACATGTTCACAGTCTCAGTATTTTATACTGGGATTAGTGTTTAAGTGATCTCTGTATTTTATACTGGGACTTTGAACATGTTAGTTAAAAGTCCCAGCATAAAATACTGGGACTTGTCCTGAAGTGGCTTGATGCCGGGCAAACCCCCAGAAGACCCTTCACACGGAGCCAAGCTAAGGAGATCCAAGGAATACACTTACACTTGGTGAGGAAGGGCCTAGAAGAAGGAAGCGATTGGAAGCCGTTCCGGGTGATCAATGCGCAAGAGGAGCAGCCCAGTGATCCAGGTGCTCCGCCCAGCATCTCAGGCGCTCCGCCCTAAGAAGCCTTGGCTGAGGTGCTCCGCCCCAACTCTGGGCGCCCCGCCTAGGCCACCCCACTACACAAAAGGGCGGGCGCTCCGCCCCAATAGCTGAAGCACGGGATTTTGCTTAGTGCTATGTCTATTTTGACCCTACGTGGTCTTTTATTCCTAAGCCTAAGTGTGGGCATTCTAGACCTTTCAATTGGTGCCTAAACACATCTATAAATAGCTAGTAGCTTGTCTTCATTCCTTAGTTTATGTTGAATGATTAAAAACCTTTGTTGAGAGTTGAACTCTTTTATCGAATGAAACCTTTGATGGGACTTGTTCTTCCTCTAGTAAATCTAGATGATTGCCAATCCCCCCGACCATTCTACTTGCGTGCTCACGTTAGCTCGAGGGTAGTTGCCTAGCGTAGGTGTTCTTGACATTCTCTGGGGGTGTAACGGAACGGGTTCTCCGTTGCTACTCGAGATTATTGATCGAGTTACGTCTCGTTCTTATCTTGTTTACTTTTTCCGCGTTTCTCTACATCATTTGGTATCAGAACAAGGCTCGGGTTTTGTTCTTACAAACCCCCGACCCTTGATTCTTCGAGCCTAGTATATTCTTTTAGTTTTCTTGTTGTTGAAGTTATTGGGAAGAAGAAAAATAATAGAAAAGTTGAAAAAAAAATACAAAACAAATTATCGTAACTTTTTGGTGTGATCGATTCATTTTATGGGTGTTATAGATTCTTGATCCTTGTTGAAAACCCGACGTTTGGGTACCACAATCTTGTGGATTGGATTGATTTGAAATTTGAAACCCCAAATTGTTAAACCCTCCCAAAACCCTTGTTCTTGATGAATTTGATTGATTCTTGGGTTGTTTGATTGTGGGGTTTTGGAATTGATTACCGGGGTGAAAAACAAACAAATTGAAACAAATTTCGGGTGATTCGGAGTTCGGTAACATCATTTTTAAAGAATCGAAACCCACTTTGAACCCTTGAAACCCTTGTTGAAACCCCCAACTTGGAAACTTTGAATCATGATTGAGCCTTGTTTGTTGGTTGTTTGGGTGTGAAATTTATTGGGGTTTGAAGGTTGTATCGATATTCAGCTTTGGGTACCTTGAATTTGGGCAAAACACGTTGGAATCGACCAAGAAATTGGATTGAAAACGAAGAACACGGAGTAGAAAAAACCCAGGTGTTCTTCGTCCAGGCGCTCCGCCCCAACTTTGGGCGCCCCGCCTGACTTCCACTTTGTCCAAGCGCTCCGTCCCATATCTGGGCGCTCCGCCTGACCAACCCCACTGCATGTTTTTTCCAGGCGCTCCGCCCCACTCTATAGGGTGCTCCGCCTGACCCCTGAAGGTTGAGATTTGGGTAGTTTCTTCTAGGTTTGCTTGTTTCTTTGTTGCCTAACCTCTAATTAGTGTTCATCTAAGTAATCTTTCTACTTAATTAGCACTAATCCTTCATTGCTTTAGGTGAATTCGTGCATTAGTTGGAGAGTAGAACTCCAAGAAGATTCGTAGATCCTTTTTGATTCAAGTCCTCACTTCAAAGTGCCTAGCGTTCATTGAGTCCTATTAACTCCATTCACCCTGGAGTGTGCTTGACTCGTGAATAGTTTGGTTGGGTTGAGGAATTGTTACTCATCTACGTGAAGCTTTGGAACTACAAGTCGAGTGAAATATCCACCACCACTAAACGAGTGACCCGAGTGAACACAAGTGAGGGAGTGTGTGAGGTGATTTCACTAACGTTTGTTCTTCTTGTAGGTACGATGGCTAACGAAAGTCAAGATTTTATCAAGGATGTCTTGGCTAACATTCTTGCCAAGATGGACATTATGGGTCAAAAGATTGAAACACTTGAGAAGATGACTTCAAGCCTCCAAGTGGGACAAGGGGCCTCAAGTGTCCTAGTTGAGAAAGTGACCCCGAGTGTCCGAATTGGAGATAAGACCCCGAGTGTCCAAGTTGAGACCGGAGAGGGCTCAAGTAGTCCTACCTTTACCCCGGAACAAGTTGTTGAGTTGCTTCATCATCAACAACGGGTGAAGGAGGATCGAGAGAGAATTGATCAAGTGTTGGGCAATACCCAATGAACGAGCATTCCCCGTATTTTGGACAGCCCCCAAAGAAACATTCCACTTCCAAGACCCATTCGGAATGTTCAACCTCTTGAGTAAGCCGATGAAGCTCAAGAAGGGGAGGAACCCGAGTATCGTGATGAGATGTATAGGTATGATGATCACTATCAACCAAGGCGAGGTATGAATTGGGGTCAAAATGTGGATCGGGGTAGAGGCCGAGGTTGAGGGCCACCCATGGGGTATGTTGGAGGGAATGCTAGGAGGGAATATGGTGTGAATGAAGATCACTATGGAGGCCAACCGGAGCCTTTCCGTGGGGGTCGTGACAACACCAACCTCAATAGCGTGAAGCTCAATCTTCCAATCTTTAAAGGGAATTGTGATCCGGGAGCCTACATTGAATGGGTATTACTCATGGAAAGGATGTTTGACACAAATGAGATGACCGATGACAAGAAAGGTACTTATGCTATTTCATCCTTTGAATCCTATGCATCTACTTGGTGGGAATCCGTCAAGAGATCAAGGAGGAGATCGGGAATCCCCGTGAACGTGGGTTGGAATGACTTGAAAAGTCTCATAAGTATCAAGTACATCACTCCTAGATATCGTCAAGAGCAACTCAAGAAGCTTTATGAACTAAAGCAAGTTATCAAGACGGTGCATGAGTATTATGATGAGTTTGAGAAGACTCGGATGGCCTTGGATATGGACACCGAAGATGAGGAGCAAGCCGTGATCCGCTTCAAGAATGGCTTGAGCTATGGTGTAGCTTCACAATTGAGATTGCATACTTATCTTTCACTTCAAGAAGTCCTTGATGCCGCCATTCAAGCTGAGCAATGGCTTAATGATGAAAAGTCCAACCGATACAAGGGCAACACTTCCACTTCCATGAACAAGCCGAAGGAATGGAAAACTCCTACTCCTAATGCAAGATTCCCAAATGCTAGTGGCACAAGTGGTGAAATACTATCAAAGATGTGAAGAAGCCGTATGACAAGTACACACCTAATGTGGGAGGTAACTCTAAAATCCAATTGAATACTCCTACTTCTTCTTCAATTCAATGCCACAAATGCAAGGGGTATGGTCACTTTGCTAAAGAGTGTCCTATGAAAAGGACCATGGTTGTTGTTGGTAATGATGCTTATGAACAAGAGAGTGAACCGGAGGATGAGGGAGTAGAGGGAGATGAGGGAGTAGAGGTTAATACAGAGGATTACACGGTGGAGGAAGATGAGCCTCTTACTTTCCTAGTCGTGAGGAGGAGTTTAGGTGCCATGATTGTGGAGGATAGTGAGACCTTGCAAAGGGAAAACCTCTTCCATGCTAGATGCCGAGTCATGGGTGTTGTTTGTTCTATGATCATTGACTCAGGAAGTTGTGCTAATGTTGTGAGTCAATCACTTATTACCCAATTGAAGATACCTACCTTGAAACACCCCAAACCTTATCGTTTGCAATGGCTTAGTGAGTGTGGGGAGCTAAAGGTGGTGAAGCAAGCAATGATCAAGTTCAAAATGGGTAGTTATGTGGATGAACACTTGTTCGATGTGGTGCCTATGCAAGCATGCCACCTTCTCTTTGGAAGGCCTTGGCAATTTGATAGACATGCGATTCATGATGGCCGTGTCAACACTTACACGGTCAAACATGAAGGAAGAAGATTTGTGCTTAAACCCTTAACTCCTAAGCAAGTAAGTGATGATTGCGAATGAGGGAGTTAAGAGAGGCGGCAAAGGCTAAGTCGGTTGTAGAGACTAGTCTTTTGGCCGAAAGCTTGGTGGCAATCCCACCATCTTCTACCGGTGGCATATGTGCCATGATGCAACCCGGTGAACTCTTGAAAGGAAATGATGGCAACAAGCTACTCCTTTGCCTAGTGCATAAAGGTATGATTCTTGCATCCGATGTTGATTCTTTAACTAACCCTTTACCTAGTGCAATTGAGAATGTTTTGAAGGTATTTGAAGACATGTTCCCCGAAGAAATGCCGAGTGGTCTTCCTCCATTGAGAGGGATAGAACACCAAATTGATTTTATCCCGTGGTCTCAAATTCCAAACAAACCGGCTTATAGGAGCAATCCGGAGGACATAAGAGAATTGCAAAAGCAAGTTGATGAATTGCTTACTAAAGGCTTGGTGAGGGAAAGCTTGAGTCCTTGTGCCGTGCCCGTGATTCTTGTTCCAAATAAGGACGACACTTGGAGAATGTGTGTTGATTGTCGGGCCGTGAACAAAATAACGGTAAAGTACCATCATCCCATTCCCCGACTTGATGATATGTTAGATGAATTGAGTGGTTCATGTGTCTTTACCAAAATTGACCTTAGGTCCGGTTACCATCAAATCCGGATGAAACTCGGGGATGAATGGAAAACCGCATTCAAGACCAAGTTTGGTCTCTATGAATGGTTGGTGATGCCTTTTGGGCTCTCCAACGCACCTAGTACTTTTATGAGACTAATGAACCATGTGTTGAAACCATTCATCAATAAATTTGTGGTTATCTATTTTGATGATATCTTGATTTATAGTAAGTCAATAGATGATCATGTTGGCCACTTGAGTCAAGTGCTTGAAGTGCTTAGAGCCGAAAAGCTCTATGCCAATTTGAAAAGTGTGCCTTTTGTGTGGAGAAGGTTGTCTTCCTTGGGTTTGTTGTGAGTGCCCAAGGAGTGGAGGTGGATGAGTCCAAGGTGGAGGCCATTCGTGATTGGCCTACTCCTACCACCGTGACTTAAGTGAGGAGCTTTCATGGTCTTGCTAGTTTTTATAGACGATTTGTGAAAGACTTTAGCTCCATTGCCGCTCCACTCACTGAGTTGGTGAAGAAGGACCAACCATTTGTTTGGGGAGAGCCTCAAGAGAAGGCCTTCCAAGAATTGAAAAGTAGGTTAAGTACCGCCCCTCTATTGCAATTGCCTGACTTTGGAAAGGTATTTGAGGTTGAATGTGATGCCTCGGGGGTGGGAATTGGTGGTGTTTTAATGCAAGATGGCAAACCCATAGCCTACTTTAGTGAGAAATTGAAAGGGGCCTCCTTGAATTACTCTACGTATGACAAGGAGTTGTATGCCCTAGTGAGAGCTCTTGCCCATTGGCAACACTATCTTGGCCTAGGGAATTTGTGATCAAGAGTGACCATGAGTCACTCAAGCATCTTAGGGGCCAAGAGAAGTTAAACAAGAGGCATGCCAAGTGGGTTGAGTTTATTGAGTCTTTTCCCTATGTTGTTCAATACAAAAAGGGGAAAGACAATGTTGTGGTGGATGCGCTTTCTACGAAGTTCGCTCTTGCCACCACTCTCACCTCTAAGCTCATGGGTTTTGAGAGCATCAAATTGATGTATGCTCATGACCCCAAGCTAAAGAGCATCCATGAAGCTCTAGAGAAAGGGGAGAGAGTTGAAAAATACCAATGGGTTAATGGTTACATCTTTAAAAATGGTAAAGTGTGCATACCCGAGTCCTCATGGAGAGAATTGCTTGTGCAAGAGGCACATCGTGGAGGACTCATGGGTCACTTTGGTAGGGATAAAACCTTGGCCATTCTTAGGGAGCAATTCCATTGGCCTAAAATGGGGACACATGTTGAGAGACTTTGCAACTCTTGCCTTGAGTGCAAGTTTGCTAAGTCCAAATCGAACCCCCATAGTTTGTATACCCCACTCCCCGTACCTACTAGCCTGTGGATGGATATATCAATGGACTTTGTCATGGGATTACCACGGACTAGGGGGGCATGATAGCATTTATGTTGTTGTGGATAGGTTCTCCAAAATGGCTCACTTCATTCCATGTAAAAAATATGATGACGCACAACAGGTAGCTTTCTTGTTTATTGATAATGTTTTGAAGTTGCATGGAGTGCCTCAAACCATAGTGACTGATAGGGACACCAAGTTCCTAAGCCATTTTTGGAGGAGTTTATGGGGTGCCCTTGGCACCAAGCTTTTGTTTTCTACGTCCCACCACCCTCAAACCGATGGACAAACCGAGGTGGTGAACCGTACTTTGGGTGCTCTTCTTAGAGCCATGACCAGAGGTAAGGGTGGGACTTGGATTGACAAGTTACCTCTTATGGAGTTTGCCTACAATCGTACCGTGCATAGAATGATTGGCATGACTCCATTCGAGTGTGTTTATGGTTTTAACCCCTTGATTCCCCTTGATCTAACCCCTTTGCCAAGGGAAATGGTTGTTAATTTTGAAGGTAAAGCTAGAGCCAAGGCTTCGATGGAACTCCATGCAAAGGCAAAGAAGAAATTGGAGGAAGCTTATGCAAAGGTGGCCGGCCTCCAAGAAAAACAAAGGACGCAAGAAGGTGGAACTCAAGAAGGGTGACTATGTGTGGGTGCACTTCCAGAAAGAAAGGTTTCCAAACCTTAGGAAAGGGAAGTTGGCACCCCGTGGAGATGGCCCATTCAAAGTGCTCTCGAAGATAAACAACAACGCCTATGTGGTCGACTCGCCAAGTGAGTATCAAGTTTCTAAAACATTTAATGTTTGTGACTTGGTTCCTTTGGATGTAGGTGATGAAGAGGTCGTGGATGATGATGCTTCAATTTCGAGGATGAAATCCTCTCAAGAAGGGGAGGATGATGCCGGGCAAACCCCCACAAGACCCTTCACACGGAGCCAAGCTAAGGATATCCAAGGAGTACACTTACACTTGGTGAGGAAGGGCCTAGAAGAAAGAAGCGATTGGAAGCCGTTTCGGGTGATCAATGCGCAAGAGGAGCAGCCCAGTGATCCAGGCGCTCCGCCCAGCATCTCAGGCGCTCCGCCCTGATAAGCCTTGGCTGAGGTGCTCCGCCCCAACTCTGGGCGCCCCGCCTAGGCCACCCCACTGCACAAAATGGTGGGCGCTCCGCCCCAATAGCTGAAGGACGGGATTTTGCTTAGTGTTATGTCTATTTTGACCCTACGTGGTCTTTTATTCCTAAGCCTAAGTGTGGGCATTCTAGACCTTTTAATTGGTGCCTAAACACATCTATAAATAGCTAGTAGCTTGTCTTCATTCCTTCGTTTATGTTGAATGATTAAAAACCTTTGTTGAGAGTTGAACTCTTTTATTGAATGAAACCTTTGATGGGACTCTTTCTTCCTCTAGTAAATCTAGATGATTGCCAATCCCCCCCGACCATTCTACATGCGTGCTCACGTTAGCTCGAGGGTAGTTGCCTAGCGTAGGTGTTCTTGACATTCTCTTGGGGTGTAACGGAACGGGTTCTCCGTTGCTACTTGAGATTATTGATCGAGTTACGTCTCGTTCTTATCTTGTTTACTTTTTCCGTGTTTCCCTACATCATGGCTAGTCTTCAAACAGTTTTGCATTGCTGGCTAGTATTCATTTAGCGCGGTCAAAACAGGCTACGTGACTAAATTTTTACAACTTATGCTAATTGAAGGGGGCCTTTATATCCAACACAATGCTATACTACTGAAGTAATGACCAAGCAGTAAATGGTCCAAATAGACTAGCGTTACAATTTTTTTAATTTATAAAAAAATGTGTAATTATTATATAAGAAGGTAAAGAAAAGAATCCTAATGACTCTTCTTCCTCCTGTAATATTCTTCTGCAGCCGCCTTCATTGAAGGCTAAACTCTTATATTTGTTATTTTTTTATTTGATTAAATCAAGTTTAAGTAGTAAGATAAAAACCTAATTTTCTATCTTCTCTATTTACTGTTGTCTCCACCATAGTTTGAAAGAAGATAAAACTTGTTTCTTCTTCTTCTTCCTCTTGAATCTGCCATGGGAATGGAGCACTAAGCTTCTTCCTCTTGAATCTGGCAAACGAGCGGGTCGGATTGGATATGGGTCGGTCAAAATGGATAATATAAAAATGGATAATTATCCGACCCGCCCATATTTAATGCGGATAAAAAATAGATTAAGTGATGGATAATATGGATAACCATATTATCCATGGCTTCTTGAATAAAGTTGAAGAGGACTTATGGCCGCAAGAATAGGAAACTAAGGAACTTGGGGACAGAATAAAACAGGCTGTTGTGGAAGCTCAATCATGGCATTTACAAAGAAAAATACAACGAATCAGTAGTCAATGCCCTGAAAAGCAATATCCAGCAGCTCATGGCCCAGGGTACCATGCAAGCTAAGGAAGGCAGTGGAGATAGTGAAATAGACGATACAACTTCCACACTAGATCACATGGCACTGGCAAGTGGTTCTGGATATCAAACACCTCAAAAGCAGCAGTTTAACTATAGAGCTTGCAAGACTTAGGAAGCGAGTATTTTGTTATTACTATGCAGACACTTGTGCCTTGTAGAGATTGTGAAGGGTTATAAATAGTTGCCCGGTTTGCCAGGTAATGGAGACTGCAAGTGCTCAAGTTGTCATGAGGATGTATTTGTACATCTGCATCATCATTACCAGAAACCAGCCTCATGTTTATAATGTTCTCACGTTTAACAAGTCCAAAGTTGCTCATTTCTAACCGGTTCTTGCTACACCTCTGCACAAGTTGGAATTCGGAATACACATTCCATTATAATTTCTTGCTGCACTTTAAAGTTTAACAGAGGAGCTAAACTCCAAAAAGTGCATAATAGCACTTTGTATTTTCCTCTAGACCAGCAAACATAGCGGAGATCCACAGGTAAAAACTGTACAAATTAAAGTAGAAAATACTTCTATATAACAAAAATCTATTTAAAACTTTTAGCAAACACGTCATCTACACTATTAACACCAACGAAAAATAAAAAATTTAAGACATGGATAAAAAAAATACTCACTTTAAATGAGCCAGAACAAGAAGATATTGAACGGGATTTCACTTAGAAATGCTTGATTGAAGGAAGAAAATGATAAAATTGAGAGGCTTGGGTTTATGTGTAGTCAGGTAGAAAGTGCAGACAAATGAATAAAGTGGGTATTCTGGTTTTAACACAAACCAAGCAATAACAAGCTTTGATTCATGAATTGAAGCAAATTTTTCTAGGGTTTCAAGAAAGGGGTTTTGAATCTTCAAATTTCAATCCACAACATCAAAACATGATGTGAGGGTACCAAAAGAACGGGAATACATCATATAATAATTCTCAATGATTTTCAATGAATGGGGAATCAAATCCAACAAGTTTTATGATTTTTTTTTTTTTTGTAGTTTTCAAGTTTTTCGATTTTTTTCTTCCTTTTCTTTTCTCAAGAACAAAAATAACTAAAAATAAAAGGCACAATGAACAGGACAAGGGTTTGTAAAAACAAAATCTAGCCGTGCTATGATACTGAACTGATGTAGGGTAAACACATACGGAAGCAAATAAAGTAGACGCGGAAGCAAATAAACAAGATAACAAGAAAGATAATGATGAGAATAACAGAAATAGAAGAAAGAATGGATAAAACGAATCAAAACATGATTGATTATCCAAGAGGGAGGAAGGAAACTCGAACCTAATCAAGGATTCATAATAGGATAAAATCTACATGGCTCCAAGCTAAAGAGATGTATGAAGCTTCAAGCTTCTTCAAGAAGGCCTTACCTCTCTCTCAATTCTTCTATTCTCAAAATAAGCTTACCTCCTAATGACACTCTAGTATAAGGTATTTACAGGTTTCCTTACACTTAGTATGAAATGTCATAAATGCCCTCAAGTTGGGTCAAAACATAAAAGACCACGTAGGGCTAAAATAGAAAATATACACAAAATGAACTAAAATCCCGTCTAGAACATAACAGGATTAGGCGCCCTGCCTAGATAAAGAGGTGTCCGCCTTTTGAGCATCAGAGAGGCCACCAAGTTTGGGAGGTCCGCCTGTTTTACTGATGCAGGGGCATACTACCTCAAGGCCGTTCACTAGAAGTCAAGCTAAGTTGATTCAAGACACTCATCTCCACTTGACTTGGAAGGACATAGAAGAAAGCTCCGAGAGCGACTTGAAGATCATGCTTTGGAGTGCCATGGATGGAGGATCACCTAGGCCACTTAGAGAGGCATCTGGGGCACGTTTGGAAGCAATTCAAGAACCCCCAGGAACGGGCAGACCGCCTAATTTTTGTCAACTCTCTGGACTTTCGGGCGCCTATTAAGTGGGCGGACCGCCTAGTGGGGCGCCTACTTTCTCCTTCAGCATTTTGAACAACTAGGCGGGCGCCTAGTGCAAAGGGGCGGACCGCCTAGTGCCCTGAAGCATTGCGGGATTTCTAGTTTTTATGCTATGCTTTGACTATTATAGCCCTACGTGGCCTTTATTATTTTAACCCACTTTGGGGGTATTTTAGGGCTTTCAATATGTATAAGTGAAGTCTATAAATACTTTACTTGGCTTCATCAAACCTTAGCTGACCTTGAATATTATTGAATGATGAATAGAGTTGAACTCTTGTTTATGAAGAAACCCTTTTGGTTGGCTTGAACTCACTAGCGGATCCTAGTTGAATTCCAAACCGACACCTGATCATTCTACATGCGAGTCCCGGGTGCGGCTCGAGGGTTGGTTCTTAGCGTAGGCTCTTCTTGACACCGATACGAGTGTATCACGGAACAAGTTCTCCGTGGTTACCTTGTAGGGAGTTCGAGACGCGTCTCGTTCCCTTTTTCGTTCTTTTGTCTTTTGATTTTGATCCTTATCATCTTGGTATCAGCAAGGCTCGAGTTTTATTTCTACAAACCCCCGACCCTTGATTCTTCGTGCCTAGGTTAGTTTCTACGTTAGGTTCTTATTTGTTGTTGAAGAAAAAGAAGAAAAACACAAAAAATAGAAAAGTTGAAAAAACAAAAAAAAAAAAAAAAATTGATTATGAGTTCGTGGATTGTTGGACCCGTTGTGTGATTGTTATTGAGGTTTGTTCCTTATTAGAAACCCGTTCTTTTGGTACCCTAAACTCGAGATTTGGTGTTGAAACACAAGATTTGAAAATTTAAAACCCTTGAAAAATTTGAAAATTTGAAACCCTAAGCTTGAAGTTGATGAACATGGTGGATTGCTTGTTTTTTATTGGGGTTTGATAAAAGTTGTTGGGGTTTGATCTTTGTGGTTGAAACAACATTGGGGTACCTTTGAATTGCTGAAACAACGTGAGAATTGTTGAATTTTTGGGTGTAAAATCAAGAAAATCGAGTTTGAACTGTGCTGAAACTTGCAGCAGGCTTTTGAGTTAAAGAGCTTATCGTTCCAGTAGATTCATATCAACTCCACTCACCCCGGTGTGCATTTGGATTTTGAGTTGAGTGATTAAGTTGAGGTTTGTTGTTCAACTTAGTGAAGCTTTGGATTCAAGCTAGAGTGAAATATCCACCACCACTAAACGAGTGAACCGAGTGAAACACTTGTGAGGGTGTGAGTGAGGTTATTTTGCTAACGTTTGTTTCTTTTGTAGGTACGATGGCCAACGAAGGAGATGATTTTTCTAAGAATGTCCTTGCTACTATCCTTGCCAAATTGGATAGTATGAACTTGAGGATTGAAAGCCTTGAGAGGGTGACATCAAGTGCCCTAGTTGAGCAAGGGACTTCCAATGTCCAATCGGAGAAAGGGACCCCGAGTGTCCAAGTTGAGAAAGGGGCCCCGAGTGCCCAAGTTGAAGCTGTTGAGGGCACAAGTAGTCCGACCTTTACCCCGGAGCAAGTTGTTGAGTTGCTTAATCAAAAATAGGTAAAGGAGGATCGTGTTCGAATTGACCAATTGTTGGGAATACTCAACGATTGACCATTCCTAACCTTATGGGCAATCCCCAAAGGAATGTTCCACTTCCCGGAACAATTAGAAATGTTCAACCTCTTGAGCAAGTTGCACAAGCTCAAAAGGGGAGGAGGATGATTATGGTGATGGTGGGTATGATGCTCACTATCAATTTAGGGGTCGGAATGTGGATAGGTGTCGAGGCCGAGGTCGAGGGTCACCCATGGGGTATTTTGGAGGGAATGCTAGGAGGGATCTTGGTGGATATGGAGATTACTTGGGAGGCCAACCGGAGCCTTACCAAGGGGGTCGTGACAACAACAACCTTAATAGTGTGAAGCTCACTATTTCTTCTTTCAAAGGAAGTAGTGACCCGGTGGAGTACATTGATTGGAAATTGTCCATGGAGCGGATATTTGACACCAATGATATGCCGAAGTGAAGAAGACCAAGTATGCAATATCTTCCTTTGAATCCTTTGCTTCTACTTGGTGGGAGTCGGTCAAGAGGAATAGAAGGAGGATGTGAATGACTATCAATCTTACTTGGGAGGAGTTGATCCGTGTGATGGATGAGAAGTACTTGACTAACCAATACCGTGTGGACTAACACAAGCATCTCTATGAGTTGAAACAAGGTTCCAAGATGATTGGGGAGTACTTCAATGAATTTGAGCAAGTCTGGATGACTCTAGACTTGGATGAGGAAGATAATGAGAGGGCCATGATTCGATTTAAAGGGGGCTTGAACTGAGACATAGCTTCACAATTGAAGTTTCACAAGTACAATGATCACTACAAGCTATGTGAAGATGCGGTTGAAGCCGAGAAATGGCTCAAAGAGGAGAAATCCCTTCGCTACAAGAGTAGTACCACTACTCCCATGAGCAAGCCAAAGGAGTGGAAGACTCCTACTAAAAATGCAAGATTCCCAAATGCAAGTGGTGCACGTGCTAGCAAGGATGTGAAGAAGCTTTATGAGAAGTCTACACAACATGTGGGAGGTAACTCTAAAACTCATTTGAGTAATCCTATCTCTACTTCTACTCAATGCTATAAATGTAAGGGTTTTAGACATATTTCCAAAGATTGCCCTGCCCAGAAAACTATGGTTCTTGTGGGTGACTTGGTGTATGAACAAGATAGTGAATCCGAGGATGATGAAGTAGAGTGTGATGAGGAGGTTGATAGTGGGGAGGATGTAATTGAGGATGATGATCCCCATGCCTTCCTTGTTATGAGGAGGATTTTAGGTGCCATGTTTGTGGAGGATAGTGAGACTTTACAACGGGAGAATCTTTTCCATTCTAGATGCCGAGTCATGGTTATTGTTTGTTCCATGATTATTGACTTGGGAAATTGTGCCAATGTTATTAGCCAATCACTAGTTTCCCAATTGAAGATACCCACCTTGAAACACCCAAATCCTTACTGTTTGCAATGGCTTAGTGAGTGTGGTGAATTGAAGGTGATAAAGCAAGTAAAGATCAAGTTCAAGATAGGGAACTATGTGGATGAACACATGTTTGATGTGGTGCCTATACAAGCATGCCACCTTCTCTTTGGAAGGCCTTGGCAATTTGATAGACATGTGGTTCATGATGGCCGTGCTAACACCTACACGGTTAGGCACGAGGGAAAGAAGTTTGTGCTTAGACCCTTAACTCCTAAGTAAGTTAGTGAAGATTACAAGCGAATGAAGGAGTTAAGAGAGGCGGCAAAGGCTAAGTCGGTTGTCGAGACTAGTCCTTTGGCCGAAAGCTTGGTGGCAATCCCACTATCTTCTACCGGTAGCATATGTGTCATGATGCAACCGGGTGAACTTTTGAGAGGAAATGATGGCAACAAACTACTCATATGCCTAGTGCACAAAGGTATGATTCTTACATCCGATCTTGATTTTTCCACTAACCCTTTGCCAAGTGTGTTTGAGAATTTTTTGAAAGATTTTAAAGACATGTTCCCGGATGAAATGCCAATTGGTCTACCTCCCTTGAGGGGTATTGAGCACCAAATCGACTTTGTCCTGGGGTCTCAAATTCCAAACAAACCGGCTTATAGGAGCAATCCCTAGGACACCAAGGAGCTTCAAAGGCAAGTTGATGACTTGCTTACCAAAGGCTTAGTGAGGGAGAGCTTGAGTCCTTGTGCCGTGCCCGTGATCCTTGTTCCAAAGAAGGATGGCACTTGGAGAATTTGCGTTGATTGCCGGGCCGTGAACAAGATAACGGTAAAGTATCGTCATCCTATCCCTAGGTTAGATGACATGCTAGATGAATTGAGCGGTTCATGTATCTTTACAAAAATTGATCTTAGGTCCGGTTACCATTAAATCTGGATGAAACCGGGGACGAATGGAAAACCGCATTCAAGACCAAGTTTGGTCTCTATGAATGGTTGGTGATGCCCTTTGGGCTCTCCAACGCACCTAGTACCTTTATGAGACTCATGAACCATGTTTTGAAACCGTTTATCAACAAATTCGTGGTTGTCTATTTTGATGATATCTTGATATATAGCAAGTCAATAGACGGCCATGTTGACCACCTAAGGCAAGTGCTTGAAGTGTTGAGAGCCAAAAAGCTCTATGCTAATTTTAAAAAAGTATGCCTTTGGTGTTGAGAAGGTAGTCTTCCTTGGGTTTGCTGTGAGTGCCCAAGGAGTGGAGGTGGATGAGTCTAAGGTAGAGGCCATTCGTGATTGGTCTACTCCTACTACCGTAACTCAAGTGAGGAGCTTTCATGGTCTTGCTAGTTTTTATAGACGATTTGTGAAAGACTTTAGCTCCATTGCCACTCCACTCACCGAATTGGTGAAGAAGGACAAACCTTTTGTTTGGGGAGAGCCTCAAGAGAAGGTCTTCCAAGAATTGAAAAGTAGGTTGAGTACTGCCCCTCTATTGCAATTGCCCGACTTCGGAAAGGCATTTGAGGTTGAATGTGATGCCTCGAGGGTGGGAATTGGTGGTGTTTTAATGCAAGATGAAAAACCCATAGCCTACTTTAGTGAGAAATTGAAGGGTTCCTCCTTTAACTACTCTACATATGACAAGGAGATGTACGCCTTAGTGAGAGCTCTTGCTCATTGGCAATACTACCTTTGGCCTAGAGAATTTGTGATCAAGAGTGACCATGAGTCACTCAAACATCTTAGGGGCCAAGAGAAATTAAACAAGCGTCATGCCAAGTGGGTAGAGTTCATTGGGTCTTTTCACTATGTTATCTAATACAAGAAAGGGAAAGACAATGTTGTGGCGGATGCATAGTGTAGGTCCTCCTTGACACCGATACGAGGGTATTATGGAACGAGTTCTCCATAGTTACTTCGTAGGGAGTTCGAGTAGTGTCTCGCTCTTTATCTTTATTTCCGCATTTCGTATTTGATTCTTATCATCTTGATTCTACTAGAATCCACTAGTAAACTCAAACCGTCTCAAAGGGTTTTCATTCAAAGAGAATCCACTCTTGAACATTGTCACTTGACATTCAATCATTCATCATAATAGCTAACTTAGGAATAATGCTAAGCTATGGAGTATTTATAGGCCTCATTAAAGACATAAGGAAAGGCCTAAAGTACCCTTAAGTAGATTCTAAAGTCATAAGCCACATAGGGGCATAATAGAAATTACATAGGCTAAAAACTAGAAAATCCCGCAGCTCTTCAACAGACTAGGCGCTTGGCCTACTTGCACTAGGCGCCCAGCCTCTTTGGCACTAGGCGGTCCGCCTCTTCTGAGTAGGTGGTCCGCCTGGGCGAGATCCAGAGAGTGGTTGAAAAGTAGGCGGTCCGCCCCTTTGACTAGGCGGTCCGCCCCTTCCTGGACAGCCTTGAAACGCTCCGAAATTGATCCCGATTGCTCCTCATTCCATGGCGTTCCATTGCATAAGATCTTCCTTGGCCTTGGATGGTGTTTTTAGATGGTTGCTCGATTTGGGTCTTATCATCCTCCCCTTCTTGAGAAGATTTCGTCCTCGAAATCAAGGCTTGGTCTCTCATGGCTTTATCAACTCCTCGGGGTGGCCAAGAATCTCCTCCTTTGTCCTTCTTGATCGTCACTTTGGCATAGGCTTCTTCCAAGATCTTCCCCGCCTTAGCATGGAGCTTAGGACCTACAAGCAACGACAAGCAAAAACAAGCAAACGTCCTACTTTGAAAGTAGGTTAGTGCAAGAAGTGTGGAAAACACACTCTTGTGATATAACCAAGCATCAATAACAATCATAAATATCAAGTCTCCAAAGAGAACCATAAGCACTTGGTTTAAAATCAACATGCACTCAACAAGAGAATGGGCAAAGGGGTCATGGGAAGATGGGAAATGCAAGATCAAACTACCAAAATCCCCTTGAACCTTAAGCTCAAAATCAACATACCAATCAATCCTCGAGGTGTGATCAACATGTGGAGTGGAGTGAATCAAATAGCCCAACCTACAAGTAGGATCAAGCACTCCACTCCCCTTCTTTAGAGCATACCTACTCACACCAAGGGGTTCCTCTTTCCCTTCCATTTCATCAACTAGGCAACCCTCCTCAAAAGTCAAGCTATCAAGGAAGGTATTGATGATGGATTCTTCTTCATTATAACCCCAACAAGCAATAGTAGGGTCACTCAAAGAGCCATCTACCTCTCCCAAATTCTCAAACAATGGGTTGCCTAAGGGGTCAAACCCTTCACACCATGGGGGTTCCATTTGACCACCCACCCTAGTCCGATACAAGTCATGTCCACTAATGAGAATGCCTTCAAATAAAGGATTGGTAAAAACATGCATCTCACTATCATGATCAAGCATAGATAAGTTATCAAGACTAGGTTCACTTGAGGAGTCATCATAGACAACCTTGTCCAATTCATGCAATTTGGACTCCTCAAGGACAAGACCATCATCACCACAACACATTGGACCACCAAATAGAAGCATATCAATTAGGGAATGGTCAACTACCTCATCTTTCCCTATGTCAAAGGTTGGCGGTGTGTCATAGCAAAGGTCACAATCATGGTCAACTATCAAATCTACACTAGGGAGGGGTTCAATAAACAATGAGCTCACATCATGATGTGGCATAGTGCTCCTCCCAACTAGTGTTTCACATGTAAACTCAAGTTGACAACTAGACTCTTCACTAGTGGTATACTCACTAGATGCATCAAAAACACCAACTAGTGTTGAGTCATCACAAGACAAGTAGCTAGTAGGCTCATGAAAAGGTGAAGTGACACTTACATTGGTAGTACTTCCTTGATCACTCACAAGGTTTGAAGTGTCATATGCAATTCCTCCTTCATGAAGCTCACATTGAGGCTCCAATGACTTGTCTTTCAATGTACCTACACAAGAACTTTCACAAGAAGAGATAGAAGATAAAGAAGGGTTAGAACAATGGGTGCTCTCACTCTCAATTTTTTCTTCCTCACCCCTCATCTCTCTCAATTTTACCTCAAGGTCAAGTGTAGTTTGTGGTGACAATCCGCTCACATCACTCCTCAATTCCTCTCCTTTTTCCTCTCTTGGATTGTCACCGGTCACTCCCTCACTTCTCTCTATCTTTTCTCTCTCAATTGGAGTGGAGTGACTCCCATTTTCATCATGCATTGGCAAAACAATGAAATTGTTTGCCTCGGGTTCAAGTACAATGGGTGACTTCGCTTTAGCCCTTTCCCTCAACTCCCGCATTCGTTTGTAGTCATCACTCACTTGCTTGGGAGTTAGGGGTTTAAGCAAATATCTCTTCCCTTCATGTTTGACCGTGTAAGTATTGACACGACCGTCATGAACCACTTGTCGATCAAATTGCCAAGGCCTTCCAAGGAGAAGGTGGCAAGCTTGCATGGGCACCACGTCAAACAAGTGTTCATCCACATAACTACCCATTTTGAACTTGATCATTGCTTGCTCCACTACCTTTAACTCCCCACACTCACTAAGCCATTGTAATCGATACGGCTTGGGGTGCTTCACGGTAGGCAACTTCAATTGGGATATAAGAGATTGACTCACAACATTAGTACAACTCCCGGAGTCAATGATCATTGAGCACACAACACCTTTGACTCGGCATCTAGCATGGAATAGATTTTCCCTTTGCAAGGTTTCACCATCCTCTACTATCATGGTCCCTAGACTCCTCCGCACAACAAGGAAGGCATGGGCATCATCATCTTCTTCCATGGTAATCTCCCCAACATCTCCTTCCTCATCACCCTCTACTCCCTCTTCTTCCTCGGGTTCACTCTCTTGCTCATACACCAAATCACCAACCACAACCATGGTTCTTTTTGTGGTGCATTCCTTAGCAATATGCCCAAAGCCCTTACACTTATAACATTGAGTAGAAGTAGAAATAGGATTACTCAAGCGAGTTTTAGAATTACCTCCCAAGTGTGGTGTAGTCTTCTCATAAGGCCCTTTCACTTCTTTGCTAGCACTTGCACTTGGAAAGTTGGCATTTGGAGTCTTCCACTCTTTTGGCTTGCTTGTAGTAGTAGGAGTGTTGTTTTTGAACTTCTCTCTTTTGAGCCAAGCCTCGGCATCAATTGCGGCTTCAAACATATCTTCAAGTGTGAGATAATGATGCAACCTCAATTGAGAAGCTATACCATAGCTCAAGCCATTCTTGAATCGGATCATGGCTTCTTCTTCACCTTCGGTATCCATATCCAATGCCATCCGGATCTTTTCAAATTCATCATGGTACTCATGCACCGATTTGACACCTTGCTTTAGATCATAGAGCTTCTTGAGTTGCTCTTGCCGATACCTTGGAGTTATGTACTTGGTGTTCATAAGGCCTTTCAACTCATCCCAAGTCACATTCAAATGCAAATTCATCCTTCTCCTAGACCTCTTCATACACTCCCACCAAGTAGAAGCATAGGCCTCAAAGGTAGAAATAGCATATGTACCCTTTCGCTCCTCGGTCATCTCATTGGTATCAAACACCCTTTCCATTTGTAGTACCCATTCCATGTATGCCTCCGGATCACAAGTTCCTTTGAAGGATGGAAGATTGAGCTTGACACTATTGAGGTTGTTGTTGTTGTCACGTACCCCATAGTTAGGCTCCGGTTGGCCTCCATAGTGGTCATCATGTGCAACATACTCCCTCCTAGCATTCCTCCCTCCATATCCTATGGGTGGCCCTCGACCTCGGCCTCTACCCCTATCCACATTTCGACCCCAATTCATTGGCCTCCTAGGTTGATAAGGAGCATCATACACATAGGCCTCATCACCATACTCGGCTTCCTCCTCTTCTTGAGCCTCAACAACTTGCTCAAGAGGTGGGACAAACCTAACGGGTCTTCGAAATGGAGCATTTCCTTGGGGATTGCCCAAGTTGAGAGGATTGCTCTCTTGTTGGGGATTGCCCAACCCACGCTCTCGTAGAGCTTCAACTTTGCTTTGTTCATACCTCTTGTTTAGCTCAACAAAGTGTCCGGGAGTCATAGGAGTGCTATGACTCGTGCCTTCTCCGGATTCAATTTGGACACTCGGGGTCCTCCTCTCACCGGTCTCAACTTGGTTCCTCTCGACGGACTCAAGTCTCAAAGTGATATCCTCCAATTTAGCCATAATGGTGGCCATGAAGTTCTTCATAGGATCATCCCCATCGTTTGCCATGGTACCTACAAAAAGCAACAAACGTTAGCAAAATACCTCACCCGCTCCCTTACAATTGTTTTCACTCGGCTCGCTCGTGTTTAGTGGGGGATGGATATTTCACACAAGTTTGAGTCTAAAAGCTTCAAGTAGTTGACCAACGAACCACAACTCAATCACTCAACTTATCAAGTCCAAATGCGCTCCGGGGTGAGTGGAGTTAATGGGACTCGATTGGAACGATAGGCACTTTAAATGAGGACTTGAATCAAAAGATACTACGGATCTTCTTTGAATTCTAGTCTCCTTTCTAAGGCACGATGATCCTAATAGCTCAAAGTAATTAGCACTAATCGAGTAGGATTATACTCTAATAGCACTAACCGGAAGCAATGCAATCAACAAAATAAGAGAACCTAGAAGGAACTAACCAATGCCCAACTTGAAGGAAGTAGGCGCCCCACCTGTTTTGAGTAGGTGGTCCGCCTGGTTCCCTTTAGAGGGGAGTAGGCGGTCAGCCTACTTGAAGTAGGCGGTCAGCCTACTCTACTAGGCGGTCCGCCTCTGTAAAATCCAGAGAGTGAGCAAAAAGTAGGCGGTCCGCCCCTTCTACTAGGCGCCCCGCCTAGTGCAACTTCCAGCACTGTTCAAACTCGTTTCAAGTCGATTTCCAAGCCTCAAATCCGATTGTTTCAACTTGTTTTCACAATCCAATGATACCCAAAGTTGTTTTTGATCCCTTCTAACAAACCCCAATCAAATTTACATCCAAACAACCAATCAAATCAAGATTCAAAGTCAAGAACTTCAAGAACACAAGGGTTTATCAAAGGGTTTTCAAAATGGGTTGTGATTCATCAAAGTTGGTGTTATATATGTTCAAATCCCACAAAATTGGTACCGATTCGTTTGTTTTTCAATGAAGATCAATCCCCAATATCAAGTTTTCAATCTAACATCAATCCAACCCAAGAATCAAGCAAAAATTCATCAAGAACAAGTTCATCAAGGGTTTAAGGGCAATTGGGGTTTCAATTTTTCAAACTCCACCAAATCCAACAATTTTAGTACCCAAGTAACGGGGATTCATCCACTATCAAGAATCTATAACACCCATATCAAAAATCATCCAAACCAACAAGATACACCAAATTTTTAGATTTTTCAATTTTTCAATTTTTTTTGTAATTTTCTTCTTTCAATAACAACAAACAAGAAACTAAAGATAGGAATCGACCTAGGCACGAAGAATCAAGGGTCGGGGGTTTGTAGAAACAAAACCCGAGCCTTGCTCTGATACCAAGATGATAAGAATCAAATACGAAACGCGGAAATAAAGATAAAGAGCGAGACACTACTCGAACTCCCTACGAAGTAACTATGGAGAACTCGTTCCATAATACCCTCGTATCGGTGTCAAGGAGGACCTACACTATGCAACTACCCTCGAGCCACACTTGGGACTCGCAAATAGAATGATCGGGGGTGGTTTGGGGTTCAACTAGAATCCACTAGTAAACTCAAACCGTCTCAAAGGGTTTTCATTCAAAGAGAATCCACTCTTGAACATTGTCACTTGACATTCAATCATTCATCATAATAGCTAACTTAGGAATAATGCTAAGCTATGGAGTATTTATAGGCCTCATTAAAGACATAAGGAAAGGCCTAAAGTACCCTTAAGTAGATTCTAAAGTCATAAGCCACATAGGGGCATAATAGAAATTACATAGGCTAAAAACTAGAAAATCCCGCAGCTCTTCAACAGACTAGGCGCTTGGCCTACTTGCACTAGGCGCCCAGCCTCTTTGGCACTAGGCGGTCCGCCTCTTCTGAGTAGGTGGTCCGCCTGGGCGAGATCCAGAGAGTGGTTGAAAAGTAGGCGGTCCGCCCCTTTGACTAGGCGGTCCGCCCCTTCCTGGACAGCCTTGAAACGCTCCGAAATTGATCCCGATTGCTCCTCATTCCATGGCGTTCCATTGCATAAGATCTTCCTTGGCCTTGGATGGTGTTTTTAGATGGTTTCTCGATTTGGGTCTTATCAACTTTCTAGAAAGTTTGCTCTAGCCACCACTCTTGCCTCCAAGCTCATGGGTTTTGAGAGTATTAAGCTGATGTATACTCAAGACCCTAAGCTAAAGAGCATTCACGAAGCTCTTGAAGAAGTAGAAAGAGTGGAGAAATACCAATGGGTTAATGGCTCTATCTTTAAAAATGGAAGAGTGTGTGTTCCCGAGTCCTCTTGGAGGGAATTGCTAATTCGTGAAGCTTATTGTAGGGGCTTGATGGGACACTTTGGGAGAAACAAGACCTTGGCCATTCTCATGGAACAATTCCATTGGCAAAAAATGGGGGTTCAAGTTGAAAAGCTTTGCAAGAATTGCCTTGAGTGCAAGCATGCTAAATCTAAAGCTAACCCCCATGGTTTGTATACTCCTCTCCCCGTACCTACTAGCCCGTGGATAGATATTTCTATGGATTTTGTGATGGGATTGCCATGGTCTAGGGGGGAGGGGGACATGATAGTATTTATGTTGTCGTGGATAGGTTCTCCAAAATGGCTCACTTCATTCTATGTAAGAAGTGTGATGATGCAGAACATGTTGCTTCTTTGTTCATTGATAATGTGTTACAGCTACATGGTGTGCCTCAAACCATTGTGAGTGATAGGGACACCAAGCTCTTGTTTTCTAAGTCCCACCACCCACAAACGGATGGACACACCGAGGTGGTAAACCGGAGTTTGGGTGCTCTTCTTAGAGCTATGACCCGAGGTAAGGCCGGGACGTGGGTTGATAAATTACCCCTCATGGAGTTTTCCTATAACCGTACCTTGCATAGTTTGATTAGAATGACTCCATTTGAATGTATTTATGGTTTTAATCCCTTTATTCCCCTAGATCTAACTCCCTTGCCAAGGGGAATGGTCGCTAATTTTGAAAGGAAAAGCCGAGAAAAGGCTATGATTGAGCTCCATACTAAAGCCAAGAAGAATTTGGAGGAAGCCTATGCAAAGGTTGCCTCCAAGAAGAACAAGGGAAGGAAGAAGCTTGAGCTCAAAAAGGGAGATTGGGTGTGAGTGCACTTCCGCAAGGAAAGATTTCCAAACCTTAGGAAAGGGAAGTTGGCACCCCGTGGAGATGGACCGTTTCAAGTGCTTTCCAAGATCAACAACAACGCCTATGTGATTGATCTACCCGGTAAGTACAATTTGTTACTTTTAATGTGACTGACTTGACCCCTTTTGATGTAGGAGATGGTGATGCCGGAGAGGAAGAAGCCATGGTTTCGAGGATGAAACCTTCCCAAGAAAGGGAGGATGATGCAGGGCATACTACCTCAAGGCCGTTCACTAGAAGTCAAGCCAAGTTGATTCAAGACACTCATCTCCACTTGACTTGGAAGGACATGGAAGAAAGTTCCGAGAGCGACTTGAAGATCATGCTTTGGAGTGCCATGGATGGAGGATCACCTAGGCCACTTGGAGAGGCATCTGGGGCACGTTTGGAAGCAATTCAAGAACCCCCAGGAACGGGCAGACCGCCTACTTTTTGTCAACTCTCTGGACTTTCGGGCGCCTATTAAGTGGGCGGACCGCCTAGTGGGGCGCCTACTTTCTCCTTCAGCATTTTGAACAACTAGGCGGGGCGCCTAGTGCAAAGGGGCGGACCGCCCAGTGCCCTGAAGCATTGCGGGATTTCTAGTTTTTATGCTATGCTTTGACTATTATAGCCCTACGTGGCCTTTATTATTTTAACCCACTTTGGGGGGGGGGGGGGGGTATTTTAGGGCTTTCAATATGTATAAGTGAAGTCTATAAATACTTCACTTGGCTTCATCAAACCTTGGCTGACCTTGAATATTATTGAATGATGAATAGAGTTGGACTCTTGTTTATGAAGAAACCGTTTTGGTTGGCTTGAACTCACTAGCGGATCTTAGTTGAATTCCAAACCGACACCTGATCATTCTACTAGCGAGTCCCGGGTGCGACTCGAGGATGGTTGCTTAGCTTTGGCTCTTTTTGACACCGATACGAGGGTATCACGGAACAAGTTCTCCGTGGTTACCTTGTAGGGAGTTCGAGACGCGCCTCGTTCCCTTTATCGTTCTTTTGTCTTTTGATTTTGATCTTTATCATTTGTAGGGGCGGTCCGCTTGGTTGAGTTCCTGCATCTTGGAAGTTTGACACTTAGCCGAATTTGAGAAGTTTTGGGGTAGGCGGAGCCCATCCCTTGAGGTGGTCTTCCTCTTGCCGTAGCGTCACACGTGCTCAAGTGCATGGTCTTCAACTCATTCCGAAGCCTCTATCTTCCATGCTCTTGCTTTTGCACTCTCTGCTCCCTTTTTGCTTGGCTCTTAATGGATGATGTCTAGGCTCAATTTGGGCTGCATCATTATTCTATGATAGAGATATTATCTAAATAAAGTGGTGAGTTTTGTCTTTTATTTGGAGGTAGGAGAGAGATCAATATATGATTTGAAAGTTAAAGTTGAATCTTTTCGAACCAAAGGAGGTAGGAGGAACAACTCCTTCTGCACCAATTTATCCATAGAAAAGAAATTTCATTATATATATACACACACACACACACACACACACACACTTGTTTTTGGAGACGCGCAACATGCGTGTGTCCTTAATAATGAATGTAATATATTAAAAAAAATTATATAATTATTGTTTAAAAAAATTTGTGCTTGAGTTGCACAATTGATATCTTAAATTTCATGAAATTGTCAAAGAAACATGAGGAGGTCACTATTCTATTTCGTCTTAATAACAATCTTACATTTCGTTCTTTGAAAAAATGAAAATAATGGTGTCACAGTGATTTTTGAACGGCTAAAATAGATCCAAAATTAGAGTTTCATCAAAGTTATAAATTATTTTAAAAAAATACAATGATAAATGTACTAAGATCCGTGTTAAATATTGCAACTATTCTGCTTGTAGTATTCCTAAATATTAATGAACGTACTCTAAAATACAAGTACATATATATAAAGTAGACCAAAAGAACACAAAAAAAGTTTCAAAATTCACAATAGCAAAATTATAGTCAAACAAAATTCTGTTCGAAAGACATACTGCTTACCTCATTTGTATTTGTACAAATTCTAAGCCGATTACGAAATGAAACAGGATAACTGCAGGTGAGATGTTGATAGTTTGATGTTGTGTTTTACGAAAAATCAAATACCATCAAAGATAAATATTTTAGCTTCAAAATAAAAAAAGGTAGTGGTTCTTAACCGAACTTGCATAAAGAATGCGTGAAACAAAGTGTTCTAAATAATTATAAGAATTAACAAAGATGAAAATAAACTTACCTGTCAAATACAATTTTAGTACCGTCTTTCGGCTACTGCCAGAGATAAAGTGAAACTGGAAGAAAATAAACTTTTCACTTGTAATGCTTAAACACAGAATTTGATTAGCTATTTGGTGAGTTCCTACTGTAATTAAGCAATTTAGTAACAGATATATTGAGTGTTTGTTCACTTTATCCAACGGATGAATGTTCATTCACCTCATTAAGTTGGAGATGTAAAAAGTCATCCTTGATCCTTGGATAGTAATAAATATTTAGTAACGAATGACATAGTCATCTATTATATCTCTCCAGAACCAAATACATGTACAAAGTGAACCTGAAGATGTGAAAATGCATCACAATCCTAATTAAAATATGGCATTTTTATTATCTATATTAAACATTTTTTATAATTTGTATAAAATATAGGAGTAGAAATTTAATTGTATATTGACTTTCTTGAACAAAGAAATATTTAAGAAAAGCTTTACTATAGGGGCAAAAAGGTCGTTTATTTTTTGCCATAGGGATTGGCTCTTTTAGAATATTATGATATATATATATATATATATATCTATATATTAAAAGCACCTCTAGGAAGCACAGTAAGAAGCTAAGCCTCATTTGCTCATAAACATGGAAAAAACTATGGGGGCTTCAAAGAGAAAAATTGAAAGCATAAGGGTTTCAAAATATGAGTCTGAATGATTTATTTATCTGCTTTGCTCGTTATTTAATTTAGAATTTACTGATAAAGTATTGATTGTTTTTGTAAATATTTTTTTATGACACATGTTACTTATATGACAAATAAAAAAAAACAATCTCTTTAAGAATTCATGTCGACAGTGGCGAACAATTTATATTAGTAAAAATTGTAAATAATGAAAATGAGATAATTTTCACAAGATGATTTTCAAAATTATACAGAATAATAAAAAAAGAAGAAAGAAAGAAATATATGGAGAATGTAGCACATTAGTATGCTTATATATAAACGTGGTAACTTTTTTTTTTTTGGCTGAAGAAAGCATAATTAATATATATCATGACTGGTCGATATTACAAAAGTTCCCCTTTCTCTCCCTAAGCAGAGGAGAGGAATCATAATCCAGTTCAACCATAACAAAAGATGGAACATAATTAAGATAAACTAGAGAGTCTTGAGAATCATTACAACCATATTTAGATAGTAAGTCAGCTACAGAATTTGCTTCTCTATATATATGCTTGACTTCTGCGCATCCTAAGTCAGATAGTAAGGACCTGCAATCATATAAAAGATTAGAATATGTCTCATTTGTTCCTTTCAACATTAGCGTTAAAATGTTTGAATCAACTTGTAACGGCATGAGATTGTAGGACTTTGCCATAATTAACCCTTGATAGAGGGCATTGATTTCTGCATGAATCACAGAAGATTGAGTATAGTGCTTTGTAAATCCTATCTTCCAAGTTCCTTGAGAATCCCGAATGAGTCCTCCTAACGCGGTAACTGTCCTGCCCCTAGTAACAGGATCCGACCAGAAATTTGACCCGTAGCATTCTTTTGGAGTTTAACTAACATATAGCCAGTTTAAGTTTGACAAGTAGCTACTTATTTAGATTCTAATTAACGAATAGCCTATTTTTGCCAAATATTTGATAATACCCACGTTAAAAATGCGGATACTTCTTAAAAGTAGCCCGTAGTACCTGTAGTTGTTTTGCAACAAAAATATATATTCTTTGCTTGACCCTGACCTAAAACCAAGAAAACGTCCAATGAAGAAAATGTCCAATGGATTAAAATTTAATAAATTTGGAAAACTATTTTTCTAAACTGGATAATCAACACCAACATACCCAGTTATTCTACAAGTGGAGTCTAGGAAGGGTGAGAAATACGCAGACCTTACCCTCACCAAGGTGGGGGAGACATAAACTAGACAATCAAGTACATAAAAATGGTGATCACTCCTTTAGTGTACATATCTAGACTTCAACCAATGATTATTTATCCTAAAAATTAAACTTTACGATATAGTGCCCTCAAAATTTTGAGCAAAGCTAAATTTCATAATGCAACTAAAAAGGTAAAACGAAGTCATTAGAGCGGCTAATTAGTATCACTTTCACAAAAAGAAAATGAAACTTTACATGAAATAGCCGTCATGGTCAATATGTATAGAATATACACTTATAATAATTCACATAATATGCATGAAATATGCGTGAAAATATAATAAGAA